>CM040188.1:52095292-52185292 GCA_022606455.1 Callitettix versicolor | reverse complement strand
CAAAATTCGTCTAAATTTCATACAATGAACTTTACAATAATTATTTAACGATCAACGACAGCCGGGTAAATCCAAACAATAACTTATTCGTCTAAATTTCTTCCAATGAACTTTACAATAATTATTTAACGATCAACGACAGCCGGGTAAATCCGAACAATAACTTATTCGTTTAAATTTCTTCCAATGTACTTTACAATAATTATATAACAATCAACGACAGCCGGGTAAATCCAAACAATAACTTATTCGTTTAAATTTCTTCCAATGAACTTTGCAATAATTATTTAACGATCAACGACAGCCGGGTAAATCCAAACAACAACTTATTCGTCTAAATTTCTTCCAATGAACTTTACAATAATTATTTAACGATCAACGACAGCCGGGTAAATCCGAACAATAACTTATTCGTCTAAATTTCTTCCAATGAACTTTACAATAATTATTTAACGATCAACGACAGCCGGGTAAATCGAACAAACAACAACTTATTCGTCTAAATTTCTTCCAATGAACTTTACAATAATTATATAACGACCAACGACAGTCGGGTAAATCCGAACAATAACTGAACAAAATTCGTCTAAATTTCATACAATGAACTTTACAATAATTATATAATGACCAAATCGGGTAAATACGAACAATAACTGAACAAAATTCGTCTAAATTTCATACAATGGTAAAGTCGGGTAAATACGAACAATAACTGAACAAAATTCGTCTAAATTTCATACAATGAACTTTACAATAATTATATAATGACCAAAGACAGTCGGGTAAATACGAACAATAACTGAACAAAATTCGTCTAAATTTCATACAATGAACTTTACAATAATTATATAATGACCAACGACAGTCGGGTAAATACGAACAATAACTGAACAAAATTCGTCTAAATTTCATTTCATACAATGAACTTTACAATAATTATATAATGACCAAAGACAGTCGGGTAAATCGGGTAAATACGAACAATAACTGAACAAAATTCGTCTAAATTTTCAATGAACTTTACAATAATTATATAACGACCAAAGACAGTCAATTGTCTAAATTTCATACAATGAACTTTTACAATAATTATATAACGACCAACGACAGTACGAACAATAACTGGTAAATCCGAACAATAACTGAACAAAATTCGTCTAAATGTCTTCCAATGAACTTTACAATAATTATATAATGACCAAAGACAGCCGGGTAAATCCAAACAATAACTTATTCGTCTAAATTTCTTCCAATGAACTTTACAATAATTATTTAACGATCAACGACAGCCGGGTAAATCCAAACAATAACTTATTCGTCTAAATTTCTTCCAATGAACTTTACAATAATTATTTAACGATCAACGACAGCCGGGTAAATCCAAACAATAACTTATTCGTCTAAATTTCTTCCAATGAACTTTACAATAATTATTTAACGATCAACGACAGCCGGGTAAATCCAAACAATAACTTATTCGTCTAAATTTCTTCCAATGAACTTTACAATAATTATTTAACGATCAACGACAGCCGGGTAAATCCAAACAATAACTTATTCGTCTAAATTTCTTCCAATGAACTTTACAATAATTATTTAACGATCAACGACAGCCGGGTAAATCCGAACAATAACTTATTCGTTTAAATTTCTTCCAATGTACTTTACAATAATTATATAACAATCAACGACAGCCGGGTAAATCCAAACAATAACTTATTCGTTTAAATTTCTTCCAATGAACTTTGCAATAATTATATAACGATCAACGACAGCCGGGTAAATCCAAACAACAACTTATTCGTCTAAATTTCTTCCAATGAACTTTACAATAATTATTTAACGATCAACGACAGCCGGGTAAATCCGAACAATAACTTATTCGTCTAAATTTCTTCCAATGAACTTTACAATAATTATTTAACGATCAACGACAGCCGGGTAAATCCAAACAATAACTTATTCGTCTAAATTTCTTCCAATGAACTTTACAATAATTATATAACAATCAACGACAGCCGGGTAAATCCAAACAATAACTTATTCGTCTAAATTTCTTCCAATGAACTTTTAAATAATTATATAACGATCAACGACAGCCGGATAAATCCAAACAACAACTTATTCGTCTAAATTTCTTCCAATGAACTTTACATTAATTATATAATGACCAAAGACAGTCGGGTAAATACGAACAATAACTGAACAAAATTCGTCTAAATTTCATACAATGAACTTTTAAATAATTATATAACGATCAACGACAGCCGGGTAAATCCAAACAATAACTTATTCGTCTAAATTTCTTCCAATGAACTTTACAATAATTATATAATGACTAAAGACAGTCGGGTAAATACGAACAATAACTGAACAAAATTCGTCTAAATTTCTTCCAATGAACTTTACAATAATTATTTAACGATCAACAACAGCCGGGTAAATCCAAACAATAACTTATTCGTCTAAATTTCTTCCAATGAACTTTACAATAATTATATAATAATCAACGACACTCGGGTAAATCCGAACAATAACAACAAAATTCGTCTAAATTAAAAACAAACGATTGAACAGACGAGTGTTTGAGCAACAATTAAAGAGTTAAGCTAGCCTGCCTGGTAGCAGTAGTGGGGGGTCGCCGGATGGTACAAAACCAGAATGAACTGTCTGATAGGCCTCCAGTCTCACTCGAACAGTGAAACTTGTTGAACCTAACTTTACCATGAGACCCAAGAACGAATTTTACAGCAAACTCCATTCGTGTTATTGCGATTTGGACGTAACTTCGAACGACGTTTGTGGACACGAATTCGTGCATAACGAGGTAACAATACAGTCTTATCTAGATTAATTAGTTAATTGCATGAATAGGCAATCATAACTTAGTAACAACAGTTTCAAGTGCTTCAACAAACGTAGATAACAAATAGAATGTTTTGTCAGCGGTATTGAATACAATGCAGTAATGTAGTTCGAGAATTAAGTTCCACGTGTTGATTAATTTAGGCTTTCCGTTTAGTGCTGCCGTAACAGTGTTTTAGAAAACAAATTGTTTTAATACAAATTATGAAGCAAAATTTTTTAATATTTTGGCATTTTAAAGAAACTTTTCCATTAATCAGTTTACGTACTAACCATAACGTTGGCCATTAAATTGTAACTTGTTTTTTACACTTTCAAAAAGTATTCATATTGTGTAAACACGAATTTAATCTTAATATTTATATAATTTTTTTTAACGCACTAATATAATATTTGTATGACATTTTTCAATTAAATTATTTTCACAAACAAAATTTAATATAAAGTCGAGAAAACATACCGAAAAAATACTCTGAATGTATATTTTAATACTTTATGTTCATTAGTTTTCTGTTTTAAATTCATATTAAATCTGGCAATAAAATTAATTTGTCGTTTTCGGAGCTATTCTGGCAATAGTTGTCAACAATAATTGTAACCGTATCTGTTTAATAATGTAGGCAAATGTGTTTGCGGACAGGAAAATATATTATTATATGTGTACTGTGTATTATTATTGGTTGAGTGTTTTTCACATTTTACTTTGTGTAATTTGTCGTATGTGCCTAATTTTTGCACATTGAGCGGGAAGAGGCAGGGTTTGTGAGTCAGCTGTCCAAGGTCACGCAGACTTCCTGCAAAATTATACTCTACGGTATGAAGGAATGTTGACGAAATAATACTTTCCTGCCGCTATTGCTAGGCCGATCAAATCGGGAAACTAGTGAATAGTTCAAACTAATCATATCAAATTTAAATTAATTGCAAAACAACATTTTAAAAAAAAACATGGTTTTATGAAGGTTTATGATTTAACAAAAATAATTGTAGGCCCTACATTTTTTTATTATTACGTTTTAGTATTGTGAAAAGGCTTTTTCAAATTGACCAATTATACGTAACCGTAAACACTGTAAAATCATAGGCCTATAGGAGTAACTGTACGAATTCTCAGAATTAACTTTCCCCAATCGGCATTTGTTTGTCTGTAAGTGCATGGAACTGTTAGGATTAAGTTAAAATTCATTGCCCCATTGTATTAAAACTTATCAAATTTGTTTATTAAATACAACCAAAGGTTTGGCGTTTGGTTTAAAAAAAACAACCGAAAAGTTGAAATCCCTCCGTTTTTATGTGTTTTCTTCGTCTACGAATCAATAGTGTAGATAGTTGTTTTTATTAAAAATTACGTTTCGCTTGTTGATTTTTTGTTTTTAAAAGTTATTTGCAGTTATTATTAATCTCTTTATTTGTTTCACCCAACTTTGGGGTACACTAAATCAATCACTTTTTAATGTTCTGTGCCTTCCTCGTAGCCCAGTATTGCTTCAAGTATTATTACTTCCAGTTATTATTAGTAGTATTATGATTATTACTTTTTTAAATTCAAATAAGTTATTTCTTTTACAAAGACTCAATTTATCTTAAAAAGTAACGAGGTCGTGGAAAGTGTACTTTTTTTAAATTATGTAAAATAATATGCATTTTTTTAAAAATTACTAACAATTTAGTTTAAAAAAGAATTGTACGTTTTCTTTGTAAAAGTTTATTGATAAAATTGAATACAAGTTCTGCCACACTAGAAGCTTACTAGTTATTTTATTTTTTAAATTTAGTATCCACATTCACGTTTATACTCAGATAATTTGAAGATGACCGTTCTTAAACAAAAACTGAAAGCTAGTCATTCTTCGGTTTACACGTTTCTGTGTTTCTTTGTAAGATATTCAGCACACAGGTAAGGCCAGTATTGCTGCCGGTTTCGGCATGATTAGGCGCTAAACATGTAAATTTCAGTATGCAAATACATTGCAAAACACAGGCCATGAATAAAGAAGTGTTTCAAATATGGCGTTTTATGTCAAGTTGTTCAGTTTGAGGTTATTTTCTGAGCTCGCATCCTAAACGAGTAGGCTGTACGTAGAAAATACTTTAGTACAAAAACAATACGCATGTTCACTTGTTTAAAAATTTGTTTTGCTAGTCAAAAATAATAAATATAATTTCATGTCTTTAAAATCTAACCTAATTTTCAGTTCGAAATTTTATAAAATATCTTTCTTGTTAAAAAAAAACTCGTTCGATCAACAAAGAATAAACTTCATTATTAAGAAGCCTATAAATAATAACTACTTATCAAATTAATTCCAAAAAACAGATTTTGATAACGTTTATTGATTCTATAACTTGGATCATAGTGTTGACGTAATAAACATAACCTCAAAGTTAACAACTGTTGTCCAAATCAGTTGTTTTGTGAAGATATACAAAACCGGATAGTTTGAGTTAAACTTTACGCTTGTATTTTATAGGCTTGATTTTTCTACTATAAATGGACCTGTTTTTTGTGAATTGTTGGGTATTAATTTAATTTACGAACTATGGTATGATACTTAACCAGATGTTTGTCTGTCAGATGCTAGTAACGAAGGTAGGTTATGTTTACAAACAATAATTAATTTCTATAATAACAGACTCTGTAGAGAATATATATTGAAACTATCGGTACTGTAGGTTTATGTTTCTGGTAAGGCCCAATATATTTAAAACAGGTTTAACAACCTAACCTTACATGGCCGCAGTGAAAGGTTTTCACACATCGATATTTTAAAGTGACAGATTTATCTCAATAACTTTCAGCATTACAGTTTTTGTCTTGGGTTTACCATAACAGTGCAGCATAATGCCACAATGTTACAATTTGATTTATCTCAATAACTTTCAGCATTACAGTTTTTGTCTTGAGTTTACCATAACAGTGCAGCATAATGTCACAATGTTACAATTTGATTTATCTCAATAACTTTCAGCATTACAGTTTGTTTTTGTCTTGAGTTTACCATAACAGTGCAGCATAATGTCACAATGTTACAATTTGATTTATCTCAATAACTTTCAGCATTACAGTTTGTTTTTGTCTTGAGTTTACCATAACAGTGCAGCATAATGTCACAATGTTACAATTTGATTTATCTCAATAACTTTCAGCATTACAGTTTGTTTTTGTCTTGAGTTTACCATAACAGTGCAGCATAATGTCACAATGTTACAATTTGATTTATCTCAATAACTTTCAGCATTACAGTTTGTTTTTGTCTTGAGTTTACCATAACAGTGCAGCATAATGTTACAATGTTACAATTTGATTTATCTCAATAACTTTCATCATTACAGTTTTTGTCTTGAGTTCACCATAACAGTGCAGCATAATGTCACAATGTTACAATTTGATTTATCTCAATAACTTTCAGCATTACAGTTTGTTTTTGTCTTGAGTTCACCATAACAGTGCAGCATAATGTCATAATGTTACAATTTGATTTATCTCAATAACTTTCAGCATTACAGTTTGTTTTTGTCTTGAGTTTATCATAACAGTGCAGCATAATGTCACAATGTTACAATTTGATTTATCTCAATAACTTTCACCATAACAGTGCAGCATAATGTCACAATGTTACAATTTGATTTATCTCAATAACTTTCAGCATTACAGTTTTTGTCTTGAGTTTACCATAACAGTGCAGCATAATGTGACAATGTTACAATTTGATTTATCTCAATAACTTTCAGCATTACAGTTTGTTTTTGTCTTGAGTTCACCATAACAGTGCAGCATAATGTCACAATGTTACAATTTGATTTATCTCAATAACTTTCACCATAACAGTGCAGCATAATGTCACAATGTTACAATTTGATTTATCTCAATAACTTTCAGCATTACAGTTTTTGGTTACAATTTGATTTATCTCAATAACTTTCAGCATTACAGTTTTTGTCTTGAGTTTACCATAACAGTGCAGCATAATGTCACAATGTTACAATTTGATTTATCTCAATAACTTTCAGCATTACAGTTTGTTTTTGTCTTGAGTTTACCATAACAGCGCAGCATAATGTCACAATGTTACAATTTGATTTATCTCAATAACTTTCAACATTACAGTTTGTTTTTGTCTTGAGTTCACCATAACAGTGCAGCATAATGTGACAATGTTACAATTTGATTTATCTCAATAACTTTCTGCATTACAGTTTTTGTCTTGAGTTTACCATAACAGTGCAGCATAATGTCACAATGTTACGGTTTGTTTACCAGTAATATTGCATTAGTAAAATATATCAGTTATAAAATAGGATTTATTTTCTAAAAAACTGATTGGAACTTACGGTAAAAACTTGTGGCAAAACATCTCTGCGAAACAGCTGATATTTTGGGTCGGTTCTTCTTTGCCACTAACTTTGAGGTTATCTTAATTTTTATTACGGGAGTGTCTCCTTGCATCCAATAATTCAAAAAATACATTTATAATAGTGTTAGGCAAATATGAACATTTAAATTGGCAGCTAACATTAATTTAAGACAATTACAAGGTATTAAATTTTAAAAGAAATAGATCCAACTAAATTTCTAGATCACATGTTCGTGGATGAAGTCAGCGTGCAAAGTTTATTATCTTGGAGAATGGATTAATTGTGTGATTTGCAAACCCGACTTGCGCATAAACTACACCGCATGCAAATAACTTAGTGCTGACGACATTCGAAGCAAATTTTAAAATCCTTGTTTTTACACCGTTTGACGCACGTCTCAATGTACTTTGCAGTAGGCCTATCATTTACATCAAGCTTATTGCGAAATGTATTCGAACTTTTAAAGATATCTTTATCTTTTGTTTGTCTTCTCAGAGGTGGGACTTCGATAACAGCTCTCTGATAAACGTCGGAAGTTAGTTAATTAGAAAAGTACGACAGACATTTTGAAAAATATACAATCATGATAGCGTAAGATAAATTTAACCTAGATGTCACAGATTAACTGCACAGATGGGGTATATGTTAAATTCTTCAAAGTGCGTTATGTTGAATATAATGTATCGTACACATAACAACAAAACTATTAGAAAATAGCTTATTTAAAAAAATATTTATTCTCTGCCAAAAAGAAATAGTTTTATAGCGAAAACATAAAGATAAGCTTTTGGTTAAGTGCTTTATTATAAAAAGACTATCATTCTTTGTAAAGATTTATCGCAATGAACCAGCTTGCGAAATACTTTTTTAGAACCGTTAAAATAACTTGTTGCGATTTTCAGAATTTTATTAAGTCGGGTTGTTTGTACCAAATACAAATTCATAACAGTAAATTCGTTTCGCTTATAATTTCGTCTGATCACGATGATGCGCTTAAAGGTTAGGATAAAAATTTTATAATCTAAGTAATTGCGGTAAGCTGTCTGCTGATGTGATAGAAGCGAATTTCCAAAACTATTTTTCTTTACTTTACCCTTTTTTAAATTCTGATTTCACCATACGAAAATGAACCCTGGTCGCCGTCAAAAAATGTCTTTTTAACGCTGGATGGCGAAAAGAATTTCAAAAGCATTTAGGACAAAAAGTTTTGAATTTAAAAATTTTTTTTTTTAAATTTATTGATATATATTTATTTATTTATATGATATATATATATATATATATATATATATATATATATATATATATATATATATATATATATATAAATGGCCACTCCAGTAGTTTTTTTCAATGGAAATTCGTTAAAAAGATTCGAAAATATACCGTTTTCACGAAGCATAAACTTTTCAGAAAATTATTTCTATTTAAGACAAATCTCCTAAGAATAGGGAATTAAAAGAACGACTTACAGTCCTAAAAATCCACCGATATTACAGTTCGTCAGTGGTCCTAAAAGTGAACTGGAATTTTCAAACTACGTTTGGCATTAATAAATTACCTAAATTAATTTTGAATATATATCCTGAATTCTTCAAAAATATAATTTTGGTATTTTTAAAATTGAAATACTTAAACGAGATGATCTGTAAACTTAGAGAGTTGAAGTAGATTTAAACATTTTTTAAATAGAAGACATAAAACATGACCATGTGCTTGGTATTGTCGTAAGTAGAAAGCTGTATAGACAACTACAATCTACAGTAGAACGTTGGGGACTACGCCCTTGGAGATCATGCCTGCAGCAAGGTCAAGGGGCGGAGTCCCATAGACGAGCCCCTGGCGCAACCGGTTTGCACTGACGCAGTTTCCGCAAACCCACTTACCATTTATTAGTGTTCAAAAGGCGAATACGACTGAATAGGTTCTGGTTTTACGGGTACATGCGCTTGCGCATTAGGCAGGTCGGTTTAGGTAACACAAGTTCAATGAAGAAAACGTCTACAATGCAACATTATTTACGATGAATACTGGAAATTACTTAAAAAATATTTTCTATTCTATGAATTACTTATGATACTTAAGCGTATACAAAGCACCTGTAGGATACCTAAATTATCCTCAAATAGGCTACGTAGCCTAAAAATACGTGAATTATCTTCAACATTGAAAGTTACTTATTAAAAAATATTTTCTGTTCTCTGAATTATCTATGATACTTAGGCGTATATAAAGCACCTGTAGGATACCTAAATTATCCTCAAATAGGCTACGTAGCCTAAAAATACGTGAATTATCTTCAACATTGAAAGTTACTTATTAAAAAATATTTTCTATTCTCTGAATTATCTATGATACTTAGGCGTATACAAAGCACCTGTAGGATACCTTAATTATCCTCAAATAGGCTACGTAGCCTAAAAATACGTGAATTATCTTCAACATTGAAAGTTACTTATTAAAAAATATTTTCTATTCTCTGAATTATCTATGATACTTAGGCGTATATAAAGCACCTGTAGGATACCTAAATTATCCTTAAATAGGATACGTAGCCTAAAAATACGTGAATTATCTTCAACATTGAAAGTTACTTATTAAAAAATATTTTCTATTCTCTGAATTATCTATGATACTTAGGCGTATATAAAGCACCTGTAGGATACCTAAATTATCCTCAAATAGGCTACGTAGCCTAAAAATACGTGAATTATCTTCAACATTGAAAGTTACTTATTAAAAAATATTTTCTATTCTCTGAATTATCTATGATACTTAGGCGTGTATAAAGCACCTGTAGGATACCTAAATTATCCTCAAATAGGCTACGTAGCCTAAAAATACGTGAATTATCTTCAACATTGAAAGTTACTTATTAAAAAATATTTTCTATTCTCTGAATTATCTATGATACTTAGGCGTATATAAAGCACCTGTAGGATACCTAAATTATCCTCAAATAGGCTACGTAGCCTAAAAATACGTGAATTATCTTCAACATTGAAAGTTAAAGATAAGATCTAAAGTTTTAGACACGGTTGAAATCCGGCACTTAAACATAACTTGTAACTTGTATTCGCAAGACAAGCTTGTGTATATCGCAAGGTGTGTTTGGCAGTTATACGCTAATTTAGAAATTAAAACCTGACAATGGATTTGCATAAACACGTGCTTGTAGAACTTAATGAGCAGTTCATTTGTTTAACAATG
The DNA here is from genome assembly GCA_022606455.1 of Callitettix versicolor. Lineage (NCBI taxonomy): Eukaryota > Metazoa > Arthropoda > Insecta > Hemiptera > Cercopidae > Callitettix > Callitettix versicolor. The sequence goes on along the minus strand of CM040188.1, from coordinate 52,174,861 downwards.
TTAACATACGTTGTAACACTGAGATTGTGCACAAATTATGGTTTTTTGTTCTTATTAGTAGTTGATTTTCGAATCTGTAACAGTTCCTAAAAACACAGAAACTTTGTTAAAAACGTTTAAAAGAAAAAATGTCGTGAATCCTTTAACGTATTATGAGTAAGTCATTTAAATTTTGTGAATGTTAAACTCGTTCATAAAAAAAAACAAAAATTGTACATGGTCAATTTGTTAGGGTGAGGACATTGACATTGAAAAGACCCTGGTCCTGAGGTTACTTCCGGTTCAACAGGCAAGGCTATAATCAAACCTTCGTGACCGTTCCAACTTGAAATCGTATTTTTCTATTGCGTTTTAAATTACTTCTAAAAAATCCACTTATTGAAATTAAGGGTTCCATCGTAAACAACAACAAAGAAGCCTGATTGTTTTCCTCCGTTTTCAAACAACAAACAACGCAAAATGTACAATAATTGTTAATAGGAATCTAACGAATAAATAGAACTAGATTTCTAAATTCACATTATTTTCGTTCGTAAATGTTACTTGACACAAATTCCGCTAGATGGGGTGGGAGTGCTTTTCGTTAGATACATGCGGGCTACTGAAAAACAAGAATGAGAAGGAAACGGTTATTCTCTTCGTGTGTACAGTTGAATAAAATAATTATGTTTAAAACAAATTTAAACGGTTAACCTTTTACCTAACCAACTCGCGGGGTGACTCTGCTTGATACGCTTGTAGTTGTAATAGTAATTAAACATTGGCCAATCCTTAAAATTATATAGAATAAATTTATTTGATGTTTCGTGATGAAAAATTAAGTTTAGCATGTCGTGTATTTTTTCAATGTTTGTTATCGTCATAAATTCTGCAAAAAGTCTGCTTACAGAATGAAACTCTTAGAAACACACATAGGTTACCAACCAATGCGATGGTAAGCCTATCTGGTGCAGAAAGTACACTTATCGTATTTACATTTATACAATTCAAATTGAAATATTTATGGAAACAATTCTTACGTTAATTATTACAGGATCTATCGATCCCACTGCACCACCAATTAGTAGCCTAGGCCTAGAAATCGAAAGATGGTTCCAGGAAAATATTGTTTCCTAAATGTCCAGAAGGCCTATTCCTTTCTTTGACCTCGTCAATCGAAGTGAAGCCACTTTTTGCAATTAGATAAGATAATAATGGCGGCAACCACATCCTCGTTTCCGATGTAATTCTCTATGGCCTCCAAAACTTCAACATATAATTTATTCCGAAGGTATTGCTCTCTGCAGCCGATATAGGCCTAAAAGCAGCCGATATAGGCCTAAAAGCAGCAATTAATCATTTGACCGTGAAGCGAATGCAATATTTAAAACATCTGAATCTTGAACACAAGTTTAGACAAACATAGTGTAGCCATAACTTATAGATATAACATATACATAAACATCTTAATTCTCTATTGGTTTCAGGCAAAAAAATAGTTGTGTAATTAATTACACTTTAGCTACAGGCCTCTGTGTTGAGTATTTTTGTATTTTGTTGACAATACATAACAGCTACTAACAACTTAACAATTATGAGCAGTGTGATGAAATGAAGACATTGTTTGTTGATGCACATACCGCCAAGATCGCCCAGAACATTTGTTGGCCCCGGGGCAACATTTTGATTTGTGCCCCCCCCCAATTATTTTCTTAATTTTAAGATCGATTGATATATGTGATTTACCTAATTGCAAAATTACTGAATATGTAAAAGAGTTTCTAATATTTTGGTAATAAACAGTTTTTTTTTTAGTTTCAAATGTAGCTCCCTTTCGAGGTGTTTGTTGTGGCCCAAGATCTGCTTCCCCCTTTTTTAACTGTAGACTATGTTCACAATAAAATACAACGTAATACTTTATCACAGATAAAACGTATGGGTTTCGCTAACTTTTCAAAAATTGCTGTTTATGTAATGCCGATAAAATCTGAATATCTATTAAATACTGTGGTTAGGCATTCAAATATTCATAACCTAACTTTGTTCAAAATCAAAATCAGTGAACCGTAAACTTTGATTGTAAAAAACTAGATAAAACGCCGAGGCTAGGTGGTTTGTTTACGAGGTAGTTAAAGAGAAGAGACCAATTAAGTTAATTCTATCTCGGGCTTGCGCCTTAATTCTATTAAAGGCGAACAGTGACTTCAGCTGTGTGCGAATAAAAAACAAATAGGCGTTTCACTTAGTACCTACTTTAAGGTGAATTTGTAAACAGCTGACATCTCAAGAATGTATCTTATATACTACTGCAATAATATTATTCTTCCTCTCTGAGTACTATCTCCTCCGATGTCATAAGTTTGGATTACTTTATCATCGGATAGCCTGACCTTAGATTATCAGTTTATGTAGCCTTTCATGTTTTACGGCTAGTTAAATTTTATTGCTTTTTAATTGTTTTTTTTTATTGTCTATCTGCGAATATCAATCACTGTAATGCCGACTAATCATGTCTGACATTATTTATAAAAATAATTTATCTCCTTATCAGTTTCGGTTCAACATTTATTTTTTTTACTGTTTTTATGCAAAACTGAAGTAAACGAACAAAGTAGTTTTTATCAAACTATTCGAGTGTCATAATCCACTTCTGCTTGTTAAAATTAAATTAACAAAAAATCAATGTTTATAGTTCAGTTATTTTGCTAAGTAACACTTTAAATCCTATAGCAAGTCATAATATAGCTTATAAAGTGACGAGCGTAAACTGAAAAAGTATATTTTATAGCACAGATAAATGAATATGTAGTCATCTGTGCTTATAGGCCTATATTTGCTCCTAATTTGAACCATACATACAGCAATTTGATGTTTATAGTTCAGTTATTTTGCTAAGTACACTTTAAATCCTATAGCAAGTCATAATATAGCTTATAAAGTGACGAGCGTAAACTAAAAAAGTATATTTTATAGCACAGATAAATGAATATGTAGTCATAGCTATATATGCTCCTAATTTGAACCATACATACAGCAATTTGATGTTTATAATTCAGTTAGTAAGTACACTTTAAATCCTATAGCAAGTCATAATATAGCTTATAAAGTGACGAGCGTAAACTAAAAAAGTATATTTTATAGCACAGATAAATGAATATGTAGTCATCTGTGCTTATAGGCCTATATTTGCTCCTTATTTGAACAATACATACAGCAATTTTATGTATGGTTAGGGTGACACGTTGTACGCATCGTTTTAATCAAGTGATATTAAAAAAATGGGTAACGAACCACACGATCGTTGCCAAATTTGACGCAAGTTACGGTCAAAACATTGCAAGAGTCCTACGCAACACGATTTCACTTGCACCGCTCGGTATCGACCAGACGTGGCGCGCACGCGCAGAGGCGTGGCACACAAGGTGACCTTCATTCTGCCAACCACAGACCTGCGACTGCGCGAACCGATGTAGCCCACATTGCTTTTTGCTCGGCAATCTTTACGTTATCTTGCCTACCTTTTGCTTTTCAGTAAAACAAAAACGCGCATTTGTTTTGTTACATTGTTACTGAACTTACAACAGATCCAAATTTGAAATACAACTCTGTAACGTAATTTTACTACATTCGGGGACGAAATAAAATTTATCCATGAAAATACACAAGCAATTCTATCAATAACAGTATTAGGTCTAACAAACCAAAAATGTGCTGTTTGCAAACTGTTTCACACTTATAGCATTTTCATTTTAAGAAACACAACATTTTTTTCTATAATTAACGGTCAGAACAATAAATTATATGAATATATCTATAATTTCCCAAAAGAGTAAAAAGCTAACTAAAAACGAGTAAACAATTTGAGCTGCTTAAAAGTTACTCTGCTTTAGTTTTCGAAAAACAATTAATTTCAGACACATTTTGGACCGGGAGTCGTAATTTTACATTTTTTTTAGTTCAACTTTGATTTGCTTGATGTAATCTTCTAGTAGAAAAAAGTATTGTGGGAATATTCTCTCCCCCTCCTCCATTAATTGTTTGGATCGAAAAACAAATCTGATATTATGACATAATGAAACCATGATGGAATCCATGACGAATGATGAAAACCCATGAATGAAAAAGGTCTTTATAAAACCAGATCTTAATCACACATTTATTTAAACAAAAGTAGCCTATATGCAAAAGTAGCCTATTAATAATGTAACACACACACACACACACACACACACACACACACACACACACACACACACACACACACACACACACACACACACACACACACACACACACACACACACACACACACACACACACACACACACACACACACACACACACACACACACACACACACACACACACACACACACACACACACACACACACACACACACACACACACACACACACACACACACACACACACACACACACACACACAAGACACACACACACACACACACACACACACACACACACACACACACACACACACACACACACACACACACACACACACACACACACACACACACACACACACACACACACACACACACACACACACACACACACACACACACACACACACACACACACACACACACACACACACACACACACATTATTACCCCTACCAAACGGTCGATATTTTAGGCATTAATTTATTTTCCTTCTTTATGCTAAGTTTGAGTACTTTTTCAACTGGATGGATATTTTGCTAGCTACTTTTTTAAAATATTATTTGTAAACGTGAAATTAGAACTGGAAAATGATAACAGATATTTATTTAAGCTTGCTAGTTATTTTGTTTCGTCACTGCACGGTTAAACGCATTGCATCACATAAGTGATATAAATATAACCAAATTTATAACTGTTAAATTGGAGTGAACAGTAATAATTGCAAGCCTGATAATAACAGAACTGACTGAGGTAGACAGACCTCTTGTTTGGATTGTGTCTGTGTTTGCAGATCCAACTTGTGATAATACAATCGCTTACTGCGTTGCAATTAATGTAGGCCTAGTAGGCTACTTAGTTACACAAAAGTGAAATTGTTCTACCTTGCAGCAATAACAACTGTAATATTATATTGCGTGCAGGATAAGTGGACTGTGAGCTTCAAACAAAAAATATGTTTTATGGTGTCCTATTATTGTTTCTTACTGTTTAAAATATTTCCATTATTATGCAAAGATATAACTTATGAGCTCACTACCATACGTTTTTATTTTGGTTTATTTCCCCGTTTTTATTTGTGTTAGACAGGCAGCTAAAATTTATATGGACGTGATATAGGCGAATTTTATTTTCTGATATACTTTGTGTAAAAAACGTAGACATTGCGTGTACAATTTTAAGAGCTGCAATTTCAGCATTTTGAAAGATAACAGATTTCCCACCTGAACGAAAGTCGTAAGTTGACTTAATATTCAAAAATATTCTCACAAACCAAACACCTGTATGCCTACACAAATACACGCACGCACGCGCGCGCGCACACATTGTATTTTTGTGGCAAAAAGAACTTTGTTTCTATTACTGTAGTTGTAATCCTTGAAAGCCTCGGTGGCCTAGTTGATAGCGTACTGGGCTTTCACCCCGAGGACCCGGGTTCGATTCCCGGCCAGGGCTTGACATTTTCATACGCTATAAATCATCCCATCGTCTGCATTAGCCAAAGCAATGAATACATAATCTATATTCAGAATGAATAGATTCTGTATTCATTGGCCCAAGTGTGCACAATAGTCGGACGTTAAACAAAAAAATGTAATTCCTGAATTTAAGGCATTTTTTCAAAAAACTGGCGCTTCAAATGGCATTTTTGGAGGAAGGGGTAAAGGACATTGTTACTGTAAATACGACATGTTTTTGAACATGACATTTCGTGTGTTGTTGAACACTGCATTTTGAACAAATATAAAAAGTAAAAAATGTGTACATTAGTTTAAAGTGGCAACTCAAAACGTGTAGAATGAAAAAATGCGATCATTTTGAAAACGGTTCTGGGAGATTTGTTTCATGAAAATGTTTACTTTGCAAAGAACTTTATAAAATTATATATCGCCTTAACAAACGTCACAAAAACAACACACGAAATGTCATGTTCAAAAACACGACGTGTTTACGGTGAAAATGCCCTAAACCCCCTCCTCCAAAAATGCCATTTGAAGCGCCAGTTTTTTGAAAAAATGCCTTAAATTCAGGGATTACAACTACAGTAATAGAAAGAAAGTTCTTGTAGCAACAAAATACAATGTGTGTGTGTGTGTGTGTGTGTGTGTGTGTGTGTGTGTGTGTGTGTGTGTGTGTGTGTGTGTGTGTGTGTGTGTGTGTGTGTGTGTGTGTGTGTGTGTGTGTGTGTGTGTGTGTGTGTGTGTGTGTGTGTGTGTGTGTGTGTGTGTGTGAGTGTGTGTGTGTGTGTGCGCGCGCGCGCGCGCGTGTGTGTCATACGAGAAACAATGTATTATATGTATATAATACATATAATACAATAGGTAGGCATACAGGTGTTTATTTTGTGAGAGTAAGCCTACATTTATAAGTTTGTCAGGTACGAACATTTTTTAATTTTAAGTCAAGAAAATATTTGCTGTATGTGAAATATGTTCAGTTAGGCCTACAAGTGAAACCTAATATATTTGCACACAAAATACTGTATAGAGGCATCCTCCATTTTGATATTTACTTATTGAAACCCTACATTTGTGCCTGTTATTAAAGCAACACTTTTCCTCGTCATATAAGCTCGGTAATACTGTACTTATTATATTCGTGTTTTTACCAAGTCATGAAGTAGATAAACTGGTTTTTGCAATACGTAATCTGCACTCTTCACTCTTCAACGTAGGTTGGTCAGTTCTTAGAAACGATAAGGAAAACTGCTTCCATACTAGATCCATAGGTTTTCCGTAACTTACATTTCACTCTTACTAATGTAGAAATTTCTTTATAAAAGAAAGAAGTACAACAAAGTAGACATTTTGCCTTAAAATAATCGAAAATAACACAAGTTGGCTAACAAACAATTAAGTGTTCCTTGGCATCTGTCCAATTAAAGTCTGAGCTAGTTAATTTTCTGTAATTGGTAAAATAAAAATGTAACCTAAAATATTTTAAATTTCCTAAAATTTATTCTTTTTTTAGATAATCGTAGAATTTAAAATACTCTATAAAACAGCTGTAACGTCACGTTATAACAGCTTCTTATAACAGCTGTAAAAAAAATTAAGTGTTCCTTGGCATCTGTCCAATTAAAGTCTGAGCTAGTTAATTTTCTGTAATTGGTAAAATAAAAATGTAACCTAAAATATTTTAAATTTCCTAAAATTTATTCTTTTTTTAGATAATCGTAGAATTTAAAATACTCTATAAAACAGCTGTAACGTCACGTTATAACAGCTTCTTATAACAGCTGTAAAAAAATTAAGTGTTCCTTGGCATCTGTCCAATTAAAGTCTGAGTTAGTTAATTTTCTGTAATTGGTAAAATAAAAATGTAACCTAAAATATTTTAAATTTCCTAAAATTTATTCTTTTTTTAGATAATCGTAGAATTTAAAATACTCTAAAAACAGCTGATAAGCTCACGGTTATAACACAAGTTGGCTAACAAACAATTAAGTATTCCTTGGCATCTGTCCAATTAAAGTCTGAGTTAGTTAATTTTCTGTGATTGGTAAAATAAAAGTGTAACCTAAAATATTTTAAATTTCCTAAAATTTATTCTTTTTTTAGATAATCGTAGAGTTTAAAATACTCTAAAACAGCTGATAAGCTCACGGTTATAACACAAGTTGGCTAACAAACAATTAAGTGTTCCTTGGCATCTGTCCAATTAAAGTCTTAGTTAATTTTCTGTAATTGGTAAAATAAAAGTGTAACCTAAAATATTTTAAATTTCCTAAAATTTATTCTTTTTTTAGATAATCGTAGAATTTAAAATACTCTAAAAACAGCTGATAAGCTCACGGTTATAACACAAGTTGGCTAACAAACAATTAAGTGTTCCTTGGCATCTGTCCAATTAAAGTCTGAGTTAGTTAATTTTCTGTAATTGGTAAAATAAAAATGCAACCTAAAATATTTTAAATTTCCTAAAATTTATTCTCTTTCTAGATAATCGTAGAGTTTAAAATACTCTAAAACAGCTGATAAGCTCACGGTTATAACACAAGTTGGCTAACAAACAATTAAGTGTTCCTTGGCATCTGTCCAATTAAAGTCTGAGTTAGTTAATTTTCTGTAATTGGTAAAATAAAAATGTAACCTAAAATATTTTAAATTTCCTAAAATTTATTCTTTTTTTAGATAATCGTAGAATTTAAAATACTCTATAAAACAGCTGTAACGTCACGTTATAACAGCTTCTTATAACAGCTGTAAAAAAATTAAGTGTTCCTTGGCATCTGTCCAATTAAAGTCTGAGTTAGTTAATTTTCTGTAATTGATAAAATAAAAATGTAACCTAAAATATTTTAAATTTCCTAAAATTTATTCTTTTTTTAGATAATCGTAGAATTTAAAATACTCTAAAAACAGCTGATAAGCTCACGGTTATAACACAAGTTGGCTAACAAACAATTAAGTATTCCTTGGCATCTGTCCAATTAAAGTCTGAGTTAGTTAATTTTCTGTGATTGGTAAAATAAAAGTGTAACCTAAAATATTTTAAATTTCCTAAAATTTATTCTTTTTTTAGATAATCGTAGAATTTAAAATACTCTAAAAACAGCTGATAAGCTCACGGTTATAACACAAGTTGGCTAACAAACAATTAAGTGTTCCTTGGCATCTGTCCAATTAAAGTCTTAGTTAATTTTCTGTAATTGGTAAAATAAAAATGTAACCTAAAAATATTTTAAATTTCCTAAAATTTATTCTTTTTTTAGATAGTCGTAGAATTTAAAATACTCTAAAAACAGCTGATAAGCTCACGGTTATAACACAAGTTGGCTAACAAACAATTAAGTGTTTCTTGGCATCTGTCCAATTAAAGTCTTAGTTAATTTTCTGTAATTGGTAAAATAAAAATGTAACCTAAAATATTTTAAAATTTCCTAAACATTATTTTTTTTAGATAATCGTAGAATTTAAAATACTCTAAAACAGCTGATAAGCTCACGGTTATAACACAAGTTGGCTAACAAACAATTAAGTGTTCCTTGGCATCTGTCCAATTAAAGTCTGAGTTAGTTAATTTTCTGTAATTGGTAAAATAAAAATGTAACCTAAAATATTTTAAAATTTCCTAAACATTATTTTTTTTAGATAATCGTAGAATTTAAAATACTCTAAAAACAGCTGATAAGCTCACGGTTATAACACAAGTTGGCTAACAAACAATTAAGTGTTTCTTGGCATCTGTCCAATTAAAGTCTTAGTTAATTTTCTGTAATTGGTAAAATAAAAATGTAACCTAAAATATTTTAAAATTTCCTAAACATTATTTTTTTTAGATAATCGTAGAATTTAAAATACTCTAAAAACAGCTGATAAGCTCACGGTTATAACACAAGTTGGCTAACAAACAATTAAGTGTTTCTTGGCATCTGTCCAATTAAAGTCTTAGTTAATTTTCTGTAATTGGTAAAATAAAAATGTAACCTAAAATATTTTAAAATTTCCTAAACATTATTTTTTTTAGATAATCGTAGAATTTAAAATACTCTAAAAACAGCTGATAAGCTCACGGTTTAAACAATACCTTTTTATAAATTCAAGAGATCAGCGTCAAGATGTATTTATTAATTTAGAAACTATAATATTCTCTTTGAATTATTAGTTTGTTACACTGTTTCACGTGTACACAAAAATCAGGAACAATAACTACTAAAGAACGTTTTTTAAATCATAACTGCCATTTTTAAACTCATTGGGTAGCGACAGACTTGCCAAGCTTGAAATTTTACAAAACAAAACGATTCTAACATCTAACATTTGCGCCACGCCTATATTATGGTATATTAATATCGTTGCAGTACTGGTAAAGCGTTTGACTTTCCTTTTTTTTATAACTGGCAGTGTACCAACCTGACGACCTTCAAGAGAGGTATGTTGAGGGTGTGCCCAGCATTCTTGTTGTTTGTAAAAAAATAACGGGAACCCGTGTTCCTCCCACAAGGGTAGCCATGTTTGAATGAAACCGGTAACATGAGAACTATTTTCCCATTAAATGTCAGGTATTTTGTAAATGTCAAGTTAACCCACTGTCTATTTTTTTTGTCTTAATTTGTTTTTTTTATTCTTTTTTTCTTTTGTTTTTTTAAGGCGAAAAGCACATTAAGGCTATTATCGCCTTCTTAAATGTAAGTGTAAGTGTAAAATGTTAAAGTCGTACGTGTAGTGTTGTAAGTGTAAATGTGTGTTAGACTCGGGTACCGCGAGGGACGTCTAAAGCCTCTCAATAGGTGCAGCTAGTCTGCACCCCCTGCGGAGTTTTTTTTTTTTTTTTATTAAAGTACACTGTGAGAATCTTATGTTAAGTACAAGATAGGAGACATAGCCTAAAAATTCAAGAATTTGAAGTACACTGTGAGAATCTTATGTTAAGTACAAGATCGGAGACATAGCCTAAAAATTCAAGAATTTGAAGTACACTGTGAGAATCTTATGTTAAGTACAAGATCGGAGACATAGCCTAAAAATTCAAGAATTTGAAGTACACTGTGAGAATCTTATGTTAAGTACAAGATAGGAGACATAGCCTAAAAATTCAAGAATTTGAAGTACACTGTGAGAATCTTATGTTAAGTACAAGATCGGAGACATAGCCTAAAAATTCAAGAATTTGAAGTACACTGTGAGAATCTTATGTTAAGTACAAGATCGGAGACATAGCCTAAAAATTCAAGAATTTGAAGTACACTGTGAGAATCTTATGTTAAGTACAAGATCGGAGACATAGCCTAAAAATTCAAGAATTTGAAGTACACTGTGAGAATCTTATGTTAAGTACAAAATCGGAGACATAGCCTAAAAATTCAAGAATTTGAAGTACACTGTGAGAATCTTATGTTAAGTACAAGATCGGAGACATAGCCTAAAAATTCAAGAATTTGAAGTACACTGTGAGAATCTTATGTTAAGTACAAGATAGGAGACATAGCCTAAAAATTCAAGAATTTGAAGTACACTGTGAGAATCTTATGTTAAGTACAAGATCGGAGACATAGCCTAAAAATTCAAGAATTTGAAGTACACTGTGAGAATCTTATGTTAAGTACAAGATAGGAGACATAGCCTAAAAATTCAAGAATTTGAAGTACACTGTGAGAATCTTATGTTAAGTACAAGATAGGAGACATAGCCTAAAAATTCAAGAATTTAAAGTACACTGTGAGAATCTTATGTTAAGTACAAGATCGGAGACATAGCCTAAAAATTCAAGAATTTGTAAGTAAATATTCTTACGCAAAGAAAATTACTATTAGGCCTACCATTTATTTAAAGTATTTTTAAATGAAAAAAATGTCTGTCATTGCACAGATGAATGTAGAAGAACACGTGGATTTGTTAAACATATGACTTGGTACTTTAATAACTAATTGATAATTAAATTAAAATTCTAGAGTAATTTAAATACATATAAATGTTTTATTACTTTCAGTTTTCCGTACTAATCATAATGTATTATTAATTATTACGTAAATAACACTAATCGCGTAGTACTGAAACGTCCTTTAGTAAATTTTCTAGTAAAGTGTATCGTAACACAAACATAAAATTTCATATTTTACATAAAACAGTACAATTATTAATTAATTCCATTGTTAATTATATAATGTTATTAAAACATAACCCCTGAATGCGATGCGTCAGACTGTATCGTAATTGTAAGCCATTGAGCTTAAAATTGATTAAATTTTTAAAAAGGTTTAATCTATGGTTTTAATAATATTTTTAGACCAAATCCTATACTTATTAAATTAGATAACAGTCTGTTGTAGACTGTCCCACTTATTGTTAGGTATTAATTTTCGTTTCTATAGAAATTAAGAAAACATCCGGTTTCAAAATATTTACAAATTACACAGTCATTTTTCTCTCTTTCTCTTCGCCAAAATTACAGATTTCATTTACTAATCACAATGGGAAGCAAACAGAGTACAACTGTGAGTATTAAGCGTGATTTAATATGTCTTGGTAACAATGAAATGTTTACCGTTTCTGATTTCTTAGTTAAATAGATGGCAGAGTAGGTCGATGACGTCAGCTGTGCACAGTAGCTTACATATAGTGTTTATAGTTTTTGTAAATTATTTATTTTAGTAGTTCTTAAAATAATTGAAGTATTCTATGTACTTCAAATACTCTTGTAATTTATATTATATATATATATATATATATATATATATATATATATATATATATATATATATTATATATATATAATTATATATATATATATACACACACACACACACACACACACACACACACACACACACACACACACACACACACACACACACACACACACACACACACACACACACACACATATATATATATATATATATATATATATATATATATATATATATATACAAGCTAAAAATAACAAATAGGCCCAAAGTAAAAATAATAATAATAATAAGAAGAAGAAGAAGAAGAAGAAAGTCAATACAACCATATGTTTTAGTGCCAAAACAATTATAAAGGACCTTGTGCTCGGATGCGGGTATGCCCAATGAATACAGAATCTATAGATTTGATGGAATCTATAGATTCTTTATTCATTGATAGGCCCTGCATCACATGAGTCACACTAATTTCTTTACAATTTTCTGTACTAAATCAAAACTAAATTAATAAAATTAATATAGCTTTACAAATTTCGACAATGAAACCATGAAAAAAAATTGCTAAATGTTTGTAAAAATGATGTGTAAGGTCCATCTCCCTGGAAAATGTCTGCAATAGAACAAGTGAAAATAAATGTACTGTATTTAAGTCATCGAGTGAAGCGAGGTTCGACATTTTGTATTTGTTCGTTTGTTACGCAGTTTTATCCAAACTCGTTATCCACCCCTCACAAAAAGAGGTCCATGTGCACCTGAGGGTCCCGATCCAGGGCGCGTATGGATCCGGGAAGGTAACTTTTTTGAGGTACAGTAGTTAGGAAAAAACTTTGAAATAACGTAAAAATTAATGATTAACAGACGATAAAACCAACTAATAAATAAAACAAAACCCATTATAGTTAGGGTGACTAGTTTTTCCAGTTCGTAAAAAAATATGTGCTTAAAATATAAGGGACCCGATTCATATTTTGGATCCGAAATTTCATGTGGGTGCCATGTCCAAACGCATTGACCGATTGTTTTGAAATATTATACTAAGGTACCTTGTGTGAAGCACAAATGTCGTATGCACATTTTTCCTACTTACGTCCTTTTCAAGATGGCTGTGTTTGATTTAACATTAACGATTTACGTAATTTTAATCAAAATGCGTTGACCAATTATTTTGAAATTTGGTACGAAAGATGTACGTGTAAGACTTTCCCCATTCACTTCTGTTTCAAGACGGCGGAGTCTGATTTACAATAATTAGTGTACGCAATTTTATCCAAACAATTTAAACGATTGTTTTGAAATTTGGTGAGAAAATACCTAGTGTAAAGCCCAAATGATGTATCTGTAACATTTTTTCCTACACCCCTCGGTGGTCTAGTTCAGGGGTCTCCAAACTTTCCAGCCTTAGGGCCATACTGATTACTCCAGTAAGTTCCGAGAGCCAAAACCATATCATTGTTGCCGGTGGTAAAAACTGAAATAGTCCACTGATGAAAAAAAAGTCCGAAAAAGTACGCAACGTTTAAAAAAGGCTGCAAATCGGACTATTATTAATAATTATTCAACATAAAATTAGAATACTTCAGTAAACTAAATTTAATTTGCTATAAAAAATATGTTCTCTAAAAGGAGTTTTCAAGTATGCTAGCTCTCCGCGGGCCGGATGTGGCCCTCGGGCCGTAGTTTGGAGACCCCTGGTCTCGTTGATAGCGTACTGGGCTTTCACCCTGAGGACCCGGGTTCGATTCCCGGGGAGGGCTTGGCATTTTCATACGCTATAAATCATCCCATCGTCTGCATTAGCCCAAGTGTGCACAACAGTCGGACGTTAAAAAAAAATATCCTACTCACTTGTGTTCCAAGATGGCGGCCTCTGATTTAACGCAACTTAAACGCATTGGCCGATTGCTTTGAAATTTGGTACGAAGGTAACTTGTCCCGAAAGACGTGCGTGTAAGACTTTTCCATTCACTCCCGTTCCAAGATGGCGAGCTCTGATTCAACGTTGATAGTGTAGTTGCTGGTTATTTTCTGACTGAACGGCAAAACCTATCGTAATTTTGACACCTTCGTTGAGAAAGAGCATAACATTTCAATAAAGTTGGTACAGTAACATTTTTCCTAAACATTATAGTTTTAATTGGCAGAAAAAATACGAACGCTGCCTTATATTAATTAAAAGCATACTGTGACGTCTAGTGTTCTTTGTACTACTTGTTTTATCACTGCAAAGTGTTAGAACGCGTTATTGTGTTACATAAGCACTGGCATTTCCAAATAATAAAATCTCTGTGTTACTAAACAACAGCGACGCTGTGTGCGATGTAAGGAATGTTACGTTAGGCGACTGTTAATGGTTCGTTGCTCTTGCACTGCTTGCAGTCACTCGATACATCTCTCTGCAGGACTACTACAAGGACTGGAGACTGTCTCAAGGCGTTTACGGTGCATTGTTGTAAGGTGCGTGTGGTATGTGGTGTACTATTACATGCCTTATAAATCAGTGCCAACGTCAACACAGTTTATTTTCATTTAATACTGTTACGTCCTTATCTAATGCATATGATTGGATGTGTGAAAGATTGTTGAATACACTAAAAGCGTGGTTTTTCAGCTACTTTCACGAAATATTAAGTAAAATTTTCAAATAAAAACGACTTTGCAGTTCTATTTTTTTTTTTTTTTTTTTTTAACGTCCGACTATTGTGCACACTTGGGCTAATGTAGACGATGGGATGATTTATAGCGTATGAAAATGCCAAGCCCTCCCCGGGAATCGAACCCGGGTCCTCGGGGTGAAAGCCCAGTACGCTATCCACTAGACCACCGAGGCGACTCTTTGCCGTTCTAAATGAGCCGCTTCGGTGGCGTAGTTGATAGCGTACTGGGCTTTCACCCTGAGGACCCGGGTTCGATTCCCGGCCAGGGCTTGGAATTTTCATACGCTATAAATCATCCCATCGTCTGCATTAGCCCAAGTGTGCACAATAGTCGGACGTTAAAAAAAATCTATAATGATTTATTTGTTATTATTTATACATATCGTAAACAATGGCAATAAACATAACCTCAGTTAAGAAACGAAATCAACTGTGGAACGAAATTATTTGTAAATGTTACTTCCGCCTATTTACTTAATGTTTTATATTAATTTATAGAGTAGGTATTGGACACCGTTTGTGTAGATCTATTATAAACGTAACGTGACTATACCCCGTCAGCTGTGTTTACAAATGTAGTACCTAATTCGGCCGCGGGTCGAGTTGTGCTGTTAGTATTCTACTGGTTAGAGAATTATATTGACTTGATCTCCAAACACTATCACAATAAAAAAAATCTTGTGATAATTGAATTATCTTTCCTTATTTGGGGGGATTCCATATATGTCATACAACATTGTTTTTCGCGTTAACGTCTTTCTGTCTCTCTAGCGTTTAAACGGTGCCCGTAATATTATAAATCTGGCAATTTTATTGTGTTCAAAATGCGGGTGTAAAACGAGAGACAAACAATTTTTTCGTGTTTGAAATCGGATTACCGATTCTGACTATTTATTATATTTTTTTATCATGGCGGCGACAGAAAATTACAATATGAACTGTCCGCTAGATAATCAAAAGGTCTCACGCAATTTGTGCGAAAATGAAAAGTATTTAGGGTTTTTTTTTAATAAAAGTATTTACGAATTATTGTTGAAAATTTAAAACTTAAGCGTATGAAAAAATATTTATTAAAAAACTTAATTGACGTATATAAAAGGTTTACACCAGGGGTCTCCAAACTACGGCCCGAGGGCCACATCCGGCCCGCGGACAGATTTTGTCCGGCCCGCGGAGAGCTAGCATACTTGAAAACTCCTTTTAGAGAACATATTTTTTATAGCAAATTAAATTTAGTTTACTGAAGTATTCTAATTTTATGTTGAATAATTATTAATATGACATCTACATTGATATGGTCATGGGCTAACTACTCATAACATTGTTGTAGGCTTATTGTTATTGTTTTTGTGATAAGTTGGATAAAGAAACACAGAATTGTAATGAGTAAAGACATGTATAATATGCAGAAAATTTAACTTCAGTATATAATAACTAACAAATTATTGAAATGAATCCAACTAACATTTTATACATTTTAAATAAAAACATAACTTATAACAAGCATAATGGCGTATGAAATACTAATGAGATTTATGTAATTAAGATTTTCCACTGACAATAGTTTGTAGTTGTGGACTAATTTTACTTGTACCAATTATTAAAAGAGATTTAAGATGCTCTATTTTATTTCACAACAGTGTCATAGGAACGGACTTGTGGTTACGCCACTAGCCTTCTTATATATTCCAATTACTGCCATCTAGAAGTGAGTGGAAGACACCAGAACTTTCTCGAACCAACGAGATTATTCTGTAGGTGCTATTAGCGCCATCTGTTAGCGATAGAAGGTGTCTATTTCCGCTTGTGTCCACCAGATGTCGTGTCACGTTACCCTCATGGCTTGTACTCTACGACTAATCTAGAAATTACAGATAATGACAGGAAAATTAATAATATGCAGTGTTGCCGTTTTGCGGACTTTAGTTCGATATGCAGCGTTTTTTAAACGTTGCGTACTTTTTCGGACTTTTTTTTCATCAGTGGACTATTTCACTTTTTACCACCGGCAACAATGATAATATGGTTTTGGCCCTCGGAACTTACTGGAGTAATCAGTATGGCCCTAAGGCTGGAAAGTTTGGAGACCCCTGGTTTACACCAACGCAGTAAAATGGTTTCATTTTCAATAAAAAAAGGAAAAGTAGAGGTTTATAGCAAAGTTTTACGGAAATTTTAGTCGGTTCATTCATTCGCCGTCTTACGTCTTTAAAGCTTTATATTACTTTTTATTCTTGCACATATTTTCCAGCTCTTCATGATTAATGATGTTTAAACTGTAAGGCCGTACTAAATATTCCTTTTTTTCTACCGAAGTGTGCAGTATCGTGTTTTACTTGAACTACCTTCTTTGGTACTATAATTCCTTTCACTCATCGGCATTTCTGGTCTTTTCTTTTATGCAACTTTTTAAAGTTGTTTGCCTTTAGAAGAGCTTTCACTGTGGTCCTCATCAGTTTGAATCGCAAGCATTTCGTTCAGTTTCGACCTTGCGAGTGGGATGTTCCATGACGCAATTGCTAGTCGACTTTGCTAATTGAAACAAGTGTTTATTTTAATTAATACGCCAGCTAATTGCCGGAATTGTCAACCGTATAGCTACTCTTACTGGCTGTTAATTAATAATACTGTACTAGTTAGTCGGAGATAGTTGAAAAATGTCTGGTGTTTTTTAGCACGAAGCTAATCATTACGCCATTAGTCACGGGTATTTGGAGAGAGTTTTCAATAGGAATTATTGAACTCGAAATTTATATGGCATTTCTGATTATTTTAGAAGCTATTTGGAACATGAAACCAAAACATTTATTGGACATTCTTGGGTATTTGGAAATTTGGATTTGTAGAACATTTACAAATAAAGAGGTTTCCAAAATAAAAAACTGGATAAAAATGCCTCAATTTTGAAAGGTTGTGTAACATTTTACAAATAATGTGAAATGATATTTTAAAATTCCAAAATTATAACTGCATTAGGCTTATCTCCCTTAAGAAAGATAGCCTAGGCCTACATGATATTTGTGAATTCCATCACTCGGTAATTGTTACTGATCGGCGTTTTAATTTCAGAGTTGGCAGTCCACTTCCTAATGAAAATCAATAATAGCGTTGACGAAGGTCATGGGAAAATGCTTTTATTGTTTGACATTATCAGGTTAGGGTTATGTTGTACAGTAGTTTGTTGATCCTTGATAACAATTTACTAAATTTTCTGTCTGTTCTACAGCTACGAGTTAGGTTTTTGTAAAATTTGTTTAGCCAAATTAAAATGAAATTAGCTTACAGATTTAGCCTGTAATATACTTCAAAAACAAAATAATTAGCTTACAGATTTAGCCTGTAATATACTTCAAAAACAAAATAATTAGCTTACAGATTTAGCCTGTAATATACTTCAAAACAAAATAATTAGCTTACAGATTTAGCCTGTAATATACTTCAAAAACAAAATAATTAGCTTACAGATTTAGCCTGTAATATACTTCAAAAACAAAATAATTAGCTTACAGATTTAGCCTGTAATATACTTCAAAAACAAAATAATTAGCTTACAGATTTAGCCTGTAATATACTTCAAAACAAAATAAGAAGTACGTTCTGTTACTTTCGTTCGCTTTATTCGTAAAACTTTAATGCTGAGCATAAAGTTTCAGTGCTTTATGCGCCAAATTATAACCGAAGTATATTTTTAAAGGCGAGATTTGGATCTAAACACGAAATGGCAGTAATGAAATGCTTACGTCACTTAGAGTCGATGCCCTCAGCTATTGGAGGGGTCGGGTGGACGGGAAAGTGTGTCAGGAATTCAATTAGTCAGGAATTAAGTAAGAAGACTAACTTTTGTCATAATTGTTAAAAAAAAAATCGTCATTAAAAACCTTTTTAAATCTTGTACAATTTGTCTGAAGGTTCGGTTCAAAGGTCTACTGATTATCGGACTCAAATCATTTACCATTGCAGTAAAGGTATTTATCAAGAGGTCTCGGTCTAACTGTGAATCAACGGACTTATATGCAATATTATTGTGTTTAGGGCTTTATTAAACGCAATGCCGATCCTTATATGCAATCTCATTGTGCTCAAGGATTTATTAAACGCACTGCCGTTCCATTTATGCAATCTCATTGTGCTCAGGGATTTATTAAAAGTAATACCGTTCCATACATGCAGTCTTATTGTGTTCAAGGATTTATTAAACTTAATGCCGATCCTTATATGCAGTTTCATTGTGCTCAAGGATTTATTAAACGCACTGCCGTTCCATTTATGCAATCTCATTGTGCTCAGGGATTTATTAAAAGTAATACCGTTCCATACATGCAGTCTTATTGTGCTCAAGGATTTATTAAACGTAATGCCGATCCTTATATGCAATCTCATTGTGCTCAAGGATTTATTAAACGCACTGCCGTTCCATTTATGCAATCTCATTGTGCTCAGGGATTTATTAAAAGTAATACCGTTCCATACATGCAGTCTTATTGTGCTCAAGGATTTATTAAACGTAATGCCGATCCTTATATGCAATCTCATTGTGCTCAAGGATTTATTAAACGCACTGCCGTTCCATTTATGCAATCTCATTGTGCTCAGGGATTTATTAAAAGTAATACCGTTCCATATATGCAGTCTTATTGTGCTCAAGGATTTATTAAACGTAATGCCGATCCTTATATGCAGTTTCATTGTGCTCAAGGATTTATTAAACGCACTGCCGTTCCATTTATGCAATCTCATTGTGCTCAGGGATTTATTAAAAGTAATACCGTTCCATACATGCAGTCTTATTGTGCTCAAGGATTTATTAAAAGCAATGCAATTCCATATATGCAGTCTTATTGTGCTCAAGGATTTATTAAACGCACTGCCGTTCCATTTATGCAATCTCATTGTGCTCAGGGATTTATTAAAAGTAATACCGTTCCATACATGCAGTCTTATTGTGCTCAAGGATTTATTAAAAGCAATGCAATTCCATACATGCAGTCTTATTGTGCTCAAGGATTTATTAAACGCACTGCCGTTCCATTTATGCAATCTCATTGTGCTCAGGGATTTATTAAAAGTAATACCGTTCCATACATGCAGTCTTATTGTGCTCAAGGATTTATTAAAAGCAATGCAATTCCATATATGCAGTTTCATTGTGCTCAAGGATTTATTAAACGCACTGCCGTTCCATTTATGCAATCTCATTGTGCTCAAGGATTTATTAAAAGTAATACCGTTCCATACATGCAGTGTTATTGTGCTCAAGGATTTATTAAAAGCAATGCAATTCCATATATGCAGTCTTATTGTGCTCAAGGATTTATTAAACGTAATACCGATCCTTATATGCACTCTTATTGTGCCAAGGATTTATTAAACACAAAGCCATTGAAATCGATAAAGAAGTACACTTCAGGATATTGCAATAAACAGTGAATGTTTCCTTCATCTTGCAGCGGAAAATGCACTTCCTCTGTGGCCAATCAGGCAGGTGTCTAAACATCCTGCATACTTTCGAACTTCGTGTGATGAAAAGAAGAATATTGTTAATAGAAAGAAATATAATGTTGTGAATTTCTGTTTTTGTTTTACACGGAGAATTTTTGACTTTGAGCTGAAATAATTCTTCAAAAGGATATTTCATGGTAATTTTATGTGAAAGGAAGTATTAACATTATGACTGAAAAACTTGTATACAGTGAACTCTTAACAAGGTCGGAATATTACCGTTGAATGTTTTATTACCATACCGTACATGGAAGCAAGTCTTTACCGCACCAAGTTTGCCTGCCATAAGTTTTAGGTCTAACATCTTACAATTCATATAATTTATCTACTATCCTGCCAGCAGGTGTAGAGTGGTACATGTTACAATTAATTTTGCCGCCGTATGTCTTAATATATGCTGACAATTTCATCATCCTGATTCTGAGTTAGATGTCTCATAACAAACAATATTGTTATGACAGTAGACTTCCTAGAGATGATTATTAGAATATTTAATTTTTAAAATAACAGTTACAAACAAGGCATGTTTTTAAGATAAATATTTTTTTAAAATTTGTACATTGAAAGTAAATAGAATGTTACGTTTTTGTTAAATGCAAATCAGGTTATTTATTTATATAAAATTGTCATTGTACTATACTTTTGACCAAAACTAAGACCTACATATGCGCATTAAGTATAGGCCTATATAATAGTTGAAAGTTATAAGGTTTAGTAAAAATCGGCAACTAGATTTTTTTTTTTTTTTTTTTTTTTTTTAACGTCCGACTATTGTGCACACTTGGGCTAATGCAGACGATGGGATGATTTATAACGTATGAAAATGCCAAGCCCTCGCCAGGAATCGAACCCGGGTCCTCGGGGTGAAAGCTATCCACTAAGCCAGGGGTCTCCAAACTACGGCCCGAGGGCCACATCCGGCCCGCGGAGAGCTAGCATACTTGAAAACTCCTTTTAGAGAACATATTTTTTATAGCATTCTTTGATCATTTCTCCATCGGTGAATGGTTTTCCACGTTTTGCATTTTCAAGAGCCACACGAAAGCTGGCACGAGTTGAAGCCTCTTGTTCAGTTTTGAGTTTTGTAAATGAAGATTGCTGCGATTTCAATCCGCGCTTCATAGCTTCGAATTTTTCTGTCCGCAAACTTCCTGTATATTTTGAGTAATTTTGAAAATGTTTTGTTTCATAATGACGTTTAATGTTATATTCTTTGAGAACGGCTATGCTTTCATTGCAAATCAAACATAGCGCCTTGTTACTGGACTCAATTACGAAATACTGAATGTTCCACTGATCTTTGAATTTTCTGCATTCACTATCAATTTTTCGCTTCTTTTCCATACTACTAAATCACACACAAAAGCAACAATTCAAATCAAAATACTGTTACAAAGATGTCTTAAACTTAAACACGCACAAACACGTTTTAAGGAGGTACGCACTATTTTATTTCACAACAGTGTCATAGGAACTGACTTGTGGTTGCGCCACTAGCCTTCTTATATATTCCAATTACTGCCATCTAGAAGTGAGTGGAAGACACCAGAACTTTCTCGAACCAACGAGATTATTCTGTACGTGCTATTAGCGCCATCTGTTAGCGATAGAAGGTACTACCTATTTCCGCTTGTGTCCACCAGATGTCGTGTCACGTTACTCCTCATGGCTTGTACTCTACGACTAATCTAGAAATTACAGATAATGACAGGAAAATTAATAATATGCAGTGTTGCCGTTTTGCGGACTTTAGTCCGATTTGCAGCCTTTTTTAAACGTTGCGTACTTTTTCGGACTTTTTTCATCAGTGGACTATTTCACTTTTTACCACCGGCAACAATGATAATATGGTTTTGGCCCTCGGAACTTACTGGAGTAATCAGTATGGCCCTAAGGCTGGAAAGTTTGGAGACCCCTGCACTAAGCCACCGAGGCTGCTATCGGCAGCTAGAATGCCCTTCGAAACTACGATACCAAAACAGCGTCACTTGTCTCACGCTCACTACCCAGAAGCAAAGTCTCACAGTACAAATAAGTAAATCCCAAGTTCCTAAACGCCCACGGACATACCTTCAAACAATAATAGTTTTGCCTAACAGAATAGTTGCAATAGACACGTTGTGTTGTAGGGTTTTATATTTTTTTATCACAGTGAATAGTAAAGCTTGCATTTATCTATCGTCATTTTGTCTGTGACGTAAAAAAAATCCCAGATGTGGTTGCGGCTCCATATACAGGAAACTAGATAATACTTATCGTAAGGAAACTACAAATCAGGATATCGCGGATTCTTTGGCCTATTCAAGTTTGTTGGTTGTTTCGACAGTTTTTGTTCTGAAGTTTTTATACAAGGGATTTAAAAGTGAAACGGCTTTCATTATTGTTCTCCTTACTTATGAACGAACAGTATGTGATAATAAATTATCTACTGTCCTGTATTACTGCACTATCTACCATCCAATTAATATCCGGTACTGGAAATCGAAGTACTATCGAAAAATTAAACAAAAATTACGATTTTATCGATCAATGTTTAAAACACCAAATGAAAAATCGGACAGTATTTTTGTAGAATTTTCTGCCATTATTGTGAAAATATAATTGCCTTAAAACTAAGTAGGCAAACATGTTTTTGTAATCTTTCAAACGAAATCAATTTATTTTACTTATATAATTTAATCCCACGGGGGACGTAGGGCTACGACGAAGGACCCTGCGCCACACACTTCAGCTCCCCTCCCCAGGTCTTTTCTTCTTCCTAAATTTTCTCTCAACCGTCCTTCTCCAAGTCTCTCAAGACCTGTTTACGAACGCTATTGTTGGGCCTCCTAAATGTGTGACCACACATACTTCCTTCTTTTTATCGTTTCTCCAGTGTGCACCTGGTTACACTTAGCCATAATTCCGTTTTTGTTGTAGTGTTTGGCCAATGGACGAGCAAATCCAACAGACCACATCCAATGGATGTCTGAGAAGGATGGATGAATCCATTAATGAACATGTAATTTATTTATGATAGGCTTAGTAAAACAACATACAACACGACAGACTTAACTTTTGTCTTTCTCCGCAAAATTGGTTAAAACTAGCCAAGATACCCTCTGCCACTTCATTCTGTGTGCTGCATCTTGCTCTGTTCCTCCAGTTGTTGAGGCAACACTCCCCAAATGCAACAAGTTCAATCCTCTCGTGCCAACAAAGATTGTGCCTTCGTCTTTGTTTATCCGCATCACCTTGGTCTTATTGACATTTATTTTCAGTCCTACTTTACGACCCTCCATAACTTTATTTTAAAGTAACATTTTTTCAAGTATTAAAACCGTTTAAGACTCATATAATCTAAAACTCGTATATTCTTTAAAAAAAAATGTCTAGGGATTAATATTGTGATCCCTAAGTTTCACAATATTGTGTTTAAACACAAAAACGGACATTTAAAGTTGTACGGTTTTGTCGTCGTATTCTAAAAACTATTCAGTATAATAAAATAATTTTATATAAGATTCGAAGATAAAACCAAAATAAGACCTAAACCTGTCATTTCGGAAGATGAGAGGAAAAGAAGATCGGAAAGAATGAAGAACTACTGGGAACAAAGAAAAGTACAGCGCGCAAGAAATTATTGATTCAGCGTACCCCAAAGAGGGTGAAACGAAAAGAAGAAGAAAATAATTTTATGTTAAATTATATGATGCCTAAAACTGCAATATATTTTTTTCAAGACAAGAAAGAAATTATTTTTAAGGCTTAGCTCGAAATTAGCAATGAAACGTAGTTATTTTTACGAAGAAAAGTTGAAATAGTTTTCAAGAGTATCACCGAATTAAATCAAGTTAACATACGTAACAACGTCTAAAGTAATTTTAGTTAATTAGACGGCAAGTACACTACTCAATATTTGTGACAGTTTTCCGTTTTAGACTCTACAAATAATTAACACGATGTTGGATGATGTAATATGTAAGTTAGGTTGGCAAGAAGCGTGTGTAGAATCACGTACTTTCGTAGAACTCTTAATTCTGCGTTACTGTATACCATTGTACGTGCATACAAAGAGCTGATGAAACTTCTTATTGTGAAATAGAAAGCTTTTTAACAAGAATCGTTGCGATTTCAGTCTTCCCATCTACGTCTTTAAAATTTGTTATTGGTGTTAAACATTTTGTTTAAAATGCAGTTTGTAAATAGACTACTGTAGTCATGGGAATAAAAATGGATGAATGAATTATTTTTATTTTCACAGAAAACAAATTAAAAAAAAAAATTTTTAATTTTAATCTTCAACTTCGTATAGGCTACCAAGATTTTTGAATTCTTGCAGTGCGTGTCGTAACAATGGTTTTAGAATTTATAAATTTCTATTTTTTATAAAAGTCTATTAGGTTTTAAAGTGACAATGAATCATTCAATGTGATACCATTTACCACGAAGACTATATATTATCTGACATGACAATGCAAGTGCACAATGGCGAGACAGATAGGATGTGGGTGTGTCTTATCGGTGAAGAAACAGTTTTGTTGCTATATTTTCGTTATCGCTTCGTCACGTAACCAATCAGGAATGTGGTCTGTACCCGTATATCTGATTCTGTAAATGAAAAATTTCAGAAAACGGAAACATTTATGCATCATGATGTGCTAAGGTTTACTGTTTTTGAAAATTGTTTAATCTCTGAACACAATAGATTAAATAAGGAAAACTTGTGCTACATAATCTTTTAAATTCGATAAGCCTGCTTATTTACAGATGTTACAGACTGATAAGAACTGATCTTATCGGTATTTTGTGTAGGCCTATTAGATCACATTAGTAAGAACAAAACAGCTGATCTTAAAATGACGATTTGAAAAAGTAAATAGCAATCAATAAAAAAGTGGGCGTGGTTACAGAATGAGTCACATTACGTAGTCTGCAACATATTATGTATGATTGTTTTGCCCTTGGATTGTACTTCCGAGGGAGAGACCGAGGTCATTCGACGAAAGGATTGTCTGATTACGAAGAATTTATTGAATGCCATTGCCCTACTTGTCCTCTTTGTTCGCCAACAGCTTAAAATAATTAATTGATGTATGTATCTACAATATAGGCAGTACAGCTACGGTAGCATAAATAGTTGGGGATAGAAGAGAAGATTGTGGACCCTATTTAAAAGCTGTTTCTTTTTTTAATTAAGAAGAGTACGTTTTTCTATGTCCTTTGCTATACATATCTCTCTTCTGACCCTTTTTTGCTCAACCTAACCTTTTGTTAACCAACTCTCCCTCTACAATCATTTAATATTTATTATAATAGTCCGGTGTATTGTAACAATAACCAAGCGTATTCATAATTGTACTTTTATGAATGAATAATTTACGTATTTTTTAACTAACACCAAACACGCATTATAAATTATTGATAAGTAAACAGTCTAGGACGAAATTTGTCGCCCCTTACTATTACTTATTTCAGTAATGTCGATAGTATTTCCCTCGTAGCTATAACAGAACTATTACACGTACTCTGGCAATACTACTGAAACTTGATTATAAAGGTGAATGTTTTCAGATTAAAAAAACCTTTTAAATTTAATGTAAACTTTAAATAAGTTCATCTGCGTTATAGCCAAAATATGTTTTTCAAGATTAAGCAATCGCAATAAATTACTTCACTCTATTAAAATAAAATTATATAATATTTTTCAGTATATTGTCTAAATAATATAGGCATATTCCAAAATAAATCTATTTCCGTGTATTCTTTGAATTAAGAAATAGGTCTTTACTATTTGTCAAAGGCCCAATTAGTTCCTCTTTTACTTTCAATGGTTTAAAATAAATGTAAGTACGCCTATTATAAATATATGCAATAATAAACTAATCGTCATTATTTTTTAGGCTCTACACCTTTGTCCTTTATACAATAATGCAATGAAGTATTATTCTTATTCAATTTGTTTATAAATATTACGTTCTGCGGATTAGCTAAGTTCTCATAGAAATACATTTCCTATTTTTATTGCAGTATTTAAAAAAAAATCGTTTGACCTATCTAAATTTGGCTACAAAATTCTTGATGGATTCTTGAATTAATTGTCTACTGCTTCTTGTGACACGGGCTAATCAGGTGTGTGATAACAAACAAGATATTTCTTAGTATCCAAAACCCAACTAGAATACGAAAATTGCGAGTGTGACGAAAGTTCAATTGAATATTGTGCAAACCGAGTATAATACGATGACGTCAGTGACGGATCGATGTTACACACCTCTTTTTCCAGCCAATAGGATTGTAGAATATTTAGGCTCGGCTCCTCGTCCCCCTCCTAACCCGTGGCGAGCT
Source organism: Callitettix versicolor (assembly GCA_022606455.1). Classification (NCBI taxonomy): domain Eukaryota; kingdom Metazoa; phylum Arthropoda; class Insecta; order Hemiptera; family Cercopidae; genus Callitettix; species Callitettix versicolor. Next base: position 52,148,087 of record CM040188.1, on the reverse strand, counting down.
CTCTCGAAGAGTCTGGTAACTTTAGCCTTCACACGTCATTCACAAGCATAAACGTGAAGTGAACTCGAGTACTTTCTGTACGAGTCACAGAATTCCGTGTTGTGAACTGTTCGAATCTATCTGTTATCAATGTTAGTCGCAACTATGGGATTGAGAAGCCTGTTCAAATCGGCTCCTGTATTAGTTCCTTCGGAATCGATCGAAGTTACGGTATGTCTATTATTTATCTAATGTAATATTACTTTTATCAAAAATATTAAATAAAACATAAATATTGATTTTAATTTATTACAAAACTGAATCGATTTATTGCTGAAAGAAGGAAAACGTCACGCGCAACCTATATTAAAAGAGCGGGAAACTTTTTAAAGTTTTATGAAGAAAGCCATGGTATTTTTATTTTACGCTATTTAATATTTTATGTATAAATGTTACAGTATAGGCTATATTATTGTTACTCATAAACATTGTTTTACTTCAATGAAATATCAATTATTTTTTTTAATAGGCCTATGTATATTTTTTTAAATTAAATCATAATCAGCTGAGTTTTAAATAACCTACAAATATTATTTATATTGTTTAAAATGTACACTATTTATACCTGTTTGTTAGATAATATCGAACATAGGTACTCAAATTCAAAATATATATATATATATATATATATATATATATATATATATATATATATTCTCTTAATAGGCCTTTTGATATTAATACAAACTAAAAAAAACAACTGAAATTGTAGGTTTCAAATTTCTTGTAACATAAATTCTCTCTATATTGTTGTGTGGTGATTAAAATAATAACTTGCTTTAGAAAACGTTTTATACAAATATACCAAGACTGTTGAATGGTATTGTATTGGTTTTTTATTTAAAAGTTCCACTTATACTAATTGTATTACATAATCTTTAATATTTTTAATGCAGACATTTCATTTTGTTAAGTTAAATACCACAAAATAAATGTAGAATTTCTTATTTTAAGTAATGGAAATATTTTGGTCTTATGTAACTGTTTAATAACAATTATTAAATTATTACTATATTTACAACTTTTGTGTTATTAATTAACTTTGGCAAGTATACAGAATTTTACCAAATACTGCACCTATAATAATATGATAATAGGCTTACTTTTAAAGAAAAACACTTCTAAAAAGTGTTGTGTTTATGTCTTATCTACCTTACACCTTATCTCTCCATAGCCTTGTCTTTCCTGTTTAATGTTAATATAGGCTACTTACCATTTTAATATTAGGCTAAACAATGTGCTTAGTTATTCTAAACAGAAACCATTCTCATTCCGAAGGCCTACTTATATATAAAATATAATAGAACAAAAATTGTGCATTGTCTATAAAAACACAAAACAGGATATTATTTTCTGAGTGCAATCGTATGCTCAGATGTACAATGTTCAGATAATATATATATTATTATATATAGTTTGATTGTAGAAAGTTAAAACTAAATATTTTCTCAGTACAAAGCCATTAAAGAGTTTGTAACCACTACATAGTTTTAGTATAAATAGTTATTCTGTAAGTAGTAGTAGATAGATTCTGACTTGTTCTTGTCAACTTTTTACAATTACAGTAATTTTTTATGAACATTTTATCCCATTTGTGAATTGGTTTCCTCATATTTAAAAAACAAAATTTGTGTGTGTGTGTGCATGCACAGGCCTGCATGCATGTGTACACATTTGTGTAATTGTGCTTTTGCCAAAGGCTAAACAAAAATACTAATATAGATTAAATTTAAACATATAACCTAGGTTTAGTTTGCTTATAAATATCGATCATTTTGTCTAAGAAATATTTGCTTTAAAACAGTTCTTTGCAAAAAATTGGTTTAATAATTTTAATAAGTTTTTCTCAAGTTTAGTACTTAAGCACCTAAATAAAAAGTTATTAGGTTTTCCTGTTTAAGAGTTATTTACAAATCTGTATGAAACCAAAGGTTGGTGATATGACAAATGATTTTTTTGAAGTATTTTTTTTTTTTAATATGTTGTTATTTATAAATTTGGTAACACAATTATTGTCTTTATAAGAAAAAACACTTGTTCTCAATAAAGATCATTAAATTAGATTTTTAACAACTTGGCAAATTTGAGAAATACTGACATACGACCTATTCCCAAGAAAATGTAGGTATTTTATTTTAACTTACTAGGCTACTTTCATATAAAACCTGTGTTGTTATTCATATTATTGTCAAACTGTAATAATAATTGTAAACTACTACTAATAATAAACCTAATCATGACATGCATGAGCTCCTGTAAACATCCCCTTATTCTCTCTGCAGAAATCAATTTTGAATGTAGGTCACATCCTTGGGCTTAAAGTGGGTCAGATGAAAGGGTGCTGGGAATGAAAGCAATGACATTTTAAGGTCACAAATATTTACAAAAAGTTTAGCTTTAAGTTTCACCCAAATTACTTTTTATCATTATTTTTAATGTATTAAAACTGTCACTAAATTTTAAATATATCTATGTGCAATTTCATTCAGATTTTATTTATTACCGGTATTTTTTTTATAACAAAAAACATGTCTTTTATTAACAATATTATTACACAATCCAAGTAAATTGACAATCATATTCTTCAAAGCAGTATATTAATTATTGCAATATTAATAATTCTTATAAATTCCACTAAACAATTTAGGCCTATTAAAGTAAAATATGTTTAACAAAATAATTGTATATATTGAACTTCAAAAATTGCTTCAAACAGAGAGAAATTATTAAAACAAGAAACAATTCAAAACAAGATACATGTGTTGTTATTTTAATGTTTCTGAATATCCACTGAATTTCTACCAAGACATATTCCTTATGCTTGATTTAACAAAGAGCGAAGAAAATTAATATAACAATGTGATGTTTACAAACTCATTGTGAACATCAGTTATTGTTTGTTCATATTGTCATTGTTGACAAATGCAACTGTTGGGTAAACTACTGTTTTTAAAATTTTATATATTTCTTAAATAAGAAGTTGCAACAGCACAACTTCACTGACAATATTCTAACGAACAAATTTTGTTCTTCAGTTATCAACACCTTGGCATAGTATTCTAGCGTACATGAGTGAAATTTAAATAAATAGCTTTATTTTTAATGGTAGCTTATGCAACTTTATGCTATATATATGTAATAAAGAACTTTATTATTTTAAAATATAACTCATATTGTTAAAATTCTTGTGTTATAGATCCGAGATCAGTGTCAAGATCTTATTCTGTCAGATGAACAATTGAAGGAGCTAGTGACTCGCTTTGATCAAGAAATTGAAAAAGGTTTGGCAAAGGATACCCATCCTGATTCAACAATAAAATGCTACTGCACATATGTTCAAGATTTACCAAATGGCAAGGGTTAGTATAACTATACGTTTGCTAGGTACATATATTATGTAAAGACTATTGGTTATCGTGAGCTGTAGACTACTGTAAAAACGTACATTATTCCAATGTTTCTATTTTAAAGCTCATACACTTTTAGATTAATAAAGTATGTACTAATAAAGTAAATTAATATGCACAAAAAATAAATGTAAAAACTTTATATTAAAGTAGAGCCTAAATTAATTTTTAAAATTATATGCTCAGTGTTTTTCAAATTGAGTATCAAAGTTTAAAAAGACAAAAATTGTTAATATTTTGTACATTTGTACAGTCTTAAAACAGTTAAAAAGTAAAAGTAACAGTATAAATGAAACAAAAACATTGCTCAAATCCTGTTGAATTTACATTAATGTGTTTTGAAAAAAACAAAAAAGTTTTTAAGTATTGAAAAAAAACAATAAGATCACTATTTTTCCAAAAAATCAGTTCAAGAGGTTTAGTGAAACATTGGTAATTGTTAGAAAACATAATTTTTGAAAGATTCATAATTCAAATCAGTTTGAATTATGAAGCTTACAAAGTTTGAAAAAAAGTGTACTAAATTTTTATCTAAGTTAATGTCATATTTCAGATGTGCTCTATTGACTTACGAATAAAGTCTGATAAATTAATTATTAAAAATTAGAAATATTTTCCTTAAAGGACATTTAGTAAAAACTTTTGGTTAAGAAAAAGAGTTAAAAAAGTTTTTGAAAACAAAATTGGCCTGAAAATACATACAGAGCTTGCTAAATTTTATCAGAATCAGTTAATAACATTCATTGAGAAAGTTAGAATAGGAGAAAGACATGCACACAACCAGGTAAAATAATTTTTTAAAACTCAACTGTAATTCTCCAAAATCAAAAAATTAAAAATTTCATATGACCTTTGTAAGGCCTATTTTTTTAATAGTTCATACAGGGATTCTTTTAAGAACAATTAACAATAAAGTTGAAGTAATGGTAGTGGCAGGTTAAAGGTGCTCTGGTGGTAATAGATGTCTGAGTGAAAGGCATGCAGGAAATGGAGTTCTACTTTCATATCCTAGCTCAAAGGAGTCTGGTATTATTATTTAAAATTTATATAGAAAGAAAAAGTAAAACTTACTGCAAAAATTATACTGACTTTGAAAGTAGTACATGACTTTAAAAAAGTATTTGCCCTTGATATTCACAACACCGTAACAATTCTTCTTTTATAAAATTAAATGTGTTTGTAAACATAATTTAACATAATAAATATAAGATTTCATTAATATGTTAAACCTTCACAGACAGAACTTATGGAGCATTATGACAATCATAATTTAATTGTTATTTCTAGAAATTTAATGACTTAGTTATTTGCATCTTACTATGCATGCTGTAGAAATGTAATACGTATTTCTCACTTAATTTAAAAGGCCAAACATTGGTATTTTCACTAACATTTTTTTTGAAAGAAAGCTTACATTTAAAATTAATTTCAAATTGAAAAATGGCAATAGCATTTGTATAGGTGTATATTAACATGTATACTAAGGGCATGTTAACAACATACAGTATTATTGTTAAAGGTAACTTGAAAGATAAGACCCTCTAAAATTTTATTGTAATATGTATGAAATATAAACGAATGTTATAAGATATAACTTAAAAGCTAGTTTTTTTTCAGAACGTGGAAAGTTTTTGGCACTTGATCTTGGAGGAACAAATTTCCGAGTCCTTATTATCCGTCTTGATGAAAATCATCACTTTGAAATGCAGTCAAAAATCTATGCTATTCCCCAAAACATCATGACAGGCAGTGGTAAACAGGTAAGATTTAATTTTACTAACTATTTCAAAGTGAGTTATTAAATTATTTTTTATTATAAAGTGTATGAAGTGGTATTTCATTTAAATTCAGAACAGTAAAAAAGTGATAAAACTGCGTAATCGTAAATGATAAGTTTGTTACAAAATTCTTAACCAGATTTTCTTGTTTACCTTTATCTTTTATAAATCAAATCCAGTTTTGTTAATGGCAGTGACTTTGCTAGTTATAAAACATTTAACACTTATGAGCATTACAGTATAAAATTGTTCTATAACTGTCTCTTTGTAGATCTTAACTTTATATAGGGTGTCTTTAAGTCTTCCATTCTGATTCGTATATTCAGTTACTAGAATAACCGTATGTATTTCATAAGTTACAACAATCTAGTCTACATTGAACATTTACCTAATTAATTGCAATAAAATATCACAAATTAAAATAAATAACAGTTTGTTTAAATTAGTAATGGTTTATCAAACACTATGTAATTCCTGAATGTCGATTGCTTACAAAAAAAGTTCTATTTCCTTTCATTCTGAGGTCAGTCGATGTAACTATAATTAATTTGAGCACACAACATTTTGTCAGTATAAAGATATTCTGGCCTCTTTAACACCTGACAATCTGATTTTTTAAATTTTAAAGACTGTGATTGGTAGTCTTAGTTAGTTTCGTGTTTCCAGAGTGAATACCGTAAAGCAAAATCAAATGTTTTTAATTTTCATAATCTGTTTTTTTTTTTTGGGAGGGGGTTAGGCCCACACTGAAGCACATTCAGTCATTAGTGAAGTCTCATCTTCTTGGCGCGTTGTTCCTTCCAATACCTCTTCAGCCTTTATGATCTCCTTTTCCTAAGTTCTCCTGAGATTGTCATGCCCTTTCGGTTCCTTACTTTTCTAAAGTTGCGTTTCTTTTCCTTGTCCTTGAGTATGGCTTTCTCCTCCCCATTCCTCAACTGTTCCTCGGTTATTCCTAGGTCTTCCAGGTCTTGTTCTATCTTCTTGAGCCAATTATTTTTGATCCTTGTACTCAACTGGTAGTTCAGTAATTTCTTGGTGAGCCTTTCTTCTGGGAGCCTGATCAGGTGTCCGTAAAATGCTTTCTGAATACGTCGATAAGGTGTTCGGTCTCCTTATACACCATTGCTCCAGGAAGCAGCCTGTGGTTCCCGTTCACTATGTGTTTCTTGTTGATGATCGTTCTTAGTATTCTTCTTTCCACTCTCTGGAGTTCCTCTGTCCTGTTACGGCTTCTCAGGTTAAAGAGCGTTTCTGCCACGTACACCACTGCTGGCCTTGTCACTGTGTTGTAATGTCTGATATTTGACTTTATGGATAACAATTTTTTTTCATAATCTGTTTATTAGAGATTTAATAATATTTAATATACAGTAATAACACATTATTATTGCATTTTATTTACAAGTTGTTAAGACCACACAAGGGAAGTTCCTTTAGGTGGTTTTGAAAACTCGTGGCTTCTCAAACATTCCATGTATGATTTGATATTGCTCATATTGCACTCTTTTGTAATATAAATATTTAATATGTTGTATATATTTTAAGAGCATAAGGTAATCAACATATTAAAAGAATACAAATATTAATTTTATTTACAATAAATTATTTTAAGGAGTTAGAATGTCCAACATATTTTTTGAAGTTTTTTAACTGTGTATGCCAAATGATTGCAAGTGGTAATACATCTGTCACAAAATGGTATCTGTCTGGCTTGGACTGAAATGCAACCCTGCTCATGCCAGTTATTATAATGCTAAGTAGTCATTGGTTTGAGTTTTTTTAAGATAAACCATAAAATTTTTTGTTGATAGTGTTCAGATTTTTGTGTAAATATTGTAGTGATCCCTTTATAAATATTAAGTGAGTTTATTGTACCAATGTAAAAATTAATATATTTAAATTTTCCTCAAACAAAAAAAAAGACTTTTTTATAGATTACAACACAGAATCAAATTAAATTAAACTCAATAAAAATTAGTAGTTTTTTTTAATGAAAACGTTTAACTTTTATCGTATTTAATTAATATTGTGGTCTGGTGGCTTTGTTACAATAATGTAATTAATATTATCCAATTTGTTTCAGCTTTTCGATCATATTGCTGAATGTCTTGCAAACTTTATGAGTGAGAACGACGTTTTTACTGAAAAGTTACCGTTAGGTTTCACCTTCAGTTTCCCGCTGGAACAGGTTGGACTCACTAAAGGTATCCTGAAGCAGTGGACTAAAGGTTTCAGTTGCAGTGGAGTTGTTGGTCAGGATGTGGTTGCACATCTTGAGGACGCCATTAAAAGGAGAGGAGTAAGTTCACTCTTTCTAGTTTTAAAGTGTTTAAAATATGTGTTGTTTTTATATTAATTTAATACCTATATTAAGTATTTATTATAATATGTAACTGTTTAATAATAAGTGTAAAATTAAAAATTAACAGCCATATCATTAAATTAATTTAAATTAGTTCATGTACACCTCTGGTTCCAGAAAGTAAATAAACTATTGGTATTATTTAAATATTATTTTTTTAAATTAAACAATAGATTTGCTGTAATATATTGTAATCAGTTTTTTATTTGTCAATGAGAAGTATGCAAAATTGTGGACAAAAATCAACTAAAACAGTAAATATCTATTCTGTATAACTATTTCGATAACTATTCTATATCAAAATGATGAACCGTCTCGGTGGCCTAGTTGATAGCGTACTGGGCTTTCACCCTGAGGATTCGGCGATGATAACCGTAACGGTTTTTCGCCGGAAAAAAATAATTCACCCTGAGGATTCAGGTTTGATTCCCGGCTAGGGCTTGGCATTTTCATACGCTATAAATCATACCATCGTCTGCATTAGCCCAAGTGTGCACAATAGTCGGACGTTAAAAAAAAAAAAAAAAAAAAAAAAATGAAATGACAATCATGATTATTGATTGTTGTTAGAGGTTATTTACAACATTTTTTTCAGAATATTTTTACCTAATTTACATTTGAATTTGATATTTCAAAGCCGTATAGTAAACTGTCTCAAATATTTCTTGGTTTTAAGTAAATTTTTCCTCTCCATTCTGATTTTTAAAATTCCTTACCGAAATTGGTAATAGGAAAATGATTATGGACAATTATGAACATTTTTACTAATGTTTATAAGGTTTACAAAATGTTAGAACATCATGATCGCATGTACGCATTGCATCATGACTGTATGTACTGTAATCATGTTATTTCCAAATCAACTCAGTTTGAATAAAATCAGTAATCATAAATCAAGTTATTTGTTGGGTGTTAGTTTAAATTTTAGCTTGTGTTATTAAAGGGGCAAACATTCAGTATTTTATAATGAGTTTATTAACTCATTATCTAGTATGTGGGTCATTAAAAATACACTTATTATCAACAAGAATATAAATATTTTAATAACTTCAGTATTGACTGCTCCAGTTTTTTCCCTTGAAAACTGCAAAGCTAAACAATAGAATTTTAACTTGAAAACTGTAAAGCTTTGTATTATAAATCATTTTAAATAAGTAACAAGGATATTAATATTTGACATGTTAGTAAGTAACTGTTAGGTTGGGTGCCACCAAATTCAGAACGGATTACTTATTCAAAAAATCTAACCTATTGTTTTTAACGTAAGTGCAGCCACTAAAACCAAAAGGGAATTGAGCAGAGTGAAATCACGTCACGTGGCTCCTCTTTGCTTTCAGCCGCTGCATTTATATTAAAAATAATAGGTTCTTTTTTAAATGTGTAGTATGCTTCACTGAGCATTTGGTGATCATCTAGCCTCAGGAATACTATACCCCAAACTAGTTATATTAGTAAATTGTTCATTTTGTTGTAAGATCTATTGTTACTGGTGTAAAAAAAGTTTATTGTAATTGGTTTAATATTTTTTTTTTCAAAGGTGTACCGAAGTAAGTGGATTATTTTACAATGCAAATCTAGCAAACACCATTCAGGGTCATTGTATTAAAATGAAGGGCTATTTCAATTTAAAAGCCTTTTATTTTGTGTACTTTATTATGGCTTTTTTTAATTCAGTGTACAATAAATAATAAGCAACAAAAAACAATAAATAAATTTTTCTTCTTTTTACAATAAATTAACTATTATTATTAATAATATTTTAGTACTATTAAAATTTGTCCTTGTCCCCAATATCAATAGCAATATGATTTCTCAGGCTAATTTTAATTCTTTTTGTGAAATTGTTTAACTTTTACCTTGTGATGTTCAGGACATAGAGATTGAGGTATGTGGTATCCTCAATGATACAACTGGAACACTGATGTCCTGTTGCTGGAAGAATCCAACTTGTCGTATTGGAATTATTGTTGGTGAGTAACTTAGAGACAAGAAAATCAATGCTGAATTATCAGTGAACATTTCATTCACTGAAATTAAAGGGCCAGTTACACAGAGGGAATGAAATTATTGCAATGTTTTTTTAAGTATGAATGACCACCTGAGTGTTGAAAAAAAAGGGAAAAAAGTGTCTAAGAATTATTTAGAAATTGAGCACTGAATACAGATGTATTACTGCATAACATAATACGAAACATTTATGTTTTTCACTTTACTTGATAAACAAGTATTTATTTTAGCATTTAACACATTTGTCTTAATAGAAAAAAATTAAAACCTATGGAATTATTTATTTATAGGTTATGTAATGAAAAAAGAAAAAAATAAGTAATGATGAGAAATTTAAAAGAAGTCTAACCAACAGCAATGTTGTTTATTAATACATTGTATAATATGATTTGCTTCTTGACTATTTAGTGAAATAATGTTTACAAATTATAAACTGAAAACTCCATTATATCCTCCTTTACAATTTGTATGTTTGTGTTTTTAATCTTTTCTCTTAGTGGGCATACTTTTTTAGGATATTATAATAATTTGTCCAAGCAATACAAAGCAATATGAACCAAAATTGAATAAAATAAATTGAAAAATAAATAAATTAATTAAAAATTTTTTTAAATACATTTTTCATAACCTTTTATTAATTCATTAGGCCTGCAGGTTAAATGAAAACTAAGCCTAAACTATATTGTTGTACCATTATGAATGCCGGATAAGACCTAAATCCTAGTGTTATGTTCGCTAACGTAACCTAACCTAGACAATTGTTTGATGCCTGTCGAATTTGTAAACAGAGTATACATTTTCAAAATTGAATAGCACCTTTACAAAATATTGTTTTTTAAAACACTTTCAAAAAACTGGTAAAGGTTAAGTTATATTAATTTTTTCTGGCTTTAAATTTACAATTAATTATTATCTAATAATTCGTTGTACAGGAACTGGATGCAATGCCTGCTATACTGAACAAGTGGAGAAGGTGCAGTTATTTGAAGGTGAAAAAACCAAGCCGTTAATGATTGTCAACACAGAATGGGGTGCAATGGGAGACAATGGTGAATTGGATTTTATTGTCACACCTTATGATAGGGACATTGATGAGAATTCCATCAACCCTGGAAAACAACTGTAAGTATTTCACACATATTTATTTAATACTGTTTTTATTTGTTATTACTTTCTATTAGTTACTTTAGTTATCCTACTAAGATATTGATTTGAAGTCGAAACAGGTGTTTAAGTGAAAACAGCACAGGCATTAAGTTGATTACTCATAGACGATTTTATTAAAGTATTTATTTTTTTGCCAGTCAGACTAAAGCCAAGTGGTCAACAAATTTCAAGAGAGATGCGCTGAACTAAGTAGACTAGACAACATCCGAACATGTGTGTTTTTAATGTAACTGAAAACAAAGCTGAGCTGAGTAGAAACAAACTGCATCACTGAGCTTGCTTTGTTTTTAGTGTTCGCACATTAAAAACAGTAGGTTCGGATTTGAATGCATCGATTGCTCCATATTTAGTGGCCATCCTGCTTAAAGTAGACATTAGTGTGTCTTTCTAGATTAGTATAACAAAAGGAAAGAGCCAGTAGTAATAACTAGACATGACATGTACTTGTGAGATCATGAATTGGTCAGAATTGTAATGAACTATTATTTCCTGCTGCCATAAAGAGAAAACAACTGAACTAAAACAGATCTTTATATTGTTTTAGCTACAAAGTATGCCTATATTTCCTGCCTATATAATGTGTACAGTGAACAAATATAAATACATAAAATGTTATTGTTCTCTACTTATTTTTATTTGTAGTTTTGAATATTTTATTGTTAACCTGGCCTTTTTTTAAAAATTTATTTCTGTTTCCGCATATAATTATTCTAGACAATATAGGTTCTAGTATATAATATGAATATTTCAAACAAAGTAATATATTGTTTTTTTTTTTTTTTTTTAGCCCTCAATGGAGCACATTTAGTCAATTTTGGTTCTTTTGAGCTTTCAACTTTGGTTCTTTTAGGTTTTTAAGATTCTCCCAATACGTTTTTAGTCTTATAGATCTCTGTAGTCTAACTTCCTCTGAGTAAAAGGCAACTCTTTTTGTTCCTTCTTTAAATTTTAATCTAATATTTTTATTCCTAAGGATTGGGTTTTCCCCTTCTTTCAGACGTTCCTCCGTTATCCCTAAATCTTTTAGGTCCTGTTCCACTTCCTTAAGCCACTCATTCTTTACTTTCATCTTGAGTTGGTAATTTAGGAGTTTCTTCATCAGTCTTTCTTCTGGTAGCCTTATTAGGTGTCCACAGAAAGCCAGTCTCCTCTTTCTAATATTATCTAACAGATGTTCATTATCCTGATAGATGGTTTTCTTGGCAGCACTCTGTATGTTCCTTCTACCATGTGTTTCTTGTTGATAATGGTTCTCAGTATTTTTCTTTCCACTTTTTGAAGCACCTCTGTTCTGTTTTGACTTCTTAGATTAAATAAAGTTTCCGCGGCATAAGTCACTTCCGGTCTTGTGACCGTATTATAATGTCTGATTTTCGACTATATGGAAAGCGACTTTTTTCTTATACGTTCCCTAAGTTTAACATTAGGGCCTTCTTTAATTTGTTCGTTCTATTTTTTATTGCCAGTTTTTCGGCTATTTTTCTAGTGATATTTTCTCCCAAATACTTTAAATTATCCACTATCTTTATTCGTTCGCCTTCTATATTGTTTTATATATAACGATTTCTTACTTATTTGTGTTAAATTTATTAAATGTATTGCACTCACAAATTGTACAAAAATCAATTCGTTTTTGAACATATTGTTGTTTAAAGTTGTTTTATGCAAGTAAACTAAACACTTGCATCATTTACTTTTTTAATAAAAGAAACAAAGTAAGTTTTAACAAAAGGAAGGATTTGAGGCATTTAACAAGATCATAAATTTGAGAACCTTAAATATAACATATTTTTCAGAAATGTTTGAACCAATTTGTTTCATTATGAACAGTCTTTGATATAGTGGTATGGATATTGTTTTAATATTAATATAATTATTTTAATGGTGTGAATGATTATTTTTTATACAGAATTACAATTAATTATACTTAATGTCTGTATAGGTTTGAAAAAATGATCTCCGGTATGTACATGGGAGAATTGGCACGTTTAGTTATCAGCAAATTTACAAGAGACAAAATTTTATTCGATGGTAAAGGTTCAACTAAATTGAGCAAACGTGGCAATTTCCTCACAGAGTACGTCTCCAACATTGAAAGTGATAAGAGGGGAACGTACACAAAATGTAAACAAGTATTGGCTGAACTCGACTTAGGCCACGCCACAGAACAGGATTGCATTAACGTTCGGTATATTTGTGAATGCATATCTCGCCGAGCTGCACACCTAACCTCAGCAGGCACAGCTTGCTTAGTAAAAAGAGTTAACTCACAACAGATCACCATTGGTGTCGATGGTTCAGTTTACAGATTCCATCCACATTTCCATGATTTAATGTTGGAGAAAATTTTAACACTCATTGATCCAAAAATCAAGGTAATTGAGAATTTACTGTACAAATGTAGATATTATATTACTTTAAATTTTGTTTAACTTTAGCATCCCCATAGTGGTCCATCATTGCTTAAGGTTGATTGTTCCTAACACATTCCAAGGATTAAAAGAGACATATTAAAGTAGGGTGTGGGTAAGAATTCTGCCGCAGAACTGGCCAATTGTTGGAATCATGTGTTTATTTTCTAATGCATTAGTCAAAAAAACTAATCAGTTATTGTACAGGCAATATCTTAGAAGTATTTTTACTTCTAAAATAAATAAATAGCGATTTTTCTGTTTTCTGATTTGAAATTTTTTGTCAAAATTGTTAGAATTTTTTTTAATATATAAAAAAGTAAAATGTTAAGAATACATAAGGATTACACATTATGTATTACAAAAAGTTCTATATTCTGCATTATATTATATATTTTTTACTATATTCTGTGTCACTGAAAGTACAAAAAAATTTATAATTTTAATAATAACTAACTTTCAATTAATATATAGTCAGACTATAACAACTAATCAAAAACTACTAACTTTCATAACTGGGTAATTTAACTTTCTAGGTATGATTAATTTTCTTATTAATTGTCCACTTAAACAAAACTCGAAACAGCTGCCTCGGTGGCCTAGTTGATACCGTACTGGGCTTTCACCCTGAGGACCCGGGTTCGATTCCCGGCCATGGCTTGGCATTTTCATACGCTATAAATCATCCCATCGTCTGCATTAGCCCAAGTGTGCACAATAGTCAGACGTTAAACACAAGTTCTAATACTTGTAACCAAATCGAAAACTTTGGAATGTTTACTGTATAAAAGCGCCTCGGTGGCCTAGTGGATAGCGTACTAGGCTTTCACCCCGAGGACCCGGGTTCGATTCCCGGCGAGGGCTTGGCATTTTCATACGCTATAAATCATCCCATCGTCTGCATTAGCCCAAGTGTGCACAATAGTCGGACGTTAAACACAAGTTCTAATACTTGTAACCAAATCGAAAACTTTGGAATGTTTACTGTATAAAAAAGCCGCCTCGGTGGCCTAGTGGATAGCGTACTAGGCTTTCACCCCGAGGACCCGGGTTCGATTCCCGGCGAGGGCTTGGCATTTTCATACGCTATAAATCATCCCCACCGTCTGCATTAGCCCAAGTGTGCACAATAGTCGGACGTTAAAAAAAAAAAAAAAAAAAAAATACTGTATAAAATAAAATTAATTTTATGCATTTTTTTTGTTCAACTAGTAAGCAAGTACTCAGAATATATTTCACTGCTGTATTTTTGCTTAATTATTTTTGTGTTAGCGCTACTACAGGGTTATTTTCCGCACTAACCTTGTTTATCTCGAATATGTACCTATTCTGAATATCAAATGCTTCTTAACTTATAAAACTATGAGTAAGACTCGCTTGAGTACAGGAAGGAAGCTGTCTCATGCATGACAGGAAGCAGAAATAGCTCTAAATATTGGCAGTGTACCTAAACCTTTACCTGATCAATTTAATTGCACTATGGTTAACTTGATTCCATACTTTTAGACTATTTTGCTTTATTTTGTTAATTTGTGTATGCCGTTAAAACGCATTACTTTGAAAAATATTTTCACTTCGATTTTCAACAAAACTTTAAATTATTTTCAGATTGACCTAATGTTATCGGAAGATGGAAGTGGACGAGGCGCTGCGTTAGTAGCTGCTGTTGCTTGTAGAACACGGTGAGGATTTTAGCGTGTGATATATTTAGTAGGCAGTGCAACCAAAGGAGGTTAAAAAAAATCACCCACCTCCTATGACAATATAAACATATTGTTGGTGTATTTATTGGATAAGCAAACATTTAGATTATTTATTTGTGTGCAAACCTGCATGTTTTAAATTTGAATGTTGGGTTGTAATTATTATGCCTTGTTATTTTTAAGCATGAGATTAACAATTTTGTTTCCTCCTTATATAACAAATAAAAAAAGGCATATCATAACGTTAAGTTAAAAAAAATAATAATAAAAGACACACGCTCAACATTCCAAATTTGTTAAAATGTGTTTGTTTCTTAATTGTTATAAATTGATTATTTATGAAAGTTATTGATTTTATGAAATTATTATACAAAAAAAAAAATTATTAAAAAAGTCAGGCAAATTGCAAAAAATTCTCTTTGCTTGATTGTTTTAGAATAGAAATAAAAGTTTCTTTAGGAATCGTTCGTTTTAGATCTGTTGTAAGATTTTAAAATATGCCAACTTAAAATTATAAATATTTGTATAAACCTATGTAATATTGTAACATTAGTCCAGGCTAAAAAACCTGTAAATTATTTTATTGTTACTTAAATATTTTAACTTTTAAATTCAGTACTTAAGATTCAAGCAGGCTACTTAATTTTACGTTATTTGTCTATTAAACTCGAGATTCAATTGCAGTTATGGCCAGGACTGGACAAACTTACCACCTAATGAAAAAAGAAAGAAAACACATTGAATTTGTGAATATCTTGCACTAAAGCGTTATTATTTTGAATTTTGTATAGATAGCGTTAGATTTCTTTAGGTAACCTGATATTATATTTTCATATGAAAAGGCATGATTTAGTTTTAATGGAAATTGTTGTAAAGTGAAATAAATTGTACAGAACTGTTGAGATATGCATTGTTACATGAAAAATTATATGATATTTTGTTATAAATATCTTTTGCCATTTGTGATGGATAGATACAAATAAAATTGTTCACAACTGTTACTGAATGAGTTGATTAGTTCGGCGTTTTGAAAACCTTTTTGCCTTTGTTGTGTGTTTAGTATTAATATTTAGGGAATGTAGGCATAACAAGTTACGTAAAGTAATAAGTAAAACTAATTTTAAAAAGAGTGAAAAACAATAGTCTAAAGTAATTGTGTTGACGTATGTGTAAATAAAATTAAAGCCTGTATATAAATTAACATTGAAGTATTTAAAGTGGTGTTTGACATACTAAAGTAATTTTTGACCCAAACATTTATCATAATAACTATGCCTACATATCCTGATTGTTTGGTTTTAGTATATTTTTTTATATTACATCAATATATATATATATATTATTATTATTATTATTATTATCTGCGCATAGACCCTGTTGGATCACGCAAAGCACTCCGACTCATGTCTTGTTCCTTCTAATCCTCCACACCTCCCTCATCCTGTCCCCATGGATCCCCTTCCGCTCCTCCGTCCATTTTACCCCTGCTCTCTTTGGGATTTCATTCTCTGGGACCTTCCAACCGAGCATCTTTCTCCTGTATGCATGTCTATCTTCAACATCTATGTTGTTGAAGACATTCATTTCTGTATGTTGAGTCTATTCCTGCGTCATGTAGGTCTATTCTGACTTGTGCGATCCACGACGTTGTTGATTTGACACCTTGTATATACTTAAGGATTCTGTTGGCAAGTCTCGTTGTTGGGAGTCTACTGATGTGTCCATAGAACCTAAGACTCCTTCTTCTGATATCTGCTGCTAGGTTCGATATCTTCTCTGTAGTCTTCTGGGAGTGCAACCTGTATCCATCTTCTGTTAATCTCGGGCCAAGGATCTTCCTCAAGATTTTGCGTTCTTCCTTCAAAATACCCTCCATGGTAGCTTTTGTGTGGAGTGCTAGCGTCTCGCTTGCGTATAATACCTCCGGTTTTATGACTGTGTTGTAGTGTCTGATTTTTGCGTGCGTCAACATACATCTCTTATTGTAGATATCACGCGTTATATATATATTTATTTCATATATATATATATATATATATATATATTTCACACCATTTGTCAGAGTCACATGTAATTTTGCATAGTGAAACTTTTGTTCACATCTTTGAAACTATGTAAAAACATGATGTGTACATTAAAACTTCATTCTTCAGTTCCTCATTCCGTATTTCTGCCACAAGCCATAAAAATAACCTTGATATCAGGTAATTCAAACAAATAGTTCAAAATAATTTCACTTTTTTTTATTAGGCCAGAGAAAAACATTCATATGTTTCTGAACTGTACACCAGGTGGAGGACACAAAACTCCAAAACAAAGTGTCTGAAATATGATTTTCCCACTGAAAACCAGAAAATACCCCTTAATAACAGAAGATATTAAAAACTGACAAATTATAACATTTTATAGATATGAGTGAGGAACAGAACTAAGAAGTCACTTTTGAAGTTACAATTTCCAAGGTATAAGATATTAAATATTTATATAAAGAGAAATATGGTGGAACGTGTATCAAGACATTTGAGTAACTGCAAGGGATATCTGTGCTCTATAGATACTGACCATTTTTTAAAGTAAAACTTAATTGGTCTAACAATTATAGGATACTTTTAAAATTCGAGTTGAATTGAAGTAGTACTTGCCCTTAATACAAATAGAGTAGCATGTTAATACAAACGTTAGATACAAATATGTATTAACAAATTTTTTTTGCACCTGAAGTCAAGAAATGTGAAAAAGTGATTAAAAGTGACAAATAATGGCAATTGCAATACTTTACTAAACAAATAAATTAGTGGATAGTATAAAAAGTTACAAGATTGTGAATAAACCAAAAGAAGTAAATCTATAGTATATTAAAAAATTTATAGTCTATAGAAATCAGGCCGGCCATTCATTCCAAGTTATTTATTATTATTATTTTTAATGATAGGTATTTATGTCCAGATATCAGACAATTAGACTACCATTTGCTCAGGGTTTCATCCCATTGGCTTCAAAGTTCCCATGCTCAAGTTATGCAGTTCTCAAGTTCAAAGTTATGCAGAATATTAGAGCAGGTGATTAGTTAAGTAAAATCCAAGCGAATGATCCAAATCTCTTGACGAAGAAAGAAAAGCAAGGTCACAAAGAATGAAGCAATACTGGGCTATGAGGAAGGCACAGAACATTAAAAAGTGATTGATTTGGTGTACCCCAAAGTTGGGTGAAACAAATAAAGAGTTCATAAGGATCACTTTATTTAAAATGTTTGTTTACATCATAACATTTCACGACTTAAAAATGTTTTACAGTATAGATTTCCTTGAATTGTTGACAATTTGTCCATAAATTCAAATTAATATAAAAGACACATTTTAATTTCATTTATTATGAATGTTTTTTTGAAAAGCCAACTTGACATCCAGTTAGAATCTTATTTATCTTTTTACGATATTGAAGGACAATTTTTGTACTCTTTAATTCTTTCAAATTCACTGTGTTCAATAACCATAACGGAATTATGGTCCACTATGTTCAATGAACCATTGTGTTCGGTAACCAAGGTGGGATTATTTTAAAAAAACACTTGATTAAATGATATCTCTTTGAAATCCAAATAAAAAGACATCTTTTTACATAAACTAATTTGTTTTCTCATAGAACATTAGTTAAAATTATATAAGTTTTAGTATTTTAAATTTAAAAAGTTAGTATCACAATATGTCCTAAAAGTCGTTAGAAACTCCTGTAAATAAAACTGCCAATAACCAAGTATATGTTATTGGGAAAAAACACTTTTATTGAATAATAATTTACTTTTCAATTTGTGAACTCGAACAAATATTCTAAAAAGTAATTACGAAAAATTCTTTTTGGATTTTAGTTTTTATTTTTCTTCTTCAAATAGGTTGACATTTTGCTTTCCCTGCTTTAAGTAGTCTCTTGTGATGTTCATGTTCCTTGGTCAGTGGCAGGAGATATAATTCTCCCCATGTAGCGATTTTGTTTCTGTTGAAAAAACATTTACAAAGTATGTTGTGCAAGTGGCTTTATTGCGTCTTGTCTAGGTGAGAAATGAAGATGTGGGTTGGGCTTGGATTTTATAGAGAATGTATGGTTTGAAGAAAAGTGATTATGTGAGTGTCACATGAGTCGCTTCATGGAGGTTCGTAGACTAGATACAGAGGCCTTTTTCTGTATCGTAGTGGGGGAGCGGGATCTGTCACAATGGCGGACAGATGTGCGTGCGTGGAGCTTTCTGCTCGCGAAGCTAGATTTTTTGTAAGTGTGAGGACTTTAAGGCCGTGGCGTATGATCTCGTTTCTGACGAACCACGGAGATTCAGTCAGTAAACGTAGGGAGCAGTTTTGGAAGGATTCCAGCCGTTTCCTTCGAGAGTTAGAGATAAGGGAGTACCAAGCCGGAGCTGCATAAGTAAGAATGGGTCTGATGTACATTTTATACATAGTCAGCCTGATTCTTAGTGGTATTGGGCTTTTGTTCGCAAGAACAGGAAAAAGCTTGCTGCGAGCCGCAGAAGCTCTGCCTATAGTTTGCTTGACATGTGGGACAAAAGTCAGTCGTTTGTCAAGCGTGACACCTAAGTATCTGACTTTGGGTTTCCATGCTATGGGAGTATCATTGATTTGAAGTACAGTTTTGGGAGTATGTAGTTTGTTCGTGAAGGCGATGGCTTCTGTTTTATCTGCATTCACTGCAATTCTCCACCTACGAAACCATGGCTCCAATATGTCCAACTGACGTTGAACGTTTTTGGCCCCAAACTCGAGGTTCGCTGAAGAATAATAGAACATGGAGTCGTCGGCGAAGAGCCGCAGTGACACAGGTTCTTGGACAGGCATGTTCATGTTTAACTATCTCTCCATCTTTATAGCCCTCCAGCCTTTCTCTTTAACAGTCTACTTGGGGACTTCCAGAGCTTGGTTTTCTGCCTCTTGCAATTCTGTTGTCTTTCATTCTGTTTATATGGTGATCCCATTCTAGCCTTCTCTGTTTTGTTTATCTCACTATATCCCAGGGTTTCTAAACCTTTTCTCTGCTTCGACCCCCCTAAATAATTTTTTTGTATTCTGTAGACTCCTAAATGTTTACAATGTGTTGCGCAAATATCACCACAAATGAAGCTTTTATTAGGAGCAATTCAGGAATACAATTTTTTTAATAATTTGTACTGTGTATTATTAGATATACATTAAAGACATAATTATGTTTATAGAAGCAGAAATTTAAATAAAGTACCATTGCGGCGCGGTGGTACAACAGCATAGACATAGCTAAGCGAGATACAAAAGCAAATATTTACAAATAAAAAAAATATTTTTTTACTCTTTTAATTTTTTTATGAAGTGTGGGTTAACGGGCTAAAAATGCAATTTATTCCATCACCCACTGAATTCAATTGACCCCCTTCAAAGTTTAATATACCCCCAAGGGGCCCTGTTGAGAACCCCTGCCATATCTTAAGGGTCGCACAGTTGTCTAATTTGTTCACTGGATATTCTGTCATGTAATGAGTCCCAAGATATTTTTGTAATGATGGTAACTCTGTAATGTGTGCTAGGCTCTTGGTTCAACCAGTATTTGCTATAGTTTCTGAAACTGGTTCCATTATGCCACAAAGACTGATGATCTTGTTCTATGGCCATTTTTTTACTTTGTTGGTTTGGTTCTTAAACTTAGATTTACTGAGTTCAATTAATTGCCATTTACTAAGTGACAGATATATATATATATATATAAAAGAAGTCCTGACTGACTGACTGACTGATTCATAATCAATGCAGAGCCAAAACTATTTTAGCTAGCGACTTGAAATTTTCAGGGTACATTTATGTTACTATATAGGCATGCACTAAGAAAGGATTTTACAAAAATTTGATTTTAACGCCATTAAACTACTTACCCAGTTCATGTTTAATAATCAACGTATAGCCGAGACTATAATAGCTAAAGATTTGAAATTTTCAGGGTTACCACCACATGTAGCGGTGCACTGAAAAACGATTTTCGAGTATTCAACCCCTAAAGAGGTAAAAATGAGGGTTTTTTTCTTCAGCATTTCCCCCCAAATTCATCCCTTAAAATTCAACTCTGCTAGTAATAAATATGTATTTTTTTAATAGAATGCATATTTGTATCTAAAATAAAATTTATAAAGTTACTGGAACATTGGTTATGTGAAATTTAATAGTTTCTTATTTGCTCAGTACACTTCTTTATAGACAGCCCATAACACAGAGAACAAAACCAATGCTAAAAGTATTCTGCCTTAAGTTAAATCAAAACTAACAGATGATTATTTTAAGTTTTGTCCATTAATAGCCTTCAAGTTTTGAACAACATTTTTAGCGGTTAAACTGAACCTTATACAAATGAATAATAGGCCTATAGCAAAACATAAAAATTATGTTAACCAAATATGATAAGAGAAAATCAACCTTATATTTTAATACCAAATATGATTTGTTTTATAAATAATTATTGTAATTTATGGAAAACATTGCATTTTATTGTTTTATACGAGTTGTTTTTTTACATTGTATTAATAATGTGCATTTGTTTTTTCCCTTTAAACCCTTAACAAGTAATCAGTGTGTAAATATTTATTTATGAAGGTTAAAGGGATTGTTCAACAACAAGAAATAAAAATTAAATCAGGTGAGTTTGTTGTTATAGTTTTATTCATTAGGAGTGTATAGTATTAGTGTATCTATGTAAAATTAAGATTGAATTTAGATGATGTTTAGGCCTGTAATGAATAAAGGTTTTAATTATCATAAACCTCCAAGCCCCCTTTGCCTTCTACTGGCAAGAACCTCACCATCATAGATTTTATGTGGTCTGAGTTTCCTCTTACTGGTTGCATGACCTACACACAATATCTCCATCATACGATCCTATCCTGTTCACTGTCTCGCTGTCCTATTGTGAGTCCCATGATGCCCTTAACCAGAAGTTTCACCCAGCTGTTTCAGGATCCAGACCATCACCTTCGCCATCTGGAACAGCCTTAGGCAAAAGCACCTAACTCTATTCCCTCTACCTGGTTTGCAGCCCTCTAGTTATGCAATACAGTTTCCCCATCAGCCTCTGGGATACTCCCATCAGATCTCAATCTCTATGGTTTAAGGAGAAGGCCAACCCAAGGATTCATTCCTTATAGGTTCTCCGCTTCCAGGTATCACTGGAAGCCCCTCTTCTGCCCAGTTTTTAAGGCGATTTTACTAATTTTAAGTTGTTTGATTTCATCACTTGTTCTATCACAGGTTGGGTGGGTCCGTCCAGAATCTCTACAGTCTGCTGTCATTCATTGCTAGTGGATTCCACAGGATTGAATGCAACCCCAGTAATATATTGAATGTAAATATTGAAATATGAAGCAGGCGTTATTACATATAGCTCAGTAAAAATAGATTTTGGCGAAAGAAAATTAGTAATGATTTTCTCTCTAAAAACATTTTGTACTTAATGCACATTTTCAGTTATGGTTTATTCGTTGTCTTTATTTTGCTATGTTCAGTATAATAATCTGCCTTCCCTAGCTATGAGTATAGAAATAGTTTTTGAAGATGGAGGTTCTGTGAAACGCGTCAACGAAAGAAGAATTGACGAAGCTAGGGAAGGCAGATTATTATACCGAACATAGTGACAATAATCCTAGCAGAAAAGAAGAATATAAAAAGTCTTTATTTTGGTTTGATCATGTGTATTGCTTACCTACATCTAATAGGAATATAGTGATGTAAGAATGTGTATATCACACAAGTGTATGAACGTGTATAACATGTACTGGTGGATTAATGCAATTTTGTGAGTGGGGGGTGGTTGGTTGGATGATTAAATTAATTTTTTTAAGGCGAAAAGCACATTGAGACTATTATTGCCTTCCTAAACGTAAGCGTTGAGTGTAAAGTGTTAAAGTCGTAAGTGTAGTGTTGCAAGTGTAAGTGTGTGTTAGACTCGGGTACCGCGAGGGACGTCTAAATTCTCTCAATAGGTACAGCTAGTCTGCACCTCCTGCGGGGTGATTAAATTTAAAAGGGAGCTGCCTAGATGATAACAGTTTTTGAAATAATGCCTTGGAAAACTAGCACTATTAAGCTGTTTTGAGACTTAAAACGCATATAAAATAAGTGTAAAAATTTACTCCATTTTAGACAAAAAAAATCACTTAATTTTCCAAGATTCCTAATTTTTTAATCTTGCAAAACTGCTTTATTTACATAATTTCCCTCCTCAATATACTTCTCTATAATTTTTTTTATATAGTTGCAGTTACTCCAGTTTCTTTACCCTTAGATTAGATTATATTCTAGAGGAAGGGAATTGTTCAACCACAGGCACTGCGATCAACTGACCTATTGTGCAATTTACCTCTTAAAATACCTAGTTCAGCAAGGAGGTACCTTGTATAAAGCCCGAACGACATATGAGCAAATTTTTTCCTATTCATTTCTGTTTCAAGATGGCGGCCTCTAATTTACAATATCGAGTGTACACAGTTTTGGTCAAACGCATCGACCGATTGTTTTAAAGTTCGGTAAGGACGTACCTTGTATAAAGCCCGAAAAACGTATATGTAAGACGTTTCCCATTCAGTTCCTTCCAGATTTTTCCAAGTCACGTTTTTCAAGATGGCGGATTCTGATTCAACGTTGATCGTTATTTCCTGTAATACTGGCTCAATACAAAGCCTGTCGTAATTTTAACCGTTACACGGGCAATAAAGTAGGTCCAGTATTCTGTTTCGTAAATATTACGTTTACCGGTCAAACTGGCGGAAACATTACGTTTACCGGTCAAACTGTCGGAAACATTACGTTTACCGGTCAAACTGGCGGAAACATTACGGTTACCTGTCAAACTGGCGGAAACATTACGGTTACCGGTCAAACTGGCGGAAACATTACGGTTACCGGTCAAACTGGCGGAAGCATTACGGTTACCGGTCAAACTGGCGGAAACATTACGGTTACCGGTCTGGCGAAACATTGGTTACCGGTCAAACTGGCGGAAACATTACGGTTACCGGTCAAACTGGCGGAAACATTACGGTTACCTGTCAAACTGGCGGAAACATTACGGTTACCGGTCAAACTGGCGGAAACATTACGGTTACCGGTCAAATTGGCGGAAACATTACGGTTACCGGTCAAACTGGCGGAAACATTACGGTTACCGGTCAAACTGGCGGCGGAAACATTACGGAAACATTACCGGTCAAACTGGCGGAAACATTACGGTTACCGGTCAAACTGGCGGGAACATTACGGTTACCGGTCAAACTGGCGGAAACATTACGGTTACCGGTCAAACTGGCGGAAACATTACGGTTACCGGTCAAACTGGCGGAAACATTACGGTTACCGGTCAAACTGGCGGAAACATTACGGTTACCGGTCAAACTGGCGGAAACATTACGGTTACCGGTCAAACTGGCGGAAACATTACGGTTACCGGTCAAACTGGCGAAAACATTACGGTTACCGGTCAAACTGGCGGAAACATTACGGTTACCGGTCAAACTGGCGGAAACATTACGGTTACCGGTCAAACTGGCGGAAACATTACGGTTACCGGTCAAACTGGCGGAAACATTACGGTTACCGGTCAAACTGGCGGAAACATTACGGTTACCGGTCAAACTGGCGGAAACATTACGGTTACCGGTCAAACTGGCGGAAACATTACGGTTACCGGTCAAACTGGCGGAAACATTACGGTTACCGGTCAAACTGGCGGAAACATTACGGTTACCGGTCAAACTGGCGGAAACATTACGGTTACCGGTCAAACTGGCGGAAACATTACGGTTACCGGTCAAACTGGCGGAAACATTACGGTTACCGGTCAAACTGGCGGAAACATTACGGTTACCGGTCAAACTGGCGGAAACATTACGGTTACCGGTCAAACTGGCGGAAACATTACGGTTACCGGTCAAACTGGCGGAAACATTACGGTTACCGGTCAAACTGGCGGAAACATTACGGTTACCGGTCAAACTGGCGGAAACATTACGGTTACCGGTCAAACTGGCGGAAACATTACGGTTACCGGTCAAACTGGCGGAAACATTACGGTTACCGGTCAAACTGGCGGAAACATTACGGTTACCGGTCAAACTGGCGGAAACATTACGGTTACCGGTCAAACTGGCGGAAACATTACGGTTACCGGTCAAACTGGCGGGAAACATTACGGTTACCGGTCAAACTGGCGGAAACATTACGGTTACCGGTCAAACTGGCGGAAACATTACGGTTACCGGTCAAACTGGCGGGAAACATTACGGTTACCGGTCAAACTGGCGGAAACATTACGGTTACCGGTCAAACTGGCGGAAACATTACGGTTACCGGTCAAACTGGCGGAAACATTACGGTTACCTGTCAAACTACATTACGATTACCGGTCAAACTGGCGGAAACATTACGGTTACCGGTCAAACTGGCGGAAACATTACGGTTACCGGTCAAACTGGCGGAAACATTACGGTTACCGGTCAAACTGGCGGAAACATTACGGTTACCGGTCAAACTGGCGGAAACATTACGGTTACCGGTCAAACTGGCGGAAACATTACGGTTACCGGTCAAACTGGCGGAAACATTACGGTTACCGGTCAAACTGGCGGAAACATTACGGTTACCGGTCAAACTGGCGGAAACATTACGGTTACCGGTCAAACTGGCGGAAACATTACGGTTACCGGTCAAACTGGCGGAAACAACATTACGTCAAACTGGCGGAAACATTACGGTTACCGGTCAAACTGGCGGAAACATTACGGTTACCGGTCAAACTGGCGGAAACATTACGGTTACCGGTCAAACTGGCGGAAACATTACGGTTACCGGTCAAACTGGCGGAAACATTACGGTTACCGGTCAAACTGGCGGAAACATTACGGTTACCGGTCAAACTGGCGGAAACATTACGGTTACCGGTCAAACTGGCGGAAACATTACGGTTACCGGTCAAACTGGCGGAAACATTACGGTTACCGGTCAAACTGGCGGAAACATTACGGTTACCGGTCAAACTGGCGGAAACATTACGGTTACCGGTCAAACTGGCGGAAACATTACGGTTACCGGTCAAACTGGCGGAAACATTACGGTTACCGGTCAAACTGGCGGAAACATTACGGTTACCGGTCAAACTGGCGGAAACATTACGGTTACCGGTCAAACTGGCGGAAACATTACGGTTACCGGTCAAACTGGCGGAAACATTACGGTTACCGGTCAAACTGGCGGAACATTACGGTTACCGGTCAAACTGGCGGAAACATTACGGTTACCGGTCAAACTGGCGGAAACATTGGTTACCGGTCAAACTGGCGGAAACATTACGGTTACCGGTCAAACTGGCGGAAACATTACGGTTACCGGTCAAACTGGCGGAAACATTACGGTTACCGGTCAAACTGGCGGAAACATTACGGTTACCGGTCAAATTGGCGGAAACATTACGGTTACCGGTCAAACTGGCGGAAACATTACGGTTACCGGTCAAACTGGCGGAAACATTACGGTTACTTGTCAAACTGGCGGAAACATTACGGTTACCGGTCAAATTGGCGGAAACATTACGGTTACCGGTCAAGCTGGCGGAAACATTACGGTTACCGGTCAAACTGCCAACATTACGGTTACCGGTCAAACTGGCGGAAACATTACGGTTACCGGTCAAACTGGCGGAAACATTACGGTTACCGGTCAAACTGGCGGAAACATTACGGTTACCGGTCAAACTGGCGGAAACATTACGGTTACCGGTCAAACTGGCGGAAACATTACGGTTACCGGTCAAACTGGCGGAAACATTACGGTTACCGGTCAAACTGGCGGAAACATTACGGTTACCGGTCAAACTGGCGGAAACATTACGGTTACCGGTCAAACTGGCGGAAACATTACGGTTACCGGTCAAACTGGCGGAAACATTACGGTTACCGGTCAAACTGGCGGAAACATTACGGTTACATTACGGTCAAACTGGCGGAAACATTACGGTTACCGGTCAAACTGGCGGAAACATTACGGTTACCGGTCAAACTGGCGGAAACATTACGGTTACCGGTCAAACTGGCGGAAACATTACGGTTACCGGTCAAACTGGCGGAAACATTACGGTTACCGGTCAAACTGGCGGAAACATTACGGTTACCGGTCAAACTGGCGGAAACATTACGGTTACCGGTCAAACTGGCGGAAACATTACGGTTACCGGTCAAACTGGCGGAAACATTACGGTTACCGGTCAAACTGGCGGAAACATTACGGTTACCGGTCAAACTGGCGGAAACATTACGGTTACCGGTCAAACTGGCGGAAACATTACGGTTACCGGTCAAACTGGCGGAAACATTACGGTTACCGGTCAAACTGGCGGAAACATTACGGTTACCGGTCAAACTGGCGGAAACATTACGGTTACCGGTCAAACTGGCGGAAACATTACGGTTACCGGTCAAACTGGCGGAAACATTACGGTTACCGGTCAAACTGGCGGAAACATTACGGTTACCGGTCAAACTGGCGGAAACATTACGGTTACCGGTCAAACTGGCGGAAACATTACGGTTACCGGTCAAACTGGCGGAAACATTACGGTTACCGGTCAAACTGGCGGAAACATTACGGTTACCGGTCAAACTGGCGGAAACATTACGGTTACCGGTCAAACTGGCGGAAACATTACGGTTACCGGTCAAACTGGCGGAAACATTACGGTTACCGGTCAAACTGGCGGAAACATTACGGTTACCGGTCAAACTGGCGGAAACATTACGGTTACCGGTCAAACTGGCGGAAACATTACGGTTACCGGTCAAACTGGCGGAAACATTACGGTTACCGGTCAAACTGGCGGAAACATTACGGTTACCGGTCAAACTGGCGGAAACATTACGGTTACCGGTCAAACTGGCGGAAACATTACGGTTACCGGTCAAACTGGCGGAAACATTACGGTTACCGGTCAAACTGGCGGAAACATTACGGTTACCGGTCAAACTGGCGGAAACATTACGGTTACCGGTCAAACTGGCGGAAACATTACGGTTACCGGTCAAACTGGCGGAAACATTACGGTTACCGGTCAAACTGGCGGAAACATTACGGTTACCGGTCAAACTGGCGGAAACATTACGGTTACCGGTCAAACTGGCGGAAACATTACGGTTACCGGTCAAACTGGCGGAAACATTACGGTTACCGGTCTGGCGGAAACATTACGGTTACCGGTCAAACTGGCGGAAACATTGGTTACCGGTCAAACTGGCGGAAACATTACGGTTACCGGTCAAACTGGCGGAAACATTACGGTTACCGGTCAAACTGGCGGAAACATTACGGTTACCGGTCAAACTGGCGGAAACATTACGGTTACCGGTCAAACTGGCGGAAACATTACGGTTACCGGTCAAACTGGCGGAAACATTACGGTTACCGGTCAAACTGGCGGAAACATTACGGTTACCGGTGGCAAACTGGCGGAAACATTACGGTTACCGGTCAAACTGGCGGAAACATTACGGTTACCGGTCAAACTGGCGGAAACATTACGGTTACCGGTCAAACTGGCGGAAACATTACGGTTACCGGTCAAACTGGCGGAAACATTACGGTTACCGGTCAAACTGGCGGAAACATTACGGTTACCGGTCAAACTGGCGGAAACATTACGGTTACCGGTCAAACTGGCGGAAACATTACGGTTACCGGTCAAACTGGCGGAAACATTACGGTTACCGGTCAAACTGGCGGAAACATTACGGTTACCGGTCAAACTGGCGGAAACATTACGGTTACCGGTCAAACTGGCGGAAACATTACGGTTACCGGTCAAACTGGCGGAAACATTACGGTTACCGGTCAAACTGGCGGAAACATTACGGTTACCGGTCAAACTGGCGGAAACATTACGGTTACCGGTCAAACTGGCGGAAACATTACGGTTACCGGTCAAACTGGCGGAAACATTACGGTTACCGGTCAAACTGGCGGAAACATTACGGTTACCGGTCAAACTGGCGGAAACATTACGGTTACCGGTCAAACTGGCGGAAACATTACGGTTACCGGTCAAACTGGCGGAAACATTACGGTTACCGGTCAAACTGGCGGAAACATTACGGTTACCGGTCAAACTGGCGGAAACATTACGGTTACCGGTCAAACTGGCGGAAACATTACGGTTACCGGTCAAACTGGCGGAAACATTACGGTTACCGGTCAAACTGGCGGAAACATTACGGTTACCGGTCAAACTGGCGGAAACATTACATTACCGGTCAAACTGGCGGAAACATTACGGTTACCGGTCAAACTGGCGGAAACATTACGGTTACTGGTCAAACTGGCGGAAACATTACGGTTACCGGTCAAACTGGCGGAAACATTACGATTACCGGTCAAACTGGCGGAAACATTACGGTTACCGGTCAAACTGGCGGAAACATTACGGTTACTTGTCAAACTGGCGGAAACATTACGGTTACCGGTCAAACTGGCGGAAACATTACGGTTACCTGTCAAACCTGTCAAACATTACGAGCGTTGTCGTGGAGTGCTCTGTGTATTAATTAAGGAACTCCGAAGTCTATCTTTGAATTACTACTCACGAAGTTGTGAGCAATAAGACTTGTACAATCATCGAGAACTTCGTGATAACTTTATAATTTTGTGTCGCATTGTTTCGTGCTCTATGGCTGGACAGAAGTACAAGATAAAATTAAGTTAAAAATAAATGCAACGTCAAAATTATAAAACAATGAAACAATTACTGCAACATATAACTGCAGAACGCAATCATAGTTTTCGACACTAAACAGCTGTTTT
Organism: Callitettix versicolor; assembly: GCA_022606455.1. Classification (NCBI taxonomy): domain Eukaryota; kingdom Metazoa; phylum Arthropoda; class Insecta; order Hemiptera; family Cercopidae; genus Callitettix; species Callitettix versicolor. The sequence goes on along the minus strand of CM040188.1, from coordinate 52,118,358 downwards.
GAAATTTCAGTCTACTTGGAAGTCAAACATATTAAGGTTAGTTTATTTATAATGGAATTGAAATTATGTGTTTTTATGAATAAAGCTTACTAAACAGCTGTCTGAAAATTACTTTTGTTATGTGCATACACAACATTTGCAGGTGTGAGTGTAGCAAATGTACAAAAATTTGGCCTGCGAAGTGTGCGGAGACGTTTCCAAATAGGGTACAATTTCAAGACGATACGTGAGACAACATTGCAGAAAATCATAACAGTCTTCAAGCGGAAGGGGCAAATTATGCAATATAGATACAACGGTGTTGCGTGTTTGCATAACCCAACATATTTTCTTCTCTTCGTTTCACCCTCTTTGGGGTACGCTGAATCAATCATTTCTTGCGCGCTGTACTTTTCTTTGTTCCCAGTAGCTCTTCATTCTTTCCGATCTTCTTTTCCTCTCCTCTTCCGAAATGACAGGTTTAGGTCTTATTTTGGTTTTATCTTGGAATCTTATTCTTTCGTCCTTGGTACTTATCTTAGCAGTTTGGTCAAGCAGTGAATTTTCTGTAATTTTTAATTCTATTAGGTCTTTTTCAATTTCTTTAAACCAGTTCGGTTTTGTTTTACTGTTTACATTGAAGGTTGCTAAGTATGTTGGTTGTTTATATTTAATTTTACGTAAGATTCCAAGACACTCCGACTTGTCTTTGTGTGGTGTTGCAGACTCCCCAGACTCCGAGCGTCTGCTGACGTACTTATGTACGGTGGATCGTCCACCTGGGGCAAATTTCACATCACACATTTCCATGAATAATGAAAGTTATATTTTGAGTGACCCAAAGGTCACAGTGATACAACCAAGATTGTAAATCCTGGAGGTAGCTCTTCCGCTCTCTCCGCCGTTGGGAAATTCATTTCCTCGTCCGCCATTGAGACCGTTGGTCGGTTTTCACCTAGTAACCCTAGGCAGGGGCTCTATCACAGGGTGCTACCATCCGAAGCAAGATGGACCCTGGTTTTTTTACGAGGTTGTTACTCCTCCCCCTCCACACTTCCCCATCTTTCAAAGACAGGCCCGGGCTTGGGACCGGCTTGCGGCGGTGTTCCAACATATTTTATTTAATGAAACTTTATTAAACTGTAAATTAGAAATTTTTTCATTATTGTATTTAGGGCCTATGTACAGATTTCATCAGTCATAGCAACAGTTCAGTACTGTATTTGATCTTGTACAGTACACGATTTTTTAGTTTTTTCCTTAACATTTTCTCCTTAACATTTTTCTTACGTGTAAAACAATAAAGCGAATTGCAATAATACATTTGATGACTGTCCACATTTGATGACTGCACTACAATTAATTTAATGACTATTAGTTAATTTTTATGGATAATTTTTTTTTAAACTACATACGTTTCACAAATTTTTTATTGTGCCAATAATTATTTGCACTGTTATATTTTTAAAACGAATTCAATCTACGTCTGTCTACGAATTCCAAGAGTAAGAATTTCCTTAAGAACGTTTGCTCTTCTTAATTTTGTGCAGCAGATTCTTTCCCTTATATCATGTAGACACTGTGCCTTTCTTCCAGAACTTTATTGTTTATATCCCTAGTAATTTGATAGCAATTTGGTGTTCTTCGTAGTTATTTTTTCAGCATTTTCTTGTTAGTCATTTTTTCATTGCTACTAAAAAGTTCTAGTTCACACTTTGGTGCCGCTCCAAAATATTTAAAGCACTAAACATATCTGACCTTCCACATCTTGTTGCCTATATATTTATGTACTCATTTTCTTTAAAAAAAAGGTATTTGTAGTCGTATTTTTTCTACTTCCTTTCTTAGCATTTTATCCGTGTTGTTTTTGTCCAGAGATCTTCACACAAAAATACTACATTACCTATATAGATATTACATTGAAACCCTGATTTCATTACCTTCGAGGTATATGGATTTTTTAAATTTGAGTCTGCTGCGTCGTTCATTTTGCTCATACTTTCTGGTAACTCTTTCCAGATCTGATCTACATCACACAAACTATTTTACACATCCATTATGATGATAAAGTTTATCAATATACTCTTAGTAAAGGAAAATTCAGTTTAATAGTCCAATATATATATAATGGTCTTAATTTTAATGGTTATTTAATGGGCTTCGATTTATTCATTTTAACTAATAATTAAACATTTAAGTGACATTTAAACTTTTTTTAAAACATGCCTCTAATATATTTCATTTAATTCTATTACAGTATAAGATTTGAACATGTTTGCAAAGTATTATTAAAAATGCCTGATCCAAAACGACGAAATTAAGAAATATTGATTTGTACACGTTTAGTTCAGTTTGGTGTGTACAATCTGGAAACAAGTGGAAACAGCTGTCTCGCTGACTTGTTGAAGGAAGCGAGTTTCCAAAATACTTTGTTTATCTTACTGCTTTTTGAAATTCTGATTTTACCATCGTGACCGGCATTAAAATTTGTACATACTGGAATTTCAAGTTTCAAAATACACTGAAACAAATTTTGAATTTATTCAGTATTCACAAATACTGAACCCTGACCACTGTGAAACTCAGTTTCGTCATTACAGCGACGAAATTAAAAATTGTAATTTTTAAAATTTAAAATTGTAATTTATGCAATTTGAAAAGGCAATTGTGATAGTAAAATCAAATTGTAGATGATTACAAAAAAATATGAATATTTAAAGACTTGAAATGACACCCATTTTGAAACGTTGAACAGATTTTAATACTTACCCAAACTAATATCAAAATCGATTATTGTGTAAGTGAGTGTGATAACACAGACACAGACAGACAGACAGTCACACACACACACACACACACACACACACACACACACATATATATATATATATATATATATATATATATATATATATATATACAAACATATATAGTATATACAATATATATATATATATATATATATATATATATATATATATATATATATATATATATATATGTGTGTGTGTGTGTGTGTGTGTGTGTGTGTGTGTGTGTGTATGTATGTATGTATGTATGTATGTATGTATGTATGTATGTATGTATTTATATTGTAATGAACCCTCAAGAAATAATCTAAAAGTTAGGTTTTGTGTTAACTTCAAGGTCCAGGGTCTAGGTCTCACCATGATGACCATTTTCAATAAAAACTCGGCACTGAAGGTATATTTCTTTTGCTACAATTTATACATTACAATTTTTAACAATTCAGTAAAAACATTAGAAAATCGTTAAGGAAAATTGGCTTAAGACAATAGTAAACAGAAACAGTAAAGTAACCTACTGCCCTACACAAGATACGACAAAAAAATTGATTTTCAAAAGAGGAGGTGCTTCAATTAAGTGAATTGTTATTATGTAAGAGTGAAGGGGTAGGAAGTCTGACAAGTGCATTACACAACGTAGTTTGTACCCAGTCTTAGTCTCAGTTGCTTGCGCTTACAAGATGGCCGGCAACAGCAACGATACGACCGTTGGTAACGATACGAGGCACGATGAAGACGCGGAAAACCCGAAATCACCGGCCAAAACTAATGAGGAATCGTCACCGAAACAAAAGAAAATTATTCGCTTTCTAACTGTGATGGCGTACATGATGTCTGTGTCAATGATTGCGATTTCCTTGTCGTTGTATTACGTGTTCCTGTGGAACCCAAAAGTCCCGAAAACATACGCTTTGGTGGATCATTGTCCCGAGTGTTATCCAAGTAAGTGTCTTTGATTATTCTGCACAAATAGTTTATTAATACATTAACTAATACATAACTTTACTACAATATACTTTACATCGAGAGACTTTAAACTACCTAACAGTTTTTCCTTCATTTACCACTATCATTATTATTAGTTTTTCCTTCATTTACCATTACCATTACAACTAGTTTTTTCTTTATTACCATTATCATTACTGGTACTAGTTTTTCCTTTATTTATCTATACCATTATTATTAGTTTCCTTCATTTACCACTATCATTATTATTAGTTTTTCCTTCATTTACCATTACCATTACAACTAGTTTTTTCTTTATTACCATTATCATTACTGATACTAGTTTTTCCTTTATTTATCTATACCATTATTATTAGTTTCCTTTATTTACCACTATCATTATTATTAGTTTTTCCTTCATTTACCATTACCATTACAACTAGTTTTTTTTCTTTATTACCATTATCATTACTAGTACTAGTTTTTCCTTTATTTATCTATACCATTATTATTACTTTTTCTAAATTTACCACTACCATTATTATTAGTTTTTCTTTCATTTACCATTACCATTACTAATAGTATTTTCTTTATTTACCATTTTCATGACTACTAATACTTTGTCCTTTATCTATCATTACCATTATTATTAGTTTTCCTTCATTTACCATTACCATTACTACTAGTTTTTCCTTTATTAACCAACACCATTTTTAACCAACGCAAACTAGTTATTTTGTTTATTTACTATTATCATTACTACTACTAGCTTTTCCTTTTTTTACCATTATCATTATTACTACTAGTTTTTCCTTAATTTATCATTACCATTATTACTAGTTTTCCTTTACTTACCGTTACCATTACTACTAGTTTTTCCTTTATTAACCAACACCATTACAACTGAATATTTTCTTTATTTACTATTATCATTACTACTACTAGTTTTTCCTTAATTTATCATTACCATTATTACTAGTTTTCCTTTATTTACCATTACCGTTACTACTATTTTCCTTTCTTTAACGTTGCATTACTACTAGTTTTTCGTTCATTTACCGTTACCATCACTACCAGTTTTCCATTTATTTACTATTACCATTACTAATAGTTTTACCTTCATTTACCATTACTACTAGTTTTTCGTACATTTATTCATGGTTCAGATTTCATTTACGAACCACTGACGACATTGTTGGGTAGTCGCCACTTAATTTGGACTGTTTATTATTTCCAACTGCTTTTATATTTTTTGTATATTTATTTATATTATTCACCATCTTAAATCTACCATATGTAACACGTAATTTCGGATAATTAACGCAAATACAGAATCACAGAAAGTTAAAAAAAAATCTTCATTCCTTCCTAAGATATTAGTTGTTAAAAAGTAACAAAAATGTAGTAAATTGTGTGAATGGGCAATTCTGCAGGTTCCAGATGTGTCAACCACTGCTACAGTGGTTTTGAATCTAACTTGCAGTGTTGACTAGTGATGGGTTGCTATTTAGCAATATGTTATTTTTGAGCTGCTAAATGGTTTTAGTATTAGCAGACTACTAACCACACTTAACAATATCAGATAACTTGAACTGCTAAATAGTAGAGTTGCTGGCTATTAGAACTGCTAATCTAACTGCTTAAAGTTTAGTCTGTGTATATTTCCATTGAGTGTTAGCTGTTATTCTGAGATTCAAACTGAAATTTTTTACTATTAACTGCTGATTTAAATGTGGCCGATTTATAAATAATACATGTAACACAATTAAAAACAAATTTGTACTTTTAACATTGTAATAATATGATACGTAAAAATTATATTTTAACACATATGACTTGTAACAGTTAATTATTTGTCCTACAAACATTTATTTTTTCCATTTTACACACAATTATAATTACAATAAAGTAATATGTAATAAATGACAATATTGTTTTATAAATGAGACTAAAATAAAAACAAATATTGTCAGAAATATGACCTGGTAGTAACATACCAGGTAAAATACTTAACGGGAATATTTTAATTAATTATGAGCATGAATAATTAAACGTCAAAAAACGTTTGACGAGTAGGTAGCCTACATATATTAAAATAAAATAATATTTTTAATAACATTTTAATTAATTATGAACATGACTAAATAAAAGTAGTTTAAACTCTGTAGGTTTACTTGTATGCATAAAAAACCTTTAAATTTGATCTTCAAACTTATAGTGTCAATTTTATCATCATAGTCAGAGCTTTAATAACAAATTCTATAGACTAAGACAAAATGTGTCAACTGCAACCTCGCTGTGATTCTTTATCTCAACTGTCAAGATAAGGAATGAAGAATACAGTAAAGGAACAATTTTATTTCAGCTTTTTTCCCGCTAAGAACATATTGTTAACAGTCCAGAAATTAGCAGCTATTGGTTGTACCTGTTATTTTTAATTGATAATTCTAATTAGCTTTAACAGATAGCTAAATAATATTAACACTTCTGGCAATCACTGCTGTTGACAAATTACTTGTTTTGCACTCTCTCTAACCCTCCCTCTCACCCCTCTCTCTCTCTCTCTCTCTCTCTCTCTCTCTCTCTCTCTCTCTCTCTCTCTCTCTCTCTCTCTCTCTCTCTCTCTCTCTCTCTCTCTCTCTCTCTCTCTCTCTCTCTCTCTCTCTCTCTCTCTCTCTCTCTCTCTCTCTCTCTCTCTCTCTCTCTCTCTCTCTCTCTCTCTCTCTCTCTCTCTCTCTCTCTCTCTCTCTCTCTCTCTCTCTCTCTCTCTCTCTCTCTCTCTCTGTACGTTTTGGTGTACATAACATTTGGTGTACGTTTTACCATTTATGTACGTTTTGGTGTACATAACATTTGGTGTACGCTTATTTTTAACTCTAGTATTTTACCATTTATGTACGTTTTGTGTGTATATAACATTTGGTGTACGTTTTACCATTTATGTACGTTTTGGTGTACATAACATAACATTTGGTGTACGTTTTACCATTTATGTACGTTTTGGTGTACATAACATTTGGTGTACGTTTTACCATTTATGTTCGTTTTGGTGTACATAACATTTGGTGTAAATCCCGGACATGTTTTACCATTTATGTACGTTTTGGTGTACATAACATTTGGTGTACGTTTTACCATTTATGTACGTTTTGGTGTACATAACATTTGGTGTACGTTTTACCATTTATGTACGTTTTGGTGTACATAACATTTGGTGTACGTTTTACCATTTATGTACGTTTTGGTGTACATAAAATTTGGTGTACGTTTTACCATTTATGTACGTTTTGGTGTACATAACATTTGGTGTACGTTTTACCATTTATGTACGTTTTGGTGTACATAACATTTGGTGTACGTTTTACCATTTATGTACGTTTTGGTGTACATAACATTTGGTGTACGTTTTACCATTTATGTTCGTTTTGGTGTACATAACATTTGGTGTACGTTTTACCATTTATGTACGTTTTGGTGTACATAACATTTGGTGTACGTTTTACCATTTATGTACGTTTTGGTGTACATAACATTTGGTGTACGTTTTACCATTTATGTTTAGTTGTACTGTCGCATTTTAGTGAGATATCTTTTATAAAAGTTCTCGTGTTAAAAATCAGTAGGGAAGATTAAGTCTAATTAAATTTTCCAAATAAGGCGAACGCTAATGTGAACATTTTAAAATTATTGTTTTTGGTATAATTATAGTGAGTATGTAGATTATGGTTATCGTGGAAAAAACCTATCTCGAGTTTTGATGTTTTTATCAGTTTTCATCTTCTAGGTTAAGGTAGTTCGAGGTGTGCGAAGACTAAACGAACCGAAACAAATCTTAACACGGTTGGGTTTTTTTTTTGTTCTCATTTCAATCACAAACCGTGAAATAGTTTAATTTAAATTTTTACACAATGATTTAAGCTACAAATGTTTAGTAAAATCTGTTGAGACTTTTTTGCAAAATTAGTCTTTTAGCTACTCAAATGGATTTTATTTGGAATAACCAACATTCGTTTTCTTTAGGCGCTTTTGTTTTAAAGTCGGAAATATTTTTTTTAAAATAAAAAGTGACTGTAAAAAAGTGTAAAATGCTTTAAATTTAAGCTTTCCATGTAGTAAAAAATGAATGCTTTCAGGTCCGAAGCAGATGAATTACTCCGGCTTTAGAACAGCTGTTGAGAAAGGAACTGCCTTTAGGACCCTGATACCGGAAAATTCGACAGCGACAAGTTATCTAAGTAAGTGTAAAAATATTCACGAATCATAAATTAATACAGAAGAGAGTGGTTAACAGAAATTTTTAATTAAAATTTCTAAAATCTTAGTTCATAAAATGTCTGCTATTCACCAAAAAATAAAAATCATGTATCATGTTTTCTCTTCCTTTTTTATTGTAATAAAGATAATTTGTTCGAAAACACGACAAATTAACATACCTAGTTTTTAACTGTATAACCTGAATAATATTGTAGCCTATCTGTTACAATGAAATAATATATATTGTATAATATATTGTTCAATGAAATCAGATAATCGTTACGATTTGATATAAAACAACTGTTTTTTTTTAATATAACTAGCAAAATTGAATTAACGATTCATTTCATGTAGAAATCGGTCAAACTTCTTCAAAGTTACCGTAGTGTAGTGGTTATCAAGCTCGCCTCACACGCGCAAGGACCCAGTTTGATCTCGGACGGAAACAGTAATTTTAATTATAATTAATTTAATGACTTGCGACACACTATATATATATATATAAACGTATTCCTTGCACTACACATCCCGCAAAATCCAACATGACAATCAGTCCTAAAACATGATATATGTTAAAACTTTGGTTTAACTTAACTTGTCAAATTAGCTTGCTCATATGAACCGTATGGATAACTACTGGATTGTATCAATAGCCCTGTCGGTATACACACGGGCCTTTATTCGAATTGACCCTAACGTTATAAGAAAAATCCTGACTTCAATCAGAAGATAATGTGTTCGTTACTAAACAGCTGATTTTGTAACATCTGTTTTCCGCTGGAAAGTGATTTGTTGGAGCGGCCATCGTAATTATGATAGCCGTAGTACTTACGATGATCTACAGAGTTCGTGATTGTAACAATGTCTGCCTGTTGGATCAGTGAATTCGTTTACATTAAATATTTTAAGACATTTTTATTCTTGGATATTTTTTGGTTGACCATCAAAATGTTAAATGTTTTGAATTGAATGTTTGGAAATTTCAAGAATTCGACGCTAAAATCTTCCATACCGATTTAAAAATACAAATTCGTTTACGAAAGTCTAAATATCCGAATTTCAAATGTAATTTATACGAAAACAGTTGGGTTATAAATGTCAACAACCGTCTTGCATTGTTGTCGTAAATAGTTCTCTCTTAACTGCATTCGTTAATTAATTAACTATTTATTTAACCAGACGCTAATATTACAGTACACTTCAGTCAGTGATTTATCGGTTCTACTGTACACTTGTGGAACTCGGGGATTACCGACAGAATCGAAGCTTTTGTTAATGGTATCTTTGCTGAATACATAAATAGTTTGAAGATATGTTTTCAAATATGTTATTTTGTTTAAATAAATAAATACGTGAACCTAACTTAGATATTATTTACTGTAGTTATAATAAAAGATCAGTTGTTTTATATTAATTCGTAAAGAACAGCTGATTTCATTGAACAGCTGATAGGCTAATAGGTTTCATATTATGTTCTTAAAAACTAGCAATATGAACAACAATTATAAAAGTTTACATTAATTTTAAGTGTGTGTAAATTTTAAATTAATAAACGGTTACAATGTGCAAGTGCTCAACTAAGGAAAAATACAGAAACCAAAACAACACAACGTTTTCATATAATACGCGTGTACTGTTATCGAAGAGGAGAAAGAAAAAAAGAAAGAGACAGAAATATAGACGAAATTCGCTTGCTCTTCGTTCCATAGTTCCGTTGTATTCTTCCGTTCAGCAGATTTTTTTTATTCACTCCTTTCGCCAAAGCTAATATTAAAAGCTTTGCTTCAAAAATGTTAGTTCTGAATTAGTATTTATACTTCCTGGATTGTACATAATTACATTTTATACTTCATATAAAATTAGAAATCACGAACAATAGGTCTTGAAAACGCACTAAAAGTCAAATTCTTGAAATTTCAATTTTTTTTATTTTAAGGCGAAAAGCACATTGAGGCTATTATCGCCTCCCTAAATGTAAGTGTGTAAAATGTTAAAGTTGTAAGTGTAGTGTTGTAAGTGTAAATGTGTGTTAGACTCGGGTACCGCGAGGGACGTCTAAATCCTCTCAATAGATGCAGCTAGTCTATTGAAATTTCAAGCGCGGTTGAAATTTCAAGAGTCAATAAATCTTAAACAGATGAGTTTATAAAAATGCCAAAATAATTAAAAGTATTTTAAAATTATTGAGAAAAAGTACCAATTTAGATTAAAAACTTTAAGAAAAAATAAAATAAATTAGGTCTGATTTCAGGCCACCTAACTTTGACAGAATTTATATATTATTTTATTGCAAAATAATTCAATTAGGCCAACAATCGTCAAATATAAAAATGTTATTGTTATTTAATACTTGGGAATGAAAGATATACTTTGCGCGAAGTTCTTCTAAGTTCAAAAGGTACTTTTACGACAAAACGTAGAAGTGGGAATTTAGGGCGACGTTTGATGGAAATCGATGCCGCTGCCAGATGCTGCAGGGCGACGCACGCTCTTTATGCTTCTGCCAGCGCTATCGACCCGACATCTCGCGACGAAAACAGCAAGTATTAGTGACAGCCTGCCGAGTGTTGCGTCTTCCAAAATAAATTCTGCAGCTGATTTCTGCAGTCAGTGTTTTTGTTTAGTTAATTCTGTGTATATGTCGAACGGTTTTATGATTTCACTTGGGTTTATTATATTTTATTACTCGGCTGAGTACAGCTTTGATAGTTTTGCCAAAGTGTATTTTCCGGTAGACTTTTAGGTTAGCTCATCATTTTAATTGGATGCTGTTCGTTACTGGAATAATCACATTGCAAGAAATCTAAAACGGAAATTAAAATTTGCTCATCTGTGTTTAATTTGCATGTGGTAAACTTATTATATTGTGAAGAGGATTAATTGTAATATAAATAATGGTATTAGTAGTGTACTCATTGCATGCACACAAAAATACTAAGTAGGGCCAGTGCCCTATCGCCAGTAGGGCCAGTGCCCTATCGCCAGTAGGGTTGACATCATGTTTTTTCTAAGATCTTTAGAAATTAAACAAAAATTACGGTATTATTAAAGTCTTTATAATAAATCCTGAAAATATATAACATCTCTTATCAGATAGGATTAAAATGGTAGCCTTTAATCAACTAAGGAGCCAAAATATTTTATTTTTTCTTATTTTAAATGTCCATGTGCTATTGTATACGGCTTTGAAAGAAAAACGACTACTCAAATTTTGTTAGAATTTTAAAACCAAAGGCTTTTAAACCTCCCCTCGAAGGGTTTTTAGTAATTATATATGTGGTTCTAAAATAATTGTAGAGTAGTTGCCTTAAGTGTGAAAATATAAATGTATTCAAAATACCACTAACGATTTCGACCAAAATTGGCTCAAATACATCCCTTAAGGATTAGAAATCAAGTGCACAGCTGTTTTTCAAAGAATTAAGATTGGAAGATATCAGAATTTTTTTTTAAATTCGGCAAAACTGAGCCAAAATGCAAACTTTGGAAAAAAGTTATGGCTTACGAATAATCATATATTTTTGTCAAAATGAACTTTTTTGCCCTTTCATTTATTTTTGTTAGTTATTGAAGAAGTAACGAATGAAAATAGGACGAGCCTGCGAGTTTCACCAAACAGGTTCGAGTGGCAGCAACTGAAGTAACCCCATGGCTTAGTTCAACAAACTATCGATACTGTATTGTACTAATAATAATTTAAAGTCAATGGTTCTTTTTGCAAATTATGAACAATAACACCCTAATTTTAGGCTGAAGGAAAAACATACGAATAGGGTTATTATCGAATTAAAAAACAAAATGTGTATATTAAAAATTTCTAACCATTTTAATCATGATGATGAAAAAAATACTTGAATCAAGTTCTTTAATTATAAAAAAATGGTTGGTAAATTTTTAAAAAATACATTTTTCGTTCGTCTTAATGATGCTCCTACTCAATACTACGTCATACGTGATATTTCACTTATTAAGATAGAACAATAATATAAGTGCACTGTAATGAACGGTGCACTTATCAGCTTTTATAATGATTGATTGAAAGAAGCGGAGTCTCTGTTTCAACTTGACCGTTAGGCATTTGATTTGTGCATGTGTTGGTTAGTTTCTGCCAAAAGGCATTGATTATTTTCAAATTTGGTACGAAGGTTCCTTGTACAAAGCCCGAATGGCGTACGTGTAAGCTTTTCCCCGTTCGATCCCGTTTCAAAATGACGGCCTCTGATTTAACGATAACTAGTGTAATTACTGGTTATTTCCTTTAATACTTGCTGAACCGTAAAACCCACCATAATTTTATCGCTTAATGAAGAAAGAACATAAATTTTACAATATTTTAAAAAATTTTAAATCGAAAAGCACATCGAGGCCTCAAATTTTCCAATAACGTGGGTCCAGTAACATAATTCGGTTAACGGTTACATTTGCGGAAACTTTCACGAGAATTAATTAAGAATATTCTCATTAAAATTAATATGAATATGAGAATTAATTAAGAATATTCTCATTAAACTTAATATGAATACGAGAATTAATTAAGAATATTCTCATTAAACTTAATATGAATATGAGAATTAATTAAGAATATTCTCATTAAACTTAATATGAATATGAGAATTAATTAAGAATATTCTCATTAAACTTCACGTGAATATGAGAATTAATTAAGAATATTCTCAACTTAATATGAATATGAGAATTAATTAAGAATATTCTCATTAAACTTAATATGAATATGAGAATTAATTAAGAATATTCTCATTAAACTTAATATGAATATGAGAATTAATTAAGAATATTCTCATTAAACTTAATATGAATATGAGAATTAATTAAAAATATTCTCATTAAACTTAATATGAATACGAGAATTAATTAAGAATATTCTCAACTTAATATGAATATGAGAATTAATTAAGAATATTCTCATTAAACTTAATATGAATATGAGAATTAATTAAGAATATTCTCATTAAACTTAATATGAATATGAGAATTAATTAAGAATATTCTCATTAAACTTAATATGAATATGAGAATTAATTAAGAATATTCTCATTAAACTTAATATGAATATGAGAATTAATTAAGAATATTCTCATTAAACTTAATATGAATATGAGAATTAATTAAGAATATTCTCATTAAACTTAATATGAATATGAGAATTAATTAAAAATATTCTCATTAAACTTAATATGAATACGAGAATTAATTAAGAATATTCTCAACTTAATATGAATATGAGAATTAATTAAGAATATTCTCATTAAACTTAATATGAATATGAGAATTAATTAAGAATATTCTCATTAAACTTAATATGAATATGAGAATTAATTAAGAATATTCTCATTAAACTTAATATGAATATGAGAATTAATTAAGAATATTCTCATTAAACTTCACTTAATATGAATATGAGAATTAATTAAGAATATTCTCATTAAACTTAATATGAATATGAGAATTAATTAAGAATATTCTCATTAAACTTAATATGAATATGAGAATTAATTAAGAATATTCTCATTAAACTTAATATGAATATGAGAATTAAATAAGAATATTCTCATTAAACTTAATATGAATATGAGAATTAATTAAGAATATTAAGTTTAAGTTGCAATTAATTAAGAATATCCTCTGAAGATCTACAATTCTTTGAATTACTAATTTCGCATTACCAGTGTAATATTTAGTGTGCTTGGTATGTGGCAAACTTTGTGGAACTTGTGTCCTTAGCTTACTAGTGACAGTTTAAGTTAAATATGACCGTTAAAAAAACTGTAATAACTTGCATAAGAAAATTGTACTGTATATTACGTCCATACAGTCGGTTAGTGGTCGTTATCTTAAAAACAAAAAATCTCTTATTCTAAAACAAAATGTGGCATTGTTTTTCTTTTTAATTTAAAACAACGTGACATTCAGTATCACAATACACCGTCAGTATTTACAAATTAAATCTCATTTTCAAAATGGTGGTTTTGGTATGGCCACCAACAATTTTAAAAGTGAAGTATCTTTTCTTTTCTTTTTTTTTATCTGGCGGAAAGCACATCGAGGCTATTATCGCCTCCCTAAATGTAAGTGTGAGAGTAAAGTGTTAAAGTCGTAAGTGTAGTGTTGCAAGTGTAAATGTGTGTTAGACTCGGGTACCGCGAGGGACGTCTAAATCCTCTCAATAGGTGCAGCTAGTCTGCACCCTCTTGCGGGGAAGTGAAGTACCTGAATGTGTTCTGACAAACATTTGAAGTTTAAATTGTAGTTCTTTAAAATTGAAAAAGCTTCACGTTTCCCCATAAAAATATAATAGTTTTAAAATTTGTTCGTTTTTAGATTTGTAGTTCTATAAGTGTGAACAAAATTTCAGTAAAATCTGTGCTTCTCGTGTGAAAAATCTTGTATGAAAATTTCAAAAATTTTAGGAAAACAAATTTTACTTTGGATTTTATTGACAATGGCCATTTAGTTTCGGTGACGGCAAAACTAATTAAAAAAAACTACCGTGAAAAGGTTCATAAACACTTAGTTATCAAATTTCAACCAAATCTGGTAGTAATTCTTTTTATATACTTCTTTTCTGCTTGGATTATTGTCACTATGTTCAGTATAATGATCTGCCTTCCCTAGCTTCGTCAATTCTTTTGTTGACGCGTTTCGGAGAACCTCCATCTTCAAAAACTATATCTATCTTTTTATAGATAATGATCTGCCTTCCATAGCTTCGTCAATTCTTTTGTTGACGCGTTTCGGAGAACCTCCATCTTCAAAAACTATATCTATCTTTTCATAGTATAATGATCTGCCTTCCATGGCTTCGTCAATTCTTTCGTTGACGCGTTTCGGAGAACCTCCATCTTCAAAAACTATATCTATGTCTATCTATAAAAAGATAGATATAGTTTTTGAAGATGGAGGTTCTCCGAAACGCGTCAACAAAAGAATTGACGAAGCTAGGGAAGGCAGATCATTATACTGAACGTAGAAATCTGTTAGTAGTTTTTGCGTTCAACATACTTAGACACTTACAGTTAATACGTTTTTTTGCATCTAAGTATTATAAAATGTCAACAACTTTTTGAACTTTTCAGGCAATCACAATATATTTATCGAATTCAAAAATGAAATATAAAAATATTTATATAAACTCAAAACAATCAATATGGTTAGGGTTATGTTTTTCCTTTTGATTGTTCAAAAATTTTACTTTCGATTTAGGGAAGCGAAAAAGGAATATGTCTTGAAAAAATATGTCGTAATTGTCTGAATAAAGGTTAATATGAAATGTGCTATAATGAAAAAATAAGAAAAGCTTTTTAATAAATTCAATATCGTTTTATTACATACAAAACTTGAAGCAAAACGTATTAATTAACAAACATATATTTTGTAGGTTACAAAAAAAGCTGTACTTGAGAAATTAATTCCTTCATATTTTCCTTATTTCCGGTTTATCGGATTTCCTCCAATAGTTCCGAATAGGAAATCCGAAAAGATAAATTAACAAATTTAAATAAAATAATTAATTTAAGTGGAATAGCTCTGTGATTAATAGTCTTAATAGAATACCTGACTTGAAATTTTAAAAATTACACTAATAGAAGGAACAACGGAGTTGTAGTAATTTCTTTGTTTCTATTTATAACTGTAGTCTATATATAGTTTCACTTCAACGGTTGGGTTGCAAATCTGCATTTCATACAATTATACAATTAAATTAATGCAAATTTCAGTAACACGATGCATTTACTGACGCTACGCCTTCTGTTACAAAAATGGCGAAACTTGTTTGAATCAAATTGACAAAACAAAATAAGTCAATTTTGTTCTGAAACCGCGTCTATTTTCGTTGTTAGACACAATACACTATGCCAGTTTCATTTAGCTTTGCTCAATCGAGATTTTAACAAGAATTTGCTTAATGTGTTTTCAAAGAAAATCATCTACTACGTTTTAGTTAGGTTAGGTTTCATTTTAAAATGTTCGGTTATTGTAAATTATATGCATTTCCTTATTGTAAGAAGTGTATCGAAAAGATTGCGGTTATTGTCGAAAATGTATGTTTAGATTTTGTTATATAAGATACATGCGATATCCTGGATATTAAACTAACTAACCGATTTTAGTGAAATTAAATTTGTAGGTTAGTTTTTTTTTGTGTTTAACGTCTGACTATTGTGCAACATTTGGGCTAATGCAGACGGTGGGATGATTTATAGCGTATGAAAATACCAAGCCCTCGCCGGGAATTGAACCCGGATCCTCGGGGTGAAAGCCTAGTACGCTATCCACTAGACCACCGAGGCGGCTTATTTGTAGGTTAGGTTACGTGTGTCAGTAATTCTGGACAGTTTTTTAAGTTTTTCTGGTTTTAAAGTTCATTTTATTCCTCCCCAAAATGTACTTTCAAAATCAACTTCCACTGTTTTCCATAAAATATAGCCCCCTACTCTGACCCTCTTAGTTTTTTACTAAATTGTGTATTTTTCGGGAGAACTGCGATGCTTCCTGTTTGAACGCATTTTTAAGTAACTTCTTTAATTTGGGGCTATTTGTTAGATTGTTTCTCAACATCTATAGAATTAGTATTAAGTTATAATTTTTAAAAATGTTTAAAATTCAATTATCGATTTTATATAGACTACGTAATTATTGTGCCCTTATTAGTACGGGCCGCCTCGGTGGCCTAGTTGATAGCGTACTGGGCTTTCACCCCGAGGACCCGGGTTCGATTCCCGGTCAGGGCTTGGCATTTTCATACGCTATAAATCATCCCATCGTCTGCATTAGCCTAAGTGTGCACAACAGTCGGACGTTAAACACCAAAAAAAACTTATTAGTACGCCCTACTTTTATTACAAAGTATTCAAAATTAGTAAAAAATAAAACATAAAATTACCTACTTTTCAGCTCTCTAATCCACCGTATTGCTTGTAAGCGAATATTCCACCATGGTAAGATCTAGACCGGATAGAATGCATATTAAACACATTATGATAGTTCATAAATATTATGTATGTGTATGTACTAAAAATTTCAGTCCGGTTTGATTTGAAAATTGTATAAACTGATATTTTTGAATAATAGCTTGGGCAAATTATCCACCAGAATTCATTCGACAGCTTCAAAATGTCGGCCATTTGAAATTTAAAAAAAAAACACTTTTAAATTTTGTACTTTTAAAATCCTATTTCACCATTACTTCAGCGTTAAAATCTGTGAAAATTACCGTTTTTAATTTGCAAATTTAATTCAAACCCGAAAATGAATCTGACATCGATAAGGATCGATTTCCGTGTTGTCGATCTTAAAAATGTGTGTGTTTAAAGGTTAAATGCTAATTTAATGATGAAGACATTGTATTTATAGTTAAAAAAAAACAACATTATCGTTATGAATTTTAGAGCGACCAGGTTATATTTTCGATTTTTTATTTCAAGATCCAAAATGTACGTTAATGAATGTTATTAAATTTTGTCACTTCTTGAAACTTCATACGTTTTGCTAACAGTTATGTGCCGCGATTATTCCAATTTCGTACAAGTTATGTTATGTAGTTATGTTATTCCTGTTATTCCACGCGAAATAACTAATTAGATTACACTTTATTTCGGCCCAACCAACAGAGAATTTCCAATGAAAATAAGTTATTGGAACAACCATTAAGGAAAGAACTAGAAATGGCACCTTGAATTTTTCCTTTTAACTTTTAAAATCGTTTTGAAGAATAAAACTTTCTGCAAAATTTGTTTTGAAATTTAAAAATATATTTTCTCTACTAAAAAACTTGTGTAATAATCTTGACTTCATATTTTGTTTTTTACTATTGAAAGTTAAGCATTTGATTATACATTGACTAGAAGGAAAAAAGTGTAATTTAATTACTAAGTAATTTCTTCGTAAGCGTGCCGCACGTCCCTTTATTATTTAACATTGTTGACGAGGATCTCTTTGAAAAGCATTATAATTATATGCAAACATAACCTGTTAGCTAATTAGGTAATCATATCTGAGAGTATAACTGTATTTGTTTATTGTTAAGTTTGAATTTCTAACTAAAATTAAAATGTTTACACAGATTTTATTACGTTTCCCCAGAACGCAACAAACATTAAAATAACGTAATTAATTACTAATAAATCGTAGTTATAAAAAATTCGGTTAGTATTATCTATGGTCAAAGTGTTACGCACTTCAATAAGGCAATTCTTTAAAACACACATAAACGGTTTAGTGGTTTTTAAGAACTCAGCGAATTACAAAAGTCCTGCTTTTATTAACAGTATTAACCTCGTAAAGATTACAGTATTAGTTCAGTAATACCATACGAGTGCCTACCTGCAATGCAGAAGGATAAGACACAGCGGAATAATACATTGAAGGCGTTTAAACTTTGTGCTTAATATATTGCCAAACGTTATAACCGCGAAAATTTCTTAAAATATAACTTTTTAATTTATACAATTTTCAACTCTGATTACTGCAGTCGATTTTCAAAAAAATTAAAACAAGGTGATAGTTTTTAATCGTTGAACAACGCCATTAGAAACCGATCAACGTACTTGATTGAATAACTAATTTACCTAAGCTTTTAATTTCAAAATCAATTTTTGTATCGTTTTATTTTCGCGTATATAAATAATAGTTTACGAAATACCGTTCATTGTTGTTAGTTTATCATTTCAATTCACGTCAGCGAAACAGCTGCGTGCTATGTTCGTGACGGAAGTGTATTCCCAAACCACATTACGTAAAAATAACTAATTTGTCTTAAAAGTTCTGAAAATATGATCACAATTGGCTTTTTAAATGTGCGTTAATTTTTCATTTTTGGTTCTCAAAATACTATGAAAATATTAAAATGAGCCGTTCCCGCTGTCAAGATCAAATTTGGACGACCGCTTTATTCAAACGGTTGAAATGGATTTTAGAAAAAGCTTTTTTTGCGCAGTTTGAATCAAATAAAATCAAAATTGCGAATTTGAATGCTAATACACGTACTCACTCAGGTAATGTGGTCTGTATCATTTCAGTGTCTAGATCTTATCACATAATAACTCATTTTCCTGTGGAGATTCACTAGTAGACTAAACAGACACCTTAATGTCTTATTTGAGTAAGTGTTGAATATAACCATTCACATCCCTTTCCATTCCAGTAGCCTATCACGTCCGTAGAAATATCTCAACAATAACAGGAAGACAGTGAACATGAACGGGTCTTTAAACTCGAGCCCGGCTAAACACAACACAAACGATTCCATACGCGCCAGTGTGAAGTTTGCCGGCGATGAGGCCAAGGACAAGCTGTACGAACCGAAACATAACCAAAAAGCAGTGCGCGTGCTAACAGTGATTGCTTATGTGTTCTCTGTGTCTTTAGCAGCCATTATGTTGTCAACGTATTACACGTTTCTGTGGCAGAACAAACCTGCAAACACCACTCAGGCTTTCCTCAACAATACTGGAGTCACAGGTAATCACAATTCTGTATTGTTCTGTATTCTCTTGAAGAATAAATTTTAAAGTTAGGTTAGGGTAAACCAACACGCACAAAATAAAACTTAAAAAATAAGTACGAGTTTTAACGTAATAACGATCTATAAATTTTAATACATATAAAACGAATAGAAATCGGCCCATTAGTTGTCCACTATATTAAACAAAATTTTTATTTCAAGGAACTTTCTAAAAATTCTTTAAAAATGATTACGCTATGAACCTAAAGTTATTATTAAAATTATAATAATAAATATAATTTTAATAATAACTTTAGGTTCATTATATCGATAGGTTCATTATAGTCGATTTCGGTCACTGTGAATCCATTCATTCGCAAAAGATTCTGTATTCATTGTTTGCGCCCACGCTTCGCAAACAAAAGATCCCTCGTTCAATTAACAAAGACGCATTACAAGTTTCTAGCATCATAGGAAACTGCGACTGGCAGAGAACTCTAGTAGTAAATGCTGAAAATACGGTAACGTTACCATATTACACATTTTTAACAGTATATATGCTGGGTATATATTACACATCGTGCAGCAGGCCCGTAAAGGTTTTTGAAAACTGTTGTGTATAATCAGGCAATGGCGGCTCCTGATTAGCAACAAAAAAGCCGAATAGAATAAAAATGTTAATTATTTAATCATTTTATAGTTCTAAGAATTGTTGAAACTGCGTTGTTGAATTAATGTCGTTAAAATTAATTTAACAGTCTGGAACTATATTATTTAATGCCATACATAAAAGTCTTCAAGTTATATATAGACTTAAGTTTTTGGAGTAATAAAACGTATCTACGTGACAGAAATGTTTTTTATGCTCAACGTCCGTACTTTGAGAGTAACTGCGGCCCCAACAAAGAACCTTTAGTTGCGCAGTTCAGAGACGCAACAGAATGACCGGTGCTTAGCCACATCGACCACCGAGCCCCAAAAATATATTTGAATAAAATGGTCAATTTCATGTTTTTAAAGCACGTAGACTATTAGTGGTCAAAGTAGCACTGTTCTTGTCCTTAGTATTACATGCCTGTAATGACTTAGATATCAAATACATATAACAATACACATAATAAAAATGAATCAGCTGACTTCCGTTTCCTCTCACTATACCGCGCGCCAGCCTTTACAACTTCTTCTTGAGCCGCCTCGGTGACCTAGTGGATAGCGTACTAGGCTTTCACCCCGAGGAACCGGATTCGATTCCCGGCGAGGGCTTGGCATTTTCATACGCTATACATCATTCCATCGTCTGCATTAGCCCAAGTGTGCACAACAGTCAGACGTTAAAAAAAAAAAAAAAAATACAACTTCTTCGATACCTAATCATAAAAATTATTTTGGAATTGTATTCTACATACTAAAAACATCGAGCGATACTAATGTTGTTGGTAAATTTTTCTAAATACGGTTCTATTGAGGTCCGTAAAAAGTATGTAAAATATCTAAAAACCCTGAAAACCAGTTTTTAATTTTAATGGAGATACCTAACGTGTCGAAATTAAAGGGAGCGCATGAAAACTTAACTTTTGGAGAGGTTTGACGGCTGTGGATAAAACTTTTTATGTGCAAAAATATACAGTTGGAACGACCTTCATTTCAAGTTTCAAATAATACGCCACACTAAATGAGTAAAAACGTAGATATTTTTACTCTTAAGATTTTACCCCTACATATTTTTTTCGACAATCCTTTATATTTTTCAGAACGTTACAAAAACCATTTTCGCCAAATTTTATAGTGCTTGTCCTTCACGTTTACAAATAAGAGTTGCAGATAGAAAGACAGACGGACTGATTCGCCCTATTCGGTGCTATCACTATCATTAAATATAAACATAGTAGAATAACGCTTATGAGAGATATGTGAGTGCACACTGCTGCTGGCATCTTGCGGCAGAGTATTTAACTATATTTAAATAAATAATAGTACTGTCTATTTTCTTAAATGTATTCACTATCTGTCCTTGCAGTTTGCAGCGTTCGTAGCGGCAGGTAGCACAATTACTTGAACTTTAGCCGCTAATATCGAACACGCTTTTTATAATGGTGGCTGTACTTTTAGTACGTTTGTATTCAGTATAATCTCTATTAATTTTACCACTAACGCTCTATTATAGACAATAAAGGAAACACTGCCACTTTCAACCTGCACCACAAGTGTCATAAAATTGATATTTTTAGACTATAATTTAATTGACACCTGTTCAAAATTATCGGTAACCAATATTTGCTATTTATGTTTCTTATATATCGATATAGCCAATACTATCGTAATAAAATATATCGATTGACAAATACAATTCGATAGATTGATATTTTGTTGGTAGCAATCAACAATACATCCATAATATGTATACTACACTTTTAAATGTGAATATTATAAATAATTACGCAATTTAACCTATACCTTTAAGATCCTAACCAAGTTAAAACTTTATTAATCAGCACAAATACCTAATGACATTTTAACAAATTAATATAGATATATTGGACACGATTAGTACATTTGTTCTTACTAATTATCACAGTATGTGTGTCTGTCGGTATGTATGGATTTACTGAACAATGATAATCAGATCAGAGCAGGACTATTGAGTCAGTTCTGTTATATTATTTCTGATCTTATAATACCAATCTAAAAGTACAGGACTGTACCTAAGAGAGCGCCTCATTTTCTTGATTTACTCATCAAGTCACTTTCAGCAAATAAGTATTTTACGTTTATCTACAATAATTTTGCTAATTATATTTTTAACATTTACATCTATGGGGAGTTCAAGTGATCGTTTGGTCAAATTAATGAATTTATTATAACAGTCGAAACCGCTGACGTGAGAATATTGCACGCCTGTAATCTAGGAAATAGACTTATCAACATGTATTGCGGGAATAGGCAAACCAATTGAAGGCGCTTCGGTTTTACAGTTAAATCAAATTGTTAAAATTGTTTTTGTTATTAAATTGTTAGTGTTGTTGTTATATTGCTGACTCTTTATAAATAATTCAGAATTATTTTTACCGGTATATAATACATGTTTGACAGCATATTTTATTTCACTGCTTGTCAATTTGCAAATTAATTTATTCTCTTGCCCATGAACAAAGAAAACACCAAAGTTTATTTAGATTTTATTTTTTTAACAATACAAATAACGAATTTGCGAATTCATGAGTTCTATCCGTGGTGTTCTACTCTCGAATTTTAAAACGCGTTTCGAAACATGCATTACATCAAATTTTCATTCTTTCAATCAAGTTTTTTTTTGTTATTTTAAGGCGAAAAGCACATTGAGGCTATTATCGCCTCCCTAAATGTAAGTGTGAGTGTAAAGTGTTTAAGTCGTAAGTGTAGTGTTGTAAGTGTAAGTGTATGTTAGACTCGGGTACCGCGAGGGACGTCTAAATCCTCTCAATAGGTGCAGCTAGTCTGCACCCCCCTGCGGGGTGTTTCGATCAAGTTAATGTAAAACAAATACTACACAATATAAGTGAATAAATTACAGAATCCGAAAAATGCATCCATGTTGTAATATTCTGGAGTAATATTGGAAGTCCTGCAGGCTGGTGAGGCAT
>CM040188.1:51970292-52090292 GCA_022606455.1 Callitettix versicolor | reverse complement strand
TCAGCATAGTAATCAGCATTAAAAAAAGCAAAAATTAGGATTCTGAATTTTCAAAATTAATTGACATTAAGAAATTTATTTCGACGACAGTCAGAGTTCAATGGGAATTCGCATTAGCAGAAAAGATATTTATATTAAAAATTACATTTCGGTGATGATCGATAAAAAAATGTAAAACTTTATCAGACTTTATTCAGTTTAATATGTTTCTGTTCGTATGTGGGTTAACAAAACTAAGACAAATTTGTCTGACTTAACGTTTAAACGTATGACAAACTACTACGTGTTTTTGGAATTCTTTCGGACAGTAATAGATGCTACTATATACCTCCTCACTACACATACACAGAAAGTAAAACTTAGATCCTGAAAAACTTAGATTTTTAAAGCTATATCAGTTTGCAAGTCCCTTTTGTCCAAAAAGCTGGATTCTACTTGGTTTATGTGTCAGTGTAAGCTGGTGGAGAATGAATGAATCTACCGAGTTCGTTTACACATGGATATATGACTTTCTAGAGTTGCAATATCACCTTGTACATGTGTACACCTTGTAGATGTGTTGTGCCTCATCCTGTATCCCTGAGATGCTCAGTTACAGAGGTTATGCCCAATCTGGCCAGCTTTTTGTTGTGCTGTGAGAATACGTATTTTATTTACATTCTTTTCATTGGAACAAGAGTAGCTAGGGAAATTATGCCCATCCACACAGAGCTCTGCGTGTATTGGTAAGGATAACGTACATTGGGAAGTTACCAGGCATCCTAAGGCTCCGTTTGATACACATTTAGGCCTGGGTCTTGTACTGCATCAGCACGGGTCGCCATGTGTGCGTGTGTGTGCGCGTGTGCGTGCTTGCGTGCGTGTTTGTGTATTTTAGCACGCTCACGTGTACAATTTTTGTACGATTCCATGCAAACTTAGCACAACTGTAGATTTTAGTAGTAGGTTGGACAAGTTCGTTAACCAACAAAATTCTTTCAACGGTTTCAAAATGACGCCATTTCAAATATTTAAATGACACTGATTTCAGCATAGTAATCAGCATTAAAAACTGCAAAAATTAGGATTCTGAATTTTCAAAATTAATTGACATTAAGAAATTTAATACATACACATTCATATACATAAGTATAGTGAATGCGTAAACATGTGTATCTTGAGTAGACGAGTGAAAGCAGTGTGGGCTAGAGGTACGGTCAGCTGCCTCCGTCAGAGCCGTTTACATATGCTTAATGATAATTTGTTATCAGTCTATTTGTTTTAGTACGTAAGGACTGCGTTAAAAAGTTTTTAAAATGTTAAATAATTGAATTTTCTCGAAATCATCTTTAAAGGTTTTGATTCAATTTAGCGCAAACAGTTCTAGTCACGGGCAGTTAAACAAGAAATCGGAAAATCAGATAAGAGAAATGTTTAGGCCTATTTTAGATGTTTCACTGCAGATGATCCGGTTTTTGTTGGTAACTCTTTAACTGAAGCTTTTTTATAGAAAGAGAAACACGAATATTGTTAGTTTCCGTACATAAAAGTTATATTTTAATTTTAACTTTTAAGTACTTCTTTGACTAATTCAATTTGGTGCAAATGTTACATGTATTGCTCGATTGTGATGGTTTCCAAAATTTGCGTGTTATGTGTGGTCTGAGCAACTGTTTGCAGACGATGTTGGGAGATAGTGCCTCGGCCGTTGACCGGGTCCTAGACTTCCTTCATCGTCTGGAATTTTTAAAGAAAATTTAATTTATATATTTGTTATTGCTTGTTGTAGGGCTCCTTTACAGCCCTTAAAAGTTTGTTTATATTTGTTATTTATTAATTTATTTTTAAGTTGTTTTTGTTTTTTTAATTAGTTTTAGGAACGTTAATATTTCTTTTATTTATCTTGTTATTGTTGTATGGCCAATATACAGCCTACGATAACTTTGTATGTTGTTTTAAGATTTATTTTATTGTTAACTAGTTTTAGGAAACTATTTATAGTTGTTATTGTATTTTGTATTGTTATTGTTTTGTTTGTTGTTTTTATAATGTCTTAAATTTTTATCTGACTTGTTTCTTTGTTTTCAAAAATTGTATTAAATAATTAATGTCGCCCCTCGGCGATGCTAACCTTAAAGGTTTTTCGCCGGGAAAAAAATCAAATTGGACATGAGAAACCTAATGGTTTACTTACCCAAAATTAGCGAATTTTCATTGAAAAAATAAGTTATTGGTGCGCGCGCGCGCGCGTGTGTGTGTGTGTGTGTGTGTGGGAAGGAGTGAGTGTGTGTGTGTATGAGAGAGAGAGAGAGAGAGAGAGAGAGAGAGAGAGAGAGAGAGAGAGAGAGAGAGTGTGTGTGTGTGTGTGTGTGTGTGTGTGTGTGTGTGTGTGTGTGTGTGTGTGTGTGTGTGTGTGTGTGTGTGTGAGAGAGAGAGAGAGAGAGAGAGAGAGAGAGTGTGTGTGTGTGTGTGTGTGTGTGTGTGTGTGTGTGTGTGTGTGTGTGTGTGAGAGAGAGAGAGTGTGTGTGTGTGAGTGTGTATGAGTGTGTGTGTTGTTTGTGAGTGTGTGTGTGTGTGTGTGTGTGTGTGTGTGTGTGTGTGTGTGTGTGTGTGTGTGTGTGTGTGTGTGTGTGTGTGTGTGTGAGAGAGAGAGTGTGTGTGTGTGTGTGTGTGTGTGTGTGTGTGTGTGTGTGTGTGTGTGTGTGTGTGTGTGTGAGAGAGAGAGAGAGAGAGAGAGAGAGAGAGTGAATGTGAGTGTGTGTGTGAGAGAGAGAGAGAGTGTGAATGTGAGTGTGTGTGTGTGTGTGTGTGTGTGTGTGTGTGTGTGTGTAGTGTGTGTAGTGTGTGTGTGTGTTTGTGTAGTGTGTATGTGTCAGAGAGTGTGAGCGTGTGTGTATGTGCGCGCGCGCGCGTGCGTGTGTGTTTTAGCACGTTCGCAATTTTTTCCGATTCGATTCAAATTTGGCATAAAAATCGAATATGGAAATAGCTTGGACAAGTTCGTTAATCAGACAAATTCGTTCAACAGTTTCGAAATGGCGGTCATTTCAGAGCTTTAAACATTTATTACTTTTTTGTCTTACATTTTTTTTTTTTTGAAAATTCGATTTCACCATTTTAATCAGCGTTAAACATTGCATAAATTAGCATTTTTAATTTTCAAAATTCGTTGACATTTCGGTTAGTGTTCGAAATTCGCTTCTACCGAACAGCTGCGAACCGCGATTATATGAACTGAAATTACACAAATGGCAGTCGCTCGTTCCATAGATCCATTGCCAACATATCACGCTTATTAACAATAGGAGCCAGGTTATACAACAGAGCGGCCATAAATAAATAGAGCGAGTGGGAGGCTATAGGCAGTACAGTTGTATTCTATTTCTGCTACATCTTGGCCTTGATTGGCCCAATCAGTGTTTACATCGTACATTTCAGAGTTAAACATTCCTTGCTAAATTTATACCAGTCCAGTTTGACATAAGGAGATTAAGCCTGTACTGGTTCTAGTGGATAGGATACTGTCAATAGATAAACTAGCTGTTACCCGTTGCGGCTTTGCCTGCAATTATAATGTAGGCAATAAAATTTATAGTCGATTTTCAAAATCAGAATAGGTCATTTCATTTTAATACATTTCTATTTACAATATTATACGATTTATGGTTTTCGGCAAAGAAATATACATTTTTGCTACTCGATACTCTAAAACAGGGTCCTGTCAAATTTTAATAAAATACAGTATTATTAAAAAGTCACTATTATTCAATTAAACTGGAATAGTATTGTGTTTATCTCATGTACCTAAACCGTGTTCATACCAAATTTAATCTCAATTGGTCCAGTAGTTAAAGTGTGATTGAATAACAAACAAATAAACAAAAACAAACTTTCAGAAATATAATATGATTATCTGTTACCCGTCACGGCTTTTCCCGCAATCGTAATATACATTAAAGATCACGCATCACCGTGTTAGGACAACAACCGTGTCAGTTTGGTTATGCAATATTCTTTTTAAAAAATGGTTTCTTATCACCCAAAACCCGTGTTAGACGTATTTTTATTGTTTTACCGATTTACAACACGTTACTGATTTTCGTCGGGTAGCAATTTTGAGGTTATGTTGGTCACTTTTATTTTCGATTTTATCGTACTTCTCGTGCTTTCATATTTTGGATTTTTGCTTTTGGGCACATAATAAAGCATTTTAGTAACAAAAATATCGAAAAATAAGGATATGCTACACTGCATATTTACCATTTTTTCATATAATGTAATTACACAAATATATATACTACCTTACAATTGGCACTCTGTGTAGGGATTTTTTTACATTTAATATTGAAAATTCAACACAAAGTAACAAATTAGTCAGTTTTGAAAAAAATTTCAACTAAAATATTGAAAATTTTACATTAAAAGCAATAATTTTGCAATAAATAAAACACAGATTAAGATTCTTAAAATAGAATTGAATCTATGTTCATCTCAGGTCCAGTAAATAACAACAGTTAACACATACCACAAAACTAAAAACTAATAATTATTTTGGGCTGGGTAAGTAGTATAATGACGTTTTGTAAAACGGGAGTAGGCCTATGTGTATCTCAGATACGTAAACCATATTCGTACCAAATTTCATCTCAATTGGTCCAGTGGTTAAAGCGTGATTGAATAACAAACAAACACACAAACTTTCAGAAATATAATATGAATTAGATCATTTTGCAAGTTAGCAGTGTACTGTCCTATTATTTTATTCGCTTCCAATTACGAAAAAATAGGATGAAAAAAATTGAAAAAGACAAAAATATGCTGAGATCACAAAGTATTTTTTTTACTTTTTCCCAAAGCAAAATTTTTTTTCTCAAATGTAGTAAACTGACAACCAAATTAATATATATACATTACACAAGTCAGGTTATTCAATTTGAGATGAAAATTTTTGTCCTGTATCCAAAATTTGGGAGATTTTTTGTTGTTATTTTAAGGCAAAAAGCACATTGAGGCTATTATCGCCTCCCTAAATGTAAGTGTGATTGTAAAGTGTTATTTGTAAGTGTAAGTGTTTGTTAGACTCGGGTACTGCAAGGGACATCCAAATCCTCTCAATAGTCAATAACTAGTCTGCATCCCCCTGCGGGGATTTGAGAGAAATCTAATGAACAGATATGAAAGAACCGATTTTCAGGTCCATTGTTGATAAATACTGATAATTTTAAGAGAGATTTGGACAAAATCGTTTAAATTGATTTTGAGATAATCTGATTTTTTTTAATTGTTCAGAGTTTTGGCCAAAAGGCTTGAAATAAAAAAAAAAGACCTACAAAATGGTATCAAGACTGTAGGCAAACTACACTGTCACATTAATATCTCAATAAGCAAATATGTATAGTCAACTGACGATCATATGTCCATCATTTATTTTATAGGTGCACTAAACAGACATACCAAGTCCATAAATCATTTGGAATCTTTATAGTAATTTGTTCATGTTAATTTTATTTGACAACAAATCTACTTTTAAAATTACCAGAAAACTTTTCTTAAAATCAGTTCATCTGATATTGCTAAAAATTGGTCATATTTAAACATTCCTAACTGAATTCTGTGTACCAAATTTTACATAAGGAAATTTACAGTATGAGAGTAAATATAAAAAAACCCAATTAATAAGTGTTTTTTATTTTGGTTTATTAGGATTTGCTCTCAAACTATAAATTTATTTCACTTTAAATTTACTACACTGACATCAACTGTTATTTAGAGAAATTGTTAAAACAATTTTTTAAAAATTAGGCCTGATTTTTAAATTTCCACCTGACAGCATCTGAACCAGATTTTCCTGGAATGTAATTGACTACATTTGATAGAAAATCGTAAAACCAAATTTTGAAAAATTATAATTTTAAAGAATTTTTACAAACAATATTTGTTTTAAATTAAAGTTTCTGATATGTGGACATATTGCAATACATGACAAATTTCATCAAAATTGTGTAGCTTGTTTCTGGCGATGTGCAGAGACGGACATCCAAGTAAATGGTGCGATTCATATACTATTACGTCAGCAAAAATTTTGTTTGGAAGTTGTGACCAAAAACCTTGAAAATCATCGAATTTTTCAAAATAACAATAAGCTTCTGTCATTTGGTCATAAAATGACAAAATTTTGTTACATTATGAAGATTCAGATATAAAGATTTAGAATGAAGGAAATTTACTACGGTCCAAGAATAATTTGATAAAAAACAAAATAAACTCCTACATCAGTTTTTGAGAGAGCAAAAACACACTTTCAGAATGTAAATCAGAAAAACAATTGCTGTTAGGAAAAATAAATAATTTAGTATTTTTGGTTAATATCTGGACTAATATATTAAAGGTATTTTGTTAACATTTCACTTCCATTTTTATGTTATGTGTTGTTTAAATGAAGATCTAAATAAGTATATATTCAATTAGTTATACTTATAGATTATTAACTGCATATATTCTAATACTATAAAATTGTATAGCCTAACTCAAATTACTGCATCAAATTTGAATTAAAGAAATTTATGGTTTGATGATACTGTTATTTTTTTAGCATAAACAGTAAAAATGCCTTTTATTTCAAACTTAAACATTGGTCAAGAGTTTTGTATCTTCATATATGTCCAAAATTTGAGCAAATGTTTTTGAAGTTATACCTTTTAAATTTTCTCCAAATTTTTACTAAACCGTAATGTGAAAAAGTATATACAATTTTTCAAATTTTTTATTTTCTGTAAGGAAAATTTTAGCATCTACAACACTAACTGAAACTGGCCTATTATCTTTGCGCTTCCTTTTATACTTCTACCAAGTCTTGATTAGGCTAACTGGCAAGAAGAAATTAAAAATATGAGTACACAAAATTAATTGTTATACAAATATGTTTTACGAAACATTCTCATTTCATCAGGCAGAATATTTTTTTAGCTATCTTATTACTTTTTTTCTCTATAATATTCTAGGCTAATTGTTTACAAATTTGATTTTTTAAGATAGTATCATATAGTTTTTAAAAGTAAATTTTTTAATTCAATATGTTTCAGGCAATCATAGTACTCAAATCCCAGAAAAACATAGAATAGAAACACCACAATCTCGTACATTGAATATAATACTGACAACGCCAATGACAGAAACAACGACACAGGATTATGAAGACGAATATCCAGACAACAATTCCACAACTCCATTTTCCCTGATAACTGGGTCCAGTTGAAATGACTAAACATCAAATAGGTAATCATATATCTTTTTATTAACATAACTTGTACTGTGTTGTTAATTCAAATAACGAAATTTAACTGTGAATTATTTACTTTAAAATGTTTTAGTAAAACAATGAAATATCCATATATTTCTTTTTAAAAAAATCCATATAAATGAAGCTTTTTTTAATAATGAAAATTAAATATTATTATTATTACTACAACTTAAAACAGATTGTGTTTTAATTTCCATAATTATAAAATCATCGTTATTATTTAAGCAATTGACATCATTTTTGCGTATAAAGCAATACTTGACAGTTTTGAGAGCATTGATCAACTATTGTTCTCAAGTGCTTAAATTAAAATATAGTGTTTAAGTTATGACCTACTTTAGGTAACAATAAATAAACACAAAAAAGTGACTAGGCCTAGTAGATAAATGAAAAATAGCCCAACATATATGGTACGAAAATAATAAAGTTAATTGGAAAAAGGCCACATAATACACTGGGAGAACTTATATAAACAAAAAATAATTGAAGCCCTTATATTTATTTTGTTGTTGTTGTTATTTTAAGGCGAAAAGCACATTGAGGCTATTATTGCCTCCCTAAATGTAAGTGTGAGTGTAAAGTGTTAAAGTCGTAAATGTAATCTTGTAAGTGTAAGTGTGTGTTAGACTCGGGTACCGTGAGGACATCTAAATCCTCTCAATAGGTGCAGTTAGTTCGCACCCTCTGCAGGGCTCCTTATATTTAAAAATAATGGTCGATCGTAACAGTCAAACTTTTACTCTGGTTATAAAGGTCTTTGTAGCACTATTTTAATAAATATTATTGAAAATTAACTTTAATTTTATAATGCATATTATCTTAAACATAAAAATGGTGAGGTTTAATGATTAAAAAGTAGTTAATAGATCCCAGGCTAGGAAACCGAGAGAGAGGGGGACAGCAGGTGTAAATAACCTTATTCAGATAGGCCCCAATGGGTGATGGCAGGTACAAACATATGTTGCTTATTTACTGCTGTTGTATACAGACCTCATTTTGATACATTTGTCAGCTATTTTGTGTAGTAATTTCTTGGTGACTTGGTAGTAATGCAAACATGATCACATATGTCAACATTTTGTTTCTGATTTGAGAAGAAATGCTATGAGCATTTTTTTTCATAATTTGTTCAAGTAATTTAACAGGCTTAGACATCTAGGCTTATGTTTTAGTTGCACGTTTAGATTTTAAGTTAGGCACTTGAGAACAAGAGTTGATTTCTTGAAATGTTGTGTATTGCTTCAATACACAAAATGATGGAAAATTTCAAATATACTGTAAAAATAACTTAAATATTCCTTCATTAGGTAAAATTTTAAAAATATAACATATCATTGCTATACCTAACCATTAAGCTTAATGGTATTAGTTGTAAACATATTATATATATATATATATATATATATATATATATATATATATATATATATATATATATATATATATATATATATATATATATATATATATATATATATATATATATATGTATATAAGTTTTTCAAATGTTTGTAAGGTTAAACAAAATTACAAGGTGACAAAATTAATTATAATTATTTTACATTAAAATTATTTTTAACATTATATTTTTGTTTTTTCTAAACAAAATCAATTCTTGCATATTAATTTTTTTATAGAATTGAAATGTTTGGATAAAAGAGTTAACTTCAGAGAAATTAATTGTTTTTTAAATGCTCTTGATTGAAAAATGTGTTATACTAACAGGCATTACATTACCCTAATACACAACATTTATTTCACTAAATGTTAAATTTGGTCAGTTTATTCCTACCAGTCAGAGAATTGGTTAAACAGGTTCTATCTCAATGAAACTTTATTCGTTTTATATTGTAACACACAAAAGTACATAATTCTGGAATATACCAGGAAGAAATCATTAAACCAAGTAAAGAAGCCATGAAAGACCAATCGACTGACTGTCTGTCTGCACTACTTTGTATTCAATAATGAAACCTAACTAACTAGTTATGTGTTCTATTTATATTAAAAATTAATAATTAATTATCACAGTAAAATATTGTTAACAAACATCATCCTTATAACCAACAACTCTTCCTATGCCAGGTTGCTTTAGTAGTTTGTATTGATAGAGTCACCGCCCTTCAGATAATACATTTTATTTTACTTAAAAGTAGTTCAGTCCTAAATAAAATTTTTATTTACAAATACTGATTTTAAATAAACTAGGCCTACATCTAAATGACTATTGATTTTCAAAATGTTGATGTTAATTGCAGATATGTCAAAAAGGAACAACTTCCATCATATTCCCGATTATGATGTTACCATAATCATAAGAAGTCATGGACTAAGAAGTAAATTATACTTGTTTAAAACCCAAGACAGTTAAAAGTGGGACCAGAATTATGTGTCTAACAATATGTTAGGATACAAACAGTTAATTGGATATTACAGATCAATCATAAACTAATATGCTCTTCCTAATATTTGCTTACTTAATTTAATTTGATCAGCTACCATATATTTCCTTTCAAACTGTTTTACTTTTATTGTATTGGTTGCAATAGTATTGCCACAACTCACAACTTTGAAATTTATTAGTCAAATTATTAATTTTGAAAGAAAAACAATTCAGTGCTGAATACAGATGCCAAAGTGATTGTACCATAGAAGTTATATTTAGGTGGCATTAGACCTAAAGTTATAGCATAAAGTACTGTAGAAACTATTATATGCAGTGTTATTATAACTTGTTTTATTTATGAACAATAAATTTATTTATTTTATTAATTTTGTTTTATTGTCTATGGCAAAAAACGGATCACAAGTATTGATTTCCTTTACCATTAACTAACCATGGCCTTTTCTATTTTGTTTCTAATTTTGTAATAGATTTTAGTTCATAAATTATGAACATTTTTATTGTAAAGATAAAGCTGATCATCTATCTCTCTTGGAGTTTCCTTGTGGCTACTTTTTGGGGAATAGCTTCTAAAAGGAAATTTTGAGAAAATGACCAATTTGTTTTAAATTATTATGAGCTGTACGTTAATCAAATTAAATCAAAATAATTAACATATGTTTTGAAACACCACGAAACATTTAGTAAAACTTGTGGTTTACATTTTTTAATTTGACATAGGAAACAGTGAGTCATAATATATTAAAATAAGTTTTAGTATAATGTATGCTAGATAGTATTTACAAAAATGTTTGTCAAATGTTCTTGTGCCATTAATATTATATCCTCTTTGTAGTCAAATGAAAAAATTAGCTAAAATAGAATTCCCTTCCTTTCTGTGAAGATAGGCCGAAATAGATTTGTAGCAATAAAAATTAAAACTATTGCTATAAATAACTATAACAATAATTAGGAAAAAATGAAGTAGAAATTTGTGAAAAATATACAGAATTTTAACTTATTGCATAAATGTTTTACGTTTGTCATTTCGTTAAAATATTTTCAATACATAAGTTAGTCTAGTAAAAGAAAATGATTATGTTTTCGTATAAAATTGTAGTAAGAAAGACTATGTGTTTTGTACAGAACACATCGTTATATGTCTATCGAAAATATTATAGCATAGAATTGTTTAATACATCAAATGTTAAGATTTTTTATACGAAAAAGTATAATTAATATAAATCCAAGGAAATAAGGTATTAAATTAGTCTGACAAAAGCATACATCTGAATGAATGTGACTGACAAATTAAAAAAATGACCAATAATTATCACAAAAAAAATGATAATATCTTATGCCATAGAATTTATGTTGTTTAAATACACTAAAAAGAAATGCTGTATTTTATTGTAATGAAATTTGTTTGAAGAATTTTATTTTAAAAATGTCTTGAAACTGGAAACTTATCTAGGGCTTCATTGATCTCATTAATTTATTTTTTACATAAAGGCGAAAAGCACATTAAAGCCTAAGTCTCATTACTTTAAAGATAATGTAAAAAATCCAATATACTTTCGGAATTTGGTAACAGTAAAAAAAAAAAAAAAAAAAATAGTTTCTACAAAAATATGTTAAAGTCAAAGGAATAAAAACATGCGGCAGAAAAAAAGTTATGTGCCCTTAACTATAAATATGTAAATTGCCTGGTTTAAGTTATTATTGTAATGTTGCGTTACAAGTAGTGTAGCCAAGAAAGCCTTCTGCTTGAAAAATAAGATTTAATTTAAACACTCAGTTTTAATCTCAACATACATTTAACAAAATCTGTAAAAGTACTTAACATAAACAAAATTTTAAATAAGTATTTGAAACAGTTTTTAAAATCTAATAATGTGATTCCTTCTGTTACCAAAAAAAAATGTTATTTGTTTAAGTTTAATTATTTCCATTTGAAATACTGTATATCGAAAGTAAACATAGTTTTATTATATTTTTTAACCATTTTTATCTTTATATTTATAAGGATACTGCATTATGGATATAACAAAATACTGTACAATCCTGATTATGCTTACTGTAT
Organism: Callitettix versicolor; assembly: GCA_022606455.1. Classification (NCBI taxonomy): domain Eukaryota; kingdom Metazoa; phylum Arthropoda; class Insecta; order Hemiptera; family Cercopidae; genus Callitettix; species Callitettix versicolor. The sequence continues at coordinate 52,078,547 of CM040188.1, read as the reverse complement.
GTTATTAGTACTTGATTATTGAATTTAATACAGTAGTCTGTTAATGTTTTGTTAAATTAGATAATTTAAGAGGATGTTAAACATTGTATTAAATAAGATAGTTGGTTATTTGTTAAAGTTTATTACATTTAGTAAGAAAATATTGTATTTTTAACCACAAATAATTCAAATAAATCTTGAGAATTGAATACCTTATACTGTATTTAAAAGTTTAAAAAAACAATATTATTTTTTGTAAATATATTTGTTGATATTTTCAGTTTATGTTTTAATAATAATTTTAGTTACTTGAAGTTCTATAACCAGCATAACTAAAAATTGATTTTTATAATGCACTTATTTATTATTTTTAATTATTATAGAAGATTATTTAATTGTACATGCATTTAAAAAAAGTTACTTTTGTAACTTAAAAAAACATAAAACATAATACTCCTTTAATTTACATTGATAATTCTTTTATAACACAATGAATGTTTTTCGTTTTATAAAAAAGTAAAAGCGAATAATAAAAGTCGCTACTGAATCAGTTTCAAAAAGTGGCAGTTAAATTACTGAAATTGTACAATTGAACGTGAAACATGCTCCTCATTTTGAATAACAATGTACGATTTTCTCTTTTATTTCTTTGAATTCTACATCCAAACGATGCATCACAGACCAATTTTCTATTAAAAGAAAAGTTGGGTATAAGATGATAGATACAATTTTCAAACCCGTAAAGCAAAAATATTGTAAAGAAGTCGACACAGTACAACAAATTTAATATTCCAAATTGAATAAAAATCACTTTAATCTTCAATCCAGACAATTTGTGTCACATGCTAATCTTTTTAATTAACTGCAACTTTAAAATTCCGCACAAATTTCCCTAAAAAGTGATGACACACTATTCCAAGAAAGATGGGATTCCCAATATTTACCTTTAATTTAAACTGTTCACACACATTAAAATCATTTAATTTATATTACAGTTTAGAAAAATCAGCAAATATTGAAAATATTTTAGACTGTTTAAAAAAAAATGTTATCCAATTCTAAACTAGCTAATTTGATTACAGTAAATAGTATGAATTTAGAAAATTCATTAATGGTTAATTTTTCATTAGAACTGTACATATTTAAATTCGTAATTGGGAATAGTTTCATTAAATTTGCAAAATAAAATTGTCTCTAGAAAACTATTATAAAAATATATTTTTTCCGATTAAGAAGTTAATTTTTCCTAGATCTAATGAAAAATTCACCTTATTTTATAACGGTTTACAACCAACTAGAGTTATGTAACTTTGAGATTACTGTACTGAACTTTAAACTATTGTAAATGTTACGAATAAATATATTTATTTCTTATATATTTCAAATTGAAATTATTTTTTTGAGGATTACCCCAATTTTTACGCCTTCATTACATGAAAAAGTAATTGTGTTGGTTTTTAGATTTTGTCTAAAACTATAATTACAGTTACACTAAAATAAGCATTACAAGATTAAAATTATAGAAGCGGGAACGTTTCTGTGTTACTGAAGCAGGAGCGATGGGGTCATATGACCAAAAGATCAAACAACCAAAAGTTCATTCAACCAAATTCTATACTAATATTTTGGCCCAATGCACTTTTGGTCTTATGATCCATGTTTTTTAAGAGGAGAGATCATATGACCAAAAGGTGAAACAGCCAAACGTTCTTTCAACCCATATATTTAATATTTTGGTCAAATGAATTTTTGTTCATTTGAACCACGTTTTTATTATTATTGTTTTATGTTTTTATTATTATTTTAAACACCATTATACTACTTACCCAGTCCATCTTAATTATTTAACTTTCAAGTGTTAATTCTATAACAGTGACGTTTTATGCATTTATTATATATTGGTAGGTGTGAATAACAATTTTAACATTATTTTAAACGCCATCATACTAGTTACCCAGCCCAACATAATTATTTAGTATTCAAGTGTTAATTCTATAACAGTGACGTTTTATGCATTTATTATATATTGGTAGGTGTGAATAACAATTTTAACATTATTTTAAACACCATCATACTAGTTACCCAGCCCAACATAATTATTTAGTATTCAAGTGTTAATTCTATAACAGTGACGTTTTATGCATTTATTATATATTGGTAGGTGTGAATAACAATTTTAACATTATTTTAAACGCCATCATACTAGTTACCCAGCCCAACATAATTATTTAGTATTCAAGTGTTAATTCTATAACAGTGACGTTTTATGCATTTATTATATATTGGTAGGTGTGAATAACAATTTTAACATTATTTTAAACACCATCATACTAGTTACCCAGCCCAACATAATTATTTAGTATTCAAGTGTTAATTCTATAACAGTGACGTTTTATACGTTTATTATATATTGGTACCTATATGCAATAATAAAAACAATATAAAATATTGACAGTATATTCAACTGTAGGAATAAACAATAAAACAATGTAGTAATTACTGGTCTGAGTGTGTAGTGTAATGTCTTGTATTATTAATTTAAATATCAGTAATGATCCTGATCTATATGCAATAATAAAAAAAAGTGTTTTACAAAATATCCTCTTTCGAAAGAAATACGAACCTCATGTTAATAAATCTCTAAGTTATTACACATTTTTGGTCGAATGAACCTTTGGTTGTTTGATGTTTTGGTCATATGAACCACTCTGTAAAAAAACATGGTTCATATAACCAAAAGTTCACTCAACCAAAATTTTAAGTATAATTTGGTCGAATGAACTTTTGGTTGTTTGATCTTTTGGTCATATGAGCCCTTCCCAAGCAGGACATGGGTGGGCTATGAAAATATTACAGCATACCCACCACACTCCTTGTTTCCCTATCCTTTGTTATTCCAATTTTTTTTTTTTTTTTTTTTTTTTTATATAAAATGCTTAACACATTAAGGCTAATCATAGCTAAATACAACTACTAAAGACAAAGAAACAACAGCCAAACAAGCGATAAAGCGTAACATTACTTACAAATTAGATAACAAGAATAAATAACTTAAAAAACAAAACAATATAAAGGTGGACTGTAAAGGATCCTAATTAAACAGGAAGATAATAAATATTTTGAAACAATAAAATTTCCTAAAACTAGTTAACAAGAATATAAACTATAAAGAATACATATAAAACTAAGAAAAATTAAATATATTGTTATATATATTAAAGCGTCTCAGGAAGGCCAAAGTGTCCGATCAATGATCGCTGAACTATCTCCCAAGATCGCTTGCATACAGTTTCCTAATCCATATACATAACGCATGGTTTTGGAAACCAATCACAGTCTAACATCACATGTTTGACTGTGATTGTTTCTCCACAAAGTTGACATATAGGCGGCTCCCCGCATCCCATTAGAAAACCATGTGTCAACATGGAGTGACCAATGCGGAGGCGCGGGTAACGACAACTCTCCTCCCTTCGACTTGTTCTTAGAGCGACCCCCAGGGCGAACAGTATGTTTAATTACCCTCAATTTGTTATTGTCCAAGGCTGTCCATTCATCTTCCCAAAGCAATCGAAGTAATTGTTTTATTTTGGAAAGATAGTCTGAACAAAATACACGGTACGTGCTTGGCAGCAGCATAGTTGCTTCCTTTGCTGCAATATCCGCTCTAGTGTTTCCAATTATCCCGCAGTGTCCTGGTATCCAGCAAAATGTTACTCCAACACCTCGTAGTTCAAGGCTGCGAATACGTCACAAAATATCTTGAACTAGAGGATTTACCGAATACATATCCTGGATAGCCTGGAGTGCACTTTTCGAATCGGAACACACAAGATAATGACCAGAATTGGATACAAAAGTTTTCAAAGCCTTCAAGATAGAAAACAGTTCAGCAGTAAAGATACTACAAATTGAGGGTAATCCATACTTACACGTTTGCCCTAATGTGTAAAATGCACAACCGACTTTATCTTCCAGTTTTGAACCATCTGTAAAAATAATTTCACTAGATGGGTTGGAATGTAGAATATGAAGGAACTCCTGACGATACACTACGTCAGGAGTGTTGTATTTTACGTAAGACGATAGTGATAAATCGACTGTCGGCATGGTAATAGTCCACGGAGGAATAAGACATTGGGACCTTACAAACATTGGGGGCAGTTCAATATCTAGTCATCAAAAATACGGGAAGTTCTAATACCAAGAGGAGCAGTAGCATTCGGTCGAGTTTCATACTGTCGCACCAATTGATTTTTGAAAACTGTATTAAAAGCAGGATGATAAATTGCAGGTTTAGATGATAAATTGCTTACATAAGTTAATTGTAGTTTCTGTCTCCGTCGAGAGAGTGAAGGTTCCCCAGCCTCGGCTAGAATGCTTACAACGGGACTAGAACGGAAGGCTCCAGTAACAAGTCGGATTGCAGAGTGATGGACTGGGTCTAGTTTTTTTCAATACGGATAGTCGTAGCAGACGAATATACAATGCTGCCATAATCAATTCGCGAACGAATCACCGCACGGTAAAACATCATCATACAAGTTCTATCAGCGCCCCATCAAGAACCACTCAGCACCCTCAACATATCGAGAATTTTGTTACATCGTAACTTTAAATCACGCAAATGAGGGTTCCATGATAGTCTCTGGTCGAATATTAACCCCAAAAATCGAACAGATGGAATGGTCCGAATTTCTGTACCATCGAGAAATATTGAAGGAGTTCGGATCAGTCGACAGCGACTGAAGGCAATACATCGAGTTTTAGCGGCAGAAAATTTAAACCCAGTAGAATTCGTCCATGACTGCAATCTATTTACTGTAAGCTGAAGTGTTCTTTCAGCTGTGGCCAAACTTCTAGCACCAACATAAATTGCAAAGTCATCCACAAATAGAGAACAGCGAACAGGAGACCGCACATTAGTAGTTATACTATTGATAGCAACGGCAAACAAGGTCACACTAAGTACACTTCCCTGCGGGACGCCATTCTCTAACCGAAAACGATCTGACAATGTAGATCCAAGGCGTACTCTGAAATATCTGTTTGAGAGAAAATTTTTAATAAAATCTAGTATATTACCTTGTATACCCCATGATTTTAATGTATTTAGTATTCCTCTTCTCCAAGCCATATCATATGCCTTCTCTAGGTCAAAGAATATTGCAACGAGTGTTTGACATAACAGAAAGGCATTTTGGATTGCAGATTCTAATAAAACTAACTGATCGATGGAAGATCGCCCTTGCCTAAAACCGCACTGGTCCTTAGTGAGTAAATTATTATTTTCTAAATACTAAACAAGACGGCAATTTACCATTTTCTCCACTAGCTTGCATAACACACTAGTAAGAGAAATAGGGCGGTAGCTGTTTGGATCAGTTTTATCTTTGCCTGGCTTAAGAATAGGAATCACTGTTGCTTCCAACCAAACATCAGGGAAAGAGTGTTCCTCAAACATACGATTGTATATCTTCAGGAGGGAAATCCTCCCCGATGTTGGAAGATTTTTAATCATGTAATATACAAGGTTATCAGGGCCTGGTGCTGAATCTGAAGAGTATGACAGTGCAGATTCCAGCTCTTCTATTGAGAAGGGCGCGTTCAAAGGAGAAACAGACGTACCAACGACGAATGGCATTGCTTCTTGGGTATTTTTGAAAAGACGAAAACCATTGCTATAGGAAGTAGACGAAGAATAATCTGCAAAACATAAACCCATTGTATTAACAATATCTCGAGGATCAAAACTTATTATTCCGTTCCGTTGTTTGATGCCCATCAAGGGAGTTGATGGAGATGAACCAGAAATGGAACAGAGTTTCTTCCAAACAGTTGATACTGGTGTTGTTCTTGATATTGTGTTAATATACTGGGTCCAAGAATTCTTTCTACTTTGTCTAAATATTCTACGAGCTCTAGCTCGGAGAATTTTATACCTCTCAAGATTTTCATTCGTCGGTCGTCTGTTGAACCTTCTTAGAGCTCATCTACATAAAAGCAAGGTATGCTTACAGTCCTCAGTCCACCAAGGAACGGGGGGACGAGATTGATGAGTCGAGGTTTGAGGAATAGTTTTATGTGCTACATCTAAAATATTTTCAATTAAAGTTTGTACTATTTCATTAATAGAATTAAAATCTTCAATGTCAGGTGATACAAATTGCTCTGTGAAATCCACCCATTGTGCCTTTTGTAGAATCCACCGCGGAGGGCGTTGATTCGGACGGTGGAATGTACAAAGTGAAACATTAATCGGAGTATGATCGCTGCCGTAAAGATCAGACATCGCCGACCATTCAAACTTTGTTGCCAAAATTGGACTGCAAAAGGTCAAATCAACGACTGTCCAACCACCTGTAGAAGACGACAAGTGTGTTGGGGAACCATTATTTAAAAGACATAGATCTAATGTAGTCCTTATATTGTCAATTCGGTTTCCTCGTGAGTTACAAGTAGTAGAGCCCCACGATGTGTGGTGAGCATTAAAATCACCCATCAATAGAAAGGGGACAGGTAACTGAATTAATAAGTTAACTAAGTCGTTGTTTTGGAAGGCATAGCTAGGCGGTAAATAAATGCAACATATGGTAAGTTTAAATGGTACGGTAGTCTGAACTGCGACAGCTTGTAAAGGAGTTATTATGTCCACAGGAACGGCATCAATAGAGTCACGAGCGAGTATGACTACCCCACCCTTCGCTCGTTCTTCCGTTATGAAGTCGGCCCTGACAACAGAATACCCTCTTAAATCGAAAGTGTGCGATTGGTGAAAGTGCGTCTCTTGGCAAATGAATAATTGAGACGTATCTCGTACAAGAAGTTTTAAATCTTCAATATGACTTTTGGCTCCGTTAATGTTCCACTGTATCACATTGTTGTAAATGGAAGACGTTGACATTGAAAATTAATACTTTAGTTTATGATAGGATTCATATTTTCAATAGAGCATGCTTTAGATTGGTCAGAATCAACAGACACAGAGTCACAACTAATGTCAGACTCTGATGATTTTTTGGTGTTGTTTACAAGAGGTTTAGTACTAGAACCTCCTTTAGAAGTTTTTTCATTTTTTTTAACAAGGTTTTTTCCTATAGTAGAATTTTTATTTTTAGGTCCAACAGTCGGTGGACAAGTGTTTTAAAAAGTACTCCAGTCCTGGAGTGGTATTTTTGTCAACAGGCTTCAACACTTGCGACGTTGTCATGCGTGGCTTGGTCACTGGAAATTTAAGCTCTTTTTTAAAAGTAGGCTCATGAGTTACTTTTACAGGAGAAAGCAAAGTAGGGCCTTCCTTCACAACCGGAACCGAAATTTGTGCGACATTGGACGTTAACATAGCTAACAACTGAGCAACTTGAACAGTCAAAACTTTTACAGTTTTGGTTAGCTCATCACAATTCACGCAAGACATTTTTTGATTGGCTGTAGCAGAAGCAAACGATTTTTCACTTATAAGAGGCTTAGAGCTTTTATGGATCTTCTTGGCTTCAGAAAAGGATACCTTATCTTTGGCCATTATTGTAAGAATAGATTTTTCTTCTACAAACTTGGGGCAGATCGGAGATCGAGCGGGATGATCACCGCCACAATTCACACATTGCGGGCTAACTTGACAACCTGCACCAGAATGACCTTGAATACCGCAATTTCCGCAAACCTCAGGTTTCGTGCACGACGAACTCATATGACCGAAGCCTTCACATTTAAAACAACGCCTTGGATTCGGAACATATGGCCTCACCGACAGCCTTTGATAACCAGCATAGATATGATCAGGTATTTTAGGTTTTCCAAATGTCAAGATCAAGGAGGTTGTGGGGATTTTTTGTCCCTTTTCCATTCGCATTATCCTGCAGACATCAACTACAGCTTCTGAAGTCAACTCCGTCTTAATTTCACTTAGATCTACATGTAAAAGATCTCGGCAACTTATGACACCTTTTGCAAAATTTAAGGTTATGTGGGGTTCCACAGATACCTTGACTGTTTCAAAGAAGGAAGTCATTTTTAATAGCGACTGGTCTGTTTGTCACTGTTTGTTTGTACAAGTAAAGTCCCGTTTTGTAGTTTCTCTCCAAAAAGGGAGAGACTTTGGACAAATCCGCTCCTTACGTTGCATTTTTGACAATTAAGAATCTCGGAGAAGGTAACATAAAGTTACCATCTCCTTTAACAGTTGGTGTAGTTTCTTTTCCTATTGCTGCACTAACATCACTTTCTACAGACTCGTTTGACAAGGTCAAACGATGCCTCTTTAAACTCATTTTGGCGTTTTGTTTGTTATTTTCCATAGTTAGTTTGCCGAGTGATTCATGAATGAAGATTTTTCGAACAACTGGCACAGGGTGCACCCAAACGACCACCAGCAGCCCAGGATACTCAAACTAAAGCAAGAATCCCCCCCCCAAAAAAAAAAAAAAAAAAAAAAAAAAAAAAAAAAAAAAATTGGGGCGGACCTCCAGATATCCTGGAGCCGAAATACATGGTCTGTCAGCACTCCAGAATATTTTAGGAATGGGTTCCGGTACATAGTTACGGTTCCCCAAACCCAAGTACCACTGGCAGCCGCCCTCTATGTACTCACGGAATGCAACCATTTTTTTGATAGACCCAGCTATGGGCTCCGACACCCATAACTCAACATTCATGCGCTTGCCAAGCGCCTATAGGCTGCTCGGTTCCAGAACCTGTCCCATCAGAGGTCCTCGGCAGTGCTAGGCACACATCAGGTTCCACATACTTGGCCCCGCCAAAGGAAACCAAGCAGAATCGCCACTCCCAGACATAACGGAACAAGCACAGCAAATCCCTAAATGTATGTGTGAGTGTGAAGTGTTTACATCGTAAGTGTAGTGCTGTAAGTGTAAGTGTCTGCTAGACTCGGGTGCCACGAGGTTCGTCTAGGTCCTCTCACTAGGTGCAGCTAGTCTGCACCCCCCTGCGGGTGTGTATGTGTTTGTGTGAGAGAGTGCGTTTGTGGATGTTGTGTGTTGTGTGTATGTGGAGTAAATGAGTGAGAGTAGAATGAGCTAGAGGTATGGTGGGGTCGCTAAGCCCATCAGCTGCTCACATCAGCTGCCTCCGCCGGTATCAGCCAAACACACACACACACACACATATATATATATATATATATATATCTTTTTTTTGAAAGACCCATTTCTTAAATAAAACAAATCCTAAAACCAATCATATATCCAATATATTTTAGAGGTTGTTGTAACCTCTAAAAGTCTAACACTTTACGTAATTATTTCTTACTATTGTAGGGTGTGTTGTGCATACTTAGCATGTACAGAGTACATGACCCTGCTGGCCAGTGAATTAATATTCTTAAAAATAAAAATCATTGATAAAGTTACATAAACTTATATATGAACAATAATTATTTTATTAAACATTTTTGCTAACAGTACATGTTTTCCATATATTGTTTTTGCTTAAAGACTTATTAATTGTATTTATTAAAGTATGGAAGACAACAACACTGATGTCGTCTTATATCTTAATGGACGTTTGCATTATTTTATTAAAATTTGTGTAAACAAATTGATCCTATTCATTAACTTCATTCATTGGTCTTAATAGTTAACTGTTTGTCTTATTGCTCGAAATCAAGTAAATATTGTTTAACCTACTTACATCTGCCAGATAGATACAGAGTTCAAACAGCTGCCTTTTGTTAGGCCTATAAGCTAATAATAAAATGTGAAACATAACTGATCCATTAATATATAAAAAACTTCAATACAAATCAGTTGTCTATTGAAATGAAGTATTTAATCAAACAAATACATGTCTGTTATCATTAAGTAGCCTACAAATAAAATAATATGTCTTAAAAAGAAAGATATTTTATTAAAGAATGAGATCTCACTTAAAAATCTATTCATAATTTGAATTCCAGTTACAAAACCGAATTCGCTTTAAACATATTTCATAATGAATAAGTTTCGAGTATTTCTAATTTTAATTAGTCAGAACCCACGACGTAGACGCCAGCAGATTGTCAGAGAAGGCAGGTAAACACAAAACTCACTTTGGTCTAAAAAATTATTAAACATTTTTTATTTATAATTATTTTCAAAAATTAAGAAATTTAAATTTGCAAAGTCTTTATATTTCTTGAGCAATCTCTTCATAACCAACTCGCAACAGGTACTGGAATGTATTGTTGTCCTTTAGATCGCCTAATTCGTCAGCGAGTAACAATTGCTCCAATGGTGGCACTAGATCCAAATTATTTTCTATAATTTTTAAAAAAGGCATTAGAATAACAATACTGTACTAACTTGTAACATTAATTATGATTATAATAAAATTTTTAGTTTTAATACAAGAATGATGAAACAAACTAGACAGCAATGTTCTTGGATATTAACTATGACCGTTAAATAACAAAAGCAAAAGTAAAAACAGTTACTGCTTTATTCCATAAACAATTCAAATTTGTTCTATGATATTATCTATACAATACAGATATAAAAAATGTATAAAAGAATTTAAAAAATAACTTCTAATATACAATAAACACTATTATTTAAGTAGTAAAAATACTAAGCAGTGATAGGCATTGAAAATATCATATGTAAATACAAAAAAGAAAACAGCCTTGGAACAAAGCAGAAATATAGCCTTGGATGTTACGTTAGCTTGTCAGCTCAGACATAGCATTATTTTTTCATAGGTTATGTCAAACATAAAATAACAAAAAAACCACGGTTTAGTGATACTAAATGTTATAATACTCAGTTACAATATCAAAACTTATTTATGTACATTTTACAATACTGTAAAACGTTTTTAATTAGAGTTAATGTGGACTAAAACCAAGGATTTTAATTTATCCGCAGAACATACATAAGGCTGTGGTATTTTTGCAGAACACAATTTTCATTTTCACTGATGCAGTTCCCGCCTTTTGTTATTATATTAACTATCTATCACAGACTTATTCAACACAATGTAAGGTACACGTGATGCAATAAAATAAATAAATAGCAGCAGATGAGTGCTGTCACAACTGCTACTGCTGATAAAGGCATGATTCACCTGCCAACGTTGGTCATTCTGTTGGAATGCATAGTTGCTAAAGATTGTGCTTTATGTTTAGTCTATCCCATTATACTTAGACCAGAGATGATTATTACAACTAAGCAATATTAACCCTTCTTTTTTGACACCATTTATTTTACAAATTTTTGTTATACCAATTAAAATTAAATATCACATAGGGTAGGGTGCAAATGAATAATGCTAGAAGAGCCGATGATGGATAAAGAATCCACTTGAGCCTATCCCTTTAGTGGATAAAGAATAAATGGCATGTTTCAGAAGATAAGGACAAGAGTAAAGTAGTAAGAGAAATTTAAAAATCACTTACAAATATAAACATATTTTAAAAAATCTGAAATGTGTAGGTGCTTGCAACTCTACACATTGTTATGGTACTCTATTTGCACAGATTAATACTTATGGAATCAACGCTACGCACAGTACGCCCGCTGAAAACTGGCACACAGGAACAAGTACCCTTTGAGTATAAATGAAAAACTGGAGTGAATGGTCGCAGATCTCAATTTTAAACTTTGTGAAATTGGTATCATAACTTTGTGGAATTAATATCACATTACACCATGTATAATAAATGAATAAACAGTGGAATTTGTATCTTAAAATCTATGCAAAATTTCACTTCTCGTGCAGTGAACAGCCCTTGCTTTATTCTAATATCCCTCTACACATTTACTTCAAAAAATTATTCATAAGGAAAGAGGAAAATATAAATTCATATTATCATATATGTTTTTAGAGCACTGTAAAATCAATATTCTTAGTTGCAAAATATTACTAAAACAGTAATATAGAATGTAAGAAATGGTTTTGGAATACTTACTTAAGCATTTACATAGGCTGACAAGCTTAAAGAACAACAGTTGCATAATGGTTGTCATTGGCACATCTGGATCTAAATCTACCCACGAGTCTCTTGTGATTGCTCTGCACCATATCTCATTTCTGGAATAAAAATTTGAGTTTATTCATGCAAATTCAAAATACTCATTTTGACAATTTTAAACAAAACTTTGGTTTCATACTTAGTTTACATCAATGTTCAGTGCATGGGTGGATTTTTAACAGGGATTTTGAGGGGGAACAATGACTTTTAGGGTAAAGTTGTTCCAGGGGTATGAAATAACCTCCAGAAAAAAAAGTGGGTCTTCCTCAAAAAAAAACTTTGCAAGACATAAGAAAACATTTTAAAAAAGGTCATGAGAAAATATAATACAATATCAATAAAAAAATTAGGGTGTAGTTAACTTTACACACCCAATACACTGGTAAATACTGATGTCCAGTTAAAGAAAAGGAAAACATTGCTATAAAGCCAGTCAGCAATCAGCTGTGTGAAATTATCCTCCAAACAATTGTCAGACATCTTGATTGTTTAGCTCGACTGGTATTCGATTGTTTTGTTGTACGATGATTGAAAGTCTCGATTGTAAAAACATCTTACAATAGCGCATCACTACTAATTAGAAGTTTAGAATTTGAACCAAATAATTAAATGTAATGGCAAATTGCACAAACTTACAGCAATGTTGTACACATAATGTTTGTTAGAATAAACATTCCGGTTTGAAATCCATGAAAAAAAATTGGCCATGATGGCAAAAATCTTATTTTAAAAGTAATATTTTAATATAACTTAAAAATAACATGTTCATTTATTAGTAAATATGAATGATTTAGTTTTTGTTACGCTCATTTATAGCACAAGATTATAGGAATCATAAAACAAATAACACGTCTAAGAATAATTACAAACTACAGAGCTTGAATTATAACATTTAACTTGTGTGGACACTTTAATATAGGGATGTGCACATATACTGCTAGAGACTTACTTGGCTGTCACCATAAATGAATTTTTTATATATCTATTTAAAAATAAGAAAAACAATTATTAAAAAATGTTATTAATTAATGTAATCAAACTGTACAGATCTATTAAAAATATGTAATTATTTTCTCATGGTGCATGCACAAATGAATTTGTCCTTGTAAATTGGTATAATTAAAATCAACTAACCTTAATTCACACTTTTGAAGGTCGTCTTCCACATAGTAGAGCAGGTCAAGAGCTTTCATTAGATCAAATTCAGTGCATGAAGGGTTCTCCTCGCAGATATATAACTATTAAGAAAAAAAATTACATCTATGATTTTTAGACAAATTAGCATAATATTTTTATTTTTTATCGTTTCTAAAAATCATTAAATAAGTAAATATTATTTTAAATTGTACGCACTTTTTTTTAACTAATCAACATTTTTTTTATAAGCAAAAAATACAGAAAGAATGAATAAACTAAACTACTTGTGAGAATATATGTTGCTATATTTAAAAAAATAATAATTACTTCATTGAATATTATAAAAAATCTATTCCTAAAATGAGCAAAAATCAAAATAAAAAAAACTTAAAAGAGGCTCAATTTCTTCAAATTTGATCTATAGATTTGATCATACACTGGAAAAACAAAAAATTCACAAAACAATATTGAAAATAAACCAATCATCTATTCACACTTTCACATAATATGGTTATTGTATTACCAACAAGGCAATAAATTTTAAACCGCAAGCAACTATGATTATATCTTTGGATTAGATCACTGTGAATGCATTTTAAAGTGAAAATTTAAAATTTAAGCATACTGTAATAACATACTTTAATAAGTTCAGCAGGTGTGAAGACTCGAAGGTTATCAAAATCGTATCCATAAGCTGTAAGCACAGCATCAGGAAGCTCTTCTTGATTTGTGATAAGATCCATATGAGTCCTTAACTGTCTCATCTTAGCATCTTTGTCAGGCTCATCGTTGGCAGCAAGTAGCGCAAGGGCAGCGAAAGAAACCATTGACTAATAAAATATTTAACTTTAGTTAATAGCTCATAGTTATTAGGACCCATATTTTTGAAAATGTACATTGTTTCTACATACACAAATAATGGAAACTTTCCAAATAAACAATATTACATGATAACAAGAATATTCCAATCCATTACTAAGTAAACATTTTAAAAACATACACATAGAATTAAAGGATATAATAGGCATTTTTATTAATTTTGTAATATACTTTCAATAAATAAATGTCTAATTGTAAACTCTTCAATTTTCACGAGTAAAGTAATTTATTATACTATATAATAAGTTAACTACTAATAAATTTTTACGGCCATCTTCTTAGAATGAACTCCAATAGATTGACGAAACAGGTGTTTGATTTTTTTCATAATCGTAAAACAAAACCGAACTGGTTTAAAGAAATTGAAAAAGACCTAATAAACTTAAAAATTACAGAAAATTCACTGCTTGACCAAACTGCTAAGATAAGTACGAAGGACGAAAGAATAAGATTCCAAGATAAAACCAAAATAAGACCTAAACCTGTCATTTCGGAAGAGGAGAGGAAGAGAAGATCGGAAAGAATGAAGAGCTACTAGGAACAAAGAAAAGTACAGCGTGCAAGAAATGATTGATTCAGCGTACCCCAAAGAGGGTGAAACGAAAAGAAGAAGAAGTTAACTACTAATAATTTAACTTTAGAAAATCATATGATCAACATAGCAAAGAAAAAAATAAATAAGACAAGCTTATTAACACCGTCAGAGGTTAAATAAAAACAATACTCCCTGTTCCCAAAAACTAGAAGAAATCTACAATAACCTTACCTTACAAGTAACCTCACTGCTGTACAACTTGTGTGCAAAGCAGTAAGGACAAGTTCTGTGGTTGCATTACAGTAAACACAAAAAACTTACCAGTCACTATAAAGAAAGAAAAATAGGCAAGTTATATGATTAATACCTTTACTGTAATAAGGTGCTTTTCAGATCATCAGATGTTGTTCACTATATAATTTACAGTAATTAAACTTATATTCATTAATTTCTGAAGCTGACAAATGCTTTAGAAATAAAGTACTGTCTGAATAACACTGAGATTCTCAACAATCTAGGTTGAAAAAGTGTATTAAAAAAATAAATACAAAAGATATTAGCAAAAGTATACTTCTCAAACAGAATCCCTTTCACTGCACTCTTGGTTTAACCATATTACAATTTGTGTCATTAAAAAAAAATAATAATAAAAAAATGAATCTAACGTAAAATGAACAAACACAGTAAGGAGTCAAATTAGCACTGTACGATGGTTGCAACCTACAGTCATGTACTTGGATTGGGTTGTTTTTAAAAGTTGTTGTTTGTTGTTTTCCAACGGCTTCCGCTGGCTCACGCCATCTTTGATCTTGTTTCCCAGTAGAGGCCAGGGAGGTCTCCTCTTCTCTGCTTCTCTTCATCTAATTTTCTGCAGACCAGGAGGTGGTCCTTGTTCATGATGGTGTCTGGGCATTCACACAATGTGCAGTTGTCATAGTTTAATATCTTAATTAAACTGTTTTTAAAAGTAGAACACTAATTTAAGGTACATTAGAACAGCAGGCAGCGGTAACTGCCTTGGGCTAAAGAAAATGCTGAAGTGCACACTTTAGCAACTGAAGTGAACTTATCACTTTGTAGAGCACATCAAACTTCTTATTAACAAATTACATTGAAGTAACTAACACAGTGTGTTTGTTTGTCAGATTTAGTCAGATTTGATTACAATTACAGATTTTTTAACATACTGCCATGGCTGTCATTTATTTACAATAATGTGATCATTTACTATCTATACACTGTTGTTTCTAAAGTATGACAAAAAACAGAGTCTGACAAGTAACATGCCGTATTTTGTGCACTTGAAGCTATAACAAATAAATATTCTCTCTCTTTATTTGTTTCACCCAACTTTGGGGTACACTAAATCAATCACTTCTTAATGTTCTGTGCCTTCCTCGTAGCCCAGTAATGCCTCATACGCTGTGATCTTGCTTTTCTTTCTTCGTCAGAGATTTGGATCGTTTGCTTGGATTTGACTTTGCCTTGGAACCGTTGCTTCCTGTCCTTGGTTATTGTTTTGGCTGTTCTGTCCACGAGCATAGTGTCAGTGATCTGCAGTTCTGTTATGTCTTTCTCCGTTTCTCTAAACCAAACTGGTTTGGATCTTCTATTGCGAAAGTAGTCAAATATTTTTTTTTGTTAGTCTATTTTTGTCCATTCGGAGGATGTGCCCATAAAAATCAATTCTCCTTTTTCTTATTGTGTCTGATACTGTTTCAGTTTTTTGGTAAAGAGTTTCATTACTGATGTGGAGTAATTGGTTGTTACGGAATTTAGGGTCTAAGATTTTTCGTAATATCTTTCTTTCTTTGATCTACAGCCTTTCAAGTGGGCCCTGGGTTGTGAGAGATAATGTTTCAGCTGCATATAAGGCTTCTGGTTTAATTACAGTATGATAATGCCTTATCTTTGTATTCCAGGAGAGGGACTTCTTGTTGTATGTGTCTTTGGTAAGTTGCAAGACTAATTCAACTTTATTTCTCCTAGATTCCATAGCTTTTTTCTCTAGAGCATTCCAGCTGATCCATTCCCCAAGATATTTGAATTCTTTCACTATCTCAATGTATTGTTCTCCCACTTGAAGTTTTTTTGGTGGTTTTTGTATGTTACAAATAAATATTATTATTAAGAAATAAATAATTAATAAATTTTATTTGATAATTTTTTTTCTGTGCTGTATTCGGATGTAATATTTTCAGTTTGAAAAAAAATTAAATCTATATTATTAGCTACAATAACAGTTTAAAAAACACTAAGGAATTTTCAATTAAACAACACGATTTTGTTTTTGTCAGCAATCGGGCTTCTCGTCATTATCATGGATAATCGGGAATGCAGTGTAACTCAATACACACATCACATATGTGAAGTACAGTTTTGCACTTTTGTAACAGTTCTTGTAAGTGAAAACACAATGTCACACTGATATAAGATTCGCTTACAACAGCTTCGTTACGGTTGTTTGAAAGAAGAGAATAAATGAATTTTGTCAGATTACCTTTTTCCTGCGAAGAAGCTGCATTTCACTGCCAGCCAAGGAAATTAATGTATCACTTGCTTTCGTATAATTGCCTGACTTTATGTCATACAGCCATGACAAAGAAGGATGCTCTCTCAACAGGGGTGCCAACTGTTCTCCTCCTTTTTATGACAACGTTCAACTAAATTACTTTGCTTGTTTTCTCGCATATACCAATTAAAAAGGAACTGCGAAAAGTTCTAAAACAAAACATAAATTGAAACAAAACAAATACTTAACATACAGAATTTATATTGTTAAAAGGTTAATAATAATAGTAACACAGTTGTGAAAATAAGAAATTGTGCAGAATGTTCTTAACCAACATTACTATAAATTAATAAACTACAAAACCACCTTGCTTGAATAAATAATTAGTTGTTACATTTATGAATGTTTTTTGTTGCACTTATAACAGCTGGTAAATACTGTGTTCCCTAAAGTTAGAAAACGGGGAAATTAAATTCCAGTAATTTTTATTGGGTGTCCATTTTCTAATCTGATTTAAGGGCTTAGAAAAACTCGCCAATAACCAATATTATTCAACCAAAACTACTAGATTGTATGAAATTTAAAATAAAGAATTTCTTGAGCTCCTACTTTGTTCTGTCCATTTTCTAGTAACCCCAAAATATAAACACTTATGGTGATCAAACAGATGAATATGAATCTCTAACAGTAACACTGTATTAGCAACTATATAATTTATTATTAAGATATTAAAACTATTATTAGAAATATAAAAATATAATTAATTATAAGAATTGTTCAAATACCCCCACCCTTGCCTGCAAACTAATATATTGCAACTAACTTTGGGAAACATTTGTCATCACTGTTGATCATTTAGCACTACCCAGGGGACACGTACAGCTTAAAGTGTGCTGCGGACGCGATCAACTTTGTAACATATGAGAAAGTACAAAGTACTTCTTCACAGGAAGTACAATAACCCATGGATCCTAGAACCACCAGCAGAACAAACATTAAAAACACAAACAAGTTTCAAACACCTGATGCTTAAATGGAGATCAAGTGGTGTGGTGATCGAGGAGCCTACACAGCTGAAGAGTCCTCTGGACTACGACACGTACAACATAAGCACTCAACTTGTGGAAACAATAAATAAAGCCAAGGACAACCCAGTCACAGTTGCACAAATTACTTTGGAGACTATAAACAACCTATACCCATCAGATGACTGGTTGCGAATATACACTGATGGATCTAAAATTGGAGGTGAAACAGGGGCGGGAATATTCTGTGAGCATTTTTCTCACTATTTTGCATTAAGCTCGGACATCACCGTTTTTGAGACGGAGTTATTTGCAATCGATGAGGCATTGAGGCAAATAATAACGAGGCCATGGTTGAATAATAACATAATGATATTAGTTGACTCTAAATCGGCATTAAAGCAATTGCTGACAACACATCTGCAGGATCTATGATAGAATCGATCCAGAAGAAATATAAAATAGTTAAACACATTACCAAGGAATTGGTATTGTAGTGGATCCCGTCACATGTAGGCATACAAGGGAATGAGCAGGCAGACAGGCTGGCCAAACAAGGAATTATAGTGCAGAAACCAAAAATAATGCTCATACTGGAGGCTAGGATTAGTGCACTGAAGCGAACATCTTATCTTGAATTTACAAACAAAGTCAAGGAAGACATAAAGAACAAGTCTTATGAGAATGTATTCGACTTGTATGGGAAGGTCAAGGACCTCCAGAGGAGGTCATCTGCCGCGGTCTTTCGGCTGACAACTGGACACGACTGTCTGAATGAACACCTGAAGAAAATTAAGATATTAAACTATGACAACTGCACATTGTGTGAATGCCCAGACACTATCATGAACTAGGACCATATCCTGGTCTGCAGAAAATTAGATGAAGAGAAGCAGAGAAGAAGAGACCTCCCTGGCCTCTACTGGGAAGCAAGATCAAAGATGGCGTGAGCCAGTGGAAGCCATTGGAAAACAATATATTGCAACTAGGAACAGGGAAAATGAATAAGCAAAAATGGTATTCTTCTTGAGTATAAATGCCACTGACTGTGCAATTTTTAATACAATTTGAAAAAATCAAGCTTAAGCAGAGTTTAACGCTAATTACAATAGTAACACTAGATTATTAAAAAATATGATAAAAAACATAGAACTGTATTACAATTATTCTAAATTCACCTGTTCTTTGAATTTTTCTGTATAATGATCCAAGCGTCCTTTGTCATTTGTTTTATCACACAACTCAACCAGGATTTGAAAATCAAGGTATTTCTCTGCCAACATTGCTGTTCTTTCATACTCTTCCTCAAGCACTGTAAAAAATAAACATATAAACGTTAACTAGTCTAGTACAATTTTTTTTTAATATTTGACAATACTAGTTTTTTTAGTTAACATGATGTAAATAATAGCATAGTATTGACTCGATCAGTTAATTTAAGGAATAGTTAACTATTTAAATTAACTTTATGTGCAAGGTTATACTTATTAAAATTAAGTGCAGTAACATTTTGAATTGTAATACAGCTTTTATAAACATACATTGCAATAATGTTAACGCAATAATGTAATACAAAGTGCATTTCAAAAGTATGGGCTAGTCAATATGAAAAAAAATGAAAAAATTCAAACTTCCACATTCAAAATTTAAATACATAATATACTTCTTATAAACTGAAACACTGTTTATCTGAAGTTGATGAGACCTGACTAATTACAGCAGCTGTATATTTTGTATTCTTTTATTTGCAGATGTTTTTATGTGTTACTGTACGAGGGTCGTTTGGAAATTTAAAATATTTTTTCCCTGAACACTTTTTATTAAGATAACAACACTTATTTCACAACATACTTGATACCTTATCTATTTTTCTACATAGTCTCCACTCAAATTTAAACATTTTTCATAGCTTTTCTATGCTTTCGGTATACTCATTTGCCGTTAAGTTGTTGATCAACACTAACACACACACACACACACTCTCTCTCTCACTCTTTCAGTTCGTTGTCCCTTCTACAGTGATTTCCACACAAAAAATCCTTTAATTTTGAGAAAAAGTTAGTAATCACTCACGGCAAGTCTGGGTTACAAGATGGATGTTCAGAAACTTCCCACTTAAACTGCAAGTTTGTTGTCAATGCAGCAGTGTGGTCATGCACTACTGTAAAAAGAACAATGCATTATGACAACAACACACTGTTTTGAATGGCGTGGTGTAGCCAATGAAAGAAAGGTCTGACGGTAGGCGGCTGTATTTATTGTCTCCCCTCTAGGCATGTAGCCAATGAGTAGAACACCATTTTGATCTTAAAACACAGCAGCCATAACCTTTTTGGCACTCAGAATTTATTTGCATTTTTTGTTTCTGGAGAGCAGCAAATGATGTCATTCCATTTAATGACATTCACGTTACCATAAACATCAGTTATACATTTGTAAATTTCTATAGGGAGGGCTTTTTTCGTGTTCAAAAATTGTATTACACAACGAACCTCACACTTGGCAGGATCGTTAGTTTTATCATACATTTTGAAGTCACACAAATAAACAGTAAATGACTGTAGTGACTTGCATCAGACTCGTGTCAAGAAATGTGAAGGTCAATGACACAACAACAGCGGTGGTGGGGGAACTGAGCAGCTTGTCAAATCAAAACGTCCTTTACTTTCTGAACAACCCTCGAACATGTGGGAAACTGAACTACCAAATAAATTGATACAAACAAGTAAAAAAGTTTCCCTCAAAGAACGTTATACATTCATTCCACATTACTTGAGAGTAAGTATAAATAAATACAGAAGCATGTAACTGACAAGTTCTGTCATAAAAATTAGGACTGTTAGCAGCTAAAAACATAACGTTACAAGCCCAGTACAGCAAACATACTTGATTAAATTTTCTTTTTTAAACTTACAAAATGGTTGTATAAAATTTATTCTTTCAGATTCATATTGTTGCATCATAATGTTAAACTGAGAAGTATTGCGTAAACTTTCTACTTGACATTTCCGGCCGTCCAAAAAGAGATCCACAAGATTGACCAGATGATCCAATAGATCTCCTCTAACACTCGAGTCTCCCGTGCCTTTAATTCCATGCTCTAGGGTCAGCTTTATCTATTTAAAGAAAGAATAAAATTAAACAAGATAATTAGTAAAAACACAAAATTTTTAAATTCAAGTTAATATCTTAAAATTAAAACTACATTAACTCTAAGAACTAAGACACATCTTTGAAAATGTTATAACATTCTGACACATCCTCTTCATTCCCCTTGCTTACTTTAATTGGTTCTTTTCAGTACCTTCCAGTCTCGTCATTGATTTGCAATCTAAAAGATGTTCCACAGTATTTGTATATGTTTGTTATTTGAGTAATGTGGACTGTGGGCTGTGCCATAGTACATCTACAGATTTTAATTTTTGATTAGCCTGTGTGCAGTATCGTAGTGTCTCTGTAACTGCAACTGTTTTAGTCATACACAGTCAAGATTGCATACAAAACAAGGCTGGTATATCACAAACTTAGTCTGAAGCTGCATGCTATTTGATTAGCCTGTGTGCAGTATCGTAGTGTCTCTGTAACTGCAACTGTTTTAGTCATACACAGTCAAGATTGCATACAAAACAAGGCTGGTATATCACAAACTTAGTCTGAAGCTGCATGCTATTTGATTAGCACAGTTGCAGCCTGTGTGCAGTATCGTAGTGTCTCTGTAACTGCAACTGTTTTAGTCATACACAGTCAAGATTGCATACAAAACAAGGCTGGTATATCACAAACTTAGTCTGAAGCTGCATGCTATTTGATTAGCCTGTGTGCAGTATCGTAGTGTCTCTGTAACTGCAACTGTTTTAGTCATACACAGTCAAGATTGCATACAAAACAAGGCTGGTATATCACAAACTTAGTCTGAAGCTGCATGCTATTTGATTAGCCTGTGTGCAGTATCGTAGTGTCTCTGTAACTGCAACTGTTTTAGTCATACACAGTCAAGATTGCATACAAAACAAGGCTGGTATATCACAAACTTAGTCTGAAGCTGCATGCTATTTGATTAGCACAGTTGCAGCCTGTGTGCAGTATCGTGAGTGTCTCTGTAACTGAAACTGTTTTAGTCATACACAGTCAAGATTGCATACAAAACAAGGCTGGTATATCACAAACTTAGTCTGAAGCTGCATGCTATTTGATTAGCCTGTGTGCAGTATCGTAGTGTCTCTGTAACTGCAACTGTTTTAGTCATACACAGTCAAGATTGCATACAAAACAAGGCTGGTATATCACAAACTTAGTCTGAAGCTGCATGCTATTTGATTAGCCTGTGTGCAGTATCGTAGTGTCTCTGTAACTGCAACTGTTTTAGTCATACACAGTCAAGATTGCATACAAAACAAGGCTGGTATATCACAAACTTAGTCTGAAGCTGCATGCTATTTGATTAGAATGTGCTAAAAACGTTTGTAGAAATTTTTTTCAAAAAATGAATACAAGAAATATTGGAAATTATGAGTTCTAGACTGTAATATTTACTTCATTTCTAAAAGAATTTTTACTGTAGGCTAGGTAAATAAGTTTTCAATCTGATAGACCTTCCCATAATACTTATAATACTCTATTTATTGCCTTACACCTGACATTTTCATCTAACAAAATTTGAATGACGTAATAAGGTTGACCGAAGTTTGACCAAAGCAATCTTGTAAAACTTGCAAGAAAATTAACCCTTTACCGGCCCTAACGCTCCAAAGCGCTCAAAATGTAAATGTCCACTGCCTACCTAAATGCTCTAAAACGCTTATGTTGCAGCCTCCATAAATCTATTGCGTAGTAACAAGGAAAAAGAAGATATCTGTTTTCTGACACGATCGAATTGCTTAGCATGCATGTGTACAAATATGAATCACAAAAAAAAATTATGACACGGAAGATCAAGTTCAAAAGTTAGTAACCTACTTAGGGGCTCAGTTGAGTTGAGACAATGGCAAGTACATCGCACATTTCAAGTAAAAAAGTAAGAAACGCAGAAATTTTAGACGAAAGCACTGATTGTGATATTTCAGTATTCTCATCGGAAGAAGATGAAGATGATAATAAAACATCTATTATTATTATTAAACAAAGCATATGGAGGGTATGAATGTAAGTGATCAGAAACATGAAAACTATGGTGTTGATAGGTCTTAATAAAAATTATGGAAATTTATTTTACATTTCATTCTAAATGTATGTATTGTGAACTCATTCACCTTTTACAAGCTAACAAACCAGCCTCCTACTACAGCAAATTGAAACAGACAGCTGACCTTCAGACAGAACTTAGTGAATCAGCTGATAGCAACATTTTCATCTCGTAGCGTAAAATGTTGTACTTGTAAAATGTACCTGTGAGCAGGAAGAGAAGTTTACCCACAGGTACAGCATCCCATAAAATGCTTCATACCTTAGAAGAAATATTAGACCATGCAAAAGTGTGTGCTATGTTTACAGAAAAAAAGATAAAAGCTCCATCTGGAAGGGGTAAACAGACAACATACAAGTGTAAACAATGTGACCTTCTATTGTACCTTGTGGGGGTTTTTTGGAATACCACCAGCAGCGAAATGTGGTGGTTCAAAATTAGGTGAGTAATTTTCCACTTGCATAAATCTACGAGGCACGTCCAGAAAGTAAGTTCCATTTCAATTTCTCTACGCTGCAGCGCTGCGATCGTAGTTCTGCACTTGTGCGGTAGACACTCTGTATCAAGGAGAAGAAATATGCGCCATTTTGAGATCGCTGTCACCAACGTAAGCTTTGTTGTGTTTGTTTACAATGTCGGTGTTGATTGAAAATCCCGCCCCTTGTGAAATCAGATCTGTGATTCGTTTTCTGAATGCTAGGAAAGTGAAACCAATTGAAGTTTATCAGCAAATTTGCGAAGTTTACGGACAAAATGCAATGAGTGATTCAATGGTGAGAAGATGGGTCCGACAGTTCAATGAAGGACGTAGTGAAGTGCACGATGAAGAACGAAGTGGGCGTCCATCTTTGGTTACGGAAGAACTGGTTCATGCGACTGATGACAAGATCCAGGAAAACCGCAAGTTTACAATTAGTGCTCTCGCTATGGAATTTCCCCAAATCTCACGATCATGAAATTGATTACCAAAACAATTCATGAAATTGTTACCAAAAAACTGAAATTTCGTAAACTTTGCTCACGTTGGGTACCAAAGATTCTTACTGAGCAATACAAAACAAACCAGATGGGTAGTGCACTTCAGTTTTTGACCCGTTATGATGAAGGTGGCGAAGAATTTCTGACACAGATAGTCACAGGAGATGAAACTTGGGTTTCTTACGACACCCCTGAAAGTAAGCGGCTATCAATGGAATGTAGGCACACTTTATCCCCAGCAAAGGTTAAGCCGAAACAAATCTCGAAAAATGATGTGCACAGTGTTCTGGGACTGGAAAGGCATCTTACTCATTGATTTCTTACCGCGTGGTCAAACAATCAAAGCAGATGTTTATTGCGAGACACTTAGGAAATTGCGCCGCACAATACAGAATAAGCGCCAAGGATTGCTGTCAAAAGGTGTTGTTTTTCTTGACGACAATGCACGACCACATACTGCAAATGTGACGAAAAACCTCCTACAGGGATTTGGCTGGGACGTGTTTGACCATCCTCCGTACAGCCCTGTCCTTGCTCCTAGCGACTTTTATCTGTTCTTACATCTCAAGTCTTTCCTTGGCGGTCAACACTTCAACAATGACGAAGAGCTGAAAGAAAATGTTTCCAACTGGTTGAAGACACAGGCGGCAAACTTCTATGAAGAAGGTATACACAAACTTGTGCCACGCTATGACAAATGCCTGCAAAATTTCGGCAGTTTTGTGGAAAAGTAGTTTAAGAGTTGTAGAATTTTGTGCAATAAATAATTTTTCTGTATCTGTACACAATTTAATTTTATTACCATACGGAACTTACTTTCTGGACGTACCTCGTATTATGAATTAAATTAAAAAAAGGATTATAGGTATATCTCTTATAGTTTAATTATTATGATTTTTTCTGAAGGGAGAGCATATTTTCTGCTGTAGCTACGTGTCCCTTTAAAAAAAAGCAGCCATATTGTCCTAGTGACAGGACTTTAAATAGGAGTGGCAAAGGATTAAAGGAAAAATATAGCACTTTTTGTAAGGCCTGTAAACTTAGAAAATTATCTTCAAACGTCAAAAAAAGAAACATTGCTAATTAGTGTTTAATAACCTAAACTATCTAAACAATGTAAGGCATCATGTAAACATTATTAAAATATATATTTAAACAAATTTAAAACCATTTTTTAAATGGGGTCTTTCAGACCCCACCGTACCTAATTATGTAACTTTTATAATCAATAGAACTTAAGGGTTAAATAAAATTTATTATTTAAGAGTTTTAACAAACTGATTTTTGTAAAGATTGTGATGTGACCTTAAGTCATTTTTTTGACACTTTTTCCAAGAAATAGAATCTCAAAAATAATCTTATAACTAAAACACTGTGCTCTTAAAGCCTTAATGGAATTTTAATTTAGTCTCACATTTTTATTTCTCAACAATTTTAAAATTTATACTACCTGAATGACGAGATAGTCACGCAACCCTTCAGATCCAGATGCAGCAGTCCAAGGGAGGAACTCTGGTGCACTGTTGGACTGACTTGAAGGTTCGTACAAGCTACCTGCATTCTGACGATGTTCCAACACATTTTTTAACACTTCCTAAAAATAATAAAAATACTACACTTTCTATAAGTAGTAGTTATATAATCTTATGGTGAAAAAATAATCACTGGTATTTTATAATATATAGCACACATATGGAAATATACTGAAAGTTATGAATTTGAAGTTTGTGAATGAATGAAGTTCATTTCCTCAATCGCTGCTCAAAAAAATGTCTGAAGATCGGAGAATTTTTAATGTGATCAAAGGGAATACAAACTAAGGATTACTTCCAAATCTGATTACCTAATTATGAATGGACTTTGTGCCAAAAGAAGAAGTAACCTACAATTAATTTTACAGTTTCACATTAAACTATAACTTAGTACAATAAAGAACTATAACTTAGTACAATTATTGATCTAGTAAACTTCGAGTCAAAAAGTACTAACTCACAGAATTTACTCTTTATACGGCTATCATTAATGACCTTTTTTAGATACTTGCTAAGCTTGCAACTAAATATGATCATCAAACAATAAAAATAAACATCAAGTAAAAATTAACACAACAAAGAAACAAATGTTCAAATGTATACTGTGCAAAAAATTCACTACATTGCATATTTTTTTTTTTTTTTTGAATTCTTAAATGGTTGCAAGAGCTACACCACAGTCAAAGCTTCGAGTATTGATAATTTATCATTTTTCGCTTTTATATTTATTTCTGCTACTATCATAAACTTCTGTTTAAACCATTACAGCTACTTGATTATTAGAAAATTATTACGTAACATTAGTCATACAGTAACAGATGTGTTGATGTGTAGTCTTTGTTCATTTTATATCGAACTATGACTTTATGTTTTGTCACTGTATGTTTTTTAAAACGTTCAAGAACCTTAGAATATATATTTTTCTGAATATAAATTCTGAAAGTTGTTCTTTCCTAAAAAAAATTCAATTAAGAAAATTACAAACTACGATTTAATTTTTTAAACAACACTTTAGAATAAGAATACAAAATTTAAATTTTAAAAAAGGTGAATTTGATATTTTGTCACTAAATGAGTGCTAACTGAAAAAAATCCAGATTTTTCTCATCGTAAAAAGGAATAACCTCCTAAAACTTACACTTTAGCTTCTAAATTTAAAAAAACTTGCATGATTAGTGCCAAGATATGTAGAGGTATCTACGCAAACAAAAAGAGTCAATATTTGTAAAAATATGCTAAAAAAACTTATTTATCTATCTAACTGTAAGATCTTTAGAATGTAGGTTTTCACCAGCTCATCTATTGTCTAGTAATAAAATCCACACAAAGAAACAACAAAATTTACTACAATAAACACTATAATTGAAAAGAATTAAGTTATTTACAATCTGCAACTAAAGTTTAGATAAAAACTTTAACCCTTTTAAGGCCAGGCAAGAAAATAATATTTTACTCTAAAAAGGCCAGGCTATAAATGCCAGTTTTGCCTTGATGTTGATTAAAAACGTGTAAAGTAATTAAAAATTCTAGTAGAAAATACTGTTGACATTATTTTTTTCTTAAGAATATGTACAATACTTATAAATAAAGGAAAAAAACATTTAAAATGCTTAATAATTTTTTTTTGTCATAATATGTATATGTCCATATGTAATATGTAATGACCCATTTAAATTTAATGAATTTAATGACCCAGTGAAAATTTAATTTAATTTTTTTGACTTTGAACTATAATAAGTATATTTGAAAAAATATTTTGAAGTTAATTTCTAATACAATAATGTAATTTGCATAAACTCTGTGAAAATTTCAAGAAGATTGACTGATAAATATATTGTCTAGACCACTTAAACAAAAGTTACATTTAGGCGTATTTTGTCCCAAAAGTTGTAAAAGTTTACAAATTATTCTACAGCTGTCAAACCGAACTAAAAACAAATAAAAACTATACTAACAAAAATTAACACATTATAAATACAATAACATTACCACACACGCTTACTCAAAGACGTAAACAATACATGACTAACTGTAAAATGATTCAACTCAAAGCTGTCAAACCGAGAATTACTTCACTTCATCGAAGTTACAACAATTTTACTTCAATATAAAAAACTTTGTGGCGTTTTAATTATTAAAAACATAATCTGTGATGATTTACCTTTTATTGCAAATAAATTTTAATTAAATAAAATAAAGAATAAGCTTGGTATTTACCGAAAATAATAACAAGCCGATATATCGCTTCTTGGCTGTTTTAGCATAGTAATCGTGAGGCTGATATATCAGCTCATGGCCGTTTTCAGAGTTATTTTCGTAAGCCGATATATCGGCTCATGGCCGTCTAAGGGTTAAGTAGAATACAATAACAACGTCAGTTTTAAACTGCAAGCTACTGTTGCACTGCTGGCATGCAACATTTAATTTATATCATTGTCAATAAGTATATGTTGAGGTTAGTTAGCAAAGAATGCTTTACAAAGGAACAACAAACATAAACTGTGAAAACACATTACAAATATGGTGAATGTTACGCAGAAACTGTGTGGAAACTTTGTATTGTTCTAGGTCATCATAATGCATCTAATGAGTTGGCCTATGATAAAATCTGAGACACCAGGTTCGATTGCAGACATCAAAACACCAGTGTGCTCTTGTTAACAGCTGGTCTGATAACACAATTGTCTGATGTTGTTTCAAACAGTCACTGAAAAATTGTTAACAAGGGAAAGGACCTAAAGGAGTTTATTAACATGATTGTTTTCTTACGTTAGCAACCAGTTTTTCTGAGCAACAGGGTTGTTGTATAAATGTTAACCTAGTTGAAATATTAAATAATGTTGATTTTTCTTGTTAGACATACTCTTGTATCAGTTATTTTACAGATATTTTGCTTAATTTTGAATACTAAGAACAGCATACGAGGTGTGTTCAGAAAGTAACGAGAATTCTTTAATTTCGCAGGCTTAGAGAGTCCAATTGTCAAACATTTTTTTTTATTATGTTTGTATACATGCCCTTGAAGTATGATAAAACTTTCAGCTGGTTTCATTGTTGACAGCCACTAAGGTTAGACGTGTTTTTATGAGCTCGGCGATTTTCGTTTGTTAAAAGAAATGGATTAAAGAATTTGAATAAAATTTTGCGTAAAAAATGGAATAAAGTGTAACAAAGTGTGTGAAATGTTAACAAAGACCTATGGTGAGTCTGCTATGAGTAAAGCAAGAGTTTACGAGTGGTATAAGCGTTTCCAAGAAGGCCGTGAAGACGTTGAAGATGACGAACGCCCTGGACGCCTAAGCACATCAACGACCGACGAAAACGTGGAAAAAGTGAAAGAAATGGTTATGAACAATTGCCGAATCACAATTAGAGAGGTCGCTGATGATGTTGGCATATCGATTGGAAATGTCATGACATTTTTTCCAATGTTTTGTGTATGAAATGAGTGGCAGCAAAATTCGTTCCAAAATTGTTGAATTTTGAACAAAAAAAGCAGAGAATGGAAGTTGCTCAGGAGTCACTAAATAAAGACAACGACGATGCAGAATTACTGAAACGTATTGTAACAGGTGACGAAACATGGGTTTAAGGATATGACGTCGAAACTAAGGCTCAATCATCCAAGTGGAGACATTCTGGCTAGCCAAGACAGAAAAAGCTCGACAAGTGCAGTCGAACGTAAGGGCTATGCTCACTGTGTTCTTCGATATTAATGACAAAGTGCATCATGAATTCCTGCCACCAGATGAAACGGTCAATAAGGAGTATTATCTACAAGTTCAATGCCATTTGTGTGAAGCAATCTGAAAAAAATGCTCAGATCTGTGGAAAACAATTCATGGCTTTTGCACCACAATAATGCACCAGCTCACACTTCATTGCTTGTTCATGAATTTTTGGCCAAAAACAGTACTGTAATGATGCCCCAGTCTCCATATATGGCTACGTGTGACTTTTTCCTATTTCCAAAAATAAAGAGAACCTTAAAGGGCCATCGTTTTACAGCCATAGATGACATTAAAAGCGCATCACTGAAAGAACTAAGGCTATCTCAAAGATTGAGTTTGAGAAGGCTATCGTTTTACAGCCGTAGATGACATTAAAAGCGCATCACTGAAAGAACTAAAGGCTATCTCAAAGATTGAGTTTGAGAAGTGTTTCGAGGATTGGAAGAAGTGCTGGCACAAGTGCATAATCTCCACTATTTTGAAGGCGACAACATCAATGTAGAAGAATAAATAAATATTTTGTTCAAAAAATTAAAATTCTTGTTACTTTCTGAACACACTTCGTATAAGAATATGTTGATCAAAGTACTTACAAGAAGTATATCATTAGCAATGACAAGTTGTGTGGCGACATGCGATGATGACTGCTCACTGTAGACTAAGTTCTCGCTCCATTTCACAAGCTGTTGTAAAGCTTCATGAACTAAACTCACCTGCCAAACAATATATTATTAACTGTATGTAATTAGGTGGTTTTGTTACATACCAACAATATCTACTAAAACTACAATAAATAATTTAAATTGATCATGACGAACCTCCTATATAATTATGAACCTAGCCAATTATTGTATCTATATAAAATGAATATTAATACATTTTGATAACAGAACAATAAGAACATCTTGTTTATTAAACATGACTTGCAATTCAGTTCCACACATTTTCATATCTGATTTTCGCACATCTCTGATTGTTTGTTTTCAAACTTTGCTGCAATTACTATATCACAAACACTTAAACAGAAATAAATAAAAAGAACAAAAAGTTCTCTTGTATCTAAATGTACTTGTACAGTTTGGAAACTTTTTGTTATGAAGAAATAATAAACTTGCAGCACACTTCGTCAGTTCAAATGGTCAGTCAGTGATCAACTGTTACTAACACATTTTCATTTTTCAATAAACTTATCCGAAGACATTTTATACAACAGGAACTAACTTTCTGGAAATCAATAACGCAATGTATTTTTATTTTATCGAAAACTTTTAAGAAAATTACTGTAAGACAGTTCAATTGGAAGTATAGAGTATGACGGAAATAAATGTGTGATGTAAACTAAAAGACAATACCTGTTCGTATAATGATAACACAGTGTAGATCGAGTTACAATAGCTTGTCAGATTATTGAAATACTGCCTACCTCAAAGTTTTACAATTTCCTGTTGAATGTACAATGGCAGAACAATACATTCAGTAAACATTAGCCCTAAGCACTTGTCTAATACATATATCACTTTAGCCTATTTTGCACTACATAATTTGTACTGTTCATATATTTATAATAATCAGTACACTCTTTCACACAATTT
Organism: Callitettix versicolor; assembly: GCA_022606455.1. NCBI lineage: Eukaryota > Metazoa > Arthropoda > Insecta > Hemiptera > Cercopidae > Callitettix > Callitettix versicolor. Next base: position 52,047,500 of record CM040188.1, on the reverse strand, counting down.
TTTTTATTAATTCAAAAAACGCCTTAACCATACAAATAAAATTGCAAGAGCAAGTTATTGTACCAAAACAAAAAGCCATCAGGTTTTTGTTTTTTTTCACTCTTGAGCTTTAATGAATCTTCATATATAGTCACTGTATCAAAAGTCCAATTTAACAAGGACCAACTGTATTGAAAATCCATATAAATTATGCAATACAATGCATTTCAGTATTTACTGTTAAAAATTTTTATACAATATTACAATAAATAATTTGAATGGCTGGGATCTACAACGACCAAACGTCCAGTTTAATACTATTGTGCAACTGTTACAATTATATTCAATTAGAACAAATGATTTTGAAGTTTTCTACAGTCACTATATAAGATGTTTACTGCACTTTAAAACAAGATTGAACTATCTGTTCAAGTGACATAAGCAAATGAATATGTCACAAAATTTTATACAGTTCAGTCTTACAAATGCGTTAGTTTGCCAGATATGAAAGACTAATAAAAGGAATAGGAATGCTGTAATTCTAAAACTCAAGTACTGAAAGGCATTAAAATATGGATTTTTCAAAATTAATTTTACCTGTCTATAAAACAAATCTTGATTTGTAAGACCTCCATATGGTCGCATATTATGGCGTACTATCACTTCTTCTATACAAATATCAATCAATGAATTATACCTGTAAAAATTAAAACAACTTTTAATCGACTTCAGAACTTTAAGCACTAAAATTAAAACATCTATTTCCTACATTATTTTTATTTTCGCCATAACCATTTGTGTCATAAAAAACTTTTAGAAGTATAATGGTTTTCGATAGTTTGTAAAAATTTTAAAAATCGCTTTTCGATTACTATATAATATTTTAAAATCTAAAACCTTACTTAATGGTTTTCGATAGTTTGCAAAAATTTTAAAAATTGCTTTTCGATTACTATATATTACTATATAATATTTTAAAATCTAAAACCTTACTTAATGGTTTTCGATAGTTTGCAAAAATTTTTTAAATTGCTTTTCGATTACTATATATTTTAAAATCTATAACCTTACTTAATGGTTTTCGATAGTTTGCAAAAATTTTAAAAATCGCTTTTCGATTACTATATATTTTAAAATCTAAAATCTTACTTAATGGTTTTCGATAGTTTGCAAAAATTTTAAAAATCGCTTTTCGATTACTATATAATATTTTAAAATCTAAAACCTTACTTACTTCACTTCTGAATGTAGCTTTTTCAGTGAAATTGCAGCAACAACCTTTTCAACGTGTTCTTGTAGGATGTATGGTGTGGCCATAACTTTTCCTCTAACTATCAATCCACCCAACTACAAAGAATTATAAGGCAAACATTGTATACACTTAAACACTTTTTGGTCATTATCAAAATATTTAGTAAAATTAATATTATAAATAATAATGCATCAGACACAATAAGAAAAAGGAGAATTGATTTTTATGGGCACATCCTCCGAATGGACAAAAATAGACTAACCAAAAAAATATTTGACTACTTTCGCAGTAGAAGAGCCAAACCACTTTGGTTTAGAGAAACGGAGAAAGACATAACAGAACTGCAGATCACTGACACTATGCTCATGGACAGAACAGCCAAAACAATAACCAAGGACATGAAGCAACGGTTCCAAGGCAAAGTCAAATCCAAGCGAATGATCCAAATCTCTGACGAAGAAAGAAAAGCAAGATCACAGCGTATGAAGCAATACTGGGCTACGAGGAAGGCACAGAGCATTGAGAAGTGATTGATTTGGTGTACCCCAAAGTTGGGTGAAACAAATAGAGATAAATATTAATGCGATGTTTTGTTGAATAATAATTAAAAGCAATCAGTGGAGAAGTCTTAATTTATATTAGTAATTACACTGCTTCAAATGAAAACCTAGCAACATATGAAAAAACCTAGTGTATACTTTACAGTGGCTTAGATTCTGTCAATTATCTTTTACAAAATTATAACTGATGAGCAATAATCAGCATAAATCTTGCCTATGACCCACTTTCTTTATGACCCACTTTCAAAATGGTTAATTTTTTGTTGTTGTTATTTTACGGCGAAAAGCACATTGAGGCTATTATCGCCACCCTAAATGTAAGTGTAGTGTAAATTGTTAAAGTCGTAAGTGTAAGTGTGTGTTCCTCGGGTACCGCGAGGAACGTATAAACCCTCTCAGTAAGTGCAGCTAGTCTCAAGCAGGATCAAAATGGTTGCTATAAATATGTAAATAATTTTTATAATGCTTTATTTTTTGGTGGTAATTATATTCTAAAAATAAAGGAAACTAGTGAAAGCATGTTTCCTACTTTTATGGTAGTTTTGATTTCATTCTGTCCTGTAAAGTAAAAACATTATCCATTTGTTTGGTGCTTGCGTAATTATTTATTTTATGAGAATTACATTATTGGGTATTAGTGGATATTAGCGTAAGCAATGATATCAAACAATTTTCTAAATTGAAAATATATGTTTATCCTGAATATAATGGTGACGTAATTTCTTGGTTGACTCAAATGGACACAGAATCATGTCAGGTTATTCACTGTTTACAAGTGCAGTAGTTTAAGACATGTGAGATAGCAAATAACAATGAACTGTAAGGACAAGATATTAGTCATATAGGAATGTCAACACAATTTGAAATGAAAAAAGGTTTAAAATGTTTAGTTAAAAGAAAATAACACCTAACAAAAGTGTAGCATATGTAGTAAAAGAGTGTATAAAAGTACAATTTGGTTATTATTAATATTATAAGTACAGTACTGCTTAATTCAGGACAAGTTAATTTTTCCTATTTTTTAACACAGAAAATGTTTTTAAAAAAATGACAACAGCATGAATTATTATGTTCCTAAGACATTTTTTCACAATTATATTCTGGAAAACTTATATTTTAAATTTTTTTTAAATGTCTCAAATATTGGTAATAAAGCTGATACCCGCATTGCCAATTATTGAAAGAAAAAAACATATACCTGGTCCCACAGCTTCAAGTCTTTAAGGAAATTAATATACCACTCCAGCACTTTTTGTTTCTCTTCCAACTGGTTAACAATTTGCAAGGAATTGGAGCTACTGATGTTTATGTCTGAAAGCATATAAGCGTTATAAACAAACTAGACATTTTTTTAACAAGCTGAATAAATTTATAATAAAAAATTTGAAATGTGCATTTTTTTAAATATTACTAACTACCTAAAAGTTCCGGGAATTGAAAATCTTGTATAAATCAATCATAGTAACGGAGTTTCGCTACAAGATTATTAGCAATCCTTTGGTTGGCAGTGTGCCAAGTGGTGTGATTGTGGAGACCATTATAGCTGAGCATACAGTATGTTGTTGAAAGTACTTGAACACTCTGAATGGCGCCAAGAGAAGAGAAAAGAGTTCACAATAAAATTTCATTATAAACTGAACAAAGAGCAACTGAAACCTATGTCGGTTCAAGGGGTTTTTGATGAGCTCTAAACCAATGAAGAACTTTTTTGGTTCAGAAAGTTTTAAAGAGGACCAGTTTTCAAACAAGCACCAACTACTGTCATACCAGAAAACACTGATAGCACCAACTACTATCATACCAGAAAACATTGATAGCACCAACTACTATCATACCAGAAAACATTGATAGAGTTTATGAAATTATCTGTTCAGATAGACAAAAAAACCAACTACAATGTGGCTGAAGTTGTAGACATTTAATATGGAACATGTGCGCACACACATGTGCACACACACACACACACACACACATGAGCCATACGAATAAAACCAAAGGAAATACTTCAAGTAAAAATTTTGTTTCAAAATGAAAAGAATTTCCTTCATTCCATATAAATTAATGATTACCTTTTGCTTACAAACAAATCTTTCAGTCTAGAAGTAAAAGGATCAACAAAAGGATTTGCATTTACTCTAAAGTAAAAGGTGGTGATTGATATTTTTAATCATATCAATTGAAAAATATGCTTCAGATTTTGTGAATTAAAGCTTTTGCTTCTTTTTATTCAACTGGCTCATTATCCGGCAATGATTACAACAGAAGGGGTGGAAGATTCAAGTCACCTTCATATAGTACTGACTCATAACAGAACTTGTATTTGAAGCCTGTCAAATACTTCATTGTTGTTTGTGTATTTTAACTGTTTTGAAATTAATAGTTGGACAGCAGTAAAAAAACATCAAATTATTTGTGAAACTGGGCAAGGATGGAAGCAAAATACAGGAATGTTAGGGCACAAGCATAGCAAGCATCAAGAGTGAAGAAAACAGTAGTGAATACATGAAATAAACAATTTCTTGACAACAGTAAACAAGAAACTGACATTAAGACCGCTGAGAGTTACCACTGCCCAAAATTAATCACATTTTAAATTCAAAATGGCAACAGGTAATGAGATCTGTATTGACCAAGTTTATATTCATAGGAAAATTGTACTGAGAATTTTAACAGCACGCACAAAATGTGTGCAAAATGGTTACAATGGACCTAACCAATTAACAAACAAAGGGATATATATATATATATATATATATATATATATATATATATATATATATATATATATATATATGTATAAACTGTTTCGAGAAACAAAATGATGGTTTGAACCAAATAGCCCAATGGAAGCTAGTCGCCTCGGTGGCCTAGTTGATACTGGGCAATTACCCCGAGGACCCGGGTTCGATTCCCAGACAGGGCTTGGCATTTTCATACGCTATACATCATCCTATCGTCTGCATTAGCCCAAGTGTGCACAATAGAAACACAAAAAAAACCAATTGAAGCATACAGATTCTCAGCAATCAAAAAAATGATATAAAGCAAAATCAAACATTGCTCATAAGATTAAACCATATACAAAGATGTTCACTTTAAACAAAAGTGCAGAAGTTTCCTACTACACACAACACGAGCTGACCAAAACCTAAATTTCTCGACAATGTATATATACATATATATACAACTAGTGATGTGGATTGGAAATATTCTGAGTAGGAAGGAACTTATGAAATGGAAATATTTCCCAAAGGCTCAGAAAGTTCCCCAAAAGCGGGAATTTATTTTAAAAAATGCTACTATTACTAAGTTTTAAGTATTTTCTCAATTTCTACTGTTTCTAAATTTAACTTACACACTTAAGAATTAGTAAAATTATCGCAGTTTATATTGTTCTATTACAAAACAAATTAAAAATATTTATTTATAAGTTGTCAAGTAAAACACAAGTGACAGAAAAATTAGGGTAGTCATCCCTAATGGAAAATATTACCTTACCTATTACCTTTTAAAGCACTTTCTTACTTAATTATTAAAATATTTACTTTAGGTTACACCTAAGCCATTTCATATTGACTTTCTTAGTATTAAGAAAACCCATATTGTTTGTTGTATTTTCCTGAACATTGCTTAATTCAACCAAACAAATTAATTGTTCTGCTTCAACTTTTGTATTATTACTAGTAATAATTAAATAATTAGGATTATGAACTATTTTCTTCCGTCTAGTGGTCTTTTCAACTCATATTGTAAAGGCTACTGCAGTTTTGAAATCTTACTGTTTCATCTTCAGCCGCAGTACAAAATGTCAAATTCCTCTGTCGAGGTTATCACAAAGTTAAACAAAACATTGAAAACACACATTACAAACACTAAACACAATTAAAATACACACAGTAAAATTTGGTTTAGCTAATACTACCAAGCAACAGCGTATGTTGTTACATTCTGGACTGCTAAATGTAATGTAATTCTGAAGTCCGCAATATGATGTTGCACATAGTGTTTGGCCAAACAAACTTTTATCATGTGAACTTTAATCATGTAATTGTGTTTAGTGTTTGTGACATATGTTTTCAATGTTTTGTTCAACTTTGTGACGACCTTGACAGAGGGATCTGACATTTTGTATTATTACCTGAAGCTGAAACAGTAAGGTCGAAACTCAAAAACCGCGGTAGCATTTAAGAGGTGAGTAAAAAAAAGACTGATAGATAGAAAAAAATAGGTCATAATCCTAACTATTTAAATATGTGCCTATGTTGAAATAATGAGAGTAATAATTATTTATAGTAATTAACTAATTATAGATAATTAAAAAATCCAATAAAACTTTAAACAATAAGATTTGTTTTGTTTGGTTTTATTTCTTTTTTCTTACTTGGTCTTAGATCCAACATCTTATTATAAGATAAGATACTCAACAATTACCACTTTATGCACTTATCGGTTACAAATATAGTACATTTATGTTATTAAATCATCCAGAATTAGGGGTCTGAGGGCCGAGTTTATTAGAGTTCGGATCAGGTTTTTTTTCAGCGCTCAAGCTTTTCAGGTCGGGTCGGACCAAACGGTTAAATGGGGAACCCATCACATTTTTAGCTAGGCCTAAGTAAAAAAAAAAAAAATTAAAACTTTCTTCATTACATATTTAATCCTCTAACAGCCATGGGCCGATTATATCAGCACGCAAAATTTGTGTGAATACCGCCATGGGCCAATGTAATACGGACGCCATTGGTCTGACTGAATACCGCCATGGGCTAATGTAATACAGACGCCGTTGGTCTGACTAATTACCGCATTACATTACATCGGCAAGCAAAAAATGTGTGAATACCGCCACGGTGCGATTATATCATCATGCAAAAGTTGTACGAATACCGCCACAGGACGATTATATCGGCACGCAAAAGTTGTGTGAATACCCCCACGGGGCGATTATATCGGCATGCAAAAGTTGTGTGTGAATACCCCCATGGGGCGAATATATCGGCGCGCAAAAGTTGTGTGAATACCGCCACCGAGTGATTATATCGGCACGCAAATGTTATGTGAATATTACAACAAACCGATGTATTACGGGCTCATTGTGTTCAATATTTTCATTTCATTTTTGTTTTTGAAAAAATTACATCTTTTAATTTAGTGACATAATCATGAAACGATATACATTCAAAAAAAGGATACCTGCAGATTCCCTGAACTGATTGTGTACTATTGTCAATGAGACATATTTATTTGACAAGGCAGTGTGTTGACCCTGCTCAACAAGGAAACTATATTTGTAAACATACACAGTTCACTTGGTCCCTCTCATTGTAGCATGACAATAAATAAAACTACTAACCAATAATACTGCACTCACTGAAAGGTCAACAATTGGTTTTGTCAAGTAAAACAAATAGAATGACTAAGTGGTTAGACACTTGACCTTCGATGATTATTTAAATTGTTCTTTCTTTATACTATTTGTACATTACAAATTTTGGCAGTGAAAATATTTATGTGTATTGCATAACCTATTGCCTAAAAATAAAAGTTAATATTTATTTGGCCCAACCCGTCTTTGACCCGAATTGGCCCGAACCGAAGTCGGGCTTTTCAATTGACCCGACCCGACCCGTAAAATTCAGGGCCCCACAGACCCCTATCCAAAATTAACATTAGAGTAAGTTCAGAATTAAGTTTTTTTATTTGATTCTAATGGAAAAAACAACTTTTTTTAATTAATACTTTTCTTTTTTGACCTAAAATGAACTGAAATTCCTGGGAATTTATGGATTTTAGGAATATTCTTGGTACTGTTACAAGAGTTTTAAACTCCAGAGAATTTTTCATCACTGGGAATGTGATATAAAAATCATATTTACAACATAAACCAATATAACTCTACTTTACACACTTAGCCTATTCATGATACACAAAAAATAGTTTTCCTTTTCTTTAACTTATAATTCACTAAATAATTCAATAAATCGTAATTATCAAAACACATACAAACCTAGTAAATCATAAAAAACACTTTGAATTACAATAAGTCTGAATTTAAGTAAGAAGAATTTGTTTCTCAAAGAAATGCACTGCGAATTGACAACTATACTGGCTTTTTCTTCCACTGAATTATACTTAAAATTACAGCTTTCAGTTAGTTATTTAAGATGTAATGTTCTTTACTCATTATAATAAATAAATTGAATGTCAGTAACTTACTGGTAGTCTTATGGTCAGCCCATCGAGGGTCCTTTACTGGGACATCGTCCATCATATCTTTGCTTACTTTAACAACGACATTGTCTAACACGGCATCCACTTTGACAGGCAAAGCCGAGTCTGTTAGGCACAAATCTGAAATAACTGCTTTGCTTTGTGGCTATAATAAAACAGAAATACCCTCTTGGTAACAACTTCTCAAAATTCAACATAATATCATTGCTGAAGAATGTAGGGAATATAAAGTTGTACGGTTAACCATTCTGCAGTTTAAAAAATATTGAAGCATACAGATTCTCAGCAATCAAAAAAATGATATAAAGCAAAATCAAACATTGCTCGTAAGATTATACCATATACAAAGATGATCACTTTAAACAAATGTGCAGAAGCTACCTACTACAATCAACAGGAGCTGACCAAAATCTAAATTTCTCGAAAATATATGTACATACGTGGTGTGTTCAGAAAGTAACAAGAATTTTTTAATTTCGCGGACTTGGAGAGTCCGATTGTCAAAAATTTTTTTTATTATGTTGGTATACACGCTCTTGAAGTATGATAAAACTTTCAGCTGTTTTCATTGTTGACTGTCTGTGACAGCCACTAAGGTTAGACATGTATTTATGAGCTCGGCGATTTTCGTTTGTTAAAAGAAATGGATCAAAGAATTTGTATTCAATTTTGTGTAAAAAATGGAATAAAGTGTAACAAAGTGTGTGAAATGTTAACAAAGGCCTATGGTGAGTCTGTTATGAATAAAGCAAGAGTTTACGAGTGGTATAAGCGCTTCCAAGAAGGCCGTGAAGACGTTGAACAACAATGTAGAAGAATAAATAAATATTTTGTTCAAAAAATTAAAATTCTCATTACTTTCTGAACACACCTCGTATATGTACAACTAGTGATGTGGATTGGGAATATTCCGAGTGGGAAGGAAGTTATAAAATGGAAATATTTCCCAAAGGCCCAGAAAGTTCCCCCAAAGTAGGAATTTATTAAAAAAAGCTACTATTACTAGCTTGTAGAGAATATAAAGTTGTACGGTTAACCCTTCTGCAGTTTAAAAAATATACAAGGTGCTACCTAAAAGTTCAAAGAATTTTCCCATTAAAATTAAATTGCTTACCCAACTACTAGTTTCTTAAAAACAGTCCCTTTGGGCACAGATACAGCAATACCAGCATTTCCCCCATATTTCTACGCATGCCTGGAAGTCTGCAAATGTAAGTGTTCAAAGCAAAATTCTGCCTAGATCTCCTCAATTATGTCAAAACTATGGCCTTTCAATTTCAACTTTATTTTTGGAAATAAAAAAAAGTTGCACAGGACAAGGTCAGCTAAATAGGGTGAGGGATCACTACCACGTTTTTGGAAACCAAAACCAACCAGCGATGTGTGCTCAGGTACACTGTTGTGGTGGAGAAACCAGCTCTTGTGCTCCCACTATTCTGAACATTTGCGCCTCATGTAGCCGCTTCAAAACTTCACAATAAAACTTTACTTTAACAGTTTGACCAGGGGGAACAAATCCCTTATATATAATGCCTTTGATATAAAAAACACTCAATATGGACTTCATATTCTGTGCTTCAATATGGACCTGACGTGCTTTTTTGACTGTGGTGAAGGTGGCAACTTCCGCTGCGATGTTGCTTAGTTTTAGGGTCATAACAGTAAACCCATATCTCATCACCATGTACGACATAAAATATAAAGTTGGGGGGGTGGTCTTCCTTACTACAATTTCCAATTCAGTGCAAATCTTTTTGATCGCTACTCAGCAGCCTCAATAAAAATTTGCAGCGATACATCTGGTGCTCAAATTATCTAACAAGATGCATTGCATGGACCCATATGGCATTCCTACAAGGGCACAAAAAACTTATAGATAGTTCGTATATAATCTGAAATGCCTATCACACTTTTGCAATGTTTTTGCTGGTAACGTGCTTGTCGATAGCTGTCCTAAACACTCATTGTTACTGGCAGACATTTGTCCATCCTTAAAAAAATCTGTACTGAAAAAATTTTACTTTTACATATGACAATGTCACCAAATTCTTCCACAAGCATGCAATGGGTTTCTGCGGCAGTTTTTTAAACATGAGCAAAATTTGATTCAGGTTCTTTGCTCCTTAAAATCTGTCTTTTACACAACTTTAAAAAATCACTGTAACACTGAAAAACATTACACAATAACCCACAAAACTCAAGAACGCAACCTCTCACCATAACAGCTGTTGGCACATTAATTCACAAAACTGTTTACCTACTCTATCAGCAGCAGGGCATTTAACAAACAGTTCACACATGAAATTCAAATTCCTTGAATTTTTGGGTAGCACATATTATTTATATAAAAAGCAAGACATAGTACAGTATGGTTTGGACAATCTTAACTAAAATTTTTTTTTTAAAGTCCATTGCAATAAATAATTTTGCCGTTGAACACTTTTCCTTCTTATCCATTCATTTATATTCCCGATATATATATTTATTTATTTCCCGGCAAAAAACCGTTAAGGTTATCATCGCCGTCATATATATATATAAATTATGTTATGGTTTCGAGGATGTCGCTTTTTTAAAAAAAAACAACTTTTTTAATAATTAAAATAAGACTTTAATATCCACTTAAAACTTATAATAATTATTCAAGTTCGTCTCATATGCATTAAGATGCGAACTGAGTGAGACCTCGATTCACACTTCACTTCACTTCGGATGTAGATGTTCACTCTACGGTTGCAAATATTCACTTTGCCGGTTGGTTTTGTTCAATTTAATAATATACACATATTAAATTAAACTGTTGGTCTTTTGTTCGACACTTCGGTTAATCAGTTGAAACTGAAGAAAAATTATATGCACTAATTTTCCCGATGTGTCCTACTGACTGCGCCAATTATGGTATGATTTTGAGGATGTCGCTTTTTAAAAAACAACTTTTTATTACAATAAAATTTTAATATGCACTTAAAACTTATTATAATTGCTTAAGTTCGTCTCATAGGCATTGAGATGCGAACTGAGTGAAACCTCGATTAAAACTGAGCTTTTGTTCTTTCTTCTCTAGGTACATGAAAATGCTTACTGTGATAAAAGCTACATTGTCAGCATTAAATAATGCTAAGTCTAACACTAAATCTAGCAAAGTCTACAATAGTTGTCTATATAACTTATATATGTATATATATATATATATATATATATATATATATATATATAATAATAATATATATATTATATTATATATATATTATTATTATTATTATATTATATATATATATATATATATATATATATATATATATATAATATATATATTATATTATTATATATTATATATATATATTATATTATTATATATTATTATATATATATATATATATATATATATATATATATATATATATATATTATATATATATATATATATATATATATATATATATATATATATATATATATATATATATATATATTCATTTTGTAAACACCAAAAATATAATTGTATTATTTGTGAATAAATAGTACTCGAATAATGGAGCCATATTAGGGATTTGCCTAGTGCTGCAACCTACTGACTACTTCAAGAAATGTTTGGACTAATAAATTATTGATTTGACAAGTCTTATACTATAATTTATTGTATACAAGGCTAAATAAACAAAAACTATATAACTGTCAACTGATTATTGGTAACTTACGTATAACCTTTAATTATGAATTCACTTTTTTGAACAAGTTCAAAAAAATATGAATAATTTTTCATAAGTAACGTAAAACTTACCAAATTTTTACGAATATAAAGTAGAAAAGCTGCCTTGATCAGTCCTACGTTATCTTTCTGGGACGAAAGTTCTTCTATTTGAGATTCCGACATCCCAGCTTCAGACGCAGTGGTACAGTCAGCCATCAAACTCCTATACAATTTGAATCCTTCAATAAATACAAATGAAAGGAACAACAATGTAAGTGGAAAGTTTAAATATATTTTAATGTTTGTAAACCAAGATTGGTTTGTAAGGAAGTGACAAATTATTTCTCAGTATAAAAGAAGTACACAAAGCAAATTACTAAATGTCAGCCTTACTAAATGTTAACACAACTGGCATACAATAGTGTGTAGAAACAGTGAGTGGGTTTGTACTTTGAAGAGGACGCATCTAGCGGGTTCCCATTCTTTTACAATAAATAAAATTTAGTATCATCTGTTTAAATTATAAATCGAGCAAACACACTGCACAAAATGTTATTTCTAAAAGGTTAAATGAAGTTCCAAATGCGCAAAGTTCATGTGGTTCTATTTTCTAAAAATATACGGATCGGAAGCTACGGAGGAAAAGTACATGTATGAAACTTGAGGGAGTTACCGACACAAGCGAAGCTTTTGTTGATATTTTTACTGAGTATAATTATTTTCAGATACGTTTACAATTACTGTATCTTGTTTTATTTAAATAAATATGTAAACCTAAATTAGATTTAGAGAGAATTATAGATTTACTGTAGTTATACTAAAAAATCAGTTGTTTTATATTAATTCATAACGATTAGCTGATTTCATTGAACAGCTGGTAGGCTATAATAAGTTTTATGTTATACTGTTAAAAACTGGCAATATTAACAACAATTATTTATTATACGAGGGTTGATCAAATATAAACGAGACTGACTTTCTAAAAACTTTTCCGTTGGACATTGAACTCTAAAGGGTGGGGTTTCAGGTAGCCTGGGAGGTTTGGGACGGGCGTAGACGGGCAACATTTCCGTTCGGACCCTTCAGTATAAAACTATACAATGAGTGAGAGTGAAGTGCACGTTTCCGTGGAGCAGAGAATTATTATTAAGTTTTTGGCCAAGGAGGGGGTCAATCCGACTGAAATCTTTCGTAGATTGACAGCTCAATACGGGGACAGGACCTTGTCAAGAGCTCGCGTTTTTGCTTGGCACAAGGAATTCGCCGAAGGACGGGAAGCAGTAGAAAATGAAGCAGCCAAATCACGATCGTCGGCCGGGAAGGTAATAGCCACTGTATTTTTCGACAATCAAGGCGCTTTTCACGTCGATTTCCTCCATCAACGACGCACAATAAATGCACAATATTATTGCGATGTTTTAGAGGCCGCAAAACAGTCTTTTCATAGGAAAAGGAAATCTAAACCGGCGAGAAACGTCATTCTTCTTCACGATAATGCCCGACCACATTCGTGACGCTACGAGGCTTAAACTCGATCAAATTGGCTGGGAACCAATGGAACATCCCCCATACAGTCCAGACTTATCACCCTGCGACTATCACCTGTTTGGGCCACTCAAAGAGGCGCTTGGAGGCCAGCGTTTTGAAGACGATTCTGCGGTGGAGACCTTCGTGCTCCAATGGCTCAATGAACGCCCGAGAACTTTTTACGAAGATGGAATTAAAAAACTTCCAATCCGGTGGGAAAAATGTGTTACTCGTGCGGGAGACTATGTAGAAAAATAAATTGTATCAAGAATAATTTGTAAGTAAGCAATAAATTTGTTAAAAAATCAGTCTCGTTTATATTTGATCAACCCTCGTATTTATATTAACAACAACAACATTTATATTAATATGAATGTATTATAAACAGAATTACATGTACATGATCATCAATTAAGGAAAAATACTGAAACCAAAGCAAAACAATGTTTTCATATAATTCAAGTGTACGGTTACCGAAAAGGAAGAAGAAAAAAAGACACAGAAATAAAGAGACAAAATTCCGTCTGCTCGTTTCTTTTTCATTAAAAAGGTTCGGGACACTTTTTTCCTATTCACTCCTCTCGCCAAAACTAACATTAAAAGTTTCGATTCAATAAATATAACACCCAAAATATTTATTAATATTTACAAGAACAATAAATAATTCTTCAATCACTGCTTACAATAGTACCAAGCAGGTACAGTATTAGGTATACTACCTGCAAAACGTGTTCATAAGTTCATTTATGTTAATGATTCTTATTGTTTCTTTATGCTATATTTCTCAGTACAACAAACCCTTTAAAAAAAAAAAACAAGTGGGTTGAATCTTTTGAACTGCCATAACCATAAAGGATTAACCAAAACTTTGACTTTGTTGAAATATATGTATATGCAGTAATACTCATTTACACCACTAAACATAACTTCATTTTACATTTGTATGATGCATGAAAGATAATTTTCTTTTATTTTAACTTTGGCACAAATAAAGCCCTAATCTTTGGCTTTAGGAATTATCAAAACGCATACAAACCTAGTAAATCATAAAAAACACTTTGAATTATCAAAGTGTTGTTATGATGGGTTAGTAAAATTTACCCCCAAATTATAAAATGGAATTAGAACAAAGGCCAGACAATATTTTTTTTATTTTATTGATATATAATTCGTACAGTTCTACTTGTTTTAAGATTTTCTTTTCAAAATGTTTGTTGAATTGAGAAAGGAGCAGTAAAGGCTATTAATATAAATAATTACTTTTAATATTGAGAAAAATAAGTTTTGACATAGTTTTATTTGTCCTACATATCTGCGTTTGTGCTATGTGTACGTCTAGTACATGAATTCCTCTTAAAAAATTCTACTTTGGAAGCTGTTGGGAAGAACAAAAGTTCATCAGAGATCTGATTTTTGAAACAGACTCGGTAAATTTTACACAAATTAAAATCATACACTTACATTAGAGTCTCAAGTCAGTGTACAGAATTTAAAATAAAATTAAGTTTTGGTATACAAAAAATTTAAAAAATAACAATGAACCCTTACTACTATTGCTGACTATAAACTAGATTTCAGAATTACAGTTTTTAAAATTGTTACTATTCCTAATTTTTTGCTGTTACCTTCCAAACCAGAACTTTTAAGGAGATGGTAAACATATGATGTGGTTTACGAAACCATTTTTTAAATATATAAACAGTTTAAATAATTTGTAAAGTAGACAGAAAAACTACAAACATGGGCCATATTTTGGTTAGAGTAAAGGAGTTAATTTTTCAATTTTTTTCTGCATAAATGCATTTGAAATTTTATAGTTACTATTCAGCCCTTTATTTTGTAAGCTATAGTAAGTAATGGGAATATATATATAAGTATTCCAGTGTCCTGCAACGTTTCCTCAACGGTGTAAACTGGAATACCATTTGTCAAGTTATTATTTATTATAAATAACATACTGAGGATTCTAAGGAATAAATATCTGCGATTCAAGCTAACAACATTTGAACGAAAGACCTACACCATAACTGATGAACAAAGGGCAGCCAGGTCGGACAGGATGAAGAAATTTTAGGAATGGAAGAAGAGGCAGAAACGCTAGTCTCTCAATAGCGATATTCGACTTGGAGGTGTATGGACTGATTAAAGTGCTCCAATGAGGGTGTAAACTATTAAAAAAAATAATAACATAGTTATCTAAAAACCACAATAATTTTTACTTTGATAATACAATACTCTGGTTCTTTACAGCAGTTTTATTACTTTAGGTAGTGTTGACTATGTATAAGCTGCAGATGATAGCAGATGAATTCGACGAATACAGTAAGACATAAGAATAAACAATATATTTATTATGTTGGTCTAAAACCTAACAAGTATTAAGCAAATAATTAGATGCTTGCAAATTCACATTTTGAAGTAAATTTCTTAGAGACGCCAACCCAATTTTTCTCTCATGACTTAGAACCCATACTACTTTAAAGTCACAAAATTACATTATCAAGCCAAATTAGTTTTAAAGGCATTTTAAAATTTTAAATGCATGGTTCTAAAAACATGATGTGCCTTTTTGGGTTGGAAGAAAGAACACTATTATTATGTAATAATTGGCAAAAAATTGTAAAAACCTTAATTAGTCAAAAATTAAATAAATTTTTTTATTAATTGCCATTTTTTCTCATGAAGCACTGAACCTGAGACGGTTTTTTGTTACCTCAAGATCTACTGGTATATCAATATAATTTTTGGTCTACATAAAGCCATCCTGTTTTCTCTGTAAAATGTCACATATGTATTGTTATCATGAAGTTACCATAACTTTACCCGAAATAATTGAAATGTAGACAGTCACTGTTTGAAACTGTGTGCTTACCCATTGATATCGAAAGTAGGGATGTCAGAAGATGACACTGAAATAAAACCATTTGAGAATGTAAAGAAAACTGGCAGTCTTCCACACAACGCTCCACCAAGGATTGTTCCACTTCCAGGCTCCAATAGTTCTACCTCTTCTCCACCCGACAGAGCTACAAAGACATATTAGAACTGAACCATAGTCAAAAATGCATTTTTTAAAAATAATAACAACTTGTTTTAACAATAACATATCTGTGTATAGTTAACATAAAAATACTGTTATTGGAAATTACTCAATAAACAAACAGTATTGTCTTATCCATTTTAATATTTAGAACTATTTCACTGACAATTTTATTATAATATTAATCCTGTATTTTTTTATAGAATGAATATAAATAATAATGACTGACCACAAAAACCAAACAGAAAAAAAAAAACTAAATAAAATGACTTCGAGATTTGATGGTTTGTCTATTTAAAAGGCTATACTGAAAAAATTGTTTAAAGACAGACTTGTGTACAAGTTATTTGTACAAAAACTCTGTCATCAACATATAAAAGTATTCTGTTCCTGGATTAAAATGTATATTTTTACTGCATCAAAATATTTACATTTTTATTACATAATTTTAATTTTCATGATTTTACACACACACACACACACACACACACACACACACACACACACACACACACACACACACACACACACACACACACACACACACACACACACACACACACACACACACACACACACACACACACACACACACACACACACACACACACACACACACACACACACACACACACACACACACACACACACACACACACACACACACACACACACACACACACACACACATTTATACATTATATTAATTTATATATTATATAAATATTACACAAAACAAATAAGTACTGTATAATCATACATTATGGAACACATTTTTATGGAATACAGACATAACTGGCTAACTGAAATGTTTTTAATTCAAAATTTTGAATAATTAATTAAAATTTTCAATGGTACTTGCCTAAGTAAAACAAAATTTTTGTATTCTTCACTTTGTTATTCAAATTGTAATTACTTAATTCAAAGTAAAATTTACAAAAAATATCTAGTAATTTAAGAACTTTAAAAGAATGTGTAACATTTCTTCTTCTCTAGTGTTTATAGTCCTATTAACAACAACACAGGGATATTATAGGGTTATGACAACAAAGAAATTAATTTTATATACCAGTGCACTAATACTTGTATAAGTCTTGCTTCGAAACAAATAGGAGCATATAGCAAAAAACAAATAAACAACATTCATCAACTTTAATATCATTCGTTCAAGTGGTGGTATTCTTTGTACTTATATAACAAAATAAGTAAAACACAAAATAAGTTGGCGGTGTTCTTTTCTTTTGTCACAAAGGTTACTATAAATGTTCACTACAGATTCAAACATTCAAATTCTAAACATATCTATTCTTACCTGACCTATTCTCTAATTGGCCGAAGGTCACCTCGGTGGCCTAGTTGATAACGTATTGGGCTTTCACCCTGAGGACCCGGGTTCAATTCCTGGCCAGGGTTTTGCATTTTCATATGCTATAAATCATCCCATTGTCTGCATTAGCCCAAGTGTGCACAATAGTCGGACGTTAAAAAAAAAATTAATTGGCCGCATATAGCATCAGATCTAATTATTCTTTCTATTAAGTAGATCTAATTATTCTTTATATACATATTAATACACATTGGATGAGGATTCTACTATGGATACTATAAAGTTGTATCAACATAAATTATATTACCTTTTAAAGTCATGCTTTCTTAAAAATAAGCAATTCATATTTTTCTGAGTTATTTGTATTGTGTAATTTTGAAATGTTTAAGTTCTATCCCTTATGGCTAGCCAATTATGTCCCTAAACAGTGAAATTTCAACCAACTTGGACTTTACCAAATATCTTATAATCTGTATAAACTGCATACAAAGTATTATGGTGTGTAATACAAATTCATTTATTATACCTGATCGTAGTAATTAACAGTTCATGACTAAATTAATCCAAAACGTTTACCAAATACACTACAAAAGTTTTGATAAAAACAAAGGGTAGTTTGAAAAGAAGCCCATTATCAGTTTAAAATGTCCATAGCATAAATTCGATTCTTTTCAAAGTACTATGAGTAGTAGTAATAGTTTTGCACAGTAGTAATTCATACATAACTACTCAACATGTATTGTAAGAATAGAAGTACCAGTCAGTCAACCTCAAAGTTGTTAGTTCTAGCCGCAGTTAATTCCCTTAACGTTAACGACTTCATCCCTCACTCATACCCCACATCCTAATTTGTCTAACTGATATAACTGTCTAACTGTATTGTAAGAATAGAAGTACCAGTCAGTCAACCTCAAAGTTGTTAGTTCTAGCCGCAGTTAATTCCCTTAACGTTAACGACTTCATCCCTCACTCATACCCCACATCCTAATTTGTCTAACTGATATAACTGTCTAACTGTATTGTAAGAATAGAAGTACCAGTCAGTCAACCTCAAAGTTGTTAGTTCTAGCCGCAGTTAATTCCCTTAACGTTAACGACTTCATCCCTCACTCATACCCCACATCCTAATTTGTCTAACTGATATAAAGTATGGATATTAAGAAAAAAAAAGTACTCAAAGTCAGAGGCTTTAACCTGAAACTGGACAATAAACTTAGAATACGCACAGGTTTTTAAGAAGGTCCAATATTTTCACAATTATAAAAATCTGAATTTAAGTGTCTTTTTCAAAATTTGTACACTTCATAATTATCACTCCTTTGTTAATGTTTTCTCGGTTTATTGTTGTGAAGTTTTTCAATTTTTTACAGTAATGTAAAAAAAGCAAAAAATAACTACAAGGAAATCTATACTACTTTACAAAGTGTTTGTAATATATTAGTTTTGAACTTTGGCTGGTTAATCTCGTTTGGCGACAAAATTATCTACAGTCAACGGTATTTTGAAAATAATAAGTGGCTCTTACCAGGAACTGCGATTATATGCATCTGATTATAAATAAGTACAGTCTGTCCCATAATTAAAAACTGCAAGCTCTTGTCGTTGGGTGTACTTTGAAGTAAAGGTGCCAAATCGTGAGACCTTAAATGGTAGAACCACGACACTTGAGACGGTGCCATCAAACTATCCGTATTAAAAGTAACTGTAACATAAGAGAATTGTTATGAACTTTGATTCTACGAATTATCAAAAACTCACCATATTATAAGCACCAATATTTCTTATTTTTGATGCTGCTCCAGTTATATAGCTGCTTCTACAATTAAAGTATTATTCGAGCTTTCATCACTTGTATTTTATAAATAACCCATTTTGTTTATTAACTATTGTTACAAATCAAATAAAGTTGCGGTTTTTACTTTACCAAGAGCATAATGGAGCTGAGACAAGTCCTGAGCACTAGTGATGGCCGCTACTAATAACATAATGCCCAGTTCTGTATCTTGCATGTCCAGTAACACTAGATCCTGCGCTTCCTACAACAGTCACAGCAAAAATCAAATAATACAAGACATGTGTCAATATAGTAAGTTTCCATTCGAAAATGAGTTTCAAATAAATTTTAAGACCATATAATTGGAACAAATCACATTAAAATACTAAGTAAATCACAAATTGCAATGCGGTATACAACTTATGTGAAAATTTGTTCAACTTCCACCTAAGAATAAGTATTTTGTAAGCTAATGTTTCATTGACAATTATTACTGTATTGTACCATGATGAACTTCATATACCAAATTAGAATTTTTTTTTTTTTTTTTTTTGGTGTTTAACGTCCGACTATTGTGCACACTTGGGCTAATGTAGATGATGGGATGATTTATAGCGTATGAAAATGCCAAGCCCTCGCTGGGAATCGAACCCGGGTCCTTGGGGTGAAAGCCTAGTACGCTAAAGAAAGTGTACAAAATAAATAAAAATATGTATGTTTTAATGGTCAACCAGCTGACATTAGGCTTCATGGAAATAATATCGACATTTACCTCAGTTATACATTAAATCATTATTCTGATATTTAATGTTGACATTAGAAGTGTAGAAATAAAAGTGATATTTCCTGTCAGTATTTCTTTTATTGGTTTGCCCCTCTTATCAGTGTTGATGGGGAGTAATCTGATTAAAGCCCTTCTTTCCTGAAGAGGATGTGATTGGTTGTATAACCCTTTAAATTAATTGTAAACTAGACTGTAAAAATTTTAATAAAAAAAAATAAAAGGCGATAAAAGCTTCTGATTTACTCAAAGCAAAAAATGCTGAGCAAAAATTCATACATCATAGCAGTTAAAACCTAAAGAATTTATATCTCGAGTTAGCTAAGAACGTTCGTTTAAATGAATCTGCAGTGGGTTATTATTATTACTGAAAATTTTTTGGGGTCTTTGTGAACAAAAAGACTCTGGTTATCTGCCACTAATACAAATGTAAAACTTACAATTTGAATATCCAAAAAAGCTTCTCTGATAGGTCTGCCCAAGTCTGCTTCATAAACAAGTTTCTCCATATCTCCCGAATACAGCTGCCACTTCTGCAGCGAGTGTCCTGCTAATACTATCACATTCCATTCTCCAGAGCTTATGTTTCCTTCGCCTGCTTGTGTCACCACTTTAACCAGTTTCTGAAAAACATTTCAGTAAAATATTTACTGTGATTTTACATAAAAGGTTTATACATTTTATATAAATAATACAATTTAATTATTAATTTATAAATAAGTAATTATTTAATATTTATAATTATTATTAAATAATTAATTTATTTATTAATAAACAATTAATTTAATAATTAATTATATTATTATTTTAATTATTAATAATAAATAATACATTTTATAAATACTGTACTATTTATAATTTCAACTACAGTAATACAGAGTTAGTGAGCCTGTGCAACAATAGCAGAACGCTATTGTTGATTAATTTAATGTTGATTAATTGGAAGATTTTTTTTATATTTTAAGGCAAAAAGCACTTTGAGGTTATCACCTCCCTAAATGTAAGTGTGAGTGTAAAGTGTTAAAGTTGTAAATGTGTGTGTTAAACTCGGGTACCACCAGGGACGTCTAAATCCTCTCAATCTTCACCTCCTGTGTGGCTTAATTGGAAGAAGAAACGAATAATATACAATGCACAGCCAGAAGTTGTTAGTTATTTTAAGTACGCCATTCATTATATTAAGGTTATTTAATACAACAGGTCTTACTTTGTTCTACTTTCATATTTAAAACTATAACCTATAACATTAATGACTGAATTCTAACATTGTACCTAACTGAAATATTTACAAATGAAACATACTATAACCGGTCTTTACATTACATATTTAAATTAGGCTGCAGTATTAACTGTTTACTAAAAGCAGAGTAATTTATTTAATAGCATTTACATATTAGAACTGTATGTTTTAGAGTGCCTTACTAATTCTATTTTAAAAACTGATTCGGTGAATAATTATTTGTCTTGGATACAGTATTAATTTAAACAATGTTTTTTAGCAAACAGCAGTCTTGGTACACCCCATGCATGCACTGTGTTTCACTCTCTTGTGGACACTTTATCCTGCTCCTGGAATCTTGTTTACAAACCTTTTATCAGTTTTAAGTCATTTTAATTTTTTTGCCTTAAAATAGAGTGAAGTGTGAGAGTTCCCTGGTGTTCTGACGAACCTGGAGGTACCCCCTATACGTAGTTTCAATAACACAGGTACTTAAGTTCAATACAAAGTGATCGGAATGCTTAGAATAATAATATATGAAAGTTGTAAAAAAATTAACCTTTTATTAAAAAAAAACTTTAAAACATATCTACACATAAATATAACTAATATTTTTTGGCCATGTTAGCTATCTTTGAGCAAATTAATAAATATCTTACTGTTTCCATGATTTGTGTTGTTGGTATAGAACCAAATATCAATGATGACATCCGCCGTCCAATACCACCTAACCAGCCATGCGGCGCTTTGATCGTACGACATACCAATGCATGTCTAGCTGCCGCTACCTGTGGAGTTACTAGTACTAGTGTAGCTGTAGTAGTCACAAGAAGACAACCCAAAGGCGATATTAATTGTAATGAATCACATTCCTGTCCATGCAAGTCTGCATTGCTCTCTACCCAACTGCTTTCATGCGCTATACTTGACCAATAACGAACCATTCCTTCTGGTGATACTGCTAAGCAGCATGGCATCTGAAATATTATTAGTGCCAAAAACAAGGTCTTTAATTGTTTTTTTAACATTAAAATTATTATAAACTTCACAATCAGAATAAATAAAAATACTTGTACACTTTTCTCCTCATAATAATCTTTTTGTGAGAAAAGTTTATAAATGTTTTAATTTCTTAAATGTTTTTAAGATAAAAGAATATAATGTTTCTCCAGATTTTAAAATTTTCTTTTAGTTCACATAAAATATAAGTACTAAATATTATTGCATTTTTTTCAAATATAAGTTAAATTTATATTAGCAAATAAGATAATATTTACGGAAACCTAACTTGAAAACTATTTAATAATTGATACTATAAAATAGGGTGCAGTATTTAAAGTTGTTTTTTTTTACCTGACTAGTTTGAGTTGTATAAACTGTAACTAGATGAGCTCTGTGGGCTAAATCACTTGGCGGCAATATAAGTTCACGACACTGTGTATTGACTGGTTTTCTCCCAAATGCTTGCCAGACTAACAGTCTACGACCACAAACAAACCAAGCCCAGCCTTCATTTGATATATTCACACTAACAGCTGTGTTACCTGGAAAACAAATTGGAATATTTTAAAATAAATATTTCGTAAAATAAAAAATATATAGTATTCTAAACAATTAAAAAAATTATAATTTTTAAAGACCAGAACTTTTAGACTTTCTAAAATATCTCATCTAAAATATTCCTCTAAAATATTTTCTGGGTTTTACTTCCTGTTTAGCAACCAAACAGAAAATACAATGTAAATAAAATAAATTAATTTAATCTGATTCTCAAACAACAAACAACAGTTAACTGAATAACA
The DNA here is from genome assembly GCA_022606455.1 of Callitettix versicolor. NCBI lineage: Eukaryota > Metazoa > Arthropoda > Insecta > Hemiptera > Cercopidae > Callitettix > Callitettix versicolor. The sequence continues at coordinate 52,024,317 of CM040188.1, read as the reverse complement.
TTAAAGTTCACAAATCTACTGGCTTTCTAAAATATTTATTCTAATGTATTTATCAGATGACCTTCCTGTTTAGCAATGACACAGAAAACAAAATTTAAGTAAGGTAACTGAATTTAATCAGATTCTCAAACAATATACAACAGTTAACCAAATGACATCAAATTATTGTCTTAATCTATTGTCTGCATATTACCTATTACTTTGCTTAGGTCTGTCAACACTTTTGTTGACTTTCTCGTACGTATTATAAATCAATACAAAATCTGCCTAATGGATGCAATTTCCAGCTATAATTTAAAAGAAAAACCTAAATTGCCATTACTAAATACAGTTCAATTACTATATAATTTGTATATATAAGACAAAAAAACATATTGTGGTTACTGTCATCTAAATAGAATTACTATAAAACAAAACAAAAAGGGTAAATAAAACTTAACATTACTTACAAACTAAATAACACTGCTAAAATTACATAATCAAAATTTAACAACTGTTCAGTAAACTCTCAAGGAAAACTGGTTAAAAAAAATCATTTTTGTTTTTACTCATCAAGTATTAAAAAAGAGACAATTACCATTGTACATTAGATTTAGAAATTAAACAGCCTGATTGATTTCACACAGCACTACATAGTATTTGATATTGAAGCAGCTCCCTACCCACAAAGCCAATTTTTTTTTTTTTTTTGCACACTTGGGCTAATGCAGATGATAGGATGATTTATAGCGTATGAAAATGCCAAACCCTGACCGGGAATCGAACCCGTGTCCTCGGGGTGAAAGCCCAGTATGCTATCAACTAGGCCACCGAGGCAGCTAATATGTCAATAAAGGTTATATGTTCTAATCGTTCAACTGATGTACAAACTGTCCAAACATACATTCTCTCTCCCCCTCTCTCTCTCTGACTCTGAATAAACTGTTTTGTTTTACATGTTGTACAAATCTCAAGTGCTGTATCGATTCCTGCATCAAGTCCAACCACCTTTAAAGACTTCAGCAGTGATCAATCCATGCCATGTTTATGGAAAAGGTACTGTAATTTATGTTCTTTATTTGTTTCACCCAACTTTGGGGTACACCAAATCAATCACTTCTCAATGCTCTGTGCCTTCCTCGTAGCCCAGTATTGCTTCATACGTTGTGATCTTGCTTTTCTTTCTTCGTCAGAGATTTGGATCGTTCGCTTGGATTTGACTTTGCCTTGGAACCGTTGCTTCTTGTCCTTGGTTATTGTATGTTATGTCCTTGTATTGTGATTTATGTTAATGTCAACATTTTATTTTAATTATTATTACAACTGAGTAAAAATACACATCTAGTAATTTACATTTCTTAATACAACACTTTGAGGAGACATAACCCATTGGTCATATTCCCTTATTGACTAAAGTCTATCAAGTCAAGTCTTCTGATTAAACCGGCTGTATGCAACAATCTGAATATCTCTAGATGCTTGTGTTGCGAGATGCTTGTGTCCGTGCTTCCTAGCAAGCTTTTTTATTTCTTCACTAACCGTATCTATTTTCAAATCCTTATGCAGGTTGTCATTTCTCATATACCACGGTGCATCAACAATACATCGGAACATTTTATTTTTAAAGGTTTGTATCTTATTTATGTTTGCCTTCTTTGTACAGCCCCAGAGCTGTATTCCGTAAGTCCACACTGGCTTTAAGACTTGCTTATATATTGGCAGTTTATTATGGATTGATAATTGGGATTTCCTTCCCAGAACCCAATACATATTCCTGAATTTCAATTTTAATTCTTGGTCTTTCTTTTTAACATGTTCATTCCATTTCAATTACACGTACAATGTCATTTCTAATTACTTCACGGTATTAGCATAGAGAACTTGTAATGAGTTGATTATAATTAGCAAATGATAATCAATCTTTAAATATGTAAAATTAACATAAACTGATTTTGATTCATTCAGTCCAATGCACCATTTCATGGTCCACCTGCTCACACCATCAGAAATGTCAACATGTTTTTTTTTAAAAAAACAGTTTACTTTCAAAAATGAATTACAAAAAAAAACAAAAGTATATACATCAAGTAAATAACAATACAGTAAGAAAAAATAATAATACATGACCTAAAATTAGTCAACAAGAATAAATTTGCTCAAAATACGAGGGCTATTCAGAAAGTAGATTACGTTATTGGATAAAAAAAAAACTAAGTACAGGAAACAAATTTTATTATATACATTTGAAAGAGGAACTAAAATACTATTTTTAGACATAATCGCCAAACAAATTTAGACATTTGTCATATCGGTGAACTAGCTTTGAAATTCCCGTGACGTAGAATTCCGCCGCCTGTGACGCCAGCCAGTCAGTCACGCCCGCGCGGAGATCTGCGTCGTCATCGAAGCGCTGTGTTGCAAGCCAAGTCTTCATCTTCGGGAATAAGTGGAAATCATTAGGTGCCAGGTCCGAAATCATGAGGGAAAATCTCCCACTTGAAGGCCGTCAAGACGTCTTTTGTTCGATTTGCCGTGTGAGGGCGGGCATTGTCGTGCAAAAACAACACTTTTGCACTCAGTTTTCCTCTCCGCTTGTTCTGGATAGCTCGTCTTAAAAAAGGTATTGCCAAACATTACGAAACTTAAGACGAGCTATCCAGAACAAGCGGAGAGGAAAACTGAGTGCAAAAGTGTTGTTTTTGCGCGACAATGCCCACCCTCACACGGCAAATCGAATAAAAGACGTCTTGACGGCCTTCAAGTGGAGAGATTTTCCTCATCCACCCTACAGTCGGACCTGGCACCTAGTGATTTCAACTTATTCCCGAAGATGAAGACTTGGCTTGCAACACAGCGCTGATGACGACGCGAGATCTCTCGCTGGCGGTGACTGACTGGCTGGCGCCACAGGCGGCGGAATTCTACGACACGGGAATTTCAAAGCTAGTTCACCGATATGACAAATGTCTAAATTTGTTTGGCGATTATGTCGAAAAATAGTATTTTAGTTCCTTTTTTTGAAATGTATATAATAAAATTTTATTCCTGTACTTAGTTTTTTTTTTATCCAAAAACGTAATCTACTTTCTGAATAGCCCTCGTAAAACAAAGGAGGGCTATAAAGTGGCCCTACAGAAACAAAATAAATATTTCAAAGGGCAAATAAATAATAATATAAAACTAGTTTATATAATACAAAAACTTTCAGTTCTTGACAAACCTCTAGCAGCCACATAAATAATGAGGTTGTCCCACATAAAATAGCTCCCACATAAATGGTACAATGTGCACCCAAGCATTACCACTAGCCCAGAGAACTTTAGTTAAAGCGAGACCTCCATTATCTTGGAGCCGATATTCAGGTCTTCAGCACTCCTTGATACTTAGGAATGAGTTTCAGTTCCCCAAACCCATGTACTACTGTTAGCTACCATCTGAGTACACATAGATTGTAACTACATGTTTCAATAGACTCAATTATAGGCCTAGACACTCGTGATTCAACACTTATGTTTCTGCAAGCATCTACAGACTGCTCAGTCCCAGAACTTGTATATCTTTAACAGCGATAGCCACACATCAGAGTCTACATTCTTGGCTCAGACAAAGGAAACCATGCAGTATTACGACTCCCTGCAGTGACAGGACAGGAACAGCAAATTCCTAAATGTAAATGTGAACGGAAAGTGTTTAAATCGTAAATGTAGTGCTGTGTGTTTGTTATTACAATTGGGTACCTTGGGTGACATAAAACTAACCCCAGCTAGTCTGCACCCCTGCGAGGAGTAAAGCCCCAAGTGTAGATGAAAATGTGAAGTGTTAAGTTATAAGTGTACGTGTTGTTAGAATTGGATACCACAAGGGACGTTCAACCCCTCTCAATAAGTAAAGCTTACCTGCACCCCCCTGCGGGGTAGTTCAATTATTAGTGATCCTTAGCTCAAATATTCTTTCAATTATTAATGACTAAAAATTACAAAATATAGAAATTTGCTTAATATTAACTTACTATCAGTAAAAGTAAGTGCCTCTGTAATAAGTACAGGTAAAGGTGTACCGAAGTTTTCAACAACATAGTTCAATGACTTGCAGATTATTTGTATCGACTGATTAGAACGGCCTGATATACTTCCTTTCCTTGAACAATTTAAAAGTTATATTAGTCCTTCATAAATCTTTTGTTTTAATAACAACATTAAAACAATTTAATTGTGGATACTGGCATTGTTAAAAACAGTCTAAAAGTTTACTTTTTTTTTAAGCTCTTAACACAGTTGTTCCGAGTAATTATCCATTGTTATACTGCATAAACTGGGCTAATGAAATTTTGCAAGATGAAAACTCTCAAAAAGTAGATTTTGAATTAAATACATTCGAAACCCTCAAGTGCAAAAGTGGTTCACCAGCACCAGCATTGCATTTTGTTCTCTTATCAGAAGCAACCACTTTGGCAGTTCAGTTCTCATTGCGAGAAAGTAAACATAGGACAATAATATTAAGTAACAAACAAAAAACATTACTGACTTTTTTAAAAAGTTCTTCATTGCACCTAAGCAATATGTTCCCTGAATAACTGGCATCTAACAAACAGTCTTTGTTTACTGTATTTTTATATTTAAGTTACTTTTATTGATTTAAAAAACCATATATAATACTGCACCATATATAATAAATGGTACAATATTATAAATCACTAAAATTTTATTTTTTATTATTCTTTTATTATTCTATTTAACATAAACAGATATTTCAGCACAGCTACACTCCTGACGCAACAAAGACATTTAGCACAAAATTGTCCACTACTGTAGCAAAAATTATTTTTAACTGTATATGTACATATTATATTAAAAAATATACTTGAATAGGTTAATTATTCTTACTTTTATTTCTAAAAGTGTGTCCCAATTATCTCAAAAGTCTGTATTCACCATCTACTTTTCAGTGAAAAATAAATGACAGAAAAATAAAGCATTAAATTTAATTTTTGTTAAATGTTTATATAGTACTACATTACGAGTGAACGATATAAAAATAGAGAACTACACTTACGTAGGTGTTCGCTTAAATGGAGTTTGCAACACTGACGATATTGATGATCTTTTAATGGGTGTTCCTCTACTTGACTGTCTAGACGATAACATATTTTTTGGCCCCAAATTCATGTTATCTTATCCTATAGAATAAGACAAATATCAATAATTTATAAAATATAAATTAATAACTGTGAATTATAGGCCCTAAACATTAAAAAAAGACATTAAACATTTTCCAATATGGACTAAAACTAGCATAATGAAACTAGCAAACTAGGAGCTGAAAGGCTCTAGATACTTTCTGTTGTATCTATTGCTGTATGGATTGCCTGAGTCAAGGTTTGCACTAGTATATTTTTACATCCTTTCTCTACAAAAAAATTTATTTGACAGTGTAATTACTTTAACATTTCAGGTGTATACCAGCCTCTTCAAACATTCACGTAACAATTTATTCATTTATTTCAGTTTTATTTACTTGAAACTGCTGTCCAACTTTCTTAGCCATTTACTTTTGAAAATCAATGAAGAAATACATTTCTGGAATAGATTTATAAATTATGAATTTGTCAATTTTTTTTTTTTTTTTTTTTTTTGTCAAAATGCTTTATTACATGGCCAATAGTAGTAATGCAAAATATAAAAAAGTGTGAAACTACAGGAAGTAAAAAAACAAAGTAAAAAATAAAAGTTGGCTGCAAAACCTAAAATTCACTACCACACAAGTAGGTAACAAGTTTTTCATCACAAAAACGATTAATTAAATGATCCAAGTTATTAATAATGAAAGGAATATAAACTTTTAAAAATGAAACACTTAAGAACCTAACTCAACTCGTTTGATCACGAAAATAGTAACATGTTTTTCATTGCGAAAACGATTAAATTAAATTAAATGCATGTTATTAATAGCGAAAAGAATATAAACTTCAAAAAAACAAAACTTAACTCGACTTGGTTGTTAGATGTTTACCTAACGACTTGGATGTTGAGTGTTTACCTACCTCACAACTCGACTCGGTTGTTGGGTATAGAATCAGTTTTCATAACCTTTGAGCACAAAGTTTTCATTACAAGAATTAGCAAGATAACTAAGTTATTATAATATTGTAACGTACATGAGCAATACCTTGGTAGTTCACGGTGTAATAACATTGTACAGAAAATTTAGCATTTTTTTTTTTAAGGGGAAAAGCACATTGAGGCTATTATCGCTTCCCTAAATGTAAGTGTGAGTGTAAAGTGTTAGTGTCGTAAGTGTAGTGTTGTACGTGTAAGTGTGTGTTAGACTCAGGTACCGCGCATGAGAGACGTCTAAATCGTCTTAATAGGTGCAGCTAGTTTGCACCCTCCTGCGAGGTAAAATTTCTTAAGTCATGGTAAATATGCAGTGAAGGTTGTTTTCAATTTTTCAGTACTTCTTCTGCTAAAATGATTTAATACATACACAAGAGAAATAACCCAAAATATAAAAGTGCTTAAAGTATGACAAAAAATAAAAATAAAAGTGTGATCACTTTTATGTCAATACATAACCTCAAAATTGCTACCAACCGAAAGTAGGTAGTTTTTAATTGCTAGACTGATAAAAAAAACTTATTTTTTTAAATGTAAAAGGCCTTAACTGACAGGATTGTATTTTAATGTAAAAGGCCTTAACTGACAGGGTTGCATGGTGAAAACCAATTTAATGAAACAAATGTCATTTTAAGGTTTTCATTATAAGAATGAAGAAAGTAATACACATTAGGATTAAGTAATTCCTATTAGAATATAATAACGCGCATGAGCATTAGGTTGGTATAGTAAATCATAACACACATGAGCAATAAGTCAGTGTAGGAAATCTAGTACCTTCTATGCAATGTAAACAGTAATGGCATCGCAATATACTTCCATAAAAACTGCCTAAAATCATAACCTTAAAAAAATTATTTTCTGCAGGTGACTGTTTATTAATTGGATAATAAGTTATATAATAAAAGTGAAAAATATCAAAAACAACCTACACTGCATAAATACCAGTCGTATTTACCGTGGCATAAACTTCTTTAATTTGTGCAATAGTGATGATTGAGGTTAGGGTTACAAATAACGGTCAATTACAACAATTACATGATGTTTGAAAACATTAAAAGATATTTTAATGTTAATTATTACTGAATGTTAAATGTTATCTCATCGAAAAAACTAGTACACAATTTTACTATACAAATCGTATGTATTCCATGCGTATAACTACCGGCAATTCAAGTAAGACAAAATAAATTGAATCATTCTGTAGAACTTACAGCTGGTAGAAATAATTTAAGTAATCCTATTACTGATATGTCTTACCTTTTTTTTAACTTTTACCCAAACCTTATTTCATGAACTCAGAATATATTATACTGTTCGGCGCCAAGCTTAAATTTTAATATGTAATTACAGTAATTCATAGTCAAAATATTAATTCGCACACACAGACATGCAAATATTGGTACAAATTCATTCATGAACATAGAACACATTAAATCAAACACTTCACCATAGATAAAGCACTATATCTGTGAATAATTTGTAAACAGTAAATATCGCTGAGTGCTGAAGGATGACTCAACAGGGAGTCATATATATTCCGGTTAAATGGCAAAGGCCTATTCCATTTTTCCTTTTTTTTATATTAGTGGTGAATTTGAAAACCCTTCAGTTAAGTTTGACACCTGTGTGGTAAATGTATAAATTTTTCACGTATTTACATTTATGTACATGTAAATACAATGTGTTTTTGTTTTGTTTTAGCACGCTTGCATTCGCAATTTTGGTCAGATTTGATTCGAACTTGGCACAAAAATCGATTGTTATAATAGCTTAGTAAGTTCGTTAATCATGAAAATTCGTCAACAGTTTCAAAATGGCGGCCATTTCAAATTTTTACATATTCATAACTTCTCTTAAACGATTTTGAAAATCCGATTTCGCCATCGTAATCAAAGTTAAAAACTGCACAAATTGCCATTTTGAATTTTTAAAATCCGTTGAAATTGAGAAACGTTTTTGATATCGATCAGGGTTTATTTTCAATGTAATTTGTTCAAGTGTTAGTATATGCAAATGCAGATTTTAATGCTGCTTGATATCATAATTCCAAAAAAGTAAGATAAAGAAAATTCTTTTGGAAATTCGCTTCTATCACGTCACGAAATAAATTGTATTTTAGTCCAATTCTAAATTAGCGACCTGTTATTATTTATATAAGCAAAAATTTACAATTTTGCTGTCATTCCTTGAATTATACAAATAAGTGCGTGAAATAGTTTTCTTTATTATTTTTTTTTTTTATTTTGTAAAATTGTTAGTATTTATGTTTTTAAGTTTGTGCAGTTTTTTTTGTGTATGTTAGGCCAGGGTACAGCACTGTTTTATTATTGTAATTATTACTTAGCAGACGTAAGAAAACTTTAAAATAAAAGGTCATGAGAAAATACAATACAAAAAAAAAAAAAAATTAAAAAGCAGTTAGTTACACTAAATAGTAAATGCCGATGTCCAGTTAAAGACAAGGTAAACATTGCTCTAATGCCGAGTTAGCAAACAGCTGTCTATTGCCATAACAATTGAAACAATCGAGTCAACAATCGTCAAATATCTCGATTGTTCAACCCGACTATTTTACGATGGTTGACTTGATTGTTTTGTTGTACGATGGTCGATTTTCTCGATTGTAAAAACATCTCGAAATCACGATCAATAACTAAACCAAATAATAACCACCTTCTGGATTATTTTTTTCTATTTACTAACAAATTAACCTCGATCACAGAAAAGTAAAAAAATGTATTTATTCAGTTCCATGGATAAACTACTAAATATTTATTTAGTGGTTTCAATTACTTTCGCCGGTCTAAAGTTTCTTGGCGATCGGATTAATGGTATGATAATGCAGAAAGTATATACTTTATATTAATTTTGGGCCTGGTCAGTTATTGCAATTGCATGTGGTTGAAACTACTCTGCAGAAACTTTTGCGGGAATGTTCTCAACAACTTTCCAAAGTTTCATGGTGATCTGATGTAATGCATAAAGTAAATACTTTATATTAATTTTGGGCCTGGGCAAGTATTGTAATGGCGTGTGGTTGAAAATACTGTATTAAAAACTAAACAATTAAGTGATCAATGTTATTGTTGAAGTAACTAAATTAATTTTTTTTTATTATCGTAAAAATAGTTCTCTAATAAAAGACCTATAAATGCACAGAAAAAAAGGAATAGGCAGAATTAACATTAAAGGAGCTGTTGCTTAGTAACGCTGTGATGTAGTATGATGTTACACTAATTATAAATCAAATAACCATAATTACATTCACAAGGCCTGTCATCGAAACAGGCCTTATGATGCATTTTAGCAAACAATATTTTGCCAAAACATTCCTCATAGAGAAGGTATATAAAACTCATTGGAGATGAGAAATACAATAATTTCTTCCAACCAAAGAAATGTGGTTGAACAATTACGTTAGATGCGATGTGTTGGTAACACTTACTTTATCGCTTCGAGATTGAGTGTCGTTGGCTAATGATTCAGGCTGTCAAGTCGCTAACCTAAATGGCAGCCATTTTTTCCCGGCAATTTCGCCAGTCGGCAAATAGACCACGACTGTAAAAGTTACGGCCACAAGTTCAACCACAACACAGATTAAAGAACATCTTTTATTTACAAAATCTCTAATCTTTAACAAAACATCCAGTAAATTATTTGTGTAGAATATGTTAGCATTAGTTCCAAAAAGTAAAATAATATATAATAGTATATAGTGCAGACAACACTATATACTGAGGAAAGAGCAGGGTAATTGAAGAATTGTATATTTACTATTTGTGGTTGAAGAACAATCACAATTACAAGACACAACTGTTCACTGCCAAGTTCAAATACTAGAATTCTGCTTAAATCACATAAATTAACTTATTCTTTTCTAAAAAAGGATTATCAAATGATATAAGACAGTGACATACAAGCTGCACAGTACACCTCCCTTTACTGTAATAGTGTAGAACTAGCCCTTTGAACCCTACATTTGTGAATAAAAAACAGTCATTTGCTTAAACTGATTAGATTTATATAAATATTATTAAATAATTTACATTTAATAAATGTATTTTTAGGAATTTATTATTGTAATTGTTAATATTTTTATAGAATAAGTTATACTGTAATTTCAAACTATGCATGTTGTAAGAGATGCAGATGAAGCCCATTCCTACTTGTGTGTCTAATGTTACATAGTTAATCATTATTCTGAATGTTTTTCAATCATGTGTTAACTACTGGACTGATTGAGATGAAATTTGGTATGAACATGGTTTAGGTACCTGAGATGAACAAAGACCTATCCCCTTTTTAAAAATCATCATACTACTTACCCAGTCCAACTTAATTATTTAGTATTTAGTTTTGAAACTGTATAATAGTAATGTTTTATAACTTGATTATGTATCTGTAGGTGTGAATAATAAATATTTAAATTATATTATACACCATTACACTACTTACCCAATCCAACTTAATTATTTAGTATTTAGTTCTGTGAAAAGTTAACTGTACAACAGTAACGTTTTAATAATATTTTATACTTCTTAATATAATATTATAAATCTGAAAGTTTATGTGTTTGTTTGTTATTCCATCAAGCATAACTACTAGGCTGATTGAGATGAAATTTGGAATGAACATTCTGTAGGTACTTGAGGTGGACATAGACGTATTCAAGTTTTAAAAGTCTTAATCACTGTTATTATTTATAAGCTTATATTTACAATTGATTTTAATTGAAATTTTTTCAAAAATCCTTATAATTCTAAACAATCTGCCTTTCCAAATTAAAAAAAAATGCATTTTCCATTGAAGTTGGCATTTACAATGACAAGAAGTCGAAGGGTTAGACGTTAAGAGTAGCAGGAATACATTTGGGAACTCCGTACTTCTCTCACGGGCAGTTATATGTCGCCTGTTCTAGAGTGTCGAGTAGCAAAAATCTATGTTTTAACCGAAAACCATATAATATTGTATATAGAAATATATTAAATTGAAATAAACCTATTCTGATTTTTTTTTTTTTTTGTGTTTAATGTCCGACTATTGTGCACACTTGGGCTAATGCAGATTTGAAATTTTGTTATCTACATACTATTATTGTGGGCGAAGCCATGACGGGTAACAGCTAATTTGTTACAGTTCAGCCACAATTATAATTTGCGAAATTCCTTGTGCATATAGAATTCCCCTCCAACAGTCATGACAAGAGTCTGCCAATCTGAGTCTACAAACTGTTACTACTTGGCGATAGTGAAGGAAAGGAGGGAACTATGGTGAGAGAGTGGGTACTCAACCTCTCATTCACACGTTTTCTCTTTGTCCCACTGGTGTTCTTAGCAGGCCGTTTTCTAATTGGCTATATAATGTATATATAGCCGCCTCGGAGGCCTAGTTGATAGCGTACTGAGCTTTCACCCCGAGGACCCGGGTTCGATTCCCGGACAGGGCTTGGCATTTACACTATAAATCATCCCATAGTCTGCATTAGCCCGTGTGCACAATAGTTGGATGTTAAACACAAAAAAAAAAAAAAATAATAATGTGGATATAACCAGACTTGTGACATCACAATATATTTATGGAGAGTTGATTCAGTGTGCAACTACGCTTCATGAGACTATGCGTTATTATCTCTCGATCTATGCATCTTAGCACCTACTTCAAATAAAATAATTGTGATGAAATATGTAAGACATATGCAGTAAAGCAAGCATACTGAAGCAATGACTCAAAGTTAAAAAAATTGTACCTAAACAACAAGAATAACTTTGAAGGCATGGTATGGGAAGTGAAGTGTTGGTTCAGCTGAAAAACTGACTAGACAGAGTAGAAGCTACACAGAGTGGAGCCCAGCTAATATCGCTTGTCTAAGCTTAGTACTGTTCGTTTCAGTAGCAACACTTATATTAAAAACAATATGTTTGGTTTTGAACGCATAGTCTACGCCACTCTGCATTTGGTGGTCACCTAACCTTAGACTTAGTTATCTCCCACTTAATTTAGTTTAAACACGTTAACTTCTTTTCTTAAGCCAGGGAGTGCAAATACAAGCAGTCCTTGCTTACTCAACAAAATTCCATTTTTTTTTGGAAGTTCATAGGCAGAGTAACAATTTTTTTTAAAACTCACTAGCCACCAACTCGTCTTCACACAAAATTTTCCAAAATATTTCCTATAAACTGCGTTGGATTCACACACACATATATATATGCCGCCTCGGTGGCCTAGTTGATAGCGTACTAGGCTTTCACCCCGAGGACCCAGGTTCGATTCCTGGCAAAAATAAATCAAATTTGAAATTGGGAAAGGTGATAAAGCAATTTACTTATGAATCAATGAGCCAGTTATTGAATCAAGAACTCATAAAGAAAAATTTTGTTCCACATCATTCTGAATATGGCTTTAAACTAACTAAAAGAAAGACCTGAGAACATGGACAATCATAAAAACCAGAGCTCCTATCCTGGTAAACACAGGTTCATCGGAAAAAAAAATGTCAGGATTTCAACTAAGCGTAACTCAAAAAAATTAATAATGACAACAGGAATTTTTTTTTTTATACCTTATTACGTTTTGATGTGACATCTAGTTGTTGCTCTGCAGACATGTAATCTGTTGTCAGATTCATGCAAAGTGCGTTGAATTATATCTGGGGTTAGTCATGATAGCGGCAGAGATACGCTCTAGCAGATGCACCAAATTACGAATTTACTCAGCATAACTATGTTCTTGATGTAACCCCAGAAGAAGAAATCCAACGGGATAAGGTCTGGATTTATGGAGGGATCGAAGAATATGCGCACCTCTGTTAAGCCAACCATTAGGAATCTGATGTTGAGGGCGTTGTGTACAGGTAGATGGTAGTGAGAGGGAGCTCCATCTTGCATAAAAATGACACGTCCAGTTTGTTCAATCTGAGGAAACACAAACTGTTCTAGCATGTCCAGATAGATGATCGCTGTAATTGTTCTTTCAGCAAAAAAAAGGGACCCACAACTCGGTCATGAAGTAGCCCACACCACACACTCACTTTTGGAAAGTCTTGTACGTACTCATGAATTCCGTTAGATTGTTATGATCCCCTCAACAGTTATGAAACGCAACCATTAATATGAAATGTTGCTTCATCTGTAAACGACTGATTTAAAGAGCTGGATTGTCATCAATTTCATTTAGCATAAAAGAAGCAAATTCTTCTCGCTTAGGCCTATCCCCGTTAATTTTGTCTCATGTCTGAGCTGAATTTTATAGGCATGGAGACGTAATAATTTATGCAGTACATTTAGAATTATTTTTGATATTTAGATTTCAAGGCTTCGTCGAACTACTGTTTTTTTTTTTTTTGAACTCCTAACACAAGATGACTGAAGGATGTTTTCGACATTTTCTTCAATGGTTCTCAACTGGCCTGGTGAGTATTTTTCTTAACATATCCTGTAAATCAAAACTGATTGTACCATCGACAAATAGCTTTTTTTGAACTCCTAACACAAGATGACTGAAGGATGTTTTCGACATTTTCTTCAATGGTTCTCAACTGGCCTGGTGAGTATTTTTCTTAACATATCCTGTTAATCAAAACTGATTGTACCTGGGATATGCATTCAAATTTTTCAACGAAGTAAATTTGTGGATTCAGTAAATCTTCTCCCCATCTAACTAGGTCTATTAATACAGAAGAAGACATTTTCTACATTCTTTTAACTTCCCTAATAGCTATATTTTTGCACCTTTCATCTGAATTATTGAAATGATGAAATTCAAAGGATGATTAATATAAGATGTCAGATTGGTTTATAAAATGTTTATTTAAATATCCCATCTTAGGTCACAAGCACATTCATACTCTATGTAAAAAAACCAATTATTCTTAAGGACGTAGATTGCACAGTACAAGTTAAATGTTAGGTTAGTTCCAAGTACCAGAATTTGGTATGGTAAATGAAAATATTTGTATGGTAACTATTTGGCATTTATGCTTTTTAGTTTGAAAATTACAGTACAGCTGATGTTAAAGTTTAACTTTAAAGTTTTATTGATTAAGTAAAAAAAAAACTTATTAACAAAAGATATTCAGTTAAGATTGAAGGAAGTTTTTTTTGTGATTTTAATCTGTTCAAAATGTGCTAAAAAAAAGGTTATCCAAACTATAATATAAATACAATATGGCTGTATTTGAAAAACAATAAATATTAATTTATTTTTGAAATATCAAAACTAAATATTAAACACCGCAATTATATAAAAAAAAATATATATAAATTTTAAAAAAAATATTAAATATAAATATATATAAGTATTAATTTCAGACTGAACAAATTCTCAGCCTACTTTCATTAACATTAAACACAAATTACTCTAAATAAAACTTGTTGGACTCACGCACACATCTTACATTAAATACGAGATCACAGAATACAGACAATGTGTCAATATCAATAAGGGATGAATAGTTCACCCTGTTAATCCATTGACTTGCAAAAATTACAAAAATTTGTAATGCATTTTTTGTATCACATATATATATTTACTTTTATACTTGAGTTTTTAAACAATCTGAAACTGATTCTGTAGGAAATTAAGAAACACTATTTTGTAATATATGAATCAGATTTACAGTTAAAAAAACACGAAAACACAAAAACACGTTTACCCCAATATATCATAAAAATAATATTAATGCAAGCTATTTTTAAAGATCAGACTTTTCAATTCATTTCATTAAGAATTTATAGCAGCAAGGAACAAGTCATAAATATATCTTTAGAACGTACCAAGCTTTAAACCAAAAAACTTTGAAAACAAAATACTTATACTATGATAAAATTAACAAAACACTACTGATTTTTTTTTTAAATTCAAATTTCTTTTGAACTGATTTATAATAAATACACCATTTCTAAAAGAAATATACATTTTAAGAGTTAATAAAGTAATAAAAAGAAAGAAAATCTGTCTATTATAAATATTACAAAATCAAATGCCGAGTCTCATAAATGACGTACTGCGTTTATTCTGCCGGACTTTACTATCTCCGCTCCATGTTTTTGATTTTGCACGGAAATGCTGAAGCTCTTCTTTATTAACATCTACCATCTTCCTATAAGCACGTGGTTCACAGAGCTCTTTATGACTTGCATAGAAAGATTTGTATCCACCATTGAGTAAATACATTTCTGGATACGCTAGGGCTGGATACTCATTGGTGTGTAAAGTTCTATCTCTTGAACGCAAAAACCGAGACCTGAAATTTAAAATACAAATAAATAAATCTGGCATAAACATTATACACAAAAGTCAATAGTCAATGTCTGTTTCTTTCTTATATGTAATTTATGTGTGAAGGGGATTGAATCCTTGTTGAAAGCATAATATTGTATTTATGGATTTATTTCTGTATTTTTCTTTACGTAGTTCACACATATTTATATTTCACATAAAATTGAGAACAAGTTATAAGCATTGAATAACACAAGTATTTTTGAAGATATCTATTTTTTGAAATTTGAAAGCTTATTGGTACTGTATTATTAGAAATAAAATTACAGGAGGAAAACTTCAAGGTTGCTGCTGTAGTAATTTATTTCCTTTAATAGATACCAGTCCCCTACTAGTCAAACAAAAACAACACAAAACAATACTGAAAAAAATTAAACAATTTAAAGAAGCCTACTGTACAGATTTGATTAATGTGTTTAAATGTACTGTTTTTAAGTGGACCTTGTTTGTGCATGTGTATAAATATTTGTTATATATTTATGTACTTCATAAAATTTTTTTTATAGATGACAAAGAATAAACTCTTAAAAAATGGCCGAAAACCTAAACAGAATTAAGACTAGACAATATTAAAAATATTGCACATAGTAAATAACATTAGAATATCTATATATATAAAAGGCAATGTCCTGACTGACTGACTGATCAATGTAAAGCCCAAACTATAAAACCTAAAGACTTGAAATTTTGAGGATACCTTCGTTTTAATATGTAAGCACGTACTAAGAACGGATTTTGTAAAAAAATGATTTTACTCCATTAAACTACTTACCCAGTCCAAATTTAATAAACAACGTACTGCCAATACTATTATAGCTAGAGACTTGAAATTTTCAAGGTACATTCTTACAACAATGTCAAGGTGCACTAATGAAGGATTTTGAAAAAATATGATTTTGACGCCACTAAACTACTTACCCAGTCCAAATTTAATAAACAACGTACTGCCAATACTATTATAGCTAGAGACTTGAAATTTTCAAGGTACATTCTTACAACAATGTCAAGGTGCACTAATGAAGGATTTTGAAAAAATATGATTTTGACGCCATTAAACTACTAACCCAGTCCAAATTTAATAACCAACGTACTGCCAATACTATTATAGCTAGAAACTTGAAATTTTCAAGGTACATTCTTACAAAAATGTCAAGGTGCACTAATAAAGGATTTTGTAAAAATTTTATTTTAACACCATTAAACTACTAACCCAGTCCAAATTTAATAATCAACGTACAACCAATACTATTACAGCTAGAGACTTGAAATTTTCAGGGTACCTTCTTACAACATTGTCGAGATGCACTGAAAAATGATTTTCCAGTATGCAACCACTAAAGAAGTAAACATGAGGTACAACAATTTTTATTGGAAAAAATATGTTTTTCATCTGAACTTCTTAAAACGTAACATACTCACTCTTAAGTAGAAGTAATGAAATATATTTTTCACCTTTTCCCCAAAAGAGATTGAAAGAAGGTATAAAATATAAAAAAGGGGTACAATTTTGTATTGAAAAAATATTTTTTTATCTTATATTCTAGAAATATGCTATGAAACACATATTTCAACATTTTTCTGAATCCATCCCCTAAAAGAATAAAAATGGAAAAAGAGTTATCATGGGAGAAAAGAGTGTTTGCATTGGAGAAAAAAATTTTTATCAAATTTTCTTAAAAGTAAACAAAATATTTTAAAACATAAATTATGCTATACACAATTCAGTATTTCCCCCCCGAATTCATCCCCTAAATATTCAGGTTATATTATTCATTCAGGTTATAACATTTTTTCATTTTCACTGTAAAATAATCATGAGTTTAGATGATCACGCTTTTATTAATATATTTTTTAATGTTTCTAAATTATTACATTACTGAAACAGTTTAAGTTTCGTGGGCGAAGCCGCGATGGGTAATGCTAGTAAAATTATAAAAAATTCCAGGTATATAGTAATGAAGTGACCCACACAAAGACAGCACTGTATTACTATTATTAACCAGCACAAGAACCACATTATTGTAAACTGAATATAAGATGTCTGCATTAAAGTTGTGTTGGTAGTTTTGAAACATCTTGTTTCCCAAAAACAATGCATTTTCATTGCCGAACATTATTTTGACAGGTTGAGAAAGAGTTTCTTTCTTGGAATTATGTCGGTTTGGCAATCTTTAACGTTTCAATGGCAGCATGGTTATTAAAATATTTTTAAAAATGCAGATCTGTAACAACCAAGAATGGAAAACTGGTGGACAAGCCATTTTGACTGAAGCCAAACTGAAGTAGGGAAAATCTGTCTTACAATTCACAATCAGGTTTTTTAATCTACTTGCTGATTATTCACAGATTGATTGTGATACCTGTAGTGCCCATGCTACCCAATATTTTCAATAATTGGGAGTCTGTTGCGTTTGTCCAATTCACAGATAACTTTGTAAATAAACAGGTTTACCTGAACACACACGTGCATGTATGTGTGTGTGTGCGCGCGTCAGTAATAATATCAGGGCGAGACGTAATTAGAAACATGTGATACAGGTTTAATCCCACTGGCTATACACTAGTGTGTTGGTCACTGCTAGCTTTAGAATGAATACCTTATGTCCAGTAATGAGTATTTTATAGGTCAGAGTAATGTTTTATACGGTAAAAGGTTAAAGATGAGGCACTTACTTAGTCCTTAGAACTTGAACAAAAAAGTTCTTGATACTGACCCAACAAAGAACAAAGCAAAGTTATATTAAAGTTGATACCAAGACAATCCGGACATTTCAGAGTTGTTGGATGTTGAACAAATAACTATTTAGCAAAAAGAATAAACGAAGCAAGCGATTTAAAAATATACATATTTACTTACAAAGTAGGCCCACGCTCAGATGAAAATTCACAATGAAAAATGAGAACATGACGTTTGCCACTCTCACTTTTTGTTGCTAGCTTTTCAACGAATTCTTTGATTACTTGATCTTTGGTGTAAATGTTTTTTGCCCCTTTGATATGACCTCCATCAAATTCATAAGGATAGCTGAAAAGTTAAAAAAACATTCTAAGATACAATACAATAAAATTACAATTCACAAATTAACTGACTAAATGAAATATGCTTTCAGCACACTGGACCATAGGAATTCTTCTTTTTTATTTTTGGCCATGACTCTACACAGTTAATTCAATCGGAGGATACATGCTTGTACGGCATTATTAAGTCCTGAACAAGGTCTGTGCATGTGCTGATGTGTATATGGGTCCATACCCCATATACCCATATCCTATGTGAGGGATGTCCATACATCCCTCCTTGTTAAGATCATTAAGAAAGTATGGTAGCTGACTCCAGACTCCAGTCAAAAAATTTTTCTTATCTGTGCACAATATTTAACTGAGACACAAAATTAAACCTACAGATTGCCCTAAATGTGCTGAGTTTGTAAAAAAATCTTAAGGGAATTGATGGTGATGAACGTTATTTGAAACATGTACTGTTTGACAACGAAGTAACATTACTCTTGAATGGTTATGTAAATTTTATAAATTGCAGGACCTTGGGGTATTATCAACCAAATACAATTGTACTATATGCTAGAGTCACTAAAATAAAATGTGAATGCACGATTGGTTGATTGAACTATTAATTTTTATGTTATAAAAATGACAGTTAATGATTAATTACAGTAGAACCTCGCGATACGATGGGTTCACGATACGATGTGTTCAAGATACGAAGTGGAATATCACAAATATTCGTGCTCACGAAACGATACGTTTTTCACGATACGATCCCAATATCTCTTGCCGCTTGAAATTGTTTTGAAGTTGGCGCGCTACGGGCAAACCTCACGCGTCACTAAGCAAGCCTCAATACGTCACTATTCAAGCTTTTATATGTCACGAGGCTTTTATTTGTTGAGTGGGTTAATTGCTGCTAATTTTAATTAAGTCATTGCTAATTTTAAGAAGCTTTACACAAAGCACCTTTTCAAACGATGCTTCAAAATGACAGAGAGCACGCAACTCGCACTCCATGAGTTTTGGGAGAGTCACTACGACATTGTCCATTGCTTAAAAATCATAGAAAAGGCATGGGGTGAGGTCTCAAGGTGCACCTTGAACTCAGCATGGAGGAAATTCTGGGCAGCTGTGGTTGCAGAACGAGACTTTGAGGGTTTCGTAATCCCTACTTAAGAAGAAGCTGTGGATGATCCTGCTCCATTGGAGGAGATTATTTCTCTGTCAAAGTCTTTGGGGCTTGTTGTCGATGAGGCTGACATTGACAACCTACTCGACGAGCACAAGGAGGAGCTCAACACTGACGACTTGAAGGCATTGGAGGCGATGCAAATCAGCGATCTTCAAGATACGATCCCGGTCCAGGAACGGATTAAGATCGTATCGTGAGGTACCACTGTATATGTAAAAATGTTAACTTGAACATAGGAACATATATATACCCCATTGAACGTGAAAATAACACACATGTAATGGACATCATTAATCTTGATACGTGACGTACTATTAATTCTAAAATCCAAACCAATGAACTGACAGAGCCACTATTGTTTTGCCTACAAGAAATCCCGATTCGATAATATTTGCACATTTTAAGTGTTTCTTAAAGTGATGCTATTAAATTTTATTATTTTTGGAAATCGCTTTATCAAAAATTAACTTTATTATTATTTGTTTATTTATTGGCTGCCTTCCGTGATATTTGAAAATATTAATTTTCAAAACCATTTAACTTTTTCAATAAGTCAGTTTAAAGAAATAATC
Source organism: Callitettix versicolor (assembly GCA_022606455.1). NCBI lineage: Eukaryota > Metazoa > Arthropoda > Insecta > Hemiptera > Cercopidae > Callitettix > Callitettix versicolor. The sequence continues at coordinate 52,004,176 of CM040188.1, read as the reverse complement.
TAACTTACCGGCAATCAATGATTTCATAATGCTCAATAATTGTACTATATTCTCCATTAATTAATCTAGCTAGTGTGTCTGACGATATACATTTGAGATCTTGATGTACTCCATTAATCAGAGGAAGAGCAAACGGTAGACTGAAGTCGCCAATTAGATCTTCTTTTATGGCTGCAACAAATTAATAAATGACAAATTATAGCATTGCTCTTGGGTAATAAATTGGAAAAAATTATTTTTTTCTATAACTTTTATTTTATTATTATTTTTTGCCATGTTATATTCCAATTCAGATACCTTCAAGGTTTTAAAAAAGTGTTGGTCTGAACTCATTTTAAATGTTAATTTCATTTTACAGACACGATCAATCAATAAGTTTCGGGAATTTAAAAAATTTGGCATTAAACTTTTAAATCAGGCACAATTCTAACATTAAAGTTACCGTACTGTACTTGAGTTTTTATAACGCTGATGATCATATAAATAAAATTATTGAAATTTAGTCAAATTTAGACAAATAACTAGTCTGTGCACTTTATACAATTTTGTTTTCCATGACATTTGAAGACATTTACTGTATTATTACGTCTCTTAAGCAAAGTTCCTTCTGGAGGAATCAAAGGGGCAGCAGATATCCTGGGCAGAGCACAAATCAGGAGGATCATGGGGCTCATAACAGGACACTGTGGTCTGAGGGTGCACATGAACAGGATAGGTGTATACCACGGAGAAACCGTGTGTAGATTGTACAGGAAGGAGGAGGAAACTGCAGGTCACATAATTTATGATTGTGAGGCTCTTGCTAGTAGGAGGCTAGCAGTTTTTGGTTTTCAAGACCCTGGGGATCTTCAGCAGTGTGAGCTAGTCAGTGGGTTGTTGGAACTTATTAGAGGCACCAATCTGCTGAACTAGGTTATTTTTAGAGGTAAGTTGCACAATAGTATAGTTGTTCGCAGTGCCTGGGGTTGAACAAATCCCTTCCTCTAGAATATAACATATACTATATTGTTTTAATACAATTGGATAATGGCGAACTCTATACGAAAATTCTAAAATCTTACTCCAAATGATACAGTATCACACAATGACTAATTTGAAGGAAGTTTTTAGAAATTTTGTTTACAAAACCATGTGCAGACTTTAGCTGCAATATCAGATGTTTGAGAACACTGTGTTTTCATATGCTATAAATCATCCCACTGTCTGCATTAGCCCAAGTGTGCACAATAGTTGGACGTTAAACACAAAAAAAAATCTCTAGCAGCTTGTTTTTTGTCTGTGTCAGGTTTTTGTTTAGTTTTAAAAACGTTCCTTTTTATTACTTTAAATTCAACTAACCAAATTCATTAAAATAACATACTTCACCATATCAACAAGTATGATTATAAAGGAATCACTGGAATATTAAAAAAAAAAAAGAAAAGAAAAAAAAAGTGTCTATTAATTTTGCAAGTAGTTTATAAAGAGGTTTTCTAACATCAAAAAACTTTCACAGGTCATATAAAATAAATTAAAAAATGCAATATTTTCTCTGTAAAATAATAATACACACACAAATACATAATTATATTAATAGAAATTTTAAAAAATTGCTCTAAAATTGCATTTGAAGTAGAATAAATGAAAAAGTAAGAACACAGATTATGTGTTAGATCAAACAATTTCTAAAACTAGTATAACTGGAATATATTAACTTACATCTGCTTAGGGCATTCTTAATAATGGTCTCTGACTCAGAAGAGCTGTACTTTAACTGATTTTTTTGTATCGTCATCGCCGTATCGACTGAAACACTGTGAACAAGTTTTGCTCTTTCAGTTGTGAAACCATATTCAAATAAAGTTCCACGTCGAGGGGTTTGAATATTTTCTGGAACTTCACTAAGAGGCTTGTGTCTCTTAGTCTGCGGTGAGTGTACAATCTCTTCCTGTAGAGGCCTTTTGCCAGGAGCCAATATGTCGCTAGTGAGCTAGGAAAGACATTATATTCTTAATTTCAAACTTTTACCTAGTTAATATTAGAAGCTACTTAAAGTTTTAGGTATTAATTTTTTTATTAAAATTTCAATGTTTTAAAATGGTCATAATTTAAAAATTTATTATAATAAACACATTAATAAAATCAAAATAAAACCTAAACCTGTCATTTCAGAAAAGGAGAGGAAAAGAAGATCAGAGAGAATGAAGAGCTACTGGGAACAATGAAAAGTACAGCGCGCAAGAAATGATTAATTCAGCGTACCCCAAAGAGGGTGAAACGAAAAGAAGAAGAAACACATTAATGTGTCTATTTATTATATCAATCAACTAACAAAGTCTGTCTACGATGCCAGCTATCTTGCATTAATAGTCTCTTAAATGTTCATGCCAGCAGTTGCTAACAGCTAGTTATTCAAATGAAAAATAGGATTCAGTTGCATAATCAAGATGATGTCATTCGTTACTATTGATAATGCAAAAAATCACAAAAATATTAACCAATAAGAATGTCTTGTGTACTGTTTTTAAACGATCATATTTGTTGATTACTGAATAATAATCACAAAATACTAATAACAGAATGTTTAGTCAAATTTATTGAAATTAATATGCCTGTAGTTCACTAGTTGTAATTTTATACACAATTTTTCTTCAGAATATTCGATGCCACACATAAAAGAGCATGTTAGAATTTATATCCTTGAAATAATTTCTTGATCATTTTATTCTGCTTCCTATCGACGCAGTGTGCCTGTAGTTTTATTCCATCGCGATATTAACAGTTTTAAAATACTAGCTCTAAAATACATTTTTGAATTTACACCCTTGAAATGATCACTTAATTCTACATTCTTACTCGATCAACTTCCAATTTATGTATGTTGGACGTTTGATTATAATGTAACAATACACAAGTTACAGTATAGCACTACTGTTTGATATATTCAGATATAATAAATCATATTGAAGAACTTGTAGTATACACAGCAAATAGCTAAAATGAGTAACACTAAGGGGAAACCATATTTTGAACACAGCCAGGACATTTAATTCAATCACTAACAAACAACTTTTTTTTACACTAAGGACTGTAGAACTAGTCCTAGTGAGAATAGTTTTTATGGAAGGTTTGTTTTTTAAATTTAAAAATGTATTTGGCCTCTAATGTATGCAGGCCAATTTCCAAAAAGTAACAACTCACATCACATATAATAATTACTTGATTACATTAAATAAAAATATTTTTTTGCAACTTGGATTTTTTTTTGAATCAATATCACCAATGCAGAGGGTGCTGACTACCAGCATCCTACCATGAGAGGATTCACATGTCCCTCATGGTACCCAAGTCTAAAACACTTACAACTTCTGCAGTGCCGGTCTTAGCTTTTTAGACAGGTCGTGAAAAATTTACTGCGGCGTCTATGTAAGGACGCGTTTTTAACATCTAATAAGAATGGGTATACATATACTTTTGAAATAAATTTGAAAATCATTAATTTTAATCTTAATCCATAAATCCATTCATTTTAAGATTATTTAAAAAAATTATTTTTATTGATTAATTTAGAAACCTAGACAGCGGTGTTCTGAGCTAGCACCCTTGGGCGCCGCCCAACTTCGCCCTCCCCCAAAGGCCAGCACTGCACTTGCGACTTTAACACTTTACACTTACATTTAGGGAGACGATAATAGCCTCAATGTGCTTTTTGCCTTGAGCAAAAAAAAAAAAAAAAAAAACACTGTAAATCTGTTACTTACATCACGTGCAGGAAAGTTTTCTGAAATACATCGACGAAATGTTGTACGCCGCTGTTCTACACAGGAACTGATGATAGGCGCTAGGATCAAACCTCCCATTCCCGGAGGTAGATGTGCTTCTTCCTCTGGCATCTGAAAACAAGCGATTAAATGTTTTAACAATAACATTAAAATGTAAGGATGTTGCGTAAATTAAAAATTACTTTTTTATAACTATGAAAAACTAGAAAGGTTGCAAGAAATTCAATGCAAAGCAAAAGTTACAGATATGTGTTACAACTGTGTTCAGTATAATGATCTGCCTTCCCTAGCTTCGTCAATTCTATTTTCGTTGACGCATTTTGGAGAACCTCCATCTTCAAAAACTATTTAGTACTACATATGGCAGAAAAAGGAAGATGTATGAACATTTTAGAAAACTTGGAAATTTTAAAACCTAAATTAAAGGGAGAAAACGTAATAAATGAACAGATATCGTCGCAAGCAGATATTACGTTTAAAAATCTAAAAATTTTCAAAAATTAACAGGAGGGATGACCGTTGAAGAGAAAGTTTGAAAGGAGCCAATCAGAAGCGAGCGAAAACGTATGATTTTGAAGAGCCAATCAAAAGCGAGCACATCAGGTTTAATGTACACGTGTTGAATAGAGGAGGGGTACGAGGTAGAGATAGAAAATTATAAATAGGACGGGCCATAATATTGGTGACCAGTATAGATATAGTTTTTCAAGATGTAGGTTCTCCGAAACACATCAACGAAAATAGAATTTACAAAGCTAGGGAAGGCAGATCATTATACTGAACATAGTGACAATAATCCTAGCACAAAGAAGAAGAATATAAAAAGAATTTTAGAACACTGTTAATTTTTTTTGCTTTAACGTCCATACTTTATACCAGTTAGATTAATGAGGACACGGGATTGGTAATAGAAAGGGTAAAGTTATTAGCAATAACTGCAGTTTCAAATGTATGACCTAAGACGCACAAGTTCACAGAGACACAGAATGTCTTAGCCATATGTACGACAAAAACACAATTTCATATATTATTTGTTAACAGTATTTTTTAATCAAAAAGTTCTGGACTTACTGTTTATTAACAGTTTGTTTAAAAAGTTGTTCTCCATCTTAAATTTTATTTTATTTTATTATTTTTTTTTGTGTTTAATGTCTGACTATTGTGCACACTTGGGCTAATGCAGACAATAGGATGATTTATAGCGTATGAAAATGCCAAGCCCTGGCCGGGAATCGAACCCGCGTCCTCGGGGTGAAAGCCCAGTACGCTATCCACTAGGCCACCGAGGTGGCTACAAGTATGTAAGATATGTAACACAGAACTCAACTGAACACTCTCTTTCCAATGTGAAGACAATATTGGATTCAGGGCAAGTTGATTGCGAAGGATTAAAAACAAAAAGAAGAAATCCCATCAATTCTTGAAAATAGCTAGAATTTATGAGAGATATCAAGATATCAATGTTTCAACTGGAAACTTGTAATTAGGAAAAAAAGGATGTTTTTTTTTTATTGAAGAGCTAAATCAACATTAGATTAAAATTAAAAAATAAATTCTACCTCTATAGTAAGAACCGGTATAATTTGTACGTTGAATTAGTTTTTAACAAATTAAGTTTTAATAATAATTGCTGACTGTGAAAACTCCACATCTAACACACCTTTTGGCACAATACACCATGTTTCATAATAACTTTGAACTACATTTAAATCTTCCATCAGCATTAGTACGACATAAGCCAAGGCGTAATCCTAAATCACTTGATTTTGTTGGGATTCTTATGAATACAACAATGTACTGTAAACTGGAATTAACAATGAAATAAGATTGGTATCCAGAGTGAAATGAGCACAGCCTGACCAGTAGTAGCCTCAGCAGCCACCTTGTGTTGTATACTTTCACTACAGATACTGACCTGATCAAACCGTTACGCAAGATTTGACAAAATAATCTAATTGTTAACGGAAGAATATTATTGTTCAGTGTATTTAAATATTACTTAAATCAATCACCAAAGGTTAAAAATTATTATCTAATTATGTATTATTTTTTTAAACTCATTCTTTGTATCTATCTGCAATGTACGAGGTGTGTTCAGAAAGTAAAGAGAATTTTTTAATTTCGCGGGCTTGGAGAGTTCGATTGTCAAACATTTTTTTTATTATGTTGGTATACATGCCCTTGAAGTATGATAAAACTTTCAGCTGTTTTCATTGTTGACTTTGTGACAGCCACTAAGGTTACACGTGTTTTTAAGAGATCGGCGATTTTCGTTTGTTAAAAGAAATGGATCAAAGAATTTGTATCAAATGTTGCGTAAAAAATGAAATAAAGTGTAACAAAGTGTGTGAAATGTTAACAAAGGCCTATGGTGAGTCTGCAATGAGTAAAGAAAGAGTTTACGAGTGGTATAAGCATTTCCAAGAAGGCCGTGAAGACGTTGAAGATGACAAATGCCCTGGACGCCCCAGCACATCAACAACCTATGAAAACGTGGAAAAAGTGAAAGAAATGGTTATGAACAATCGCCGAACCACAATTAGAGAGGTCGCTGATGATGTTGGCATATCGATTGGATCATGTCATGATATTGTTTCCAATGTTTTGTGTATGAAACGCGTGGCAGCAAAATTCGTTCCAAAATTGTTGAATTTTGAACAAAAACAGCGGTGAATGGAAGTTGCTCAGGAGTCACTAAATGAAACCAACAATGATGCAGAATTACTGAAATGTATTATAACAGGTGACGAAACATGGATTTACGGATATGACGTCGAAACTAATGCTCAATCATCCCAGTGGAGGCATTCTGGCTCGCCAAGACCGAAAAAAGCTCAACAAGTGCAGTCGAAATTGAAGGGTTATGCACATTGTGTTCTTCGATATTAAAGGTGCATCATGAATTCCTGCCACCAGGTGAAACGGTCAATAAGGAGTACTACATACAAGTTCAACGATGTTTGCGTGAAGCAATCCGAAAAAATCGCCCGGATCTGTGGAAAAACAATCCATGGCTTTTGTACCACGATAATTCACCAGCTTACACATCATTACTTGTTTGTGAATTTTTGGCCAGAAACAGTACTGTAATGATGCCTCAGCCTCCATATGACATGGCTCCATGTGACTTTTTCCTATTTCCAAATATAAAGAGAACCTTAAAGGGCCGTCATTTTACAGCCATAGATGACAATAAAAGTGCATCGCTGAAAGAACTAAAGTCTATCTCAAAGATCGAGTTTGAAAAATGTTTTGAGGATTGGATGAAGCGCTGGCACAAGTGTATAATCTTCAATAGGGGACTATTTTGAAGGCTACAACATCAATATAGAAGAATAAATTAATATTTTGTTCAAAAAATTAAAATTCTCGTTACTTTCTGAACACACCTTGTATATTATTATATTGACAGAATTTATAGTTCCATCCCCGTTAATACACCAGAACTACCAATGTGCAAACTTATCAATAATGAAAAATTATGGTTTTAATATTAGTTTTTAAAAATAAAAATGAAAAATAACTTAATTACTTTAACAGGAGACATGAATTCAATGAAACCATCGTCTACTGCTTCACTGGATGATGAGGAGTGGAACAAATTAATTGAAGCTGAACTACGACGTGGGGATTCTGCAACGTTGCGACGTGGTGCAAGTCCACTAGGTTCTGCAAATCTGAAATTAGAGGACGATGTTGACGATTTTGAATCTTCAGAAAAACTAAAACCACTATCTTGTGAATTTGGATCGTGATCTTCTAGTGGTAATCGTGAACGTATGCCAGATACTTGTCGAACAGCTGCAAACTGAAAAATAATTTAAAAAATAATTAAATTGTGGGACTACTACTTCAGACGGTATTTTAATAGAATTATTAGAATAAAATGTTATTTTTTTAAAATAAGTTCATTTTTTTAAAAATAAATTTGAAGAAATCAAACATTTTATTATTGCTGAAGAAATGATCAATTATTGGTAGCTGCAATCTGTTACATTTAGTCAATATTTGTGGAAAATAAAGTAATAAATAATCTGACAGGATTACTTAAGTATTTAAAACTGAGTAAAAATCAAACTGCAAAGAACATTTTTGAACACAACTGTTAAATAATAAAAATTACAATAAATATTTATTTTTCACTGTTCGTTAAAAGCAAAATACAGTCCTATAATACCTTCAAGAATGAATTACCATTTCTGACCTCTAACAAAATATTTAATCTGCTAAATTTGTAAGGGTTACCAAAAACTTGCTACGTTAAGAATGATACTTAAAAATTTACGAAATACAGGAAAGTTAACTATATAAACTGGTGGTTAAAGAATGCAAACAGCGTCTAATTAAAATTGTATGCGTGAATAAAAATAAAATAACAATTAAATGTACTTAGAAAAATGACAGAATTTATATTTCGTTAGATCAGCACAACTAGTGGGTTGCGATTGTTTACATGTTTCTCTAAATTGCAGTTTTGTTATTAATGTTGATTACAGCTTATAGAATTATAAATTTTAAAAAAATATAAAGATATTATAAATACATTTTTATTATCCTGAAAAGAAAGATTTTGTAGTTAAGTAATTAGAAGTAATTAATATTTAAATCCAATTTTTGTTAACATTAACATTATTTTACTTATTTATTTAAAGGGCAATTGAAAAATGTTTTGAATATGTAAAATAGAATAAAATATAACGGAAAAAAATAACGGAAAGGAAAATCTTAAGAAAAATTATAGGAACAAAATTTCAGGATAATAAGGTAGTATATATAAGAAATGAAGCTCTCTATAAGAAAATTGAAAAACTGTCAGATACTATGAGAAAAAGGAGAATAAATTTTTACGGCCATCTTCTTAGAATGAACTCCAATAGATTGACGAAACAGGTGTTTGATTTTTTCCATAATCGTATAACAAAACCGAACTGGTTTAAAGAAATTGAAAAAGACCTAATAGAATTAAAAATTACAGAAAATTCACTGCTTGACCAAACTGCTTAAGATAAGTACCAAGGACGAAAGAATAAGATTCCAAGATAAAACCAAAATAAGACCTAAACCTGTCATTTCGGAAGATGAGAGGAAAAGAAGATCGGAAAGAATGAAGAACTACTGGGAACAAAGAAAAGTACAGCGCGCAAGAAATGATTGATTCAGCGTACCCCAAAGAGGGTGAAACGAAAAGAAGAAAGAATAAAATATATGTTCCTAATCTGTGTATAAACAGTTCTCAAGAAATTTGTAAGAATCACCATTACTGATACTGTATGAATACTCTCAAAGCAGCATCGCTGATGCAAGTAACAACGCATAACATAATATACTCCAAAAATAAAGAATGAAGAGACAACGCAAAACATTAGCAATAAGATACAATCAGGAAAAACCGATTACATTAACTTATTACATACAAATTTTATTACATTCTCAATAAAAATGAGTACAATTGAAAGACAAAGAAGAGGGTTGGCTTACTTTTGAAGGTGATGTTTTCACAGGACTACATGTGATTGTTGAAGGCGGCTGATTTTCATTGTCTCCTAATTGGCTGAGTCGTCTAGGAATTACTCGTTTCATTCCTCCTGTTCCGATTGGTGTATTGCAACTGGAGAACTTCAGTGCATTTTTCAGCAATCTGTAACCAAACAAAGGAATTCTGAAAATTCTGTGGCACAAGTAATACAGTAGTTGTACAAAATACAACTGTGTCATAGTTGCCTCTTTTTTACGGGCAATTCCTAGTCTTGAAAAAAGTTTATTATTATTTAATTACATACCAATTAGCTTTTGAGATTAGCAAACCTGAAATTCTGTTAATACCAGTAAATCTAAAAACTATGAACAAAATCAGTTCAGACAGTACATAACCAAGTAAGGTGGAAGGAGGGGCAAAAGTGTTTTTAAAAAATTACAAAACATCTAAAAACTTTTCATAGAACTAAAATTTAAAAGAAGAGGCTTAACTATCAATGCATCAAATATGCTTCTAAAAGTTCTTATCTGGAAAAAGTCCAGTTGAAATTGTAAAGCCTGATTTCTCAAAACTGGTTCATCAGTTCAAAAGAGATGTCTACCAGTTATGTTAAGAATTTTAATGGGTCAAATGGCTCGAAAAAAATCTAATTACTGCAAAAATAAAAAAAATCAGAAACATGCTAAATTTGATCTAAATGGTCAGATCAACCATTAGTTAAATCATTTTTTCAATGGAATCTGAAAATTTCAAATGCTAATTTAAAGCAAATCTTAATAGATTATGATTGCGAAATCAAATTTTAGAAAAAAGTATGGAATAAAAATTGTGATTTTTAGAAAAATTTGAAACTATAAAAAAGACTTAGCTAGGGTAGATTTAATCTATTTACACTATTATTACTTAAGTTTTTATATCAAGTTTGAACCAAATCGAACCAAACTGTTGTGAATCCTAAAGTGCTCACATACACACACACACACACACACACACACACACACAAAATTAAGGCAAACAACACATTTAGGCTATCATTATTCTTTAGGGTCTTGAGGGGATCAGTGCTTATTATATTGATCCAGGTTTAGGTCTTATAAAGGTGTAATGTGTAAAGGTGTAATTTTAAGAGTGTAATGAACCAAAAAATTAAAGGGTTAGCTAATGAATTCAAGGATCCAACACCATGGAATTATTAAACTCGCTTGTAGGAATTTACCACTTAATTTTTAGTACTATTGTAGAAACGATTTTTTAAAATTACACTTTCAATAACTATTTTACATAAATCAAAGGTACAAGGAATAACGTAATTTATTATACAACATTGTCATCAGTCAGTAGAACCTATCAGAAAAAAAAGTAGGTATAACTTTTAGTAAAAACTATTAATACGGCATTTTTTTACTCCTAATGTTGAAGTTCTAAAACACAATGGAATGGGATCAATAAATAAGTATTTGTTTAGGAGTAAGTATTACGCGCCAAGCCTTTTCAGTTTTACCGCGTAGGCCTACAGCACTTAATGGAGGGAGTGTCTTTGTTACTGTCAAATACAACTGGGTACAAAACACACGATTCTGATTTTACTAAAAAGTCTGTTTATAAATTAACAGTAAGTCAGTTTAAGTTAATCTACGTAAATGTAAACTGTGTAATTTACAGTCGTGTAAAAATAACAAAAAATTAAACAATATGTGATACGTAGGCCCTAACCTAACCTTACTTAAATGTTTACATAAATTACAGATACTTTATAAATATATCATTAACCTGACCATATTCTTTTAATTTTAAGAATATTAAAAGAATATTCTTTTATTTTTAACTCCAACCACTAAACAAATCTTGACAATATAGTTTTTTTTTGAAAATTAAAATAGACAAGTAGAAGAGAAAAAAAATGATAGAAAACGAAATATAAAAAATTCATATCCTTAAAATGTTTGAGAATTTCCTGTGCCTTACTTGAATGAAATTAATTATTAAGACCACAGGACGTTTTAGTCCTAAAAATGATTATTAAAAAAAACATTTATAATAAAATTTAACGTGCCAATACCTTTCTAGTTTACACTACAGTAGGCTATGTACCTTGAACAGCAATGACAAACATCACAGATGGAACTGGACATTTCGAATTAGGATTGAGTTCTGTACTACGAAACCACCAAAACTTAGCGAGTTCCTCGACAGACTGAAGCTAAACAGATGCTACCGTAGAGCCAAGCTTGTTTTCCCCCACCACTAACCCGGCTCGACCAATCCTGAGCGTCATCTCAGTTAAGGTTGATTGCACTCTACAACATTGTTGTTACTTTCATACATTCCGGTTTATCCTTCCTCTATCTGCCGAGACAATGCCGATTTCCCCGAACAATTTGATAAGCTAAAGCAAACACCGTAATGTCAACGAAACCATTACAGTACTGATAAGGGCTTCTGGACTTTACGCTTCATTGAAATACCGTTACAATGTGTACAATTTAATATTTATTTTGTAAACAAATACCTCGCGTATTTGTTACTTGAAATTGTTCATCCTGAAATCTGAAAGAATTATCGTGTGAATCGAGCGAATCCTCGGGGCAAAAAGTGGCACCATCGCAGTAAGACACACGACCTTGAAAGCGTCTATCCACACTTCCACATTAATTTGTGTGTGTGTGTGTGTGTTATAGTATGTGCGCGCGAAAGCCCAAGTTCTTAGTTTTGAATAGATTTTATTAAAACTTGGCGCAAAAATCGATTGTAAGAGCTTGGAAAGTTCGTTATCCTGCAAAATTATTACGGGAAATTTTAAATCTTTTAAAAATGCGTATATTTTTGTCTAAATATTTTTGAAAATTGAAAAACTAATTTTACCATCGTAATCAGCATTAAAATTTACAAAAATTAGCATTTTAAATTTTCAAATCCGTTGAAATTCAATTTGAAGACGATCACGGTACATTTTCGTCAATGCACTTTGTACGTGTAAAATGCTAATTAATACAGGGTGGGACAGTCAAACCGCACGATTCAAAGTATTAAAAAAACACACACAGAAACAGTTTTTTAGTCATATATTGCAACAAACCTTAAGAACATAAATGGAAATTTTAATTCAAACAGAAAAAAATGTTTATTTTTTTAATATGACTCCATTAAGGTGGTGACCACCATTTTGAACACAATGTCTAAGTCTCATACTGAAATTCTCACTGACACGTCTTAGCATCGCCGGTGTTATCGCACGAACTTCTTGTTCAATCCGAACTTTCAAATCCTGTACCGTTGTTGGACGAGTCTCAAAAACCTTCGACTTGAGATGTCCCCATAGAAAGTAATCACAAGAGGTCAGATCAGGCGATCGTGGGGGGCCATTGAATATTTCCATTCCTACTGATCAAGCGGTTCGGAAAAATGTTTCTCAGAAGGTCCATTGACGCTCCGGCTGTATGACTGGCTGCTCCATCTTGTTGGAAATAAGTGTTTTCATTCACAGGAAATCGTCGAAGTTCTGGAATGAGAAAGCGATGCTAAGACGTATCAGTGAGAATTTCAGTATGAGACTTAGACATTGTGTTCAAAATGGTGGTCACCACCTTACTGGAGTCATACTCAAAAAATAAACATTTTTTTCTGTTTGAATTAAAATTTCCATTTATGCTCTTAAGATTTGTTGCAATATATGACTAAAAAACTGTTTCTGTGTGTGTTTTTTTAATACTTAGAATCGTGCGGTTTGACTGCCCCACCCTGTATACACAGATTTTAATTCCGTTTACGACGATCAAATACGTAAACAAACATATTACAACTGGATATTCGGTCCCGTCACGTCAGCGAAACAACCGCATGCCTGTTTAAACTTCTCGCCTTTTTATTTTACATAACTATATGTTTCACGGACAAGGTGAGATATTTGGCGGGCTAGCTGACGCAAGGGGTAATGAACGCACCGGAGAGGACAAGGGCAACGCTCTGCCTTGACTTTGTTGCTCACGTTTGATCGTCCTTACTTTCCTTTCCAGCGAGAGTGGAATATTTATAGATAGTGAACAGAGCCTTAAAAAGAAATTATGTCCGCCAAGATCGTGTAATGTGGAACAAACATTGCGCAACTTCTCAAATGTACGTTGAAAGAAACGAAAGTAAATACAAAAAAGTGCCATTATCGCCCTCAAAACGTCCAGTTCAGCAGCTATAGAGAGAAACCTGAAAAAACAGCATTAAGCCGAAGAATAGATGAAAGTTATGCATTTGAAATGCCGCTATTTTGAAACACATTTAAAATGTGTAACGACCTCATACAAACTACGTATTTCCAGAACTGATACTGTAGCTGCGTGTGCATTGTGTACGGATTTACTAGTGTACTTCCAGTAGCGTTGCTAAAAAACACAACAGAATTACTGTCATACGTATGGCTGCCTAACCAATTAATAAAAATGGCAGCAAGCCAAGGCATTCAATAATTATCGCATTGTTATACGGGAATTATTAACGATTGCCTTATTTAACATTATTGTACAGAGTGAGTTTTTTTCCACTCTCTGTTAATTATCTCACTGTTATAGGGGAATTCTTCTTAACGTCCGTCTTATTTAACAATACTGTACAGTGTTTTTTAATCGTGAGCAACGATTACTAGTATATCGGTACTTTAAAATATGTTTGATTCTTTTTCTTTTTTTTTAATTTTGTGGGCAAAAAACCTGAAAGATTATCATCGCCCAAAACAGGACCAGAAAGAGATTACCAATTGTCAAATCGGATTGTAATTGCGAACGTAAGCATACTAAAACAAGCGCGCGCGCACACACACACACGCACACACTAAGCTGGAACCTTGAACTTAACGCCGAACCTGATTATATAACGTTTTGAGGGGTCGTTAATAAAATGTGTGTGTGTGTGTGTGTGTGTGTGTGTGTGTGTGTGTGTGTGTGTGTGTGTGTGTGTGTGTGTGTGTGTGTGTGTGTGTGTGTGTGTGTGTGTGTGTGTGTGTGTGTGTGTGTGTGTGTGTGTGTGTGTGTGTGTGTGTGTGTGTGTGTGTGTGTGTGTGTGTGTGTGTGTGTGTGTGTGTGTGTGTGTGTGTGTGTGTGTGTGTGTGTGTGTGTGTGTGTATTTTACAGTACTCTAAAACGTATGTTATGTTCTTAAGAAAGTTTTATAATGAAAGCTGTGGTAAATCATTTACAGATTACAAAGCTTGAAAAAATGGTAAACGCAAAGCTTAACCAGTTGCTTTCCAAAAAAACTAATGGCGACACGGGTCAACCCCACCTGGATAAGGTTCTACTCCATCCTTAGACTGAAGGAGCTAGTTGCTTTCCTACAAAACTAATGGCGACACGGGTCTACTACATGCTAGACTGAAAGAACAATCAGTTACTTGAAAAGGCATTCCTTCAAGTATGGGCACTGCCTTTGGCCACTTTCATGGAATGCCCAAATTAAGAAAAATGCGATAAAACAATGAATTGGTAGAAAGATATGTTAAAAATAATTCCATACATACCATGTATGGTGCTGTTTGTCTTTGAAACTTAAATTTATCAGTTCGGTTATGATGTTTAACCCTTCATACAGTCCAGTGGAATGTTGTTTGTCTTTGAAAGTTAAATTTATCAGTTCTGTTATGATGTTTAAACCCTTCATAAACATAATTCAAGTGGAATGCTGCTCTTGTCATTAGGTCAGCAAAAGGTCGCGGGTTCGATCTTGAAAGGGTAAAAAAAATGCAATTTGTTTCTGTCGAAAATAAACGGTCGTTTCCTGCCATTTCTACTTTTACGGGTTTAAGTAAGGACGTTACAGACAAAATGCAGAATTTTTATTCTACTTGTTTAAATGAGTGATAACCTGATTAGAGCAACACCGAAGTACTTTATGGATACCGGATGTCGAAACAAAAGCAACTAAATCGATTACGAAATTTTTGTGCCAAATGAAAGCGGCACAATTACGTTTCCCTACAGCGGTAAAGTAGTGCAACATTAGGGATACGAGTAAACTTGGATTAAACACAATAACGCCGGGTTCATGGGAAATTCGGATGTTCCCAAGCGCAACAAGGGAGGGGAAGATAAGGTAGCCGAGCCGGGTAGTAGCGTATGTCACACACAGCAGGTAAACAGACAGGAAAGGTCGCCAGGCCATTTGCATTAAGACAATCAGAATGTTTAATTAATATGTTAACGCGGGGTTTTGTCTTTGTCTCGCTCCCTTGTCAATACACGGCTACGCATCCTCTACAAACCTGAAGGCCAGTGGTCCAGTGATTACCGACCGCGACCACATGCTCACTATAACCAGTCTTACCACTTCCATTTCGTGCGTTCTTTCTCACGTCCGAGTCATTTCGGTTCAATTATCCGTGCAACTGAAACTGTACGCGCGTTATTTGTGTTAAAGCAATTTCCTTACTTAAATTGCAAGAGTAAATCCTTGCACTGCCTCATAAATCCTAAGCGTTTTAGTCGCTATATCCTTCAAAATTCCTGTTCGCAAGGTAATTTAACCCTAGATGGACTAAGGGAAGGCACAATAAATGTCCACACTTTATAAAAACTTCCTGAAAATAAAAACAATATTGCAAAAAAAATGTGTTTTTAATATTTCGTCATTAAACGATTATTTTACATACTCTATCCATTTCAAACCAGTATTTTTATTCACCCCGAGGACCCGGGTTCGATTCCCGGCGAGGGCTTGGCATTTTCATACGCTATAAATCATCCCATCGTCTGCATTAGCCCAAGTGTGCACAATAGTCTGACGTTAAACACCAAAAAAAAGTTTTTTTGCGAAGACGGACATTTTTTTTACCCTCCCTTGGTGCTCGATAACATTTTAAACAAACTGCATTTAATAAACTTTTATAACTCATGGTATTTTTATACATTTTCTACATAACAATAGTTTTCCCACGTGTACATGCAATACCACTTTTTTCACTGTCACGGTGGTACACCTGCAATTTTTGACTGTCAGATGTGTTGTGCTCTTGCTCCCTCTCTGAAAGAGGAGACAAATTGTGTAAAACAACTAATGTTTTTGATGTGACACGTACATTTGTAAAACAGATCCAGTATTATCGGATTAATTCAGCAGAGAAATTTAAAACTTATAAACTCTACTAGCTAAAAGTTGTTTGTAAAATATAAATATTACTATTATAGAACCTTAATTCATCTTGGTGAATGGATTAGTTGGAATGCAGATGAGGGCAAGGCAATGGAATCCAGGAGAAACAAACTTGAATTGGCCTTCCAATTGACGAAAGAAACATACAATAAGAAATCCCTTTCATGGGGGTCCAAAATTAAACATTATAAAACAGTGATCAAGCCGGAAGCACTGTACGCAGCAGAAACATTAACCATGAATCGCATAGGCCAGATAGAAAAACTTGAAATAACGGAAAGGAAAATCTTAAGAAAAATTATAGGAACAAAATTTCAGGATAATAAGGTTGTATATATAAGAAATGAAGCTCTCTATAAGAAAATTGAAAAACTGTCCGATACTATGAGAAAAAGGAGAATAAATTTTTACGGCCATCTTCTTAGAATGAACTCCAATAGATTGACGAAACAGGTGTTTGATTTTTTCCATAATCGTAAAACAAAACCGAACTGGTTTAAAGAAATTGAAAAAGACCTAATAGAATTAAAAATTACAGAAAATTCACTGCTTGACTAAACTGCTAAGATAAGTACCAAGGATGAAAGAATAAGATTCCAAGATAAAACCAAAATAAGACCTAAACCTGTCATTTCGGAAAAGGAGAGGAAAAGAAGATCGGAAAGAATGAAGAGCTACTGGGAACAAAGAAAAGTACAGCGCGCAAGAAATGATTGATTCAGCGTACCCCAAAGAGGGTGAAACGAAAAGAAGAAGAACCTTAATTCAACATATTTCTTCAGTAGATAATATATTTTCTATAATTAATGTTAGTTTTATAAATAAAACCTGTCAAAACTCTGGTTTACAGAACGGACATTTTTAACCTTCTCTTGGTCCTAGGCGTTACTGAAAATATCTCGGTACATCTAGGGTTAAAAGTTTGCAATGATGAAATCGAATGCAACGAAATTGGGAGACACGATATCTCATCACCGGTTTGCTTAATATAACTTACTCTCATTTGAATCGTGTATACATAAATAGTCATAATTAGGTTACGAAAGGCGATGGTTTCTTTAGTGTAGACCTGAATCGTAAAGAACGACCCATTATCATATACAGTACACTTTCGGTAATCCGGCGTGTCAAAATAAGATTCAAATAGAGTCATATACAATATTAATCTAAACAAAATTTTAAAACTGTAATTAAGTAATAGTTAAAATAAAATATATCAGTACAACAAATGAAACTGTGACTGTAAATTTTGTAAAATGGAATAGTAATAATTATTGATCTACAATTAAAATATTTACATAATCGATATTGTCGGCGATGATAACCTTAACGATTTTTCGGCGGAAAAAATCGATATTGTAGCATTAAATTAATGAGTTTAATCTTCCATTACTGGTTTATTTCTAACCCTAAAGTCACTTTATGTTGTATAGCCTGCACTTCTCATAGAACTTAGGGATAGCCGCCTCGGTGGCCTAGGTGATAGTGTACTGGGCTTTCACCCCGAGGACCCGGGTTCGATTCCCGGCCAGGGCTTGGCATTTTCATACGCTATAAATCATCCCATCGTCTGCGTTAGCCCAAATGTGCATAACAGTCGGACGTTAAAAAAAAAACGTATAATGGCATCGCTAATGCGGATTACCGAAAACGACGATTATTGGAAAGGAATAAATTATAATAAATGAGTACGTATATTAAGAAAATCTAATTAAATGTTTTATTTTGATAACTGAGTTTACAGTGGAATTATTGTTGAAAAAAATATCAAAACAAACTGATTAATAACTTAAAAATTACCGTGAAAAAACACTAAAATTTCTCTATATACGTTATTATAGCCTATACAATAGATATGAACAAATTTGTTTTGTGAAAGCATTCGCCGAAATAAACCGCTTTCGTCCGCATTGTATTCGAACCTAAACCTAAATTACAGTTATTTAAACTTCTGTATGTGTGAAGCAGCAACATTAACATCGCAC
The DNA here is from genome assembly GCA_022606455.1 of Callitettix versicolor. Taxonomy (NCBI): domain Eukaryota; kingdom Metazoa; phylum Arthropoda; class Insecta; order Hemiptera; family Cercopidae; genus Callitettix; species Callitettix versicolor. The sequence continues at coordinate 51,985,823 of CM040188.1, read as the reverse complement.
CATAGTCTTCCACCAAAAATACACAGAATAGATTCCATACAGTTTTATAAATTTACAGACACCCGTTACTCACTAAAGTCATCTTTGTTCGTCATGTTTTATCAAAGCTTTGCTTTCTCACTCATTATCTCTCCAGTAACCTCATACCGACCAATTTAATTATTGCCAATACTATCTAAGCTCTTTGAGAAACTCCTTTTAAAAAGACTGAAGGTTATTATAGAAGATAGGGAGCTCATACCTGCACATCAGTCCGGTTTTCGGGCAAAACATTCTACAATTGAACAAGTTCATAGAGTGGTGGATATAATAGAGGAAGCTATGGAGAGGAAGCAAATCTGCTCAGGTATATTTCTTGACGTGGCGCAGGCGTTTGATGGAGTCTGGCACTGTGGGCTGGAACATAAACTACAACGGGAGTTACCAGAGCAATTCTTCAGAATTTTAAAGTCATACCTTTGTGAGAGACATTTTCGGGTTAGATATGAACTCGAATACTCACAAATTAAAAAAATTAATGCAGAAGTACCTCAGGGAAGTGTTCTTGGCCCTGTACTGTACCTTCTGTACACTAGAGACATACCAGTTACTGGGAACTTCACAGTAGCAACGTTTGCAGATGACACAGCAATTTTAACAGTTGGGGACAATATTTTAGAAGTCACAGAAAAATTACAGAATGCCACCAACGCAGTAAGTCAATGGACAAAAAAATGGAGAGTAAAGCTTAATGAAGCAAAAACTGTACACATTAATTTTACGAATAGAAAATATGAACCATTACCAATAATATTAAACGAAAGGAGTATAACATATGCAAACAGTGCTAAATATCTAGGAATGACACTCGATGCAAAGCTCCGATGGAAGGTACATGTAAAAAAGAAAAAAGAGGAGCTACAGCTCAAATTCAATAAAATGTTTTGGCTTATTGGAAGAAATTCAGAACTTTCGATAGACAACAAGATACTGCTATACAAGCAAGTTCTAAGACCAATATGGACCTATGGTGCACCACTCTGGGGATGTACAAGAAAAAGCAATAGTAAAATTATTCAAGTTTTTCAAAATAAAGTATTGAGAACGATTGTCAACGCCCCTTGGTATGTGAGAAATGAAAACATACATAAGGACCTAGGTGTTGAATATGTTCAGGAAGTCATTAAAAAGCTCTCGGTTAAGCATTATTGCAGGTTAGAACAGCATAATAATACAGAGATTGTCCAACTACTATGCCGCAGTGACAACATCACAAGAAGGCTGAAGAGGACCAAGCCAATTGACCTCTCCAGGCCGTAAACACATTGGGATCAGCCGTCGGACTGCACCCCAGCACACAGTGAACACAATGATAAAGAAAAATTACTAGATGGGGCACGCCTCAGTTGTAATTAATATAAAATTAGCGGCATCGTACATATTAGTTCCACGATTAAATACGCTAGATGGTATTTAACCTTAAAATTAAGTTTTTTTGAAGCCTACTTGAATTAAGGCTAATAGAGGTACATTCTACTATTTTTTTCCGTATCAAGGCTTATTTATCGGCATTTCGGATAGCAATTTACAAAATCACTGAGAAGGGGAAAAAATTATTATTTTCTAGGGGAAAAGGGGATATTAATTCTAAATTCCGGTACTATCCGTGACATCTGGGACCACTTGATACAATCTGTGTCTTTTACGGGACATCGGGGATATCAGGGACTAGTAGATTTTTTTTTATTTTAAGGCGAAAAGCACATTAAGGCTATTATTGCCTTCCTAAATGTAAGTGGAGTGTAAAGTGTTAAGGTCGTAAATGTAGTGTTGTAAGTATTAAGTGTGTTAGACTCGGGTACCGCGAGGGACATCTAAATCCTCTCAATAGGTGCAGCTAGTCTGAACCCCTCTGCGGGGAAAGGGATTAGTAGACACCGTGGCTTTTTCGATCTCAATAAATTCGCCTAATTTCATTGTTTTTCGTTTACTTGACATACACTTGAGGTTGTTGACTTACGATTCTACTTTTTTTTTCATTATTATTTTTTTAAGATCACAAATAACGCCGACGGATTCTTTGACGTGCCGAACTATCGCGAGCATATACCGTAATATCGACTAAACTACGTTACTTTACAGTTCCTAATTGTGTTTTGACTAATAACTGTAAAAACGTTGAAGCACTGAAGATGCTGATTAACATTTCTTTAAAATGTAGCACCTGATGAGGATAAAAAATATGAAAATTCATTATCTACCCAAAAATTTCTGTAAAAAATCGACAATGTTTCAATTATTTTTCAAAAATTCGACTTGATAGAATTTTTCCAATTTTAATAATATGTACGTGACTCAAGTCAGAAGCTCCAGGCTGAGAGCGAGCCGGGCTGACGAACGATAGTATTAGGTCTCGTGCGTTATATAGAAAACCTAGTATTAGGTCTCGTTCGTTATATAGAAAACCTAGTATTCGGTCTTTTTCGTTATATAGAAAACCTAGTATTAGGTCTTTTTCGTTATATAGAAAACCTAGTATTCGGTCTCGTTCGTTATATAGAAAACCTAGTATTCGGTCTTTTTCGTTATATAGAAAACCTAGTATTAGGTCTTTTTCGTTATATAGAAAACCTAGTATTCGGTCTCGTTCGTTATACAGAAAACCTAGTATTAGGTCTTTTTCGTTATATAGAAAACCTAGTATTAGGTCTCGTGCGTTATATAGAAAACCTAGTATTAGGTCTCGTTCGTTATATAGAAAACCTAGTATTCGGTCTTTTTCGTTATATAGAAAACCTAGTATTAGGTCTTTTTCGTTATATAGAAAACCTAGTATTCGGTATCGTTCGTTATATAGAAAACCTAGTATTAGGTCTTTTTCGTTATATAGAAAACCTAGTATTCGGTCTTTTTCGTTATATAGAAAACCTAGTATTAGGTCTTTTTCGTTATATAGAAAACCTAGTATTCGGTCTCGTTCGTTATATAGAAAACCTAGTATTCGGTCTTTTTCGTTATATAGAAAACCTAGTATTCGGTCTCGTTCGTTATATAGAAAACCTAGTATTCGGTCTTTTTCGTTATATAGAAAACCTAGTATTAGGTCTTCTTCGTTATATAGAAAACCTAGTATTCGGTCTCGTGCGTTATATAGAAAACCTAGTATTCGGTCTCATTCGTTATATAGAAAACCTAGTATTCTGTCTTTTTCGTTATATAGAAAACCTAGTATTAGGTCTTCTAGTAATCGGTCTGCGTTATATAGAAAACCTAGTATAGAAAACTAGTATTCGGTCTCGTTCGTTATATAGAAAACCTAGGTCTCATTCGTTATATAGAAAACCTAGTATTCTGTTTTCGTTTTCGTTATATAGAAAACCTAGTATTAGGTCTTCTTCGTTATATAGAAAACCTAGTATTCGGTCTCGTAGAAAACCTAGTATTCGGTCTTTTTCAATTCGGTCTGGTTCGTTATATAGAAAACCTAGTATTCGGTCTCGTTCGTTATATAGAAAACCTAGTATTAGGTCTTTTTCGTTATATAGAAAACCTAGTATTCGGTCTGGTTCGTTATATAGAAAACCTAGTATTCGGTCTTTTTCGTTACACAGAAAACCTAGTATTCAGTCTGGTTCGTTATATAGAAAACCTAGTATTCTATCTGGTTCGTTATATAGGAAACCTAGTATTCGGTCTGGTTCGTTATATAGAAAACCTAAACACAACATCGATCACAATGCTTTTTCTAAGTGGCCTATTCAACGTAAATTTGCTACACTAAATCCTATCAAATCCAATATCTGTAAATAGCCAGACCTAAACAGAGTGTACACACACACACACACACACACACACACACACATACAAAACCAAAACGACGCTTATATATAAAGCAAGAGTTAATTAACATTAAATATAGCTCGTGTTAATTACCTGACGCGGCGAAAACCTTCTATTCGTCTAGAAACGGGCAAAGTGACCAAATCAGCCGACATTACTTCACTGGCCAGCAATACAAAATGAGGACGTAAATGGAACAATGCGATTTGCTGATTGCTATCTGACGTCATTACGACAGAATGCAAACACAGCTATGGTAAAAGTAGGTGAATCTGGCAATAAGTCGTATCAGCAGTAACCGACATTCGAATACACACGGAAGAGGTTCTAAAAATATTTGTCCAGTTCTCATTACAAAAGTACTTCTAGTTGCGAAATCCCTTTAAGGAAGTATTTTGGTTGTAAAAGAGATGAAAATAAGATATGTGTATAGTAGGATGTTCTTTAACTGCTGTTTTGGTTTAACAGCTGACATAATCAGTGAGAACAGCTGACTCAGTCGTATTCATTGCAACTTAACGAAATTGTTTTTTTTTAACTACCACTACAAATAAAAGTATGCTGTTTCATAAACATTTTTAGTTACCTATGAACCGTATTTAATTAAGGTCGTTACAACCGGTTTCGATAAAATACCTTTTTTACTTTCTTTATAAGAAGTGCCTCGACAAATATTTTTGAAAATATTTCAACAAATTTAGTTATTTTCTTTCGATGTCATGTTATGAAAGGATAATTTATATGTCGTGCATAGTCCTAGGACTGCCATGAGTAGAAAATGGTTGCGGGACTCTTCCATAATGAGTTTATACGTGTAGGCACTGTACCAAAGGCCCCACATGAAATTTCGGGTCCGGTAGACCAAACCCTTATAACGGTAAAGTATGTTTTTTTATGAAGTGAAAAAATTGGTAATCCTAGGCCTAGAATAGGTTTTATGTTATTTACTGTTTGTTTTTATTTGTCTGTTAAACGTTAATTTTTAGTCAACAAATACTTTCCAAAATGTATAACATAATTTAAAAATTGTGACACCCTGGGACACCTCTTTGTGAGCCCATGCACTGTACACGTTTATTATTCCTCCTCGAATAAAATATATTGCCTCCATTACACAACATTAAACTTAATATTTAAGAACATAAAAAACAGAATCCTAGGCTTTGGTACACACTAATGAATGGTTCCATATATGAGTGTCAAATCTAAATGCAATATTTACACCTAAAACCAAAAAAAAAGTGGATGACAGACTGCAAACTTTTCTTAAGTTTTTACCTCTCCTCGGGGATTCGGTGGTCGATGTGGCTGCTCACCGGTCAGTCTGCTGCGTCTCTGAACTGCCCACCTTATGTCTCTTAGTTCTAGCCGCAGTTACTCCTGTTGTTTTTTCCTTACCGTTTTACGCTGATCCTTCGTCCTCATTAGTCTGTGTATTGGGGCCAATCCTGTACCTTCTGCTTACAAGTGATTTATCAACTTTTGAACAAAGTATTGTCGCTACTTTAGCTGTTAGTGAAAATAACAATGAGTCCACCAGAAAACTTCAAACAGCTATAGACGATATTCAAAATTGGACTAAGAAGTGGAGAATCAAACTTAAGTCTGCGCATGTTGATTTCACCAATAGACATATCGAGCACAGACCTGTCTTTATTAATAATCAAGTGGTCCCATACGGGAATACAGCTAAATATCTTGGCATGACATTAGATGCCGAACTTAGGTGGAAGCCACATGTGAACAAAAAAACTAGAGTTAAAACAAAAATTCAGGAAAATGTATTGGTTATTGGGTCGTTGTTCCTCCCTATCAATGTACAAGCTGTTGCCGTATCAACAAGTCCTGGCATTCAACTTTGGGGTTGTGCCAGTCAAAGTAACAGAAATTTTATTCAAAGATTTCAAAATAGGGTGCTTCGGGGTATCGTTGATGCTCCTTGGTACATCCGAAATGACAACTTGCATACAGACCTAGCAGTTCCAACTATCGATAGTGAAGTTAGAAAATTTGCTCAAAGTCACAAAGACTACATCAGCACATTAATGTCGAGGCCCTTCAGCTACTCAACAGCGATGGCATGGTTAGAAAATTGAAAAGAGTAAAACCGTTTGAACTGTGCAGTTTTTAAGTCTCACTATTTAAGAGACTATTAGTTCTGAACTAGGTCACTGTCAGTGGATGGAACTTAGTATAACTTTTACGTATTAATTTAGGTCCAAAGCAAATAGTTTATTGGTGTTGCACTAGATTGCTATAATAAAAAAAAAGTCTAACTGCCATAAAGTACGGATGTTAAGAAAAAAGTCTAACTGCCATAAAGTACGGATGTTAAGAAAAAAAGTCTAACTGCCATAAAGTAAGGATGTTAAGAAAAAAGTCTAACTGCCATAAAGTACGGATGTTAAGGAAAAAAGTCTAACTGCCATAAAGTACGGATGTTAAGGAAAAAAGTCTAACTGCCATAAAGTACGGATGTTAAGAAAAAAGTCTAACTGCCATAAAGTAAGGATGCTGAGAAAAAAGTCTAACTGCCATAAAGTACGGATGTTAAGAAAAAAGTCTAACTGCCATAAAGTACGGATGTTAAGAAAAAAGTCTAACTGCCATAAAGTACTGATGTTAAGGAAAAAATCTAACTGCCATAAAGTAAGGATGTTAAGAAAAAGTCTAACTGCCATAAAGTACGGATGTTAGGGGGAAAAGTCTAACTGCCATAAAGTACGGATGTTAGGGAAAAGTCTAACTGCCATAAAGTACGGATGTTAAGAAAAAAGTCTAACTGCCATAAAGTACGGATGTTAAGAAAAAAGTCTAACTGCCATAAAGTACGGATGTTAAGAAAAAAAAAGTCTAACTGCCATAAAGTACGGATGTTAGGAAAAAAAGTTTTCTTCTTCCCGGAAACCACGTTAGAAACTATGGGACCATAGTTTCAAACCATACAATGTTTAAAACTATGGGACGAAGCGCACTTGAGGCCCGGGACTGCTCTAATGAAATTAGCGCCTTAGGTAAAATCAAAAAAAGTCCCCAAAAAGTTTTTGTGGACGACCCCTTCGGCGCGAGGACGCATTATTCGTCCTTATCAAACACCCTTATTCTGAAACACTAGATAACCACGAACATACAAGATCGATCAAAAACGACGGTAACAAATCTTTAACTGCAGACAGGTAATTCTAAACCCGAAAACCGATTAAAATGAGAGTTTAAGGGTTTAATTTTTTTCCATCCTCGCATTTCGGCGCCTATTGACTTGCGACGCCATAGTCATCCCCTTGTTCGCTTATAAGGTAAAGCGGTCACTGCTTGAGGCGAATAACCTCAAACCCCTCTCAAATTGCGTTGATAAGGAACAGAAGAGAAAAGAGCAAAACGTGTTTGAATGTAACCACCGAGCACGGCAGCACGGCACCATGACAGTTGTACTGCAACTACCGCATCTAGGCAGCAGGTGTAGATGCGTATCTGCTACATCACCATATATTAATAAACACACACACTGAATTAAACAAGCAACTGTCACGTGACGTCATAGGTAGTACAGTACGTTCGTGGAAGGTATCGCGGGAATAGCCCAACTCATTCCCATTAGGTATAAAAGGCGCGACTAGAAATGTAAATTCAGTGCACTGTCAATGCTGTATTAAAAAATAGAAGAGGAAAAGCATGTTTTATGTCGACTTAATTTATTACGAAGTATTTTAGTAATTAAATCATTACAGTACGTTCGTGGAAGGTATCGCGGGAATAGCCCAACCCATTCCCATTAGGTATAAAAGGCGCGACTAGAAATGTAAATTCAGTGCACTGTCAATGCTGTATTAAAAAATAGAAGGGGAAAAGCATGTTTTATGTCGACTTAATTTATTACGAAGTATTTTAGTAATTAAATCATTACCAACTATTGAACCAAATTTACCGTCTTTATCAAAGTTTACTGATAATTTTGTAAATGTTCTCAAACATTTTTTGTTGCTATTTCAAGGCTGGTTTTGAAAACATACCTTTCACTTGGCAATAATTATAATTCTTTCTGGACAAATAATGTATAAATTACAACTGTGATAGTGGACTATTGTGCTTACCACACAATAAGTTCAAAGACCTAATCATAAGCCTGCAAAGACAACGGTGCACACTGACCTACTAGGAATTAATTGTTCACAATTATCAAGGCAAAGAAAACTGACTACCTGTTTTGAAATAAGTTGTGCCACTTAGCTAATTTATAAACCAGCACAATAGGATTTACAACAAAACCATTCGTCCAACACTTTTTGTTGAACAATGAATTTCAAACAAAAACCATGCATTCCTGAAATTTCCAAACGCATAAACTTTCTCACATTTAATACATTAAAAGAAAAAAAATGGGACTCAAAGTTATTAATCGAGTAACTAAGAGTTTTTTCAGTCCGGTATAGAAAAAATCGGTGAAGGAAACAACTTTGACCAATTCAAACTGATTTTTCCTATAAGCTGCCGGCATTAAAATTTTAGGCATTAAAACAACTCTTTTAGGCACTTAATAACTTTGATTTTTTTAAAATCGGTAATAGGAACAACTTTGACCAATTCAAAATCGGGCTCGGAGTCGATGTGGTGCACCGGTTAGTCTCCTGCGTCCCTGAACTGCGCACCTAAAGGTCCTTAGTTCGAGCAGCAGTCACTCCCGTCCCGTTGTTGCTTTCCCTTTATCGCTAACGCTGATCGCTCGTCCTCTCGTACTCATTCGTCTAACTGGCATAAAGTTTGGACATTAAGGAGGGGAAAACCAAATCAAATTAGGTCATATTGGGCTCAGTATTACTTTTTCGGTGCAGCGTGCGTTATCAATAATTTGAAGACAATCTGTAGAGTTTACATTGAAAAATTAGATAATCCCCAATTTTTACTTTCTTTTTCAGGAAACAGCGTTTTTGTTTGGCTGCTTTGAGTAGCTAAATTTCAGGAAAATTAAATAAAAACAATTACAGTACGTGTTAATTATTCTTATAGCAGCTAATCTTATTTTAGTAACGCAAAAAACCAATCTTTAAGAAATGCCAACAGTGTTTTTTGCCTTATTTATTGTTTTGTACATGAATGCACAACGAACTATTTTGGCACTCAAAAGGGAAACATTTGGCAAATGCTCCCAATGTTTTCACTCTGAACACAACAAAATGGACGAAGTAGCATCAGTAAACATTACGGGGTTTGCTGTGGTCACATCTACAGGAGTATGAAGCTAGAGAATTCTTTTTTGCCTTATTTATTGTTTTGTACATGAATGCACAAAGAACTATTTTGGCGCTCAAAAGGGAAACATTTGGCAAATGCTCCAAATGTTTTCACTCTGAACACAACAAAATGGACGAAGTAGCATCAGTAAACATTACGGGGTTTGCTAACATCATATCTACAGGAGTATGAAGCTAGAGAATTCATTTTGAACTGATTTTTATTTGGACTACAAATAAATGTAAGAGATTTTGAAAAAAAATACAGCCTACGTGACAGAGACCACATCCCTTCGTTAACCGTTTCCTACGCGGCGTGACGAATTGCAGTGTTTCCAAGAGGTATGTCATAAATAACAAGTCAGCTGTTTGTAAGAAGTAGGTTGTACTTGATGCTTACAACTTCGAATGCCAAACAAGGATGGTGAAGTCAACCACTATCCAGATTTCGTTCTTTTTTCTTTTTAAATTTGCTCACCTGCTTGCTTTATGAATTTCATGTGGGATATAATTATGTTTGGAACACTTGAGACAAAACTGATCAAAATCGTTACAACCGAAATTGGGAAAAAATAAAGAATGTTTCGAAGATACGGGTGAAAGACAAGGACACGCGTCAAATTTCGTAAAAACCAGTCAATTAATCAGTTAATCTCAAGTCTTGTGACGCAAACATAATTCTTTTAGACAATATTTTTTTAATATACTGTCTATAAGAAAGTATAGTGATTGTGAACAAAATCTATCCAGAGATATTGCAGCTCTATCCGTGTTCAGGTTCCCTGACAAAAAAGTGCTTTTTTGTCCGTTTGAACGAAAATGGACAAGGCTGGCGAATAAACCAAATTTACCGATTTTCATGAAACTTTGGTTTGGTTTTCTCACATCTCAGAACCTAATTTAGTTTTTTTTTAATTTTAAGTTTTTTTAAACCTCTTCTGGTCTAAAATCGAACTTCTTACATTTGCTCCAATTAGTCCATCTGAAAATTACACCTGACGTTATACAGCGCCTTTTTTAACTACTTTAATTAAGAAACAAAAAGAGAACCATTGTTACGCATTATCTCATGTTCACGGAAGTTTATAATTTTCGTACTAGCATGCGGGTAGTTGAAATAATTTATAGTTCGAGAGTGAATCAGGAAAAAATTAATCCCGACTTACATCTGGTTTGCCGTTTTTATTTATTATCGGACCATAAATCTTTCAATTCAAATTTGGTCCACTGAATTATGATTCTTCAAATATTAACAATCAAAAAATTGTTGTCCAATTCTTTTGACCACTACTACCGAACTGTGTGGAGAAATAAATCCGTATGCCCCATTACGACTGTTATCGCCTTAAACAGTTTACATAATTTGTCATTTCCACTGCAGGTACAGCTAATGGCTACAGCTCAGTAGCTACAGCTAATGGCTACAGCTCAGTAGTTACAGCTAATGGCTACAGCTCAGTAGCTACAGCTAATGGCTACAGCTCAGTAGTTACAGCTAATGGCTACAGCTCAGTAGTTACAGCTAATGGCTACAGCTCAGTAGTTACAGCTAATGGCTACAGCTCAGTAGTTACAGCTAATGGCTACAGCTCAGTAGCTACAGATAATGGCTACAGCTCAGTAGTTAGAGCTAATGACTACAGCTCAGTAGTTACAGCTAATGGCTACAGCTCAGTAGTTACAGCTAATGACTACAGCTCAGTAGTTACAACTAATGGCTACAGCTCAGTAGCTACAGATAATGGCTACAGCTCAGTAGTTACAGCTAATGACTACAGCTCAGTAGTTACAGCTAATGGCTACAGCTCAGTAGTTACAACTAATGGCTACAGCTCAGTAGTTACAGCTAATGGCTACAGCTCAGTAGTTACAACTAATGACTACAGCTCAGTAGTTACAACTAATGACTACAGCTCAGTAGCTACAGATAATGGCTACAGCTCAGTAGTTACAGCTAATGGCTACAGCTCAGTAGTTACAGCTAATGGCTACAGCTCAGTAGTTACAGCTAATGGCTACAGCTAACGGCGAAGGAATACCTTAGGTAAACGAACTTCTTAAAAATGATTGTCCGAATTATCATAATTAGCTTTTAAAAGGTTATGCAAGTTAAAGGCTAGACAAATTTTAATGAAACTTTTATTGTAAGAATGTATGTTTTTGTATGTACATATAATGTATGTTTTTTATATATATTTAAGCACAATTGCAAGTGCAATGTTTTGCGTCGATGTTTCCTTAATAGGGTTGCCTTACGAGTGCTTTCCTATTAGCAGTGAATGCTCTGAACAGTGAACAGTAGCAGTGATTTAATCACAGTTTAGAGAACATGTTGCTAATACAACGTGATACCGAGCGCTACCTGTTCACTGCTCAGTGCTGTTTATTAAGCTAGTACATTTCTAATGGAACATATTTAAAAAATGCTAATAAAGTAATAGTGTAATCAAAATAATAGGAAAAATTTTTAGATTGTTTTCACAGTAATCTATGTCAAACAAAAATAAATAACGATTTATATGATTTTTTTAATTGCACCTGAAACTATGATTAATTAATAAAAACGAAATACACTTTTCATCTTTTTTTCAGATAACATTGAGCAGTGAAAAGGCAGTTAGCAGAGAGCAAGGTAGTTAAAGAGCAATCACAACTGTAGTTAGGTAGTTAAAGAGCAATCACAACTGTAGTTAGGTAGTTAAAGAGCAATCACAACTGTAGTTAGGTAGTTAAAGAGCAATCACAACTGTAGTTAGGTAGTTAAAGAGCAATCACAGCTGTAGTTAGGTAGTTAAAGAGCAATCACAACTGTAGTTAGGTAGTTAAAGAGCAATCACAACAATCACAACTGTAGTTAGGTAGTTAAAGAGCAATCACAACTGTAGTTAGGTAGTTAAAGAGCAATCACAACTGTAGTTAGGTAGTTAAAGAGCAATCACAACTGTAGTTAGGTAGTTAAAGAGCAATCACAACTGTAGTTAGGTAGTTAAAGAGCAATCACAACTGTAGTTAGGTAGTTAAAGAGCAATCACAACTGTAGTTAGGTAGTTAAAGAGCAATCACAACTGTAGTTAGGTAGTTAAAGAGCAATCACAACTGTAGTTAGGTAGTTAAAGAGCAATCACAACTGTAGTTAGGTAGTTAAAGAGCAATCACAACTGTAGTTAGGTAGTTTAAAGAGCAATCACAACTGTAGTTAGGTAGTTAAAGAGCAATCACAACTGTAGTTAGGTAGTTAAAGAGCAATCACAACTGTAGTTAGGTAGTTAAAGAGCAATCACAACTGTAGTTAGGTAGTTAAAGAGCAATCACAACTGCTCACTGCTTAGTGCTAAGTATAGTGATGGGTTGCTATTTAACAATCTGTTATTTTTTAGCTGCTAAATGGTTTTAGCATTAGCAGACTGATAATCACACTTAAAAATAACAGATAATAAACGAACTACAAACTGTTAAATAACAGGGTTAGAGCACACTGCTTCCGACCTGCTACGGTGCTAACTGCTAACCTCTACTGCCAACTGTTGAACCTGCTAATCTAACTGTTGAATAGCAGGGTCATAGCACACTGTTTCAGACCTTCCAACTGTTAATATCTACTACCAACTGTTGAACCTGCTAATCTAACTGTTTAATAGCAGAGCCGACTGCTTTCGACTGTTCCCAACCTACCAATTGCTAACCTCTACTGCTAACTGCTGAACCCGTTTAACGTTGAAGGTGCTAAACAGGAAACACATTGTCAATGTTTCTTTCCATTAATTGTTGTTGGCTACTGTCCTGAGATTCAGATTGCATAGCAGTATATTTTTCTTTTTTAACTGTAAATTTAAATGAAGGTTTTTTATAAATAATAAATATAACACAAGTCGAATTTGTACTTTTAACATTATAAAAATATTTAGCTTAAAATTATATTTTAAAACATTTTTTTGTTTTTTGTTTTTTGTTTTTTTTTGTGTTTAACGTCCGACTATTGTGCACACTTGGGCTAATGCAGACGATGGGGTGATTTATAGCGTATGAAAATGCCAAGCCTTCGTCGGGAATCGAACCCGGGTCCTCGGGGTGAAAGCCTAGTACGCTATCAACTAGGCCACCGAGGCGGCTTATTTTAAAACATAAGAATTATAGATTAACAAGTAATTATTTGTCTTTCAAAGACATTTTTCGATTTTTCACATAATTATAATTACAATAATATAATAAATGACAATAATATTTTAAATAAAGTGATTATAACAAAAATAAACATTATCAGAACCATTATGATAGTCTATAATAAAATACTTGAAATAAAACCTAACAAGAACATTTTAATTAGGAACATGAATAAATAAGAGAAATCTAAAAAAAGATAGGCCTACATAGATAGCCTACATGTATTAAAATAAAATATTTTTATAGCATTTTAATTAATTACAAACATCGAACATGACCCAAATCAAATTAAAATTAATTTAATTTAATTTTTTTACATTTAAATTATTATTGTACAAAAGGGTGCTACAAAATATATTTCATATTACTTGACAGTGAGTGAAAGACAAACCGAACACAATTAATTGCATCTTTGAACTTAGCGTGTTCATTGTATTTCTCATTATCGTCAGAGATTTATTCACAAATCCTTTAGACAAATTAATAGTGCAGGAAGGGTAGGACAAAACGTGCCAACTGCATCCGCACTGTATTTGCTTATCTCAGCTGTCAAGATAAGGACTAAATAAAGTAATGTGACAATACTATTTAAGCTGCGTTTTCCTGCTAAGGTCGTTGTTAGCAGTCTAGAAAACTAGCAGTTAGCAGTTGTACCTGTTATTTTTAACTGCTAATTCTAATTGGCATTAACAGAATTAGCTGCTAAACAAAAATAGCGCTTTTGCCCATCACTAGTTCAGTAGCAGTGATTGCATTTACAGTCTCACCTCTATTCCATACAGTGATCAAGAAATGGAAAGGTTACTGACCCTCCCTCCTCAACGTATGCAGTACACTGCCGGATGTTTAGTGTACACTGCCGGATGTTTAGTGTACACCGCCGGATGTTTAGTGTACACCGCCGGATGTTTAGTGTACACCGCCGGATGTTTAGTGTACACCGCCGGATGTTTAGTGTACACCGCCGGATGTTTAGTGTACACTGCCGGATGTTTAGTGTACACTGCCGGATGTTTAGTGTACACTGCCGGATGTTTAGTGTACACTGCCGGATGTTTAGTGTACACTGCCGGATGTTTAGTGTACACTGCCGGATGTTTAGTGTACACTGCCGGATGTTTAGTGTACACTGCCGGATGTTTAGTGTACACTGCCGGATGTTTAGTCTCCTTGACAAGGCACAAGTACGAAGCGTAAATGCAGCAAAAAATCACTCCAATTATATATTAACAAAATTTGCTTGTATATATATTTAATCACAAAAACCATTTCATATGGTTCTATGCATATATTACTCACAAAAATTAAAAACAATCTATTATATATATATATATATATATATATATATATATATATATATTATTATCTGCGCATAGACCCTGTTGGATCACGCAAAGCACTCCGACTCATGTCTTGTTCCTTCTAATCCTCCACACCTCCCTCATCCTGTCCCCATGCATCCTCTTCCGCTCCTCCGTCCATCTTACCCCTGCTCTCTTTGGGATTTCATTCTCTGGGACCTTCCAACCGAGCATCTTTCTCCTGTATGCGCGCCTGTCTTCAACATCTGTTGAGTCTATTCCTGCGTCATGTAGGTCTATTCTGACTTGTGCGATCCACGACGTTGTTGATTTGACACCTTGTATATACTTAAGGATTCTGTTGGCAAGTCTCGTTGTTGGGAGTCTACTGATGTGTCCATAGAACCGAAGCCTCCTTCTTCTGATACCTGCTGCCAGGTTCGATATCTTCCCTGTGGTCTTCCGGGAGTGCAACCTGTATCCGTCTTCTGTTAATCTCGGACCAAGGATCTTCCTCAAGATTTTGCGTTCTTCCTTCAAAATACCCTCCATGGTAGCTTTTGTGTGGAGTGCTAGCGTCTCGCTTGCATATAATACCTCCGGTTTTATGACTGTGTTGTAGTGTCTGATTTTTGTGTGCGTCGACATACATCTCTGTATGTATATATATGTATATATACATATATATATATATATATATATATATATATATATATATATATTAGAGAGAGAGAGAGAGAGAGAGAGAGAGAGAGAGAGAGAGAGAGAGAGAGAGAGAGAGAGAGAGAGATTATTATTATATATATATATATATATATATTATATTAATATATATTATTAATATTATTATATATTATATTATTTTATGTTATTATTATGTTTCTCTCTCTCTCTCTCTCTCTCTCTCTCTATATATATATATATATATATATATATATATATATATATATATATATATATATAGTTTTCGATACCTTTCTCCCCAAGTTCTGGACTTCAACTACCGTTTTGGCGCTAGAGGA
>CM040188.1:51912792-51960292 GCA_022606455.1 Callitettix versicolor | reverse complement strand
AATAGAAAAAAGAATAAATACTTTTTAAGTTAAAAGTTCAACATAGAAAGTAAGACCAAATAATAATCTTGTTTTCCTTCTTTAAACGTTTGGCCTCAGTACCGGGACACCCTGCAAAGCAAAACGATTTGAAAAACTACTGAAAAGGTAAAATACGAGAAAGGTGGACCTGCAGGGAGTATATTTATACCGAAAAGTATTTTTTGCCAAGCAGAAATAAGGGAATATATTTCCCTCGGGGGAAATATATATAAATATATATATTTATATCGGGGGAACCCGATATAAAAAAAATACGTCACAATTTGCAAAAGTTTTAATCATATAACCGTAAAACAAAAACACAATTTTTTAAAAATTTTAAAGCGAAAAGCACGTTGAGGCTATTATCGCCTCCCTAAATGTAAGTGTGAGTGTAAAGTGTTAGTTGTTTTTTTTTAACGTCCGACTATTGTGCACACTTGGGCTAATGCAGACGATGGGATGATTTATAGCGTATGGAAATGCCAAGCCCTGGCCGGGAATCGAACCCGGGTCCTCGGGGTGAAAGCCAAGTACGCTATCAACTAGGCCACCGAGGCGGCTTTTAAAATCGTAAACGCAGTATTGTGTGTTAGACTCGGGTACCGCGAGAGACGACTAA
Organism: Callitettix versicolor; assembly: GCA_022606455.1. Taxonomy (NCBI): domain Eukaryota; kingdom Metazoa; phylum Arthropoda; class Insecta; order Hemiptera; family Cercopidae; genus Callitettix; species Callitettix versicolor. The sequence goes on along the minus strand of CM040188.1, from coordinate 51,959,649 downwards.
ATCCTCTCAATAGTCTGCACCCCCCTAACCGTAGTGTTTAACAAAACTTCTTCTTTTCGAATTGCGTTTCCTATTTAGAACAAACGTTAAACAAATTATTCACGCTATTCTGAGCAAGAGGGCATTGTACAGTACCAAAGTACTCGTATAACTGTGTACTTTCCGTTAAGCCTGTTTCTGGTGTCGGCCAACGACTCGAGAACCAGATTTGTCCTTAACCCGACCCAACCTACCCTCGCTTCGCTCCAATGGACCTGTTCACAATACTGTTCGACTCCTTGCTATTTGTGAAAACACTCGAGCAATGACTCACGACCATAACAAGAACAACATTAACGACTAATGACCATCATACAAGATACAACGACCCTTATTAGTGACCACAGTGTCCAACAGTGACGACTGAACAGCAAGTGGAAAAATTACAAATCTTTGCAGCTCTCTCTTGTAAAGTAGGCCAAAAATCTAGGCAATATATACCGCCTACAAAATATATTTTTATTTTCAAAACAGTAAAAAAGAAAAATATAAGTAACGCATACAAAATGTTTTTTTACAAAGTATGCGGTGTTTCTTACTGAGAACACGTATTTTGTGGTTAAAACTCAACATCTCCAGGTTTTTTTTGTTTTTTTGGTGTTCAACGTCCGACTATTGTGCACACTTGGGCTAATGCAAACGATGGGATGATTTATAGCGTATGAAAATTCCACGCCCTGGCCGGGAATAGAACCCGGGTCCTCGGGGTGAAAACCCAGTACGCTAACAACTAGGCCACCGAGGCGGCCAAACATCTCTACGTTTTGAATCACATTATTTATCAACATTGTAACATAATGTTATCGCGGCATATGGCTCTCTGAAGTGATGGAAGCGAAATTCTAATTTTTTTCAATTCTTCAATCATTTGAAAATGTGATTTCACCCTCGTGATTAGCATTAAAAACTGCAAAAATTAACATTTTTAACTTTCAAATTACACAGAAAATTAATTTTCTTCGATGGATTTTAACGCTGATTATGATGGTTAAATAAGATTTTTTAAATGTAACAAAAAATTATGATCAACAGGTGTTATTGATACTGTTGAACAGATTCTGGTGGGCAACAAACTTGTCCAAACAATTATCAAAATCGACTGTTGTGCTGAGTTTAATAATTAAAATTGGACCAAAATTGCGAACGAGCGCGCGCGTACACAAATTTATAATTTTTTTATCGACCTTTCAAAAAAATGATCTAGAGATCAGGTCGGATCTCATTTCGAGATCCCGGGTGTGAATCCTTACTAAGATGGTGGCTCATTTCCCAATGGAAATGCCAAAAGGGGGAATTTCTATTCGAAGCACACGGCTTTATTTTATTCGGACAAATAACAATGTCGACACGTCGTGTGAAAACGCCTGAGAAACTGTCCAACATTTGATTCCGATGGGGGAGGGGAAGGGAGGGAAGGGAGACACCGATACCTCGCTCGGGCCGTGAGATTGGAAGGGACGGACGGGGCAAAGCACAGGGGCAGTAGGTGCGTCATTGTCCCACCTTAGCTTACTGGCTGGGCTGCTAAGGTCCCTAGTCGATGGTGTAGTTTTTTGTAATACTGTTTTAGTAAAATTCATGTTTGTAGACTTGAACCAGATCATAAAATATAATACAGTACTAACAAAGAATAAACGATTTTTTTCAATCCGGAAAGTAAATATTTTATCAAAATTCGTTATAATGACTCATGAGACTTTATTTATTTATAATAAAAATTATTGTAAAATCAGACTACCGGATTTTGATTATTTAGGTCGATTTTTATCAATATGGGGAACCTAAATTTTAGCAAGCTTTTACATACATGAAGGTAGGTAGGAACAACTTTCATGAGGGCCGGCGTGTCCAAGGTGGCAATGACACCCACTCTGCTAAGCGTACCTCACAGTCGTAGGTTCGGTACTGCCGTAAGGTACTCTTTACGTGAACGCCGATCCATCGTCCTCATTTCTTTACGTGAACGCCGATCCATCGTCCTCATTTCTTTACGTGAACGCCGATCCATCGTCCTTACTTCTTTACGTGAACGCCGATCCATCGTCCTCACTTCTTTACGTGAACGCCGATCCATCGTCCTCATTTCTTTACGTGAACGCCGATACATCGTCCTCACTTCTTTACTTGAACGCCGATCCATCGTCCTCATTTCTTTACGTGAACGCCGATCCATCGTCCTCATTTCTTTACGTGAACGCCGATCCAACGTCCTCATTCCTTTACGTGAACGCCGATCCATCGTCCTCATTTCTTTATGTGAACGCCGATCCACCGTCCTCATTTCTTTACGTGAACGCCGATCCATCGTCCTCATTTCTTTACGTGAACGCCGATCCATCGTCCTCATTTCTTTACGTGAACGCCGATCCATCGTCCTCACTTCTTTACTTGAACGCCGATCCATCGTCCTCATTTCTTTACGTGAACGCCGATCCATCGTCCTCATTAGTCGTAAGTACAGTCAGGCGTAAGTCCAGCAGTTATGAAAATTGAAAAAAACCTTTAAGAAAACAGGGGATCAAAAACTAACACAAGTATCCTTCAAAGTCCCAAATTTGAATTACTGAATTATCGTCCGACCACAATTACATTCGAAGAGTAAAAGTGAAATGAACACGATTAGCACTTCAAGTACCGCATAGCCAACTTTAATACAGCCACCGTACCACATACTTACATAATTAGGATTATTACATATTTTTGTCCGTCTAGTTGCCTTTTAACACACCTCGTGAAGGCTACAGCAGTTTCGAAATTTCACTGTTTCATCTTCTGGCCGTACTACAATTGTTAACATTGTGACGACCTCGAGTGACGATTTGTACTATGGTCTGAAGAAGAAACAGCGAACTCTCGAAACGGCGGTAGCCTTAACGAGGTGAGTTAAAAGACCACTATAGGAAGAAAATAGGCCATAAGCCAAGTGTTTCTTTACAATATACGTCTCATGCTCACATTACTTGCTTAAGAATTTAAGTAAGCAATTATTTATGCACAGTTTACAAAAAAATATTTCCAGGCACCTGATAAAATCTGTACAAAATTTTATTTTTAATTATCGTTTTACAATTTATAATCGCACTGATACTTTCAGAAAAATAAAACAATGTTCACTGAAAAAAAAAGTGCCACTGAATGAGCCTAAGGCCGGGCAACCACCAAATGCGGAGCTGAAGGAAGATGAAAGCAACCGGAAGGGGAGTTCAGTCGTTTAATGAACACGTTTGTATCTAGGTCTACTAATATACACTTACACTTACAACAGTACACTTACGACTTTAACTCACGAAGCTAGGGACGCGATCATTATACTGAACATAATAACTTTACACTCACACTTACATTTAGGGAGGCGATAATAGCCTCAATTTGTTTTTCGCCTTAAAAAAAATGTAGGTCTACTGTAACGGATTATAGGAAACTACTGTTTAAAAACCGTAACATAGGCAATGGTAACAAAGGTAACGAGAAATAAGTTGGAGACAGTCAGCGTAGTGGGGGACAACAGAGTGAGCTTCAAAAACGACTAGACAGGAACTAACTACGCGGACCGGAGCTCAGCGACGCCGCTTGATTCGTGTTCGGTGGCCGCACTTCACTAAAAAACAACTAAGATTTGAATGCACAGTCCGCTCCGCACTTGGTGGCCACTTGGAGCTGTCACCGATATCATCTGAGTAAGTTTTAATTGTAAGCCCGTACGCTAAATTGTTCGTAATTCCAATCCCTCATTAAACGTGAATGCTACCAGTGGCGTACAAAGTTGTACAACCAGCAGAGGTTTGAAGAGAACAGAAAGCTAAAAAACATTTTGTACGAAAATGAACAACAGAGTGAGCTTCAAAAACTACTAGACAGGAACTAACTACGCGGACCAGAGCTCAGCGACGCCGCTTGATTCGTGTTCGGTGGCCGCACTTCACTAAAAAACAACTAAGATTTGAATGCACTGTCCGCTCCGCACTTGGTGGCCACTTGGAGCTATCACCGATATCATCTGAGTAAGTTTTAATTGTAAGCCCGTACGCTAAATTGTTCGTAATTCCAATCCCTTATTAAACTTGAATGCTATCAGTGGCGTACGTACAACCAGCAGAGGTTTGAAGAGAACAGAAAGCTAAAAAACATTTTGTACGAAAATTAAAGTGTAATTATATAGGCCTAATCTCTGATGCAGCAGAACTGGAAATTTAAAATTCGCGAATTGCTAACATTCACAGATAGCCTACCTTTAACATTCTAGGGTACTGCACTCAACTTGGCCAATCTAACAACAGTTATTGAAAAATAAATACTACACCTAAACATACAAAAATACGCATTTCCGTGAAGCGTGAGAACGGGTCGATGGCTTGCGGAACTCTTCCTATCATGAATTATTAATTGTTTCCACCCTAAACAGCCCCCTGTACTCCTGTAGGCCGACCTATATTCCCAGACTACTAGGTCTACTGACCTCACAGTACCACACCCCATCCCACCAGCCTCCGAAGGGAATCGTGATCACTATTGTTATCTCCCCGACATATGAACGAAAAAAAAACACCGAAAATAAATAATTTATTAATTAATAAAACATCCATTACAGAAATCTGTAGTGCTAATATAATGTAAAGTTTACGTTTTTCGCTAATTTTAGAGTACAGCAAAAAGTTGTCTTTTCAGTAAAAGATAGTGCGCAAAATATGTGCTGAAACACGAATCAAAGGGTCAACAGGCAAATTTACAGAGACTATACAACGTACTTATTAGCGAATTTCCATCGCAAAATTGCTTTCGGAGCACCAACTCAGGCCTGACAACAAAATAAGCGTCCATCATGACTTCTAAAACACGTTTTGAAATTGTGTGTGTGACCCAATAAAATCTGTCACTCGGACAATGAAAATTTGTAGAAATTCATTTTTATCACGTAACGTGAGACGGATAAGGGGCGTGATTAATCGATACCGGAATTAACTTTTGTGCTCTAAGCTGTAAAAAAGCATAATTTCTATGTAAATTAATACAAAAAATAATCAGGTCTTTCAAGTTCTTCACATTTCCGATTTTTAGGTTTTTTTGAAGAACCACATATTCTGGGACAATTTAAGCTCTTTACTAACATCTTACGTTAGTTAAACAAAATCGTACCCGCCGATTTTGAGAAATAGCAATTAGTCAGCCTAAATTAAAATCGTATTATGGTAAAAAAGAGCCTATAACAGAGTTAAAAGGTCTATAAGTGCAGCACGCAGCTGTCTTGTTGACGTGATAAAAGCCAATTTGCATTGCAAATTCGAAAACAGGGTTGTAACAGCAGTCAAAAAAATTCTTAATTTCAACGGATTTTAAAAATTGAAAATGCTAATTTATGCAGTTTTAACGCTGATTACGACGATGAAATTAAATACAAAAAAATTAAGATAAAATACTTGAGAAATTTTTAAGTTTTGAAATGGCCATTTTGAAACTGTTTAAATAATTTTGAGCTACAAAGCAACCAGCAACTAAGCTATAACCATAATTGACTTTCGTACAAAGTTTGAATCAAATCGTACCAAAATTGCTAACGTGAACGTGTTCGAATCAAAAAGTGATCGAGATCAGGTTCGGTGCTCATTTCACACGGCCGGGTCTGGATCTAACCGTAATGGCTGCTCCAACAGCACATTTTTAAATGGAAATTCACACGCATCTGTCTCGCTGGATTGATATAAATTATTTGGTATTCTAAAAACTAACATCGTAAAAAACCGATAATTCCATACGCGAAATTTAAACTCGGTATAAAACTTGACGAATTTTATTAAAGAACTGTTATTAATAAACTATTATTGTCATTAACCATGAATCGCATAGGCCAGATAGAAAAGCTTGAAATAACGGAAAGGAAAATCTTAAGAAAGATTATAGGAACAAAATTTCAGGATAATAAGGTAGTATATATAAGAAATGAAGCTCTCTATAAGAAAATTGAAAAACTGTCAGATACTATGAGAAAAAGGAGAATAAATTTTTACGGCCATCTTCTTAGAATGAACTCCAATAGATTGACGAAACAGGTGTTTGATTTTTTCCATAATCGTAAAACAAAACCGAACTGGTTTAAAGAAATTGAAAAAGACCTAATAGAGTTAAAAATTACAGAAAATTCACTGCTTGACCAAACTGCTAAGATAAGTACCAAGGGCGAAAGAATAAGATTCCAAGATAAAACCAAAATAAGACCTAAACCTGTCATTTCGGAAGAGGAGAGGAAAAGAAGATCGGAAAGAATGAAGAGCTACTGGGAACAAAGAAAAGTACAGAGCGCAAGAAATGATTGATTCAGCGTACCCCAAAGAGGGTGAAACGAAAAGAAGAAGAAGAAAACTGTTATTGTAAAACTGTTGTTAAAGAATAACAGTTTGTACCTTAACCAGCATAATTAATTTACAACAACTTTAACTGTATCTTACACTTTCAAAACGTGTTAATGATTTAAAGCTCGGTGCACACTTCATGCTCCCGGATCTGGCTGCTCAAATAGCTAATTTTCTCTAATAAAATATTACGCATCTAAATGACGTACTACAATGCGTTTTTGGAGTTTCCAAGGCACCTGCCGATGTAGGCGCAGGGTATGCAAAAGAGCAACACTTCACGTTATCCATCCATACTGTGTAGTTTCAGGGTACGTTTGTGTACTGTACCACGGGTTCAATCCTGAACATAAGGGGGCTAATGATATTAAGAGGATAATGGACTTACGAAACTACCAAACGCAACCGTCAAACCGTGAATTTTCGTTTAGAAGTTTTTTTAATTTCAAAATGGCGGCAATATAGTTTATTATAGGACAGTAACTTTGCACATACAAAAACGCTGAACAATATCCTAGTTTGACAATATGCCCCTAATGATGGCACGGCCTCCATCATGCTATGCAACCGGTTTTAGGGTCGCTGAACTCAAGTATAAAACTGTCAGATTAAAAATTTTCTTGCGCGTCTACAACACACAGAATAAAATATAATAAAAAAACTGTTGCCAAAATAACGAAATTAAAAAAACATTCTGCAGTAGATTTTCTTTATTACTGGATATTTAAAGTGTCCACGAAAATCTTACAAATAGCAGAAAAACACGAAAATTATTCAAATAAACATTTTTAGAGGGGTTGATAGGTAATGAATTTGTCTATTATTACCAAAATCGATTTTTGTACAAACTTCGAATGAAATCGAACCAAAACTGCGATGTGAGAGTGCCCCACTCATTTTAACCACCTCTCAAAGTTCTATACAGATTAGGATTGACGAAATACGTTAAGACGGTTTCACCAATAGCTAATTTTCCAATGAACAATATGCTTGATTAGCGAATGTCCATTGGAAAATGAGCTACTGAATAGCTATCATAGTAAGACCCCAGCCCCAGGAAAGGAGAAAAAATTTGGAAAGGAAAAATCGAATTTGGATTATTAAATTTACCGAACTAGCGAAGTTTAGGCAAATTCGTTACACGGCAAAATCCGATCAACAGTTTCAAAATGGCGGCCATTACACATTTTAAAACAATCGACAACTTTTTGGTTACATTTTTTATATCCGATTTCACCGTCGTAATCAGTGTTAAAATCTGCATACATTTAGCGTTTCAAATTACATTGAAAATGAAAATGAACCTCGACCTAGCCAATGTTTATTTTGATATTTATTATTTAATGTTAAACTTTAAAATGCTACTTGAAGTCTCCTGAGAAAACTCAAAATGAAATTCATATAGGAAACATTTCAGGCATATGTTTCAATGGCCTTTTATGTTTATCTTTACCAAAAGAACAGAAACAATTCACCTAAACCAGATAATTTTGAGACACTCGTTTAATAAAGGCATAGATAAGTTATGTACAGTACAAACACAAAAACGCGCGCGTTTGTAGACCTTGAATGGCGCCGATATCTGCGTTGTAGCATTACTGATGTATCTAAATAAGGGACAGACATGGAAAAACAATATTTTGAATTTATCTTGTATATTTCCTGTTAATTGTTATCAAATATAAGGTTTGCTTTAAATAGTTGTTCCAACTGAAGTGAAAACAAAGTATTCTTTCTGTTTTGGTTCTACAAAACATGGGTATCAATATTAAGCTCGACAAGTGGCTATTTTGGACTGGGCAATCAAATTTAATTTTTGTTTTACTGTTTTATTTTCTCACTGTATAACATATTTACTAAATATGGTGATCCTGAAAGACGATTTCTGTTTTACACTGTTATAATTTCTGGGAAAAATAATAGAAATCCGGGCGTTTACCAGGCCGGCAGCAACCAGACGAGGCACTTTTCCGATTCCTTCTCCTTGCAGAGATCCTGTTCGGTGGCCGAGGTTACCGCCATCAGGTCGCTGGTATTACATATGATGGCCCCTGGGCGTCTTGATCGCAGTGCTGTTTGGAGAAGTTCCACATAAAGCTAAGTATTCTGCTGCTCACTGGACTGTGGAATCAATCAATCCGGTCTTGCGGAGGAAGAAGACGGCCACTGGTTTTCCTGCAGCTTGTTGCTTCCCGTAGAGCTCGGCCTGAGGTTTCGCTGCCGGGGAGTCGAACTTCGAGATGAAGACGTCGGAGAACTCTACCCACTCCAGAATAGCGTTAGTGTACAGCTGGTACCAAATGGCTACTTTCCCTCAGAGCTGAGCTGAGGCTGTCCTTCTTTCAGTGTTGCTGGAGTCCGCTGGTCGGTAAAGAATTTCCGAAGATCGATTAAGTCCGGTAGCGGTGTTGGTTGTGCGGAAGGCGTATTCAGCATCTCGACCAGTTACTGAAGAAGGCCCTGGCTGGAGCTAGCAGTCCGGGCATGCGTAGATCGCTCCAGGAATGCTGACTTCTGACCATTCGATGCATAAGTTGTACAAGGTGTTATTGCATCTAGAACAAACTGTTTCATTTTCATCATGAGCTGTGCAGCCTTCCACGTGGCAGGAGAGTCGGTGTCACTGTTGAGTTTTGGGCGCCACTGGGTTTTCGACTCCTAGAAGTGTTGCATGTCTGCGACGTGTTGTCGTCGGAGGATGTCTTGCTCCGTAATGTTACTTACTTTACTTTACTTTAGCCTACGCCTGTCCTCGGCTGCTCAGCCATTCGACGACGAGCCTCCCAGTATCTCTCAGTGATCTCCCCTGACGCATTCCGCAACTTCACACAGGACATCAGATGCTCGCCATCCATTCTGCCTGATCGGCATAATGGGCAGATATCGTCCCACACCATTCCAATGCGGTGTAAGTGTGCCTGGAGATAATCGTGTCCGGTAGCTAGACGGAATCGGGCGACAGCAGCAGGCCTCTCCATACTTTTAGAAATGGGTCCCGTTGAGGCGAGGCTTTCCCACCTTTTCCCCTTGCTTTGATCCTTCAGGGTTGCCTTTGAATAGGAGTCAATGGCAATGTTTATCAGGTTGCGGGCAGCACCAAGAGTCACAGGTATCGCTGGTTGCTCCGATAACGCTCCCCTTTTTGCAAGTTCATCTGCCCTCTCGTTGCCAGGAACTCCCACATGGCTAGGAATCCACTGGATCCAAAGAATCCAGCCCTCCGAAATGAGTTCAGCGTAATGTAGTTCAGTTGCTCCGTAATGTAGTCTGCGGGAGTAATAGTAGAAGCCGCGGACTGGCAAGGCACTGTTCTGGTTCAGAATGGTGAGGTGAGAGAATTCATTCTTGTTAAAATCAGCCGAATTCGTCCTTTTCCTCACGAGCAAGCTGTGGTGTCTTATAAAATTGATCTGACTGTTGGTAGGTTGCTAGTTGGTAGCTGATCCTGATCGATGTCTGCCGAACAACGATTTTCGACCTGTATTTATATTCAAAACTATGGCGGGATCCGTAATTTTTCAAAAAAAACTATTAAATTATAAAAAGAACGAACCAATTAGAATAAAGCTATTGTGTACGGGAGGGGTGAGACAATAATGCCTGGGCAGAAATGTAATAATGCAGCGTACTATAGACCCGAAATACGCGAGCACTGCGAACCAATCAGAAGCGAGTATTGGTTGACGGGAGCGAACTGGGTTTTGCAGGCGTGGGCTGTTTGAAAGCAGGGAGAGAAGTTAAGTGATTTAGCGTGGTTTTTCAGTGATAGTAAGCGGAACTAGGCTGTGTTACCTCAGTCCCTATGATGTTTAAGCGATGACAACCTGTGATGTGCATATTGCTAGAGACTAAACTTTCGATTGTTCGCACACATTTAGAATCATTTTTATATATTTCAAAACATCTCTCAATTTTACTTCCATTAATGGAAAAAAACGATTAAAAATTAACAAAAATCGAATTACCTCAAATCGACTTCAACGATTTTGACACAATTTCACCTAAATGTAGTTATCAAGTAAAGAAATAAAACGTACGCATCGTTATCCCTCTTGTAAGAGCGATATCGACAAAAACAGCCCAAGTTTCTTAAAACCCAAGTTCACTATACCTTGCTCAAATTTTGGCCCAGATTGAAAAGACTCGTAACTCAAACCGGTGCCGAATTTGGAATAAAAGATATTAACGTTCAGGAATAAATGATTCGGCTAAACCCAAACTGCTGTCGGCAATTTTTTCCTATTCACTTCCGAATCATACATTATTTCGTTTTAAATAAGGTTGAAATATATCTCCATATTTGACCAAAATATGACAAACCGATATCAACAAATTGCCTGTTATTTTTCAGTTTCAGAATTACTATTTTATTTAAATAGTTTTTGCAAATAATATATACATATAGATCTTCATATTTCGAGCATTATAGGTCCTGTAAATATATTCACTTTATTTTAATTGTTACATCATAATGCCACTTTTGCTGATGACACGGCTATCTTAGCTGTTGGGGACATGCCAAAAATAAATTACAAAACGTGGCAGACTATGTCACTTCTTGGATTAAAAAATGGTGCATAAAGCATAACGAGACCAAATCTTTACATACAAATTTTACGAATACAATATATGATAAAAAAAAAACATGATATATTAATCGACATACAATATCGCATGCTAACAATGCGAAATACCTTGGCATGACCCTTGAAGTCAAGCAACACTAGAAGTTAAGAAAAAAAGCGAACAACTAGGCATACAACTTAAAAATTCATTATCTTATTGGAAGGTCATAATTGTCAATACCTAACAAACTGCTTCTATACAAGAATGCTAAAAACCAGTATAGTTGTATGGGGCTGCACCAAGAAGTCTAATATTAAAATTATTCAGACTTTTCAAAATAAAGTACAAAGGACTATAATGAAAACTCCTTGGTACGTAATGGTAACATTCACAGGGATCAGAAGACAGAACCAGTACAAGTCGAAGTACATAAGTAAGGGCTAAAATGAAAACTCCTTGGTACGTAACGGTAACATTCACAGGGATCAGAAGACTGAACCAGTACAAGTCGAAGTACATAAGTAAGGGCTATAATGAAAATTCCTTGGTACGTAATGGTAACATTCCCAGGGATCAGAAGACTGAACCAGTACAAGTCGAAGTACATAAGTAAGGGCTACAATGAAAACTCCTTGGTACGTAATGGTAACATTCCCAGGGATCAGAAGACTGAACCAGTAGAAGTCGAAGTACATAAGTAAGGGCTACAATGAAAACTCCTTGGTACGTAATGGTAACATTCCCAGGGATCAGAAGACTGAACCAGTACAAGTCGAAGTACATAAGTAAGGGCTAAAATGAAAACTCCTTGGTACGTAATGGTAACATTCCCAGGGATCAGAAGACTGAACCAGTACAAGTCGAAGTACATAAGTAAGGGCTATAATGAAAACTCCTTGGTACGTAATGGTAACATTCACAGGGATCAGAAGACTGAACCAGTACAAGTCGAAGTACATAAGTAAGGGCTATAATGAAAACTCCTTGGTACGTAATGGTAACATTCCCAGGGATCAGAAGACTGAACCAGTACAAGTCGAAGTATATAAGTAAGGGCTATAATGAAAACTCCTTGGTACGTAATGGTAACATTCACAGGGATCAGAAGACTGAACCAGTACAAGTCGAAGTACATAAGTAAGGGCTATAATGAAAACTCCTTGGTACGTAATGGTAACATTCACAGGGATCAGGAGACTGAACCAGTACAAGTCGAAGTACATAAGTAAGGGCTATAATGAAAACTCCTTGGTACGTAACGGTAACATTCACAGGGATCAGAAGACTGAACCAGTACAAGTCGAAGTACATAAGTAAGGGCTACAATGAAAACTCCTTGGTACGTAATGGTAACATTCCCAGGGATCAGAAGACTGAACCAGTACAAGTCGAAGTACATAAGTAAGGGCTACAATGAAAACTCCTTGGTACGTAATGGTAACATTCACAGGGATCAGAAGACTGAACCAGTACAAGTCGAAGTACATAAGTAAGGGCTATAATGAAAACTCCTTGGTACGAAATGGTAACATTCACAGGGATCAGAAGACTGAACCAGTACAAGTCGAAGTACATAAGTAAGGGCTATAATGAAAACTCCTTGGTACGTAATGGTAACATTCACAGGGATCAGAAGACTGAACCAGTACAAGTCGAAGTACATAAGTAAGGGCTATAATGAAAACTCCTTGGTACGTAATGGTAACATTCCCAGGAATCAGAAGACTGAACCAGTACAAGTCGAAGTACATAAGTAAGCCAAAAAAACATGAGTTTCGACTCATCAACACCAAAATATTGAAGTGTTTCAGCTGCCTGATAATGCAGAGCCAGCGAGACTGAATATGTAATATTAAAAATATAAAATCGAGTGCGATCCGATCGATTCACAGAATACTTGGTTCGTGTCAGCTTGGCCACTATGCTATATCCCCCCCACACAGACAAGCAGATGTGAGGCCGGGTGGTGCGGTGACTTATGCCAACATGTGTTATCTAAGCAGAAGCACAGTCGGGCGTACTTTGCAATAAACCAGTTATTGTTACAGGGAGCACAGCTTGCTGGATAATCTCGCGGCTGATCGATCAATACGAGTCTATACGCAGCTTGAATACACAGTACATAGAGGCTGCATTTTTTAAAACGGAATTTTAATACCAAACTGAGAGGTCACGGCCTTACATCGAAATATGCACGGATCCTAACAGAACACGTTTTTAGAGATCGTTATATATTACATACAAGAAGTTTAAAGAACAGTGGACCTCGTAGTATATTGCTTGGTCATCCCTCTACGACGCACTTTGACGTGCTTGCAACATTTTCCGCCAGTTTACCAACGGGTAACCATAATATTTAGTACAAATGTTACTGGACCACTTTTATTGGAAATTGTATGTTTCTCCATAAAACGGTCGAAATTGTAATAGGTCTTGCCGTTCAGCCAGTATTACAGGTAACAGCCGGCAACTACACTCGTTACTGTTAAACCAAAGGCCGCCATATTGAAACGGAAGTGAATGGAAAAAATCTTACGCATACGTCGTTCGGGATTTATACAAGGTACCTTGTTGGCAAATTTCAAAAAAATCGGTCAATGCGTTTTGCCAAAACTGCATAAACTATACCGTTAAATCAGAAGCCGCTATACTTAAACGGAAGTGAATAGGGGAAAATCTTACAAATATATCGTTTAGGATTCATACAAGTTATCTTGGTACCAATTTTCAAAAGAATCGAACAATACGTTTGACCAAAACGTGAACCAACGCACAAACCAAATCCCGAACGGTTGAGTTGAAACAGTCTTCGCTCAGACAATTGTGTGTGTGTGTGTACGTGCGTGCTTGTGTGTTGGTATATACATTGTATTTGATGTGAGTGTACCCTCGCTCTTGCAATATTGATCCTATTTATTTAAAACTTGGCACACAAATAAATTTAAATAATCCCTTGGACAACTTCGTTACTCTTAAAAACTCGTTTGTAATTTCAAAAAGGCAGCCATTAAAAATTTGCACAACGCAATTATTTTCTTTTTAAATCCGTTAACCTCTTGTAATCACCTTAAAATATGTTCCACTAACGTCAGCAAAACGGCTGTGCGTCACAATTATTATTTAAACAATGTCTTTAATAAGTCAAATTGATTTTAATTTACAAATCTGTTAGAATTTTAACTATGGAGGAGACTCAAATCTATCTAAAAATACAGCGGCATAAATTTATGTTCAGTGGCATGCTTAGCTGTTTTTCTAGCTTATGAATTGATAAAATTTCCTCGAGTCACTGACATTTCAGGCTACTTCTATTCTTCATAAAAGGACTTTCAGAATTAAGTGCGTTTACATGACATGTCAGTAGAATTTCTACAAGGGAACGTTTTAAAAATTTTATATCTTTTATACAGACTATACATACAACATCTGTAACCGAATAAGCTAACGTTTGCAGACAACACTCACATTAATTCAAAGGGCATCATGGTTTATAAATCATTCTTAAACTTCAAAATGCCACGAACTCCGAATGTGAATCCCGCTAAGACCACAAGTTCATAATGTGGAAATACAAATTATACGAATCTCCTCGTGCGAATTTTAGCATGCATTATGAAAAGTGAAGTACAATACTTGCATAGCCCATTTTGCTACTTAAAGAACTATTACTTGCTCTCCCATTATGGAATGGCAAAATTAATGAAACGATTCAAAGTTATGAACTCAAGCACTGGACAAAGCTCTATTTACACGAAAAACTTCTACATGTTTTAGTTTTTGTACAAGTCTGAACTAGTGTAATGAAGACACCTACCTATGTAATAGTTATGTTTTGTAGTTTCTGGGATATTTCGTTTTATTTTTCTTAACTTACTTTGCCAGTTAGAATAACGAGGATGAGGAATCAGCGTTAACGATAAAGGAAAAGCAACGGGAGTAACTGCGGCTAGAACTAAGAACCGGTCACAGTTGAGAGACGCAGCAGACTGATCGTGCACTGAACCCCTAAGTTTTTTTTTTTTTTTTTTTTAACGTTCGACTATTGTGCACACTTGGGCTAATGCAGACGATGGGATGATTTATAGCGTATGAAAATGCCAAGTCCAGGCCGGGAATCGAGCCCGGGTCCTCGGGGTGAAATCCCAGTACACTATCACTTAGGCCACCGAGGCGGCTATCCCTAAGTTCTATGACAAGTGCAGGCTATACAACATAAAGTGACTTTAGGGTTAGAAATAAACCAGTAATGGAAGATTAAACTCATTAATTTAATGCTACAATATCGATTTTTTCCGCCGAAAAATCGTTAAGGTTATCATCGCCGACAATATCGATTAAGTAAATATTTTAATTGCAGATCAATAATTATTACTATTCCATTTTACAAAATTTATAGTCACAGTTTCGTTTGTTGTACTGATATATTTTATTTTAACTATGACTTAATTACAGTTTCAAAATTTTGTTTAGGTTAATATTGTATAAGACTCTATTTGAATCTTATTTTGATTATATTTTTAGTCTACACAAGTTTTTTCTCCAAATTTCAATGACTTCAAGAGTATCAAAAATTATGATAGTACCTTAGATAAAGAATTATCTGAAGTAGCGGAATTAAGTGTTACAACTTGATTCCATTTAATTATTTCTGGGATGAAAAATTCAAGATTAGATTTTAGGTTTAGTAAAGAAGGTTACATTTTATGTCTAATTTCAAAGTATCTGTCCCACACTACTGTTAGGGAGTGTGCCGCTTTTCCAAAAAATTTAATAGCCTACAAAAAACAAACAGCACAATGTAAATAATAACCAAGAAGTCCCTCACCTGGAATACAAAGATAAGGCATTATCATACGGTAATTAAACCAGAAGCCTTATATGCAGCTGAAACATTATCTCTCACAACCCAGGGCCCACTTGAAAGGCTGGAGATCAAAGAAAGAAAGATATTACGAAAAATCTTAGGCCCTAAATTCCGTAACAACCAATTACTCCACATCAGTAATGAAACTCTTTACCAAAAAACTGAAACACTATCAGACACAATAAGAAAAAGCAGAATTGATTTTTATGGGCACTTCCTCCGAATGGAAAAAAATAGACTAACCAAAAAAATATTTGACTACTTTCACAATAAAAGAGCCAAACCACTTTGGTTTAGAGAAACGGAGAAAGACATAACAGAACTGCAGATCACTGACACTATGCTCATGGACAGAACAGCCAAAACAATAACCAAGGACAAGAAACAACGGTTCCAAGGCAAAGTCAAATTCAAGAACGATCCAAATCTCTGAAAAGAAAAGTAAGATCACAACGAATGAAGCAATACTGGGCTACGAGGAAGGCACAGAACATTAAAAAGTGATTGATTTAGTGTACCCCAAAGTTGGGTGAAACAGAGTAAATATTAACAATGTAACTATGGAAACAAAAAAAATAAGCACAACATAACCTAAAAATAAAAACTACATAATACGTTGATCATATACTTGAATAATTTTTCTCAAATTAATCTTTCTTTATTAAAATTAATCAGAGGTTAACTTTAAGATCAGGTAAATCTTTTATTAAATATTGTCTATAAATATAATGAAACATTTAATTAGCCATTATGTTAAATCATATTTACCACCGAGCATTAAATTTATGTTCTAGGAACCGGTTGTAAATCTAGTTGTAATGAAATGATAACACAATTTTCTGACTTTATACTAGTTAAGATCGTAGAGCGTGCGGCCGGATCTAGGTGAAACGCTTGGTAAAATGAGCTAAGACGAAGGTTGACTGTGTGTTGGCGGGAATAGCTGAGAGATAACACGTTATCACTGTACCAAACCGACTTTAGGCCTATCAGTGTTGACTTGAGAAACGGTTACTTCATACTTCTGCAGTTTGCTTGCACATATGTAGTACTATGGTTTAGTTTAGCGCTGCACACTTGTCACCCGTAACCACCAAGCATGTAAATTTCCTTAAACATCTGTTTAAACAATACAATATTGTTTATAATATTTAAACAAGATTAACTTGTAAATTTTGTTTAAAACAATTAAGCCAGGCTAAAATGGTTGACGTTATAACAAATTACAAAGTTTTAACCGCATTTAGGTTTTGTTATTACAACTCATTTTCAAGCCTTAAAGCCAAATGCCGATTACTTTTTGACGCATTATAAATAAAATGGAAGTGCGGTTAGCTGATTCTGAAGCTAATCGAACAAAAAACTGGATAGTCAGAGTAAACAATACAATATTGTTTATAATATTTAAACAAGATTAACTTGTAAATGTTGTTTATTTTTTTTTTTTTTTTATTTTTTTTTTTTTTTTGGTGTTTAACGTCTGACTGTTGTTTAATGTTGAATGAATGAATGAATGTTGTTTAAAACAGTTAAGCCAGGCCGTTAAAAAAAATTAACGTTATAAAAAATTAAAAAGTTTTAACCGCATTTAGGTTTTGTTATTACAACTAATTTTCAAGCCTTAAAGCCAAATGCCGATTACTTTTTGACGCATTATAAATAAAATGGAAGTGCGGTTAGCTGATTCTGAAGCTAATCGAACAAAAAACCGGATAATCAGAGTAAACAATACAATATTGTTTATAATATTTAAACAAGATTAACTTGTAAATTTTGTTTAAAACAATTAAGCCAGGCCAAAATAGTTGACGTTATAACAAATTAAAAAGTCTTAACCGCATTTAGGTTTTGTTATTACAACTAATTTTTAAGCCTTAAAGCCAAATGCCGATTACTTTTTGACGCATTATAAATAAAATGGAAGTGCGGTTAGCTGATTCTGAAGCTAATCGAACAAAAAACCTGATAATCAGAGTAAACAATACAATATTGTTTATAATATTTAAACAAGATTAACTTGTAAATTTTGTTTAAAACAATTAAGCCAGGCCAAAATGGTTGACGTTATAACAAATTAAAAAGTTTTAACCGCATTTAGGTTTTGTTATTACAACTCATTTTCAAGCCTTAAAGCCAAATGCCGATTACTTTTTGACGCATTATAAATAACATTGAAGTGCGGTTAGCTGATTCTGAAGCTAACCGACCAAAAAAACTGGATAATCGAGTAATTTCTCAAAATCGGTCGATCTGATTCTTCTTTTCGTTATATAGAAATGATTCATAAATCGCGGCAATCGGGGTTTATTTTTTGTTTACTCGCAAACCGTGAATTTCTTTTATGCTTATTTCAAATGTGGTACACTAATTTGAGTTACGATTATAATTTTTTTTTTTATACTTGTGCCCAAATTTTTAGCGAAATATTAAAAAAACCGGATTATTGAGGGAGATGGTGACAATCTCGCTTTCGTTTGTCATGAAGGGCTACTTTTGAATAGAAATTTTTCAAAATTGTTTGGAGCGGATTTTCAGAAAATCAGGTTTTTGTTAATGCTGAACTTTTTTGGCCAAATATGGATTAAAAAATTTAACTGAAAAACAGTCAAAAGACGTAAAAAAATTAAAACTAAGCCTTCATGCGAATTTTCACCGAAAAATATCAGTTTCGCAATATTAACAGATATTCATGTTGAAACGTGTTTTTACTAATATACCTGAAAACGGATTTATCGACAAAATCTCTGTACAAACTTTGTACAAATGTTTTTCAACTTTAAAATTACTTAAGCCCCATAGTGAAAAAGTAAAATTTCAATTTTATAAGCCAACGTTGTTTATACTGTCCTGTGTAAAAATATGAAACAAAAAAATAAATTAAAAAAACCTATAGGCCTACATTTTATACTTTTACTAATTTTTCCCTTTTTTTGAAAATACAAATGTGTTCCCACTTACCGTCTGCGCGCTAGATGGGGGTTACCGACAGACCCCACTCGCGGGAAAATGTAAGGGATCTGAAGTAATGTCAAGTTTCCTACAAATATTACAAGAATAATTATTATCAGTTATCACTGTTACGTAAAAACAACTTTTACGTTAGAAAAGTGTAACACTCTGTCACACAAAATAATATCGGATGGTGACGCTGGCTTCTAATCTAATCTTTTTTTTTAAGTCAAGAGCGAGCGCAACGAAGTGGGAGGGGACTTGGGCTTGGCTGCTGCTACGGGACTATAACCGACACTCGGATTCAAATTTAAACCAAGTCACGTGACGACGAAGCAGTAACTTACTCGTATTGCCACTAGAGGTGGGCGTTTCTGATATTTTTACAAAACGTCAACAAACTGTTTGTTGAGGAAAAAAGCTGCTTTTTAAAACAGTTGAAAAAAAACAGGTTTCTAAGACTACTTTTTCATTCTCATTACCACCATGTCCTTAAATTGTTTTTGGGTATAAAGTATTTAGAAAGGATAAAAATAATCCTTATAAGTGTAGTAATAATTAAATTACATTCTCAAAACGTAATAATTATGTATGCCATTTTATATTTACAAAATGCAATGAATTTCTAATAGAAGCATTCTTTTTTTTACTTAAAAATTAAATAGTCCTTTGCATATTTACCAAAATGCAAACGATTTAGAATATTTTTAGTTGATTAAAAAATTTGATGGCTGATAATAAATATAAAAAAATATGTTTAAATAAAATTAGGCTCTGTGTCTACAAAATGTGAGAGGTTGTTACTACAACTGGCAACAAAATAGAGATAAACGTTGACATTGACCGAACAGTTCTTACTTCACTACAAGCAACAAGCAACTTTGGAATAAAGGGAAAATGCATAAAAGCAGGTAGAAGAAAAGCAGTTAGCAGGCAAACAGCAGGAAAACAGTTTTCCACCTCGATGGCCTAGTTAATAGCTACTAGGCTTTCACCCGGGTTCGATTCCCGGCGAGGGCTTGGCATTTTCATACGCTATAAATCATCCCATCGTCTGCATTAGCCCAAGTGTGCACAATATTGGACGTTAAATACAAAAAAAGAGAAAGAAAACAGTTTTAGCGCTTGCGGCAACGTGGTAGTGCGGAAAGCCGTTCCTTGTTAACAAATCATAAACCAGTCCAAATCCAACTGCTTGTTTCCGTTTGAAAAAGCAGTGTTTATCGTTTACAGAAAAGCAGTTTTTTAACAGTTTGGTGTTTTCTGCCCCACCACTAATTGCCACATTACGCGATACGCGACCTACTTTACACTGACGCGGAAGGTTAACACACTGAATGTTACTGTAATATAACTTCGCACGATACAATTACAATTACAATTACGCCTCGACTTGCTGAGTTAATTTAAAACAGTTCCACGTTCAAGTATTTAGCCAAGAATTCGACGAAACTACACAACTTACATTAGACTGTACACCAGAATTTTAAGCTAATTTAAATTTGAAAATGAGCTTTTGGGGGTGTCTATAGGATATATACAAGGTTGCCATCTGAACAAGATGGTTAAAAGAGAACGCACACACACAAAACTGTTTTTTATAACTTTTTTTTTATTCTGCATTCAGTTTCATACTCATTCCCTTCCTCTTTAAAAGAAGAAACTCCTTCCTGAAGAATGTCTGTAGATGTAATACGCTTCACTGTCAAGTAAAACTGACCATCAAAATGTCTAACTGAAAAATAAATATATTAAAGAAGAAAATAAGATCAAATCAGATGTTTTGCTTAGAAGCAACGGCTGACTGAGTGGTTGCTAGTGCGTACTTCGGTTGTTACCATGCCAGTTTTTGAAATAACAAACTATGATTCGATAAAATAGTAGGATTACTATCGTGGATTCTATTACAAGGTCAACTCAACAAACAACGTTGACGTTAAACGGTTAAAACGTACTGCTTTTACGTTGCTAGTTACTTAACAAACACTTAAAAATGATTATTTAGGGTTTTAATGTTTCAATCCTTCAACGAGTATTGTAAATAAAATATGCATTATTACTTTGTACTTTCGGTGTAAGACTGCTACAAGAAGAACGTTTCTTAAATTACTATAAATCCACGTGTACATCATTTTAGTGCTTGATATCCGGGACCTATCATAACATCCAGACCTGGGATCATGTATTCAGTACGCATTTTGAAAATATCATCTACAGAATACATTTTGACGAGTTGTTAATATCTTAAAAATACAGGGTGCCTCGCAACTCTCTGAACACGCTTTGTAGTTTCTTCTTCTTTTCGTTTCACCCTCTTTGGGGTACGCTGAATCAATCATTTCTTGCACGCTGTACTCTTCTTTGTTCCCAGTAGCTCTTCATTCTTTCCGATCTTCTTTTCCTCTCATCTTCCGAAATGACAGGTTTAGGTCTTATTTTGGTTTTATCTTGGAATCTTATTCTTTCGTCCTTGGTACTTATCTTAGCAGTTTGGTCAAGCAGTGAATTTTCTGTAATTTTTAATTCTATTAGGTCTTTTTCAATTTCTTTAAACCAGTTCGGTTTTGTTTTACGATTATGGAAAGAATCAAACACCCGTTTCGTCAATCTATTGGAGTCCATTCTAAGAAGATGGCCGTAAAAATTTATTCTCCTTTTTCTCATAGTATCTGACAGTTTTTCAATTTTCTTATAGAGAGCTTCATTTCTTATATATACCACCTTATTATTCTGAAATTTTGTTCCTATAATTTTTCTTAAGATTTTCCTTTCCGTTATTTCAAGCTTTTCCATCTGGCCTATGCGATTCATGGTTAATGTTTCTGCTGCGTACAGTGCTTCCGGCTTGATCACTGTTTTATAATGTTTAATTTTGGACCCCATGAAAGGGATTTCTTATTGTATGTTTCTTTCGTCAATTGGAAGGCCAATTCAAGTTTGTTTTTCCTGGATTCCATTGCCTTGCCCTCATCTTCATTCCAACTAATCCATTCATCAAGATATTTGAACTCTTTTACAATTTCTATTTTCTGTTCTTGGATTTTAAGGTATTTATTTGGGTATTTGTTGTTTGTCATGATTTGCTTTGTAGTTTATTTTTTTTTTTTTTTTTTGGTCGACTAACACATTTTACAAAATAAACACAAATCTCTTGGTGCCTACGTTTTTGTCTGTTTTCCTAAAAAAAACATATATTTTAAAAACGACTGAACAGACTTTCATCAAACTTTGGTTAACTCTATCTATATTGACAGGACCTACCAATAAATAAAATATGGTTGAAAATTACATGCAAATTTCAAAATGGCGGCTATTAAGGCTATTAATTCAAAATGTATTTTAAGGCGAAAAGCACACTGAGGCTATTATCGCCTCCCTAAGTGTAAGTGTGAGTGTAAAGTATTAAAAGTCGTAAGTGTAGTGTTGTAAGTGTGTTAGACTCAGGTATCGCGAGGGACGTCTAAATCCTCTCAATAGGTGCAGCTAGTCTTAATAGTGCGGGGTTAAATTATTCTAATTTAAATAACTGGAGGCCGTTTTACAAAATATAAAAAACCTGTGTTTAGAAAATGTTATGACAAATTTAATAACATCGTATTTTTTAAAAATCGGATTAAAAATAACCAAGTTGTTGCAATTTTTGTCTGACCGGGTATGGCCCATTTTGGGTTTCTCCACAATGAGCTATCAAGAGACCAATAACAACTCCCAAATATAAAAAAAAATTGTTGATTTTCTATGTACAATACAGCTGTAATATGGACCTATAGGATGAGGATTAAATAAAATGCTTATTTTAAAATAATAACGTAACTGTGAGATTTGTTGTTAGGTGACTTCTATTTTATTTGAATAAACCAAAGCGTCAATACATTTTGATTACACTTATCAGTTAAAAGAGAACATTATACTGTATTTATTGCTCAAAATGACCAAATCGACACGGTTCATAACCTAAATAGATCAATCATTGATTGACGAACAAGTTCGAAAAATGACATCTTGTATTACTTCAGATACTGATCCGCTAGATCAATTTCACTTTTAACTGTAAATATAACAGTAAAGTTTTAATTTTTTTATATTCTTCTTTTCTGCTAGGATTATTATCACTATATTCAGTATAATGATCTGCCTTCCCTAGCTTCGTCAATTCTACGCGTTTCTGAGTACCTCCATCTTCAAAAACTCTATCTATACTCTAAGAGTACATACTGAACATAGTGAAGTTTTAATGTAATAATTCTTCAGTTTATGTAATTAACATTTTTTTTTTTTTTTTTTTAACGTCCGACTATTGTGCACACTTGGGCTAATGCAGACGATGGGATGATTTATAGCGTATGAAAATGCCAAGCCCTGGCCGAGAATCGAACCCGGTTCCTCGGGGTGAAAGCCTAGTATGCTATCCACTAGGCCACCGAGGCGGCTAATTAACATAAAATAGTTACCTAGCAACATACAGATAATTTCACTTTAAAATAAAAAAAAAATTACTCAATCCTCACCTTGGACTAAATAAGGTGTTTTAGATTTATCATAACATTTCCAAAACAAAGTTAAGTTTTGAATTAATTCTATAAAACGGCCAGATCTCGAATTATTTAATTTAGAATAATTTAAATGGCCATCATACTAATTTCACCATATTTTTTATCGGTAGATACTGTTAGTATAAACATCTGACCAAAGTTTGGTGAAAATCGGTTCAGTTGTTTTTAAAATATAAATTTATTAATAAAAACACATACATACAGACAAAAAGCTAGACACTACACGCATGTTTATTTTGTAAAATGTTTTTGTTTCGACCCAAGGAACAATTTTACAAAGCGTGTCCAGAG
The DNA here is from genome assembly GCA_022606455.1 of Callitettix versicolor. Taxonomy (NCBI): domain Eukaryota; kingdom Metazoa; phylum Arthropoda; class Insecta; order Hemiptera; family Cercopidae; genus Callitettix; species Callitettix versicolor. The sequence continues at coordinate 51,936,043 of CM040188.1, read as the reverse complement.
TTACGCTGTGTGTGTGTGTGTGTGTGTGTGTGTGTGTGTGTGTGTGTGTGTGTGTGTGTGTGTGTGTGTGTGTGTGTGTGTGTGTGTGTGTGTGTGTGTGTGTGTGTGTGTGTGTGTGTGTGTGTGTGTGTGTGTGTGTGTGTGTGTGTGTGTGTGTGTGTGTGTGTGTGTGTGTGTGTGTGTGTGTGTGTGTGTGTGTGTGTGTGTGTGTGTGTGTGTGTGTGTGTGTGTGTGTGTGTGTGTGTGTGTGTGTGTGTGTGTGTGTGTGTGTGTGTGTGTGTGTGTGTGTGTGTGTGTGTGTGTGTGTGTGTGTGTGTGTGTGTGTGTGTGTGTGTGTGTGTGTGTGTGTGTGTGTGTGTGTGTGTGTGTGTGTGTGTGTGTGTGTGTGTGTGTGTGTGTGTGTGTGTGTGTGTGTGTGTGTGTGTGTGTGTGTGTGTGTGTGTGTGTGTGTGTGTGTGTGTGTGTGTGTGTGTGTGTGTGTGTGTGTGTGTGTGTGTGTGTGTGTGTGTGTGTGTGTGTGTGTGTGTGTGTGTGTGTGTGTGTGTGTGTGTGTGTGTGTGTGTGTGTGTGTGTGTGTGTGTGTGTGTGTGTGTGTGTGTGTGTGTGTGTGTGTGTGTGTGTGTGGTTCGTTCTATTCACTATTTTATGCTAACTTACACAGAAATTGACTTTAGAAATGGCTTTACCCACCAAATTCGTTATACGACTGAAAAATAAACACATTTAAAATGTTTAAAATTCACAACTTTTGACGAACTTGTTTCAAAAATGTTATCGTTTATCGTTTAGAGGCTTCAACGATATAACAGACCCCTGGGGACAAAGCCACTTAGTATTTAACAGACTATAAAAAAATATGAAAACATTCGACTTTCAAATTAATTTCAAAATAGAGATGTATTACAATGATTGACCGTACTTACATCAAACGACAGTCGTAAATCAGCTTACCTGAAAAAAGAAAACATGATGTTAATACACTATATTCTACTTCATTAAACAATGCTAAGTACATGTACATGCTAAGTATATCTAACAATGCTAAGTACATAAACAACATTTTAATTAATTTATTTATTTTTGGTGTTTAACGTCCGACTATTGTGCACACTTGGGCTAATGCAGACGATGGGATGATTTATAGCGTATGAAAATGTCAAGCCCTGGCCGGGAATCGAACCCGGGTCCTCGGGGTGAAAGCCCAATACGCTAACAAGTAGGCCACCGAGGCGGCTAACAACATTTTTGTATGAAGATATAAACATAACGAATTTTCGTATAAACTTACATTTTTATTATTATTTTTTTGCTAGGTTAGGTACTCAAGAAAGTGATTTTGGTAACCTAACTTTAAAGTTAAAATAACAAAAGAACAGAAAGTAGTAAAGAATAATACAGGGTGGGGCAGTCAAACCGCACGATTCTAAGTATTAAAAAAACACACTCAGAAACAGTTTTTTAGTCATATATTGCAACAAATCTTAAGAACATAAATGGAAATTTTAATTCAAACAGAAAAAAATGTTTATTTTTTGAATATGACTCCAGTAAGGTGGTGACCACCATTTTGAACACAATGTCTAAGTGTCATACTGAAATTCTCACTGACACGTCTTAGCATCGCTTTCTTATTCCAGAACTTCGACGATTTCCTGTGAATGAAAACACTTACTTCCAACATGATGGAGCAACCAGTCATACAGCCAGAGCGTCATTGGACCTTCTGAGAAACATTTTTCCGAACCGCTTGATCGGTAGGAATGGAGATATTCAATGGCCCGCACGATCGCCCGATCTGAGCTCTTGCGATTACTTTCTATGGGGACATCTCAAGTCGAAGGTTTTTGAGACTCGTCCAACAACGGTACAGGATTTGAAAGTTCGGATTGAACAAGAAGTTCGTGCGATAACACCGGCGATGCTAAGACGTGTCAGTGAGAATTTCAGTATGAGACTTAGACATTGTGTTCAAAATGGTGGTCACCACCTTACTAGTCATACTCAAAAAATAAACATTTTTTTCTGTTTGAATTAAAATTTCCATTTATGTTCTTAAGATTTGTTGCAATATATGACTAAAAAACTGTTTTTGTGTGTGTTTTTTAATACTTAGAATCGTGCGGTTTGACTGCCCCACCCTGTATTTGTCCAAAATTCGTTTGTTTATTGAAAACTGATATTACAATGTTGGCAACATTGGCTGGAACTGTTGGGAACATTTATAGCAAACTGTTTCACCTCAAGTGTCCATAATATAAGATGTAGGCCTATATTAGGTTAGATTTTCTTTCAATGTGTTTTGGATCAAAAGACATTTGGAAATTTATAACATCTCTAAATTTTGAACTAGTTCAGTCTCTAGTGCCATAACATAACAGTAGTGAAAGTATAATTGTATTCGAATTTCCAGTAAATCGATTATTGTAATGTAATTGCTGCAGTACAACGTACAAAGAGAAAAGTTACAAAAATAGGAAGAGTGTTTGAAAATAGCAGCAGAAGTTTGGAAGTCGGGCATCATTACTTGGGCAACCAAGGGTAGAAATTCCCCAAGGGTGGGTTTTTTCAGCCTGTGCTATAATATTAATGAACATGATTTAGAACCACTATGCTCCGCATTCCTCCGGTGATGTGCCTACTGCCTAGCCTCACTCACAGCTGAATAGCCTAGAACAGTTTTTACTTTGAAATCTGCGCTACATTCGTTTCGCCTGACGTTTCGTGCAAATTTACAACGCTCCGCTGCAAACAAAGCACGGTCCCAACTGTTAGTTCCTTGTTCCTTGACTATGTTGTCAGACTGTTGTATGAAAACAGTATAAACTATGCATACAGAAAACCTATTAGTTTTCGTAACAAAAAAATGTGCGAACATTAAAACAAAGTATTCACACGCCATAAGTGGGAACACTAAAGCAAAGCATTCACACGCCATAAGTGGGAACATTAAAGCAAAGATTTCACACGCCATAAGTGGGAACATTAAAGCAAAGCGTTCACACGCCATAAGTGGGAATATTAAAGCAAAACGTTCACACGCCATAAGTGGGAATATTAAAGCAAAGCGTTCACACGCCATAAGTGGGAACACTAAAGCAAAGCGTTCACACGCCATAAGTGGGAATATTAAAGCAAAGCGTTCACACGCCATAAGTGGGAATATTAAAGCAAAGCGTTCACACGCCATAAGTGGGAATATTAAAGCAAAGCGTTCACACGCCATAAGTGGGAATATTAAAGCAAAGCGTTCACACGCCATAAGTGGGAACACTAAAGCAAAGCGTTCACACGCCATAAGTGGGAATATTAAAGCAAAGCGTTCACACGCCATAAGTGGGAATATTAAAGCAAAGCGTTCACACGCCATAAGTGGGAATATTAAAGCAAAGCGTTCACACGCCATAAGTGGGAACATTAAAGCAAAGCGTTCACACGCCATAAGTGGGAACATTAAAGCAAAGCATTCACACGCCATAAGTGGGAACATTAAAGCAAAGCATTCACACGCCTTAAGTGGGAATATTAAGCAAAGCATTCACATGTATAAATGGGAACACTAAAGCAAAGCATTGACACGCCATAAGTGGGAACACTAAAGCAAAGCGTTCACACGCCATAAGTGGGAATATTAAAGCAAAGCGTTCACACGCCATAAGTGGGAACACTAAAGCAAAGCGTTCACACGCCATAAGTGGGAACATTAAAGCAAAGCATTCACACGCCATTAGTGGAAACACTAAAGCAAAGCATTCACACGCCATAAGTGGGAACATTAAAGCAAAGATTTCACACGCCATAAATGGGAACATTAAAGCAAAGCGTTCACACGCCATAAGTGGGAACATTAAAGCAAAGCGTTCACACGCCATAAGTGGGAATATTAAAGCAAAGCGTTCACACGCCATAAGTGGGAACATTAAAGCAAAGCGTTCACACGCCATAAGTGGGAACATTAAAGCAAAGCGTTCACAAGCCATAAGTGGGAACACTAAAGCAAAGCATTCATACGCCATAAGTGGGAACATTAAAGCAAAGCATTCACACGCCATAAGTGGGAACACTAAAGCAAAGCATTCACACGCCATAAGTGGGAACATTAAAGCATAGCGTTCACACGCCATAAGTGGGAATATTAAAGCAAAGCGTTCACAAGCCATAAGTGGGAACACTAAAGCAAAGCATTCACACGCCATAAGTGGGAACACTAAAGCAAAGCATTCACACGCCATAAGTGGGAACATTAAAGCAAAGCGTTCACACGCCATAAGTGGGAACATTAAAGCATAGCTTTCACACGCCATAAGCGGGAACATTAAAGCAAAGCATTCACACGCCATAGCGTTAGTGTTAACTTTTCAATTATTTATTAATTAAAGTAATAAAAATAAATACAATAATATAAATAGTTTACAATCACGCAATAAACGCAGACAAATCTTTATCACGTATAATTTGATTTTTTAAGCATTTGAACAAACATTTATTTAAAAGGGCTCAAATGAAGACCTCTGAACACCAAAACAAAGAATACTTTACTTTCGATGTTATACCAAAAAATTATTCCATTTCAAATTCAGCACACCGATTTCAGTTAAAATTCGCCATACAGAACCAAAATTTGATTTGCTCCCGAAACCAGGATCACTTTCGTAATTAATACTTTTTGGAAATCCGCTTCCATCACGTCAGCGAGACGATTACTTATTATTTTTTAATCACATCGAAAATGTAAAATACTAAACTTACATTTAACGCTAATTACAATGGATTCGGGTTTTCAAAAGGCACAATTTTTTCTTTAAAAGGTTGTCATATTGAGTGATCGGTATTCAGTTCATACTCACGGATCTGGCTCTTACAAAATGCCGCTTCAAGTGGTCACATTTGCTAATAACCAATTTAATTAGATGGGGACAATGCTAAGCAAACGAAAACCGATATTTTCAGGATGTAGTTCCGAACGTGTGGGCCGTACTGTAGGCGAAGGTAAATTGGCGGGAAAAGTAATGGCATTGAGATGTGCCTTGAGGCAATCCAGACCATCTGCGTCTGAGCTCAGGATAAAATTATTTATGTTTTAAAACGCATTATTATGAAAAGTGTACAATAGCGTCACAGCAGCAACTGCATTATTTTCATTTACGGTAAAAGTGAAAGTTAATTTTCATTTTTTACATGAAAAAAGTCAGACAATAATTGTTAATTTGTTTAATATTTGGGTCTTAGATCTTGACGAGTTCCACGTGTGAAACTTAATTATTTAAAAGGGGCTCAAATGTATCCCTAAAATACCACAACAGACGTATGGGTAGGTACTTCTGAAAATCCCTTTTCATCAGCTACGGGCAAAAAAACCAACAAGTAATATCTAGAACTAACTTCTTAAAATCGATGCAATTTCAAAACTGAATTTCCTTTTTCAATCAAGTTGATAAGGAGATTTTTCCGTACATATTTTTCGGTACTTCTCACTAGCTCATAATGCGTATATTTCTATGAGCTATCTCACACGATCGGTTTATGTACTTGAGTGATAACTTTGATGAATACCGTTAGATCAGGGAAATTCAAAATTTTGTTATTGTTTAAACGGTTTTTTTCAAGAAAGGCTACATAACTAATAAAGTTATTACATTTTTTTTGTGTGTGTTTAACGTCCGACTATTGTGCACACTTGGGCTAATGCAAACGATGGGATGATTTATAGCGTATGAAAATGCCAAGCCCTGGCCGAGAACGAACCCGGGTCCTCGGAGTGAAAGCCTAGTACGCTATCCACTAGGCCACCGAGGCGGCTCAAAGTTATTACATTTTTAATAATGCTCTCGGGATACAACTTGATTAAAGTTTTTTTACATCAATCTGACTAAAATTAGTTTAAAACATACGATTATTAACGTCTTTTGTTTTGAAATAAAAATCTAATTCTATCTTCAAAACGAATCGCGGCATTAGACCAACGCAAAGGTTGGCCAACGTATGTTTAAAATTCCATGAATAGAATGGGATGTTGAAAACAAAAAGCGATTTCTGAATGAAGCACAACGCGGCAACGTCGGCAAGGACAGGCACTTGCACAGTAGAGCGGAAACTCTAGACAGGAAGTAAGAAACTTGAGGAGAGCATCTGTTAGTGCTAAAACTGGTGCATAAATTGTGAACTAATTAAGTGATCGTTCACCGGCAGACTGCGCCAAGAACAACAAATTGTTGGGTTTTATTCTTACATCGCGACATTTGTGCGGTCTCTCGGCCGGGAAGGTGTAATAGCTTAGAGATTTATTAACTTAGAGATTCGTTTTCCTTCGACAGTACCGTGTTATAAGTTAGAGATCGACCTGTGTAATAAGATAGAGGTTCCGTACTGTGCGTTAACTTAGAGACTACAGTTCCGTCAAGTGTGTTGCACCGTGTGTATATGTTGCCGACGCCGCTGCTTGCAGGCGCTTCAGTATCTTTTATCTAACAAGTAGAATACGCTTAGTTAAAGAAAGAAATTATTAAAATATGAAGTTCATTTGGATAGGTTTTGTTCTTAAAGGCTTATTTGCAAAGCTGTAAATGTATACTAATTTACATATGTAGTAGTAATAGTAATAGAAATAATAATATAAAAATATTGTTTGAAGGCTGCTTTATTCAAACCATATCCGAATTGAATTAAGAAAACAGCCCTAAATTAACGAATTAATTATAAATTAATGAATTCATATAAACTTTCGTTGTTTTTTCCGATAAAACACCAATATTTCTATTTTTCTATACAGATAATTGTCAAAAATAAACATTTAGATATGTTGTTGACCATAGTATTGACAATATATTCAACTGTAAACTGTAAAGATACACACGGTGCAACACACTTGACGAAACTGTAGTCTCTAAGTTAATACACAGTACGGAGCCTCTATCTTATTACACAGGTCGATCCCTAACTTATAACACGGTACCGTCGAAGGAAAAACGATTCTCTAAGTTAATAAATCTCTAAGCTATTACACATACCCTCTCGTGCCGACTGCAAATAAGCGGAGCAAAAACTATGCATATACTTTCTCATGTTTAAATTGCTATTGAAAATAAGAATATGATTTCAGTAAAGTAACATTTTGTGCTAGATTTCACCGATACCACACAATCTCTCCTGGAACGCTGAAAATTCTCCTGCGATGTGGGCGCGGACGTAAATAGAAGTCAGAGTAAGCCATCCAGTGGAATATCAAAATAGCTTTTTTACAGAATCAACATACTTTCGATACAATACATTACTTTTGTATAACGAAAAAGTAAAACTAAATCAACTGCGGGGAATAGGCACTTTATGCAATGCACCAGGCTCTCTAAGAACAAGTCGAAGGGAGGTTGTCGTTACACACCTCCGCATTGGTCACTCGTTGTTGACACATGGTTTTTTAATGGGACGCGGGGAGCCACCTATATGCCAACTTTTTGGAGAAACAATCACAGTCAAACACTTGATGTTAGACTGCGATTGCTTGAGAACCATACGTTCAATATATGGATTAGGAAACTGTATGCAGGCGATCTTGGGGGACGATTCGGCGATCATTGATCGCGTTTTGGCCTTCCTGAGACGCTTGCATATATATCAATATATTTAATTTTTCCTTAGTATTTATATATTCTTTATAGTTTATATTCTTGTTAACTAGTTTTAGGAAATTTTATTGTTTCAAAATATTTATTATCTTCCTGTTTAATTAGGACCCCTTTACAGTCCACCTTTATATTGTTTTGTTTTTAAATTATTTATTCTTGTTATCCAGTTTGTAAGTAATGTTACGTTTTATCGCTCTGTTGTTTCTTTTCTTTAGTAGTAGTACTTAGGCGATGATAGCCTTAATGTGCTTTTCGCCTAAAAAAAAAAAAAAAAAAATCGTTAAATTGAAAACAACTAAAAAATTGTGGAAATTTTGGGCATATTTTGAAATTATAAATTATTTTGTTTAGTCACTAAATCAAAAACATGCGAAATATAATTGTCATCGCCTAAACAACGTATGAACTGGTTACACAACCTACTTCCGCCTACTGGCACCTAAACACGCTAACAATCCCCGTACTTCTCTTCCGGCTTTGAAACAGCCAAAGCCTGTAAAACCTACTTCACCCCGTCAACCAATACTCACTTCCGATTGGTTCGTAGAGCACGCGTATCTCGGGTCTATACTACACAAGATTAATACATTTCTGTCCAGGTATTTCTGCCGGCGCATCACCACGCATCTCCCGTACACAATAGCTTAATTCTGATTGGTGCGTTCTTTCTTTAGTTTTAAAAATGGAATTCTGAGAAATTACGATTCCTGCCATAATTTCAAATATAAATACAGGTCGAAAATTCGTTGTTCGTCAGATCGTCGATGAGGACCACCCACTGCAGAACAACTACACGTACCCTGAACGTGATACAAGACACCATAATTTGCTCGCCAGGAAATAGGAGGAATCCGGCCATCTCTAAACAAGAAGCAAATTTATTTCACAATTACAAACCGGGAAAGTGCCTCGCCAGCCCGTGGCCGAACTGGTAAACTCCCGGACTTCTATTTCTCCCTGAGGATACAATATAATTATCTGTAAAGTGTAAGGCCTATATATTTTCTATTTGAATACAAAGAAGTGTGTAGAGGATCTATGTATTCCTCTATGGGGAAAAATCTATTTGAGATTTTAACTGTCCCCAAAGACAGTTTTTGTCCTTTTTCATGTCCCCAAAGAGTAGGTTTTGTTTAGATGTCTGTCTGTCTAACTGTCCGACCGCGACTTTGTGTGTGTGTGTGTGTGTGTGTGTGTGTGTGTGTGTGTGTGTGTGTGTGTGTGTGTGTGTGTGTGTGTGTGTGCGCGCATGCACGCATAACTGGTTTCAGTGATACTTGAACATACGACAGAACCATTTATTATTATTTTTTTTAAATTTGTTTTCCAGCTATTTTTAATTCCTTTAAAGAATTTACCAAATTCTCAAAATCAGTTCAAGAGATTTTTCCCAAACATAATCTTTGAGTACCTAAATAAAAACGCATAAGGTCGCTATCCACGTAAAAAGCGAAACATGTAAGCCTACAATTTCTCAAAAACGGTTCATAAAATCTTGATCGACTAGGCCTAAGAATATTATTCACTGTAATGTATGAAATATGAAATAAAAAAGAAATTTACATTTCGGGAGTAAATAGAAAAACAAAAGTAAACCCTGACCGCTTCGAGTTTTTTTCTCGTAGTCTGTTGCGTACGAGATAGTAATAAAAAAGAAAACGATCCCAATTTTGTTCTATCCATTATTTGAACTTGAGCTTGTTACCAGCAAAACTTGCCCGTGACAGCCTGTCTAATGAACCACCTGGAAATTAGTTATCTTTATAATATAACTCTAGTCCCCCCCCACCACTCTCGCACTTTTCCAAAAACTTCACTATAATTTTGCAAGAATTGCTTTCTCAAGCTACGTGTTTCTTATTACTTACAGTCCTATACTAAAGCTCTTGAAACTTCGGATCTTTAGAAAAGAAGCGAAAATAAATCGTAAATACAAACTTTCCCAATCCTATACTAAAGCTCTTGAAACTTCGGATCTTTAGAAAAGAAGCGAAAATAAATCGTAAATACAAACTTTCCCAGTCCTATACTAAAGCTCTTGAAACTTCGGATCTTTAGAAAAGAAGCGAAAATAAATCGTAAATACAAACTTTCCCAATCCTATACTAAAGCTCTTGAAACTTCGGATCTTTAGAAAAGAAGCGAAAATAAATCGTAAATACAAACTTTCCCAGTCCTATACTAAAGCTCTTGAAACTTCGGATCTTTAGAAAAGAAGCAAAAATAAATCGTAAATACAAACTTTCCCAGTCCTATACTAAAGCTCTTGAAACTTCGGATCTTTAGAAAAGAAGCAAAAATAAATCGTAAATACAAACTTTCCCAGTCCTATACTAAAGCTCTTGAAACTTCGGATCTTTAGAAAAGAAGCGAAAATAAATCGTAAATACAAACTTTCCCAGTCCTATACTAAAGCTCTTGAAACTTCGGATCTTTAGAAAAGAAGCAAAAATAAATCGTAAATACAAACTTTCCCAGTCCTATACTAAAGCTCTTGAAACTTCGGATCTTTAGAAAAGAAGCGAAAATAAATCGTAAATACAAACTTTCCCAGTCCTATACTAAAGCTCTTGAAACTTCGGATCTTTAGAAAAGAAGCAAAAATAAATCGTAAATACAAACTTTCCCAGTCCTATACTAAAGCTCTTGAAACTTCGGATCTTTAGAAAAGAAGCGAAAATAAATCGTAAATACAAACTTTCCCAGTCATATACTAAAGCTCTTGAAACTTCGGATCTTTAGAAAAGAAGCAAAAAATAAATCGTAAATACAAACTTTCCCAGTCCTATACTAAAGCTCTTGAAACTTCGGATCTTTAGAAAAGAAGCAAAAAATAAATCGTAAATACAAACTTTCCCAGTCATATACTAAAGCTCTTGAAACTTCGGATCTTTAGAAAAGAAGCAAAAAATAAATCGTAAATACAAACTTTCCCAGTCCTATACTAAAGCTCTTGAAACTTCGGATCTGGGATCTTTAGAAAAGAAGCGAAAATAAATCGTAAATACAAACTTTCCCAGTCCTATACTAAAGCTCTTGAAACTTCGGATCTTTAGAAAAGAAGCAAAAATAAATCGTAAATACAAACTTTCCCAGTCCTATACTAAACCTCTTGAAACTTCAGATCTTTAGAAAAGAAACAAAAATAAATCGTAAATACAAACTTTCCCAGTCCTATACTAAAGCTCTTGAAACTTCGGATCTTTAGAAAAGAAGCAAAAATAAATCGTAAATACAAACTTTCCCAGTCCTATACTAAAGCTCTTGAAACTTCGGATCTTTAGAAAAGAAGCGAAAATAAATCGTAAATACAAACTTTCCCAGTCCTATACTAAAGCTCTTGAAACTTCGGATCTTTAGAAAAGAAGCAAAAATAAATCGTAAATACAAACTTTCCCAGTCCTATACTAAAGCTCTTGAAACTTCGGATCTTTAGAAAAGAAGCAAAAAATCAATCGTAAATACAAACTTTCCCAGTCCTATACTAAAGCTCTTGAAACTTCGGATCTTTAGAAAAGAAGCAAAAATAAATCGTAAATACAAACTTTCCCAGTCCTATACTAAAGCTCTTGAAACTTCGGATCTTTAGAAAAGAAGCACAAATAAATCGTAAATACAAACTTTCCAGAGCCCATATTAGATGATGAACGAACTATTTTAAGTGTTCATTTCATTTGGACACTTTTGGTCGAGCCGACGAATTCGGTATGGAACCCATTGATGTATCAGTTTTGAGGATTCCTGAATAAAAAAAGCAGTCTTAGAGAATCTGATCACCATCGAAGTACTTTTTAGTTATTTTTTCCAATCCTACAAAAGAAGTGGATAGCTGCTCATAAATTAATAATGAGAAATTAAGCTAGTTTTTGTTTTATATTTGTTGTAGTATTTCTCAAATCAGACTTTTAAGGAAGATAAGCCGATCCAGACGTTTTTGAAGAGGAGCGCAAATATTAACTGCCTGAATGAGACAGTGTGGTCAATGCCCTTGCAAAGTCTGCTTAATTTTTTTCAATTAACAATTACTGCTAACCGACTTGTTTCTTAAAGGAACTGGTGCAACTTGTTATTAAGGTATGAAAGAAACAAGACCAGACCACTTTTTTCTTTCCAACTGCAATGGCAAACAGCATCTGCTGCATTTCTCTGGATTACGTTGCACCCGCTTGGCGCTTCGGAGGGGATTTTCGAATCGATTCAAACTGACCAACCATTTAGGCCCGTTGTCCACTTCACCGAGGAATGTGAGATGTGAAATGCGTTCGAAGAGCGACAATGTTCGAGAGTTTAGAACACCTTTTACAAAGTTTCGCTGACCTAATCGGCGATAAACTGTTCCATCCTGGCCTGGCATTAACTAACAATTACTTTTTTGTTCTCCTAAGCACTACTTCGAGCTTCCTTGACGTGTGATTCAAGTCGCCAATCGTTACGATACTGTACGTAATGCGTCAATACATCATTTGAAGATCTCTAACACCGAGTTCGTAGAGAAATGTTTTCAAGAACTCGCCCTGAAAGCGATCCCAACGAAAATCCGTAGACTTCCGATATTCGCCCACCTCTTTCCCGGTATAATGGATGTACAGTGGTGTATCTAACACTCACTATATAGAATTCACGCATTTCACATTCCTCGGGGAGGTGGAAGACAGTAGTGGTATGCCTAGAGCGTTTTTCTGTTAGCAGTGAATGCTCTGAACAGTGAACAGTAGCAGTGATTTAATCACAGTTTACTAACAAGACAACGTGCTGCCGAGCGCGAACTGCTCAAAGCTCAGTGCTTTTCATTACGTTTGTAAATTTCTTATGAAAAATACTTAACGAAAATAGAGGTAAACCCTACATTATGAAATTAGTAAGGTAAGTGCGGAAAATTTACTACTGTGTGTGTGTGTGTGTGTGTGTGTGTGTGTGTGTGTGTGTGTGTGTGTGTGTGTGTGTGTGTGTGTGTGTGTGTGTGTGTGTGTGTGTGTGTGTGTGTGTGTGTGTGTGTGTGTGTGTGTGTGTAAACTACCTTACTTAACATAATAATTACGTATCGGCAACAGAAAAAAATTAAATTGACTAGAAATGAAGTTGTTCAAAATAAATATTTTATAATTTAAAAAAGTTAACAAAGTAACAGTGTCATCAAAATAATAAGAAAACAGTTTTTAGGAGTTCTTACAACAATGAAGTAGTCACGTCTAACAAAAGTAAATACACAAATTTACAAATATAAACCTTCGAATTCATAAAATAAGGAATAAAAATAAGTTTTTTATCATAAGTTAAATACCTGAAACTATGACCTATTAATAAAAATAGAACTACACTTTTCATCTATTTAATTAAAAGAAAATAAAACAACTAAGTCTTAATTAATAAACATCAATAATAGGCTAACTATTATTTCACGTAATTTTCTGTATTCTTTTATTATCGCTTTGCGTGCGTATATTAGTGGTGGGGCAGAAAATACCAAACTGCTTTTCTATAAACGACAAACAAACTGCTTTTTCAAACGGAAACAAGCAGTTGGATTTGGACTGGTTCGTGATTTGTTAAACAAGAAACAGCTGGACTTCTCAACCACCCACGTTCTATTCGAACGTTGCTGCAAGCGCTAAATCTGTTTTCCTGCTGTTTTCATGCTAACTGTTTTCCTGCTAACTGCTTTTCTTCTTCTTGCTTTTATGCTTTATCCCTTTTTTTCAAAGTTGCTTGTTGCTTTTAGTGAAGTAAGAACTGTTTGGTCGTTGTCAACGTTTATCTCTATTTTGTTGCGAGTTGTTTGAAAGTTTTAAATGTAAAATTTGTTCAAACATTTTTTAAACTGTAAAATCAGCCGTAATTGTGTTTTATATTAGTTTTTCTCCGTAGTTTACTTTGTGTTTAGAAACTTAAAAATATTTAGTGGACAATTTTAAAAGTTTTCTTTTACTTTTTTACGTTTTTTTGTGTTTATATTTTTTTATATACTTTTATGTTTATATTTTTTCTGTGATGAAAAATGGAAACTTATTTTTTTTTGCTAATGCTAATGTTATCATTAACCTACAATAACCTAATGTTAATAACCTATAATTTTGTAACTATATAGAGCTAATTTTATTTGAACACATTTGGCCTATGTTCTTATTACTATATTGTACTTTATTTTTTAATCAACTAAAAATATTCAAAATCGTTTGCATTTCAGTAAATATGCAAATAACTATTTAATTTTTAAGTAAATTCATTGCATTTTGTAAGTACAAAATGGCTACATATATATTACGTTTTGAGAATGTAATTTAATTATTACTACACTTATAAGGATTATTTTTATCCTTTCTAAATGCTTTATACACAAAAACAATTTAAGGACATGGTGGTAATGAGAATGAAAAAGTATTCATAGAAAACTGAACGTATGTGCTTTATGTTTTAGCTGCTAATACAACTTCGAGTTTCAGTTTTCTAAACCTGTTTTTTCCAACTGTTTTAAAAAGCAGCTGTTTTCCTCAACAAACAGTTTGTTGACGTTTTATAAAAATAGCAGAAACGCCCACCTCTAGCGTAAATGTCCATGTAAAAACAAAGAGCATACAACATTGCGCAGTGAGCAGTGAGCAGTGAGTAGGACAGCTGAAGAGCAATCACAACTGCTCACGGATCTGTGACTAAGCAGTGATACCACTCACAGTGTCACCTCTCGACAACGGGCTTTAAGTCGGAATAAACTACTTGCCTTAAAGTAAACTACATCCACAACCACACTATTTATTTACAGGGTTTTTACAGGCAAAAATTTGAAAGTGACAAACAAAATCTATTTTCGTACCAAATCAAAAACTGATTTTAGTAAGATCTGTACGAGTCATGCGACAGAGTTAAGTCCAAAAAACGTGTCTGAAACAAGAATAATCGCAGAACGCATATGTGTCGCCGACACGATGGAAGGGAATTCTCAATTTTTTTATCTTAAACTTTTTTTTGAATTATGATTTTTATCTTCATAATCGGCATTACAACCTGCACAGATTATCATTATAAATTTTCAAACTGCAGAACAGTAAATAGCAAATACGAAAATTGCACCCGCCCGCCGTCAAATTCAACGTATTTTGTAGATTCAAAATGATAATTTATGTAGTTTTTGAAGCTGATTACGATGGCGAAATCAGATTTTTAAAAACAAAATTAATACAAAGAAGTTTTAAATTTTTAACTATTTGAAATGGTCGCCATTTAAAAACTGTCGAACGTGACAGCCATTTTAAAACTGTTGAACGTGACAGCCATTTTAAAACTGTTGAACGTGACAGCCATTTTAAAACTGTTGAACGTGACAGCCATTTTAAAACTGTTGAACGACTTTTACTTGGTAACGAACTTGTCCAAGCTATCTTTCCTTTCTTTCCAAATCTTTCCATATATACCAAAATCTTTCCTTTCTTCTGGCAAGATAGAATCAAATCTGATAATCTTGACCGTGACAGTGTTCACACACACACACACACACACACACACACACACACACACACACACACACACACACACACACACACACACACACACACACACACACACACACACACACCACACACACACACACACACACACACACACACACACACACACACACACACACACACACACACACACACACACACACACACACACACACACACACGAGACTCATTTTATAAAAAAAAATTAATGACCTTTTTAAAAGCTCAGGTTCAGCTCTCATTTCAAGGTCCCGGGCCTGGATCTTACCATGATGGCCGCTGTAATGGTTCGTTTTTCAATCGAAATTCGCTAACATGTCGGCGCACATAAAATCCAAATGAACCAAATGTAGCAATCGCTCACAATAGCGTTCGAAATGTCAATAACGCGTGATTCAAAACAACAGTCACAAAACCAAAGAAGTGAATTTGTTAAAAAAACAACAACCTCACGGACACAAATTACACTTACTCAATAATGGAACAGTTTATGATGTATACACTACGTCCAAGTGCATTAACCTTTAATCGTCTGACGTCAGCTGTGAGATACGACAATTCGATTAATCAAGAATGCTCTGCTTCATTCACTACCAGAGGACAAAGAAAAGCATTAGGTTTTGTAGCGTAACTAATGACCTTACACTGTGAAAGACTACTATGGATACAATTTAAAATTGTCTTTTTTTTAAGCATAGTTTCTTTGCAGCATAAATGTACACCAACTGCCAACACTTTTGACAAATTTACCTGCATTAAATGTACTTGGTGCTATTTTTTATTATTAAATTGAAAAGCCATTTTACAGGTATTGAGAAGATAATGACAATGAAAATTAGAAACTCAGAACATCCCAGTTCACCGGAAAATTATGATTAGCTGGTTGACTTATCACGTAGCAAACAGTACTGAAAATAGACGGGCTAGAAGTACAGCCACCATAATAAAAAGCGTGCTCGACATTAGCGGCTGAAGTCCAAGTAATTGGACTATTCCCCGCTACGAACGCTGTAAGCTGCAAGAACAGAGGGTGAAGACGTTTGAGAAAATATTATTATTATCCATTTTAACTTCAGTTGAACATTCTGCCGCAAGATGTCAGCCGCAGCGAGCGCTCACAAAGCTTTCATAACGGTTATCGTTCTACTACGTTTACATTCAGTGCAAACAGTCACAATGTGTAGGTTTGGAACGTTACGTTTGTATTGGATCCTCCATGGAATGTTTTGGGAAGCCTATTATCTTTTTGTTTATATTAATTGTCAGTTTAACTATCGTGTGACAGTTTACTGAAATCATGTCTATGTTCTAGACGCGATGCAGGATCTTGTCACATCATAACTGGTTTAAAACACTACTGTCCTAGACGTTATTCAACATCAATTCAACTAATTTAAAAATAACTTTGGACCTTACAATTTTAAATTCTTTTTTATTTTGTCTTCTCATCAATAATACAAAGTTTTAGATTTTGTATGTCTTCAGTTTTTCGGTTATAAATTTTCAAAAATACGAAAATCACACAAATGCTATTGTTTTGAACTTTTTTAACGGCTTTAATTCAAAAACCATTAAACTTAGAAGTCTGAAACTTGCACCATTTTATTCAGATTTGTATGTGCTTTTACAAGACTATATCACTATTAAGAATTAAATTTTCAACATAAAGAAACATTTTACAGGTGAAAATCTCAAAAGCAACCCTTTTAATTAAAAAAAAAATTGTTTCACGCACTTGGCTATGTACTTGCTTGCAAAATTCCGTTATGGAATGGCTACGGGAACCAAAACAAAATTGGCAGTCGCGGGACTGGCCGACAGAAGTGAAAACTTAAATAAATGAAACCGAATTAATATATATTGATTTATATTTTAATTCATGATTCGAATATTTACTTAAAATTCTATAAGAAAGAAGTCCTGCAGGGATAGTTTGTGCATTAATTATGCCACGTTATGAGGATCTCCCGACAGAAGTGAAAACAAATAAATGAAACCGAATCAATACATATTGATTTATATTTTAATTCATGATTCGAATATTTACTTAAAATTCTATAAGAAAGAAGTCCTGCAGGGATAGTTTGTGCATTATGTCACGTTATGAGGATCTCCCGACAGAAGTGAAAACAAATAAATGAAACCGAATCAATACATATTGATTTATATTTTAATTCATGATTCGAATATTTACTTAAAATTCTATAAGAAAGAAGTCCTACAGGGACAGTTTGTGCATTAATTATGCCACGTTATGAGGATCTCCCGACAGAAGTGAAAAAAAATAAATGAAACCGAATTAATATATATTGATTTATATTTTAATTCATGATTCGAATATTTACTTATAATTCTATAAGAAAGAAGTCCTACAGGGATAGTTTGTGCATTAATTATGTCACGTTATGAGGATCTCCCGACAGAAGTGAAAACAAATAAATGAAACCGAATTAATATATATTGATTTATATTTTAATTCATGATTCGAATATTTACTTATAATTCTATAAGAAAGAAGTCCTACAGGGATAGTTTGTGCATTAATTATGCCACGTTATGAGGATCTCCCGACAGAAGTGAAAACTTAAATAAATGAAACCGAATTAATATATATTGATTTATATTTTAATTCATGATTCGAATGTTTATTTATAATTCTATAAGAAAGAAGTCCTACAGGGATAGTTTGTGCATTAATTATGCCACGTTATGAGGATCTCCCGACAGAAGTGAAAACAAATAAATGAAACCGAATCAATATATATTGATTTATATTTTAATTCATGATTCGAATATTTACTTATAATTCTATAAGAAAGAAGTCCTACAGGGACAGTTTGTGCATTAATTATGCCACGTTATGAGGATCTCCCGACAGAAGTGAAAACAAATAAATGAAACCGAATCAATATATATTGATTTATATTTTAATTCATGATTCGAATATTTACTTATAATTCTATAAGAAAGAAGTCCTACAGGGACAGTTTGTGCATTAATTATGCCACGTTATGAGGATCTCCCGACAGAAGTGAAAACAAATAAATGAAACCGAATTAATATATATTGATTTATATTTTAATTCATGATTCGAATATTTACTTATAATTCTATAAGAAAGAAGTGCTACAGGGATAGTTTGTGCATTAATTATGCCACGTTATGAGGATCTCCCGACAGAAGTGAAAACAAATAAATGAAACCGAATTAATATATATTGATTTATATTTTAATTCATGATTCGAATATTTACTTATAATTCTATAAGAAAGAAGTCCTGCAGGGACAGTTTGTGCATTAATTATGTCACGTTATGAGGATCTCCCGACAGAAGTGAAAACAAATAAATGAACCGAATCGATATATATTGATTTATATTTTAATTCATGATTCGAATATTTACTTATAATTCTATAAGAAAGAAGTCCTACAGGGACAGTTTGTGCATTAATTATGCCACGTTATGAGGATCTCCCGACAGAAGTGAAAACAAATAAATGAAACCGAATCAATATATATTGATTTATATTTTAATTCATGATTCGAATATTTACTTATAATTCTATAAGAAGTGCTACAGGGATAGTTTGTGCATTAACTATGTCACGTTATGAGGATCTCCCGACAGAAGTGAAAACAAATAAATGAAACCGAATTAATGTATATTGATTTATATTTTAATTCATGATTCGAATATTTACTTATTATTCTATAAGAAAGAAGTCCTACAGGGATAGTTTGTGCATTAACTATGCCACGTTATGAGGATCTCCCGACAGAAGTGAAAACAAATAAATGAAACCGAATCAACATATATTGATTTATATTTTAATTCATGATTCGAATATATACTTATAATTCTATAAGAAAGAAGTCCTACAGGGATAGTTTGTGCATTAATTATGCCACGTTATGAGGATCTCCCTGTCTTCATTAGTCTAACTGGCGTTAAGTAAAGACGTTATACAAATAATGATACTATTTGCTGTTGAATGTTATCACCAACAATCTGAAGTTAAGTTCTCACTTTCCCAGCAGTTGAAAGTCAGACACCTTCAAGACTGAGACACCTGCCAACCAAATCGGAAAAAAATAATCGCTGAAGAAAAATTAAATCAGGAAACAAATTTTTGGCTGTATGAAAGCGAAGTTAACTTTTTTTAGAATAAAAAAGTTTTTAAGTAAAATCTCTACTACAAGGGTGTTTTTGTCAGATTTTCAGATAAAAGAGAAAAACGTCACTTGAGTAATGTTACAAATGGCTTCACAAGAACTGCTATGCCTGTAATGAGGGCAACAATGAACAGTGATCCCCTATAACACTCGTATAACGTTACCTGCAGCGTACTTCCTGGATTCCATGAGGGTGTATGACTTGTTTCATGTTTCTGGTCACATTGACCCTGAGTACAGGTCTTTGACTTCAGATATACTGTACATATACTTTACTTATTCGAAACACTGCACCCACTACGTAGTGGGGTAATGGCAGATGTGCAATGTTAATTTTGAGGTTATGTTTATTTCATAATGCCATCCTCTTCCAGTTCTACCTAAAAGTTCGGATGTCTCAAACCGAATCATTAACAGTTTCCTCGATATATCTGCACACGTATCCGTTACCTTTTGTTTTGGAGTATTGTGTGACAGAAAGACAGTATTAACTAATCCGACTGCGGTTTCATTTAGCGTTGCTTTGCATAGGCTAAGAAACCTGCAGCTGGAAGATTTATCAGCTTATTATTAATAGAGATGATACTATCTGTGAAATATTGTTAGTGAAAACTGCTACTGCTACTTTTCAATATCTGTTAAATTAAACTGTGAATAACTGTGAACTGTGAAATAATGTCTGACTGATCTGTTATGTAGCTATTGCTTCTTCTTATAGGCTAATATAAATCAGAAAAAAACAAACAAAATCAGGTATTTTATCTACACAAATACACAATTCTTCTACACAGCACTACCTGTGCTAAAAACATTCGCTACACTAAATAAATAATACCAACAAGCTAAATCTGGCGGGAAACAACTGTGCGCGCGCAGTTAGCAATATCAATATTTATCTCGTCTCAGTAATCCCGAACTAACAAAAGTGTGAACTGTGAAAATTTCACTTTTTTTGTGAAATTGCCAGTTTAACTATCGTGTGACAGTTTGCTGAACAGTGTCTTTGTTCTACAGACAAGGAAATATGTTGCAACTACGTGATGCATGATCTTGTCACATCATAACTGGTTTAAAAAACTACTGTTCTAAAAGTTATTCAACATCAATTCAACCAATTTAAAAATAACTTTAGATCTTATAATTTTAAATTCTTTTTTTTTTATTCTCATCAATAATACAAAATCTTAGATTTAGTAGGCCATAGTTTTTCGGTTATAAATTTTCAAAAATACGAAAATCGCACAAATGTTATTGTTTTGAACTTTTTTAACGGCTTCAATGACAAACTGTGAACTCATTACGCATGCGCAGGGCAAAGCGACGCGATCTTAGCGGAAATAAAAGAAACTAAGGACACGGATTGGTTGAACAGATTTCGGAGATTTCAGTTCACAGTTAGTAACAGTTGAACTCAGCCATTGACTATTAGATAAGTATGTGAAATTTGACTATGAAAAAGTAGCAGTTCTGTGATATCGTTACCATCTCTAATTATTACTGTTATATTCTTCTTTGTAACACCACACCGAGGACCACCTTTTGGGAAACACTGGCACAAACCATTACTATACTTTCTGATAGGAATGACACAATGGTACAAGACCAACAATAAGGCTGATATTATAAGGCTTATTCTAAAGAATAAGCCTAAAAATAGGTTATTTTTTTACAGTACTGGAAACGTAACATTTTTTATTAATAATAGTAAAATTTATAACACATCTTCTTATGCAAATTACTTCTGGGTTTCATAAGCCCTTGCCTTCTTCCATTACTCATAAATTTTTCTTGTGTTTATTCTTCCCTCCCTTTCTTTCAAATTACACGAGCTTCTCCTTTACCTCTTTCCTCCCTCCCCCTAGGAATTCCTTCTTTTTCACTCTTATTTACATGTTCATACTAATTTATTTACGTTTTCCAATCGTTTAGTTGAGGGTTCAAGCTTGAGGCTTTCTCTACTTTTTTTGTTCTTTATCAGTAGTTTTTGAAGCTAAGCTTTTGTTAGCTTTGGCGAGAGGAGTGAATAGAAAACGTGTTCCGGAACCTTTTTAATGTAACACAATAAACAGCAGTTCTGTGATATCGTTACCATCTCTAATTATTACTGTTATATTCTTCTTTGTAACACCACACCGAGGACCACTTTTTGGGAAACACTGGCACAAATTATTACTATACTTTCCGATAGGAGTGACACCTTTGTAACACCACACCGAGGACCACTTTTTGGGAAACACTGGCACAAACCATTACTATACTTTCCGATAGGAGTGACACCTTCGTAACACCACACCGAGGACCACTTTTTGGGAAACACTGGCACAAACCATTACTATACTTTCCGATAGGAGTGACACCTTTGTAACACCACACCGAGGACCACTTTTTGGGAAACACTGGCACAAACCATTACTATACTTTCCGATAGGAGTGACACCTTTGTAACACCACACCGAGGACCACTTTTTGGGAAACACTGGCACAAACCATTACTATACTTTCCGATAGGAGTGACACCTTTGTAACACCACACCGAGGACCACTTTTTGGGAAACACTGGCACAAACCATTACTATACTTTCCGATAGGAATGACACAATGGTACAAGACCAACAATAAGGCTGATATTATAAGGCTTATTCTAAAGAATACAAGATACCAACAACTCAGGCTATTTATCAATATTTAAAACAAATCCTTAAAAACATGTTTTTATAGCCTGAATATGCTTTTAAAAAAAGCATGGACATTAAAACTGACCGGTTGATGTATGAAAGAAAAGAATAAAGAAAACGAGAACGCATATAACTGCAGACAGAACTATTTCATTAGGTTGGATGGCTACCAATACGGAGCGGAGCGGAGCTGAGCTGAGCTAAGCCGAGCACAAAGGAATGAAGACGAACGGCAACCTGAAGCGGAGTTCTGTCAGTTTAAAGAACGTGTTTTTATCTTTTAAATTTAAATATTTAGGCCTCCTATTTTAACAGATTATAGAAACTATGTTTAAAAACCGTAACCTAGGCAACGAGTAATCAGTTTGGAGGCGTGGTGGGGAAGCGTAGTCAGCGCCAAACCGAAGTAGTCCAGAGTCGAAGCTACGCGGAGCCCCGCGACGCCGCTTCACTCCGCTCAGCTCCGTTACGCTTTCAGTGACCGTACTTACATTAAAAACAATAGGTTAGGTTTTGAATGCGCAGTCCGCTCCGCTCAGAACAACTCCGCTCCGCATTTGGTGGCCACCCTGTCTTACTCGCAACTTCGATAGGCTATTGTCAAACATTACATTTCGTTGAAGAAACATTATGTTTCTATAACGTGCTATACTATACTACATTACCGATTTTTTTTTTTTTTGTTATTTTAAGGCGAAAAGCACACTGATGCTATTATCGCCTCCCTAAATGTAAGTGTGAGTGTTAAAGTCGTAAGTGTAGTGTTGTAAGTGTAAGTGTGTGTTAGACTCGGGTACCGCGAGGGACGTCTAAATCCTCTCAATAGGTGCAGCTAGTCGGCACCCCCCTGCGGGGATTACATTATCGAAATACGGTACACCTTAACATATCGAAAACTTGTATTAAAGTACTGTATATCTTAATATATAAAAGAAGAAGTCCTGACTGACTGATTCATAATCAACGCAGAGCCAAAACTATTTTAGCTAGCGACTTGAAATTTTCAGGGTATATTTTAGTTACCATGTAGGCGTGCACTAAGAAAGGATTTTGCAAAACATTGTTTTTAACTCCATTAAACTACATACCCAGTCCAAATTTAATAATCAACGTACAGCGAATACTATTATAGCTAGAGACTTGAAATTTTCAGGGTACCTTCTTATACCAATGTCAAGGTGCACTAAAAAAGGATTTCGTAAAAATTTGATTCTAACACCATTAAACTACTTACCCAGTCCAAATTTAATAATCAACGTACAGCCAATACTATTACAGCTAGAGACTTGAAAATTTCAAGGTACTT
>CM040188.1:51540292-51907792 GCA_022606455.1 Callitettix versicolor | reverse complement strand
TCTTCAAGAAAAATTTTCAAACTTTTCGCGGCAATTGTAAACGCGCCAAAATCCGAAACCCCGATGAATGAACCCAAAGAAATAAACAAGTCAACTGTACAAAACTGACAAAAACGTCAGAAGAAAGGGACAAAAGTAGTGGAATGTTGGGTAAGCGCACCTTGCACTCTGCAATGGAGCGAGAAACGTTGAGCACAGTGCACTATTGTATTGTATCCTAACCTAATACCTCACCCACCTACACCCTCTCTATCTCTACCTGAATAGTGAATAGCGTTTGTTGAATTGTGTGTGTGCGCGCACGTGTGCGTAGGTAGGTAGTTTACCTTACTTCTGTACCACCTGTTTACTGCACTTCAACTTCTTTTCTATAACTTAATCTCGTTTAACATTACTCAAACTTACTCACATTCAATTATATTTATGAATAAAGGCTCAAATGTAAGACCTCTTCAAACTTCTTTTCTATAACATAATCTCGTTTAACATTACTCAAACTTCCTCACATTCAATTATATTTACGAATAAAGGCTCAAATGTAAGAAACTTCAACTTCTTTTCTATAACTTAATCTCGTTTAACATTACTCAAACTTACTCACATTCAATTATATTTACGAATAAAGGCTCCAAATGTAAGAAAGTTCAACTACTTTTCTATAACTTAATCTCGTTTAACATTACTCAAACTTACTCACATTCAATTATATTTACGAATAAAGGCTCAAATGTAAGAAACTTCAACTTCTTTTCTATAACTTAATCTCGTTTAACATTACTCAAACTTACTCACATTCAATTATATTTACGAATAAAGGCTCAAATGTAAGAATCTTCAACTTCTTTTCTATAACTTAATCTCGTTTAACATTACTCAAACTTACTCACATTCAATTATCTTTACGAATAAAGGCTCAAATGTAAGAAACTTCAACTTCTTTTCTATAACTTAATCTCGTTTAACATTACTCAAACTTACTCACATTCAATTATATTTACGAATAAAGGCTCAAATGTAAGAAACTTCAACTTCTTTTCTATAACTTAATCTCGTTTAACATTACTCAAACTTACTCACATTCAATTATCTTTACGAATAAAGGCTCAAATGTAAGAAACTTCAACTTCTTTTCTATAACTTAATCTCATTTAACATTACTCAAACTTACTCACATTCAATTATCTTTACGAATAAAGGCTTAAATGTAAGAAACTTCAACTTCTTTTCTATAACTTAATCTCATTTAACATTACTCAAACTTCCTCACATTCAATTATATTTACGAATAAAGGCTCAAATGTAAGAAACTTCAACTTCTTTTCTATAACTTAATCTCGTTTAACATTACTCAAACTTACTCACATTCAATTATATTTACGAATAAAGGCTCAAATGTAAGAATCTTCAACTTCTTTTCTATAACTTAACATGTTTCAACTTCTCGTTGAATTGATTTTTATGGGCACATCCTCCGAATGGACGAAAATAGACTAACCAAAAAAATATTTGACTACTTTCGCAGTAGAAGAGCCAAACCACTTTGGTTTAGAGAAACAGAGAAAGACATAACAGAACTGCAGATCACTGACACTATGCTCATGGACAGAACAGCCAAAACAATAACCAAGGACAGAAGCAACGGTTCCAAGGCAAAGTCAAATCCAAGCGAACGATCCAAATCTCTGACGAAGAAAGAAAAGCAAAATCACAACGAATGGAGCAATACTGGGCTACGAGGAAGGCACAGAACATTAAAAAGTGATTGATTTAGTGTACCCCAAAGTTGGGTGAAACAAATAAAGAGAGATAAAAATAATAAACCAAAGGTACGCATGAATAACGTCAAATCAAATCACTATGTAGTACAATTTCTGTTATTCTGACCAGGAATGCTTCATAATATCGATACATGTCAACCACAATGAGCTGCTTGAAACATATTTATCTAACTAAACATGATGAATTTTGAAAAGGTTTTCAAGAAATTTATAAATTCCTACGTGTCAACTTAGGATATGCATTTTTTTTTTAAATCACGGTAAACATCCGATGTTTGGAATACTCAGAAAATTTAATCAGAGCATGAAGGCACGTGATGTTCATCATAAGATCAGAATCAAGGTCAACGCTCAGTGTATTGCTACCAAGCATGTTTTCAGCACAGGATCAAAGAGCTACTTCAACAATGGAACAGCATGCGCGTGCAAGTATTTGGTATTCCTTGAGTGAACGAACTGAAATAGCGAGTTGAATTCAAGGCCAAACTTTCCGAGTCTACCCGAGTTCAAACTGAGAGTCGAAGATAACGTGTATTATATTATACCTCAAGTGTGTTCAATACATGATCAAAAAGTATAAACTTGGACAATGTGATAGCATATACGTGCAAGTAACTGGGTAGAAGATCTGCACGTGCGAGTTAGATTCAAACCTCAAGGCCAAATTTTCCGACAGTCGACCAAGTTCAAACTGAAATTCGAAGAAATGTACCTTACAAGTAAATTATACCTTTATTTTAAAATTTAACTTGCAAGTAAATTATACTCAAAATTGAGGCAAATTGTACTCAAAATTGCCTTACAAGTAAATTATACCTCAAGTATATTTAGTACAGGATCAAAAAACATAAACTTGGACAATGTGATGTGGACATGAGCGATTAACTGAGTAGAAGATCTGCACGAGCGAGTTAGATTCAAACCTCAAGGCCAAACTTACCGACAGTCGGCCAAGTTCAAACTGAAAGTCGAAGATCCGTGCATTACAAGTAAATTTAGTAATGCACAATACAGTATGTTTAGTACGGGATGAAAAACCATAAACTTGGACAATGCTATGGCATATACGTGTAAGTAACTGAGTAGAAGATCTGCACGAGCCAGTTAAGATTCAAACCTCAAGGCCAAACTTTCCGACAATCGGTCAAGTTCAAACTGAAAGTCGATGATCCGTGCATTACAAGTAAATTTAGTAATGCACAGTACAGTATGTTTAGTACAGGATGAAAAACCATAAACTTGGACAATGCGATAGCATATACGTGCAAGTAACTGGGTAGAAGACTGCACGGACGAGTTAGATTCAAACCTCAAGGCCAAACTTTCCGACAGTCGGCCAAGTTCAAACTGAAAGTCGAAGATCCGTGCATTACAAGTAAATTATACCTATCTATCTATAATTCGGTCTACAACGTTCTACGCCGTCTTCCGATCTCCAACTTCCACCGATCGCGGTCCCACCACAGGTCTTCTGGTAGATCCCTTTTTTTTATTTCCTTTTCGACTTCCTCTCTCCAGCTCAGTCTCGGCCTTCTTCGTTTTCTTCTTTCAGGTGTTCGCTATTGCATGATTTTTTTTTTGGGAATTCGCTCATCCGGCATTCTTTGTACATGCCCGTACCAAACCAGTTGTTTTGTTCTTATATCTTCTACAATTGTATGCCTTACGTCCATTATCCTCCGTATACTTTCATTTCTCACTCTCTCTTTTCTTGATCTTCCTGCCGCTCTTCTCCAAAAGTCCATCTCAGTAGCCAACAGCATTCTTTCTGTTCTCCTCTTAATTGGCCATACCTCACTACCATATGTTATAATGCTTTTTACAATTGTGTCATAAATTCTTTTTTTATTCTCTTTTGAAATGTTTTGATTCCACAACACCCCGTTCAGCATAGATACAGCTCTCCTCCCAAATACTATTCGTTCTTTAATTCCTTCATCTAATGTACCATCTTGTGACATTTTAAGTCCTAAGTACGTATAATTTTGAGAATGCTGTATCCTCCGTCCATCTTCTAAAATAATAATAATAATCTTAAGGTAAATTATACTTTAAGTGTGTTTATTACAGGATCAAAAACCATAAACTTGGACAATGCGTTAGCATATACGTGCAAATAACTGGGTAGAAGACTGCACGGACGAGTTAGATTCAAACCTCAAGGCCAAACTTTCCGACAGTCGGTCAAGTTCAAACTGAAAGTCGAAGATCCGTGAAAGTCGAAGATACCTCAAGTAGACCTATATTTGGCACAGGATCAAACAGCTCGTTGTTCAGCAACATAACAATAATGTTCAGTAACAGTAACTTAATAATAGTCAGCATTTCCGACACGACTAAATTAAAACTTTCAGCCAAACGGTCCAACATGTTTTAGTACGTTAAAGTTAAATTTATATTAGAAGAATATTAGAACAGCATGTTTGTACTGTCTCAAACTCTTCTGATATAATAAAGTCAACTTGAATAATTTGCTAAAACGTTATAGGTTAGGTTAGTAAAGGTTTAAATTGTCAATTTTTAAAAAATATTACTGTATTTTTAAGCGAAAAAACACAGAACAGAAAAACTCACAGATTAGCAGGATCGTGATAAGAAGGATAATTCATTTTTCGTTTAAACGTCTGACAGTAAATATTACCGTTCTTTCCTAAAAAAATAGAACAATCTGAATATGTTTTATGCGCTTATAACCTTTGTTTTGATACTAATCCATAAGAAATATTGTCTTTACTGTTTACTTTTTATAGGCTGCTGCCATTAGGATTAGAATAAAACGTAGAGATGTTTGGCCGCCTCGGTGGCCTAGTTGTTAGCGTACTGGGTTTTCACCCCGAGGACCCGGGTTCTATTCCCGGCCAGGGCGTGGAATTTTCATACGCTATACATCATCCCATCGTCTGCATTAACCCAAGTGTGCACAATAGTCGGACGTTAAACACCAAAAAAAAAAAAAAAAAAAAAAAAAAAAAAAAAAGGCTTAGAATTAAAAAAAATGACAAAAATATCCGTTCTACAGTTTTTTGATAAATTTCACGCGAGAATTTTTCGAACATTTTTGATCAAATTAGAAGGTAAACACTTAATTTCCCTAATACCTCAGGTTCTATTATTAGGTCTATCATATAAAACGTAATTGTAATATCACGTACTGTACTGTATATACTGCAGTCACAATCGAAAAAGTTCTTTTTTAACAGCTATATTTTTACGTAGATAAGTGCTCGAACATTCACTTTCAGTCGTTATGACGTTGATTGCCTAAGACAGGGACAGAGGTATAAAGTTTCGAACGGAAGCTGCACAGTCCCGACAGGAGCGGTCAGCGTCTTCCCGCCAGCAGCTGCTACACCACCTGTCTTTGTTGAGATTTACAAATCTGAAACACCTGCCAACGTTGGCACATTCCTAGACTTCATTGCTCCACTCCGTACTGGACGCTTACTGTACTAATACCGCTGTAATTTGCGAACCTCAGCACACTACATACGTTATAACGAAATTAGTGAAACGCATGCGTCGCTAATTGAATTATACTTTGCTTGAGACATGTTGGGATACGTTATCGCCTAAAGGTTTAAGGTTATTAATATTGTTAAACAATGGATTTTAACGTTTGGCGTTTAATTAATACGCATGCGTCGCTAATTGAATTATACTTTGCTTGAGACATGTCGGGATACGTTATCGCCTAAAGGTTTAAGGTTATTAATATTGTTAAACAATGGATTTTAACGTTTGGCGTTTAATTAATACGCATGCGTCGCTAATTGAATTATACTTTGCTTGAGACTTGTCGGGATACGTTATCGCCTAAAGGTTTAAGGTTATTAATATTGTTAAACAATGGATTTTAACGTTTGGCGTTTAATTAATACGCATGCGTCGCTAATTGAATTATACTTTGCTTGAGACATGTCGGGATACGTTATCGCCTAAAGGTTTAAGGTTATTAATATTGTTAAACAATGGATTTTAACGTTTGGCGTTTAATTAATACGCATGCGTCGCTAATTGAATTATACTTTGCTTGAGACTTGTCGGGATACGTTATCGCCTAAAGGTTTAAGGTTATTAATATTGTTAAACAATGGATTTTAACGTTTGGCGTTTAATTAATACGCATGCGTCGCTAATTGAATTATACTTTGCTTGAGACTTGTTGGGATACGTTATCGCCTAAAGGTTTAAGGTTATTAATATTGTTAAACAATGGATTTTAACGTTTGGCGTTTAATTAATACGCATGCGTCGCTAATTGAATTATACTTTGCTTGAGACATGTTGGGATACGTTATCGCCTAAAGGTTT
This sequence comes from Callitettix versicolor, assembly GCA_022606455.1. Classification (NCBI taxonomy): domain Eukaryota; kingdom Metazoa; phylum Arthropoda; class Insecta; order Hemiptera; family Cercopidae; genus Callitettix; species Callitettix versicolor. Next base: position 51,901,703 of record CM040188.1, on the reverse strand, counting down.
AAGGTTATTAATATTGTTAAACAATGGATTTTAACGTTTGGCGTTTAATTAATACGCATGCGTCGCTAATTGAATTATACTTTGCTTGAGACTTGTCGGGATACGTTATCGCCTAAAGGTTTAAGGTTATTAATATTGTTAAACAATGGATTTTAACGTTTGGCGTTTAATTAATACGCATGCGTCGCTAATTGAATTATACTTTGCTTGAGACATGTCGGGATACGTTATCGCCTAAAGGTTTAAGGTTATTAATATTGTTAAACAATGGATATTAAAGTTTGGCGTTTAATTAATACGCATGCGTCGCTAATTGAATTATACTTTGCTTGAGACTTGTCGGGATACGTTATCGCCTAAAGGTTTAAGGTTATTAATATTGTTAAACAATGGATTTTAACGTTTGGCGTTTAATTAATACGCATGCGTCGCTAATTGAATTATACTTTGCTTGAGACATGTCGGGATACGTTATCGCCTAAAGGTTTAAGGTTATTAATATTGTTAAACAATGGATATTAAAGTTTGGCGTTTAATTAATACGCATGCGTCGCTAATTGAATTATACTTTGCTTGAGACTTATTGGGATACGTTATCGCCTAAAAATTTAAGATTATTAATATTGTTAAACAATGGATATTAAAGTTTGGCGTTTAATTAATAACATTCCAAATTAGAAAGAATCGTTATAAAAAAAAAATAACTCCAAAAAATATTTGTTAACGAAAAAAATGTTACAAATTTGTACTCTTCGGTTAGCATGAACAAAATTTATTCCGATATGTTTTGTTAGTTGCTGTTTTTATCCACTGACAATAATTTTAAATAATTTCGGCAAAAACGTGACAAAATCAGACACCGAGAACCGTTGCGTACATTTCTGGAGATTATTCATTTAATTTTTTAAACCCAATTCAAATTAGACTTTAAACACATTTAAAATTTCATGAAAACAGTTTGAAAGGGCAAACAAAAGGGCTTTAAAAAACTTTTTTTCCCAAAAATAAAAAATGACCCCGAAAATAACAAACCTACAACCAAATTTTATAAAAATCGGTCAACTAGCGCGAGCGCACACACGCACGCACGCACGCACTAAAAACCAAAATTTAGACTCAAGGGACCCAAAACAGATTCATCAAAATCTCGCTTTTTCACGAATATCATAGTTTCTAGGTTAAACTTCGTAGCCTACAGCGAGGAAAAAAAAAAACACTGAATCTCTAAACTTACCTATTGTGTGAGGTGTCCGGCAGCGGAGAGACCATCATTGGTGTGTCTGCTGAAACAAAATTGCAAAAAAGTCCTTAATAAATACAGGTATACATACACAAGCAAATACCTGAAATGTGAGAAAAAAATGGTCATCTAGTCCATAATTAATTTATTGCTTTGGTTGAAAATTATAGCAAAATGTAGAATTTAAATGCATAATATAAAAGAAAAATTTAAGCAACAGTGCAGTTCGTTCCTTCTGTATGTTTCACTTGCACGTAGGTATTTAATGACGCCATTCTTGTATTATAAACAGTCGTACATTTACATTACGTACTATCATTGTATCGACAATACCACAGAACAATTAATAAATTGTGTGTGTGTGTGTGTGTGTGTGTGTGTGTGTGTGTGTGTGTGTGTGTGTGTGTGTGGTGTGTGTGTGTGGGTGGGTGGATGCACGCGTGTGTATGTGTGTGCGCGTGCGAGTGTGTGTGTGTGTGTGTGCGTGCGCGCGTAAGTGTGTGTGTGCGTGCGCGCGTAAATGTGTGTGTGTGCGCGCGCGCGCGTGTATGTGCGTGGGCGTGAAAGTGCGCGCGCGCGCGAGTATGTGTGTGTGTGTATGTGAGTGGGTGGGTGGATGCACGCGTGTGTGTATGTGTGTGCGCGCGCGTGTGTGTGTGAGCGCGCGCAAGTGTGTGTGTACGTGTGTGTGCGCGCGCGCGTGCAAGTGTGTGTGTGTGTGTGTGGGTGGATGCACGCGTGTGTGTATGTGTGTGCGCGCGCGTGTATGTGCGTGGGCGTGCAAGTGTGCGCTCGCGCAAGTGTGTGTGTGTGTGAGAGAGAGAGAGAGAGAGAGAGAGCGTGCGTAACAGCTATCTCGAAATGGTATCAATTTCAAACTCAACACAAATTCGTAACTTGTTTGAAATGTTTAATTTCACCGTTGAAATCAAAGTTAAAATCTTTATAAATTATTTGAAAATACGAAAAGAAATATAACAGCAGCCTCGCTTCACTTTCGTAGGCCTACTTCCGACGTCGATTACGATACTGGAAACAAATATTCAAAAAAGTGAAAAATAAAAACATGATTGTGATTTTGGAAATCCACTTGCATCACGCCAGCGGAACAGTAGAGCGGTTATTGATTTAGTTAAGTGTTTTTTTTTTTAAATCTCGCCACGAACTTCAATTAACGCTGAACAGTACGACTTCATGAGTTATGGGGATTCTCGTGGATAGTCGTATAGAAACAGACATCGGCGTTTACAAGCCGTACAAGAGAAAATTTAGAAATCTAACACAACGAAATATAGGCTAATCATATAGGCTAATCATATAGGCTTTAACCCACTTTTTGCGAACAATCAGACGATAAGGCCGAGTGTCCATCAAATGCGGAACGGACTGCTCATTCAAACGCTAAACTATTGTTTTTACGGCCAGTGAAAGTGTAACGGCGCTGAGCGGAGTCAAGCGGCGTCGATGGACTCCGCTCCGCGTAGCTTTGAAGCTGAATTCGCTTCCCAAACCAAGCTGACCAAGCCTTCAAACTCAACCTAGGTCATGGTTTTTAAATGTAGTAGGTTCCCAAAATCCGTTACAGTAGGCCTAAATATTTAGATTTAAGAGATACAAAGCGTTCTTTAAAGTGTCTGAACTCCGCTTCCGGTGCCGTTCATTTTCATTCGCTCCACTCCACTCGGCTCAGTTCAACGCAGCTCCGCTCCTAAGGATCTGGAAAGATAAGATGGCTACGCAGTGTTCAACCCTGTTTCAGAGACACACTAGGTCTACGTGTACGCCATTAAATCTCAATAATACAGATTGAATGTGGTATCACGATTACCTTGTATAATAACACCGGAACTCTCTGAATTGTGTGCTCAAGAATACTGATCGATTTCGGCCGCCTCGGTGGCCTAGTTGATAGCGTACTGGGCTTTCACCCCGAGGACCCGGGTTCGATTCCCGGCCAGGGCTTGGCATTTTCATACGCTATAAATCATCTCTTCGTCTGCATTAGCCTAAGTGTGCACAACAGTCGGACGTTAAACACCAAAAAAAAAAAAAAGAAAGATCGAAACGGTTTAAAATGCGTGGTATTTTGGAAAGTGTAATCTATGAACAAAACTGAATTATTTTATTAAATGTACCAACAAAAATAGCTTTGTGAAAATTAACATGATATGGTTAAAACCGTGCAAACATATTTTATAATAAGCACGTCAGGTATACCCATGGAAGTAAACGACCTCTTTCGTAGGGCACAGTCTCAACTCTGTGCAATCGACAATAGGACCCAACCGCGTAGCAAGTAATTAATAATTGGTATGTTGTAACCGTCGCCAACAAATCAGATGTATGGCAGAACGCACGTGCCCAGAGAGAGGGAGGCCAAGAGCGAAGTTCCGCCGGAAGTAACATGTGCCAACGTCTTGGGGTCGGGTGAACGTACTTAGGCTTCCAAACCGGTTCTTAACACCAAAAACTGATTTCTTTCATTAAGATATTAGCCTAATCCTAACTGAAAATATTACGGCAGAATATTTCTTTCGAATGGGCCTTAAGCTCTACCGGTGAATTAATTGTGCATTAGATCTGGTTTATGTCTCACTGAAATTGTGTTAGTCAATGTAAAACTGTTACGTTTTACAAATGTATTCAAAAACCAGATATTCTGCAGTTTGGAGTCTGTAAGTACTTTATACTTAACCGAAGTTGTCCGAACTGACCGAGCCGCGTGAGTGTAGTACTCGGTTCGCCTCGCCTAGCTTCCCCGAAACAAAGAACACAGATCGTGAGTACTGTACTTCCTCCGTTACATTACTGCGCGGCGTGATGAAGTGAATGGGTGTGGATGAGGGTAGACCGAGCCGCGTGAGTGTAGTACTCGGTTCGCCTCGCCTAGCTTCCTCGAAACAAAGAACACAGATCGTGAGTACTGTACTTCCTCCGTTACATTACTGCGCGGCGTGATGAAGTGAATGGGTGTGGATGTGGGTAGACCGAGCCGCGTGAGTGTAGTACTCGGTTCGCCTCGCCTAGCTTCCCCGAAACAAAGAACACAGATCGTGAGTACTGTACTTCCTCCGTTACATTACTGCGCGGCGTGATGAAGTGAATGGGTGTGGATGAGGACTACTTGCTACGGTAACCTAGGTAACGAGGTAATGTTTGGAGGCGTGGTGAGGAAACAGAGTCAAATTCAAAACCTAACCTAGTCAGAGTCGAAGCTAATCTGAGCGGAGCCTATCGACGCCGCTTGAGTCACACAGGACTGTTACGTTTTCAGTGGCTGCACTTACATTAAAACAATAGGTTAGTCTGCCCGCTCAGCGCAACCCCGCTCCGTATTTGGTGGTCACCCGGTATTACTGCTAATGCTAACTTGAATACTGTTGTACACTTCAAACTTCAACTACAAGCGGATTGTTACGTCAGTTTTTCTTTGTTACCCGGCATAGTTAATAGATTATCCCAACATAATTAGTTAGATATTATATTCACGCCCTCATAACGGGGGAGGGCTGTAGCGGAGGGGGGAAGGGTGAAAGTAAACCATCTGTGCTTAACCTAACGTACGTAGCGCGTGCTATGTTCCAGCCAACACTACGCATGAATGAATTAGGCTACACGACATGTGTGCTAAAGCCAACGTTTTACTTTAAATTAAGTATCCTGCCACAAAAACCGTCACACCGTGAATTTGTTATAACTCAGCAAGTTTCCCTAACCAAATATGTACGCGTTTTGGCTGTTACTTATTGCAACGTGTCTTTTTTTTAGTGTTTAACGTTCGACTATTGTGCACACTTGGGCTAATGCAATCAGACGATGGAATGATTTATAGCGTATGAAAATGCCAAGCCTTGGCCGGGAATCGAACCCGGGTCCTCGTGATGAAAGCCCAGTACGCTATCAACTAGGCCACCGAGGTGGTAGGTTTTTGGTATTCCGAAACCTGTCCCAAAATAGGTTTTTGGGAGGCCATTTCGAAACTGTTGATGGAAAACACTATGGCGAGACAACTTATTTAAGAGCTGGAAAAATTAATTAAGGCCTATGATCTGTCGGAAGACCATCATATACATTATTTCTCGAGTCAACATACCTTTCTCTCAGCACATATTAGTATAGGCATAAATGAGGTATCTTTAGAAAGACTTTGTAACCAGCTTCTGATATTTCAAAACGTACTGTTTGTGGAAAATTCTAACGTAAGAAATTTTTAACTTAAATACAAGTCCGGAATGTAACGACATACGAGTAGCGCGTGTCGCTTGGTCAAACCGAATTTCATCGTACATATTTTAATCGTGTAATTGTGCTAAGTTTTTGTGATGTATGTGTTTAATTTTTTGTTTGACTTTGTGACGACCTCGACAGAGGGATTTAACATTTTGTATCACGGCCTGAAGATGAAACGATGAAGATGAAACAACTTAAATACACGGTTTAGTTTACAACTTAAATCGTTTACAACAAGGTATTGTAATGCCCTGTAAAAATTTCAATTAAAAAAAATACCTGTACTTAAATGCATATAGGACAATGACTCATACATACGTGATCTTTTTTCACCGATCGCTTTTCGATTTATTTTTACATGTTTTCCCTTCCTTCCAGTTACCGCCCTCACCCCAACGACTACACTTATTCAAAAGGCTGTGTTTACTCAAAACTTTCACAGTGCGAAATTGTGCACGGGCCCCTGGTTATTCCTAGTTAAGTTTAAGTAGACGAGATAACATAATGGTTAATCTTATCTCAAACAAAGACATTAAATCCTCCGTCGTATGAGTCGCTTGGTCAAGCCGAATTTCATCGTACATATTTTAATCGTGTAATTGTGCTCAGTGTTTGTGATGTATGTGTTTGTTTGGTCTGACTTTGTGACGACCTCGACAGAGGTATTTAACATTTTGTATCACGGCCTGAAGATGGAACAATAGTTTCGAAACCGCTGTAGCCTTTACGAGGTGAGTGGATAGACCACTGACGGGAAGAATAGGTCATAATCCTAATTACTTAAATACACGGTTTAGTTTACAACTTAAATCGTTTACAACAAGGTATTGTAATGCCCTGTAAAAATTTCAATTAAAAAAAATACCTGTACTTAAATGCATATAGGACAATGACTCATACATACGTGATCATTTTTCACCGATTGCTTTTCGATTTATTTTTACATGTTTTCCCTTCCTTCCAGTTACCTCCCTCACTCCAACTATTACTCTTATTCAAAAGGCTGTGTTTACTCAAAACTTTCATAGTGCGAAATTGTGCACGGGCCCCTGGTTATTCCTAGTTAAGTTTAAGGAGACGAAAGAACCTAATGGTTAATCTTATCTCAAATATTATATCTCAAAGACATTAAAGCCGCCTCGGTGGCCTAGTTGATAGTGTACTGGGCTTTTACCCCGAGGACCCGGGTTCGATTCCCGGCCAGGGCTTGGCATTTTCATACGCTATAAATCATCCCATCGTCTGCATTAGCCCAAGTGTGCACAATAGTCGGACGTTAAAAAAAAAAAAAAATCAAAGACATTAAATCCTCCGTCGTACTATTGTCATCTGTAGCCATTCCATTTCTGTTTTCCTCGCACCCTTGCACTGCTGTCATTCTGACTGTCTTTAACGTGCGTCTCAACCCCCAATCGTGGCTCACACTAATCTAGATCGCTTTAGCACCCTAATTTTGGCTCACACCATTTTGGATCTCGCTTCCCAATAAAGTCCAGGAAAATCCTCTTGTGAGGCATTTGCCAGCGCCAGGGGCTAAACTTGATCGCGTCCACAACATACTTTACGCTGTACGAGACCCCTGGATAGTGATAAATGACGAACAGCGCTGGCAAATACATGTTTATAAATTAAAACATACGTTTTTACGATTACAACATTCCGTTTTTATCAAAGAAAAATCAATATGTATTAATTCTGCTGTGCTTCTATCTTTTTTTTTTGTGTTTAACGTCGGATGAAAGCCCAGTACGCTATCAACTAGGCCACCGAGGCTTCTATCAAGCCAGAGATTAAGCCTACAAGGAAATCGTAGCACTTCTCATTTTTAGTATTTGAGCGCGCGCGCGCGCGCGCGCACACACACACACACACACACACACAAATTTAAAGACTCTTCAAAAAGTGGTCATGTCAGGATCGGTGTTAATTTCAAAATCCCGGGTCTTGGTCTTACCATGATGGCCACTCCAATAAGTCATTTTCCAAAGTAAATCCGCTAGTGTATGCCTGTTCATTATCATTCATTAGTCCTCTTTTATAAGATACTTAACAAGAAATATACTATAATCAACTTTACTTTCTCTTTCTCTCGCCAATTTTTAAAATACAAATATTTTTCTCGTTTATACACTACAGGTACAGTACTGACGTCAGAGTGCCTGGTTTAATCTACGACCCTAGAACAGCACATTTCCGGTGAAGTATGCTCGATGTTCGCACGAATCAATACTAGGCACCACCGGTGAAGCGGTGAGCGAATATCCACAGCTCAACAACTGACTTCGGCAATGGGGGTAGACGCCCTCATGTTGGAGTCGTTAACCTCTAACAATCTACCCCTATTTAATTGTACGCTATTGAATTTGATAAGCAGCTGCCACAAGTACATTCTCCCCCCAGTGATAACCGAACCATTGCACATTCATTGCCAAAACTTGGCGTAGCATTTTATAATCTGCGCCTAAAGGTTGTGCTGCTCAAAAAATTGAGCACATTTTTTACATTTTACAATTTATATGTAGCCCTCAAGCATCCAAATAACACATGGGTAGGCCTATATTGTTTTAAACTTCCCGATAGGTTCAAAAGGTTAGAAATCTAAGATGTCAAGAGGTTAAATTTAGAATGTTACCGAATTTTCTTAAAACACTGATTCGTAATTAAGGTTAGTGTACAAAACGAAAAATTTTTTTTGTGTTGAGGCTAAATTCGAAAAAACTCGATAGAGTTTTTACCACTAAGGGGCACATTACACTATCAAAGATATTCTCAAATATATGTTGAAACTTTGACCCTTTGTCTTGTTCAAATATTTGTCAAAGTTGTATCAAAGAAAACATATTACATTCGCTAAATTTCCTTTATCAGCTGGGTTACTAACTATGTATACTTTTAGGGTTATGTTTACTCAAGTGCAGTAGCTGTTATGGATAGTATAATGTTGACTAGTTATATTACAACATTAAGCGCTTATCTATGGCACTAAATAAAAATGAGAAGGAAAAAACCGTTTTGGGTCCGATCATGGACACAAAGGAGAAAGATATTAGGTGCCACTATTATTAAAGAACTGTGATTATTTGGAAGATCGTGATTGAAACGGACAATTTTTAAGAATGAGCGGTTTTAAAACTCGGGTTTTGTAAGCATTAGTGTGGATATTCAGCAACACTGTTCTTTTTCATATTGCAGAACTAATGTTTTTACTGCTTCAAAAGTCCATGAAAATTTCGCCATCGTTTTAAATGGCACACAACAAATGGAACGGAAGGAATACTATCACACAAACAAGAAATGACTCAATTTTGAGGTTATACCTACAAATTTTGAAAACCCTTATTAAAGATTACAACGTGTGAAAGATTCATCAGTCTGATTAAAAGGGTTAATTCATCAAGGAACAGTCAAATTTATTTCATCAAAGATTAAAGAAATTTAATGTTTCTATGATAAAAAATTGAACATTTTATTTATTATTATATATATATATATATATATATATATATATATATATATATATATATATATTTCTTCTGTACAAAATTAAATATTCAAGAACTAAACACAAAATATGGTAAGATAAACAGAGTCAAGCACTTCAAATATCTGGGAGAAATTCTTGAACCCACAGGTGGCGAGAAGGCTGCGCAAAAGGTTCGGCTACTGAGAATGAAGAGGGCTCTTGGTATAACGCGTGATATCTACAATAAGAGATGTATGTCGACGCACACAAAAATCAGACACTACAACACAGTCATAAAACCGGAGGTATTATATGCAAGCGAGACGCTAGCACTCCACACAAAAGCTACCATGGAGGGTATTTTGAAGGAAGAACGCAAAATCTTGAGGAAGATCCTTGGCCCGAGATTAACAGAAGATGGATACAGGTTGCACTACCGGAAGACCACAGAGAAGATATCGAACCTGGCAGCAGATATCAGAAGAAGGAGGCTTCGGTTCTATGGAGACAGTATACTCCCAACAACGAGACTTGCCAACAGAATCCTTACAAGGTGTCAAATCAACAACGTCGTGGATCGCACAAGTCAGAATAGACCTACATGACGCAGGAATAGACTTAACAGATGTTGAAGACAGGCGCGCATACAGGAGAAAGATGCTCGGTTGGAAGGTCCTAGAGAATGAAATCCCAAAGAGAGCAGGGGTAAAATGGACGGAGGAGCGGAAGAGGATCCATGGGGACAGGATGAGGGAGGTGTGGAGGATTAGAAGGAACAAGACATGAGTCGGAGTGCTTTGCGTGATCCAACAGGGTCTATGCGCAGATAATAAACAAATATATATATATATATATATATATATATATATTTGTTATTTTAAGGCGAAAAGCACATTAAGGCTATTATCGCCTCCTTAAATGTAACTGTGAGTGTAAAGTATTAAAGTCGTAAGTGTAGTGTTGTAAGTGTAGGTGTAAGTGTGTGTTAGACTCAGGTATCGCGAGGAACGTCTAATCGTCTGAATAGGCGCAGCTAGTCTGCACCCCCTGAGGGGATATATATATATATATATATATATATATATATATATATATATATATATTTCACACAAACAGGAAATGACACGATACACACACACACACACACACACACACACACACACAAAATAAATAAAATTTTCAGTTTTTACTATCAACTAACACAAAAACGACTAAAAATTATAAAAATTTATAAAAACAAATCTGTATATACTAATGCACGCCTTCAGTCTTGTTCCGGTAATTTTGTAAAACAAAACACGTCAAAGTTGTTGAAAATTAATTTTAGAAAGCTGTAAGTTCAACGGTAAACATTTTCGGGCTAAATTAAACACAAGTGGATGGGCTAAGAACAGTGTGCAAATAATACGTGGAAAAGGATCTTAGAAGACCAAAATTTGAGCAAAATGTTTAGATTATGAGAAATGAAGTCTCTTCCTCGGATTTTGTTATTTACCCCGAACAGTGTGTTCAGAGTGAATACGTTTTATGAAAGCATATACTACCGGAACATACACTACAGTATGCACCTCTGTAGTTCATTTTAAGTTCAAACCATCAGAGCAGACTGAAAAAAAGGATTTTATAATTTAAAGGTTTGAAACAAAATTTAAAGAAATTTAAACGTCCCAAAATCTTAGTGCCGAACCTAATCTAAATCTATTAAAAATCCCTCCCCCCACGTACAACCATTTCAGCCTACATGCACAGGCATTTTTGCGAAACCACCATTTTTGATTTCAGGGTAACTAAATAAAACAAAACTTAATTTTTAGGAAAATTGGAACACTAATATAGTTTCGCAAAATTTACCTGCTGGGTACTACTTAATCCCCCGTTCTTTAATGCAAAGTTGACACAAAATGCAATTAGTTTAGTTTAGTAAACTCGCTGAAGATTAGTGACGTACTCACTGGAACACGTCTGGGAAATAATAGAAATATTTGTGAGAAGGTGTAATGTGTTCGTCGTAAAGTTTTGTTAAGCGGAAAACAGTGTTGTAAAAGTGTTTCTTACACAAAGAAAGTGTAAAGTGTTTGTTAAGTGAAAGACAGTGTTGTAAAACTGTTTGTTACGCAAAGGAAGTGTAAAGTGTTTGTTAAGCGGAAAACAGTGCTGTAAAAATGTTTGTTACACAAAGAAAGTGTAAAGTGTTTGTTAAGCGAAAAACAGTGTTGCAAAAGTGTTTGTTACCCAAGCAAATTTTAAAATGTTTTTTAAGTGAAAAACAGTGTTGTAAAAGTGTTTTTTACACAAAGAAAGTGTAAAGTGTTTGTTAAGTGAAAAACAGTGTTGTAAAAGTGTTTGTTACACAAAGAAAGTGTAAAGTGTTTGTTAAGTGAAAAACAGTGTTGTAAAAATGTTTGTTACATAAAGAAAGTGTAAAGTGTTTGTTAAGTGAAAACAGTGTTGTAAAAATGTTTGTTAAACAAAAAAAGTGTAAAGTGTTTGTTAAATGAAAAACAGTGTAAAAATGTTTGTTACACAAAGAAAGTGTAAAGTGTTTGTTAAGTGAAAAACAGTGTTGTAAAGTGTTTGTTATACATAGAAAGTGTAAAGTGTTTTTTAAGTGAAAAATAGTGTTGTAAAAATGTTTGTTATACAAAGAAAGTGTAAAGTGTTTGTTAAGCGAAAAACAGTGTTGTAAAAGTGTTTGTTACACAAAGAAAGTGTAAAGTGTTTGTTACATAATCAAGTGTAAAGTGTTAGTTAAGTGAAAAACAGTGTTATAAAAGTGTTTGTTACAACAAAGAAAATGTAAAGTGTTTGTTAAATGAAAAACAGTGTAGAAATGTTTGTTACACAAAGAAAGTGTAAAGTGTTTGTTAAATGAAAAACAGTGTTGTAAAAGTGTTTGTTACACAAAGAAAGTGTAAAGTGTTTGTTATATTTATTCTTACTGTCAAGTTCGTAATAATTTTATGTTGTAAATACTATTGCTTTATTTCACATTTACTTATAAAAATTCACAAACTTTATAATCTAACAATATCGCGCAATGAAGGACTCCAAATGCAGATTACTTGTCACAAATAAAGAAGCATTACTTTTACCGAACAGTAATGTCGGACAACAGTTGTTTACCCTTACATTTATTTACTAACGCGTTTGGGTGCAAAATTTGCAGCTGCAAGTATAAAGAGCATTAGGGCCGTATCTTGCGATTTTTTCCCTTTAAGAATGTATAAGTAAAGATATCAGGGTGTTTTAAGACGCCGCCGAGGGGTTGAGGGTTGATATACGTTACTGAGGGCTGGGCATGTGCGCGGTAATATATGCGCTCGCTACCCATTGTTGCACTCCGTACTTGCGCTGTGCTGTGCTGGCAGGTAGCCCCCCGCTTACCTTGCGCAACCTTTCTTTCCCGGTGGTTTTTTTACACAGATTATACCTAACCAATTGGAGAATATACCTACTGTCGGATCTTTAATTACAGAACTTTGTCTCTGAGTCGTCGTTACACGTAAGCAAAAAGTAATACAATAAATGTAATTACACGGTTACCTTAAATGTTTTATCCTCAACAATTACACATATACATTTTTTTGAAGAGTATTATGTTTAAGAAAACACAGTTTTTCGTAATTTTTTTGCTGTTGTTGAACTTCCAAAGTTACCAGAGCAAGAGTTGAGAATTAAAAAAATCTTTTGGTTCACGGCCAGCGCGGTCAGTTTTTTAATTTTTTGATAAATCAGTTTTTAATATACTTCTTTTTGAAATAACTTATCACCAGACAAAGATCCCAATTTGTAGTATACTGTTCAAAACAATTCCAATTGACATAAAAAGTTTAATTGACGTATCTACAGTTTACTAACAAGTCTCTGGCAGCGGAAAATATATTGTTGATGTAGGTCATTTCATTTGTTCACGAATTATTGTAGAGTTGAACTAGTACACGAAATGAACCAACTAATGAACAACAAATGAACTACTGAACAAATCGAATTGAACACTAGTAGAATAAAATGAGTCATTCTTTCCAAGCTATTGTAGAGTTGAACTAGAAACGAAATGAACTGCTGAACAAATCGAATTAAACACAAGTAGAATAATAAACTGAGGCATTCGTTCCCAAACTATTGTAGAGTTGAACTAGTAAACGAAATGAACTGCTGAACAAATCGAATTAAACACAAGTAGAATAATAAACTGAGGCATTCGTTCCCAAACTATTGTAGAGTTGAACTAGTACACGAAATGAACCAACTAATGAACAAATCGAATTGAACACTAGTAGAATAAAATGAGTCATTCTTTCCAAGCTATTGTAGAGTTGAACTAGAAACGAAATGAACTGCTGAAAAAATCGAATTAAACACAAGTAGAATAATAAACTGAGGCATTCGTTCCCAAACTATTGTAGAGTTGAACTAGTAAACGAAATGAACTGCTGAACAAATCGAATTAAACACAAGTAGAATAATAAACTGAGGCATTCGTTCCCAAACTATTGTAGAGTTGAACTAGTACACGAAATGAACCAACTAATGAACAACAAATGAACTACTGAACAAATCGAATTGAACACTAGTAGAATAAAATGAGTCATTCTTTCCAAGCTATTGTAGAGTTGAACTAGAAACGAAATGAACTGCTGAACAAATCGAATTAAACACAAGCAGAATAATAAACTGAGGCATTCGTTCCCAAACTATTGTAGAGTTGAACTAGTAAACGAAATGAACTGCTGAACAAATCGAATTAAACACAAGCAGAATAATAAACTAAGTCATTCGTTCCCAAACTATAGTAGAGCTGAACTAGTAAACGAAATGAACTGCTGAACAAATCGAATTAAACAGTAATTAACTGATTCATTGATTCATTCGCAAACTATTGTAGAGTTGAACTAATGAACGAAATGAACTATTGAACTAATCGAACTAAACACAAGTAGAATAATAAACTGAGTCATTCGTTCCCAAACTATTGTAGAGTTGAACTAATGAACGAAATGAACTATTGAACTAATCGAACTAAACACAAGTAGAATAATAAACTGAGTCATTCGTTCCCAAACTATTGTAGAGTTGAACTAGTAAACGAAATGAACTGCTGAACAAATCGAATTAAACACAAGCAGAATAATAAACTAAGTCATTCGTTCCCAAACTATTGTAGAGCTGAACTAGTAAACGAAATGAACTGCTGAACAAATCGAATTAAACAGTAATTAACTGATTCATTCGCAAACTATTGTAGAGTTGAACTAATGAACGAAATGAACTATTGAACTAATCGAACTAAACAGTAATAGAATAAACAGACTGTAGGCCTAATTTGTACTGTACCTAGCCGCCTCGGTGGCCTAGTTGATAGCGTACCGGGCTTTCACCCCGAGGACCCGGGTTCGATTCCCGGCCAGGGCTTGGCATTTTCATACGCTATAAATCACCCCATCGTCTGCATTAGCCCAAGTGTGCACAATAGTCGGACGTTAAAAACACAAAAAAAATGTACTGTACCTGAAGGCGCCATGTATGCCGATTCAGCATTTATTACTTGGAAAACGTACGGTAATAGCCGCTTTTGCCTAGTCTGCATGCATATTGCTGCAGTTGATCTACTGCAGTTTAATAAGAAGCCGTTAGGAGCGCTGATTGCCAGAACGAACTACATATTTCACCAAGAACTAGTTCGTCTAATAGTGGTAGTAGTAGTTCAGTTACAAGATTAGTTCGTTTTGAGCCGTTCGTGAATGACCCACTTCTACTTCAAATCAGCCGCAAAAGGAGACCCAGAGAGTGTGTAACAACAAAGCCATTAAGTGTAACCCCAGCCTAAAAGTCGACACGATATTTGCCAGAACGAACTACATATTTCACCAAGAACTAGTTCGTCTAATAGTGGTAGTAGTAGTTCAGTTACAAGATTAGTTCGTTTTGAGCCGTTCGTGAATGACCCACTTCTACTTCAAATCAGCCGCAAAAGGAGACCCAGAGAGTGTGTAACAACAAAGCCATTAAGTGTAACCCCAGCCTAAAAGTCGACACGATATTTGCCAGAACGAACTACATATTTCACCAATAACTAGTTCGTCTAATAGTGGTAGTAGTAGTTCAGTTACAAGATTAGTTCGTTTTGAGCCGTTCGTGAATGACCCACTTCTACTTCAAATCAGCCGCAAAAGGAGACCCAGAGAGTGTGTAACAACAAAGCCGTTACGTGTAACCCCAGCCTAAAAGTCGACACGATATTTGCCAGAACGAACTACATATTTCACCAATAACTAGTTCGTCTAATAGTGGTAGTAGTAGTTCAGTTACAAGATTAGTTCGTTTTGAGCCGTTCGTGAATGACCCACTCCTACTTCAAATCAGCCGCAAAAGGAGACCCAGAGAGTGTGTAACAACAAAGCCGTTACGTGTAACCCCAGCCTAAAAGTCGACACGATATTTGCCAGAACGAACTACATATTTCACCAATAACTAGTTCGTCTAATAGTGGTAGTAGTAGTTCAGTTACAAGATTAGTTCGTTTTGAGCCGTTCGTGAATGACCCACTTCTACTTCAAATCAGCCGCAAAAAGGAGACCCAGAGAGTGTGTAACAACAAAGCCGTTACGTGTAACCCCAGCCTAAAAGTCGACACGATATTTGCCAGAACGAACTACATATTTCACCAATAACTAGTTCGTCTAATAGTGGTACTAGTAGTTCAGTTACAAGATTAGTTCGTTTTGAGCCGTTCGTGAATGACCCACTTCTACTTCAAATCAGCCGCAAAAGGAGACCCAGAGAGTGTGTAACAACAAAGCCATTAAGTGTAACCCCAGCCTAAAAGTCGACACGATATTTGCCAGAACGAACTACATATTTCACCAATAACTAGTTCGTCTAATAGTGGTAGTAGTAGTTCAGTTACAAGATTAGTTCGTTTTGAGCCGTTCGTGAATGACCCACTTCTACTTCAAATCAGCCGCAAAAGGAGACCCAGAGAGTGTGTAACAACAAAGCCGTTACGTGTAACCCCAGCCTAAAAGTCGACACGATATTTGCCAGAACGAACTACATATTTCACCAATAACTAGTTCGTCTAATAGTGGTAGTAGTAGTTCAGTTACAAGATTAGTTCGTTTTGAGCCGTTCGTGAATGACCCACTTCTACTTCAAATCAGCCGCAAAAGGAGACCCAGAGAGTGTGTATCAACAAAGCCGTTAAGTGTAACCCCAGCCTAAAAGTCGACACGATATTCGCGTTAAATAGCTATTACAGTAGATGCAACATTTTACTACTTTTTTTAAAAGGATGAAGTACGTAGATCGCAAGTTGTTCTTCGGTAAAGGATGCGAACAAGTCCTTTCAATGGCACGTAATCATGCTAATTATATTTCTATAAACCAGTAAAAGTTAGAAGCCGGGAGAACTTGAGCACGTGTATACCAGCCACCCTATCCTGTTTCACCCCTTACCAACCCCCCCGAGTGCATTCATTGAGAAACGGTCATCAGGGGACGTTTTCAAGACGTTACAACTACCACCTTTTTACCTGCGGGGACTCGAAATACAGAAGTACCAGTTAAAAAAAAAGAGTCAACGGAGCGTTTCAATCTTGCGTTACGTAATCTGTGACGTTAAACAGAACTTTAAAAATATCATTTGCAAACATACACAGCATTTTCGTAATAAAATACGTTCTCGCTGGAGAGTAAACATTACGTTAACAAAAGAGCTTGGCTTTAAGCTGCTATTTATGTAACGCTACTGGCTCAATAACAGCTTCAGTGAACAAATTTCGATAATTTTTTTTTTTTTTTTTTTTTTTTTTTTTTTTTGATGTTTAACGTCCGACTATTGTGCACACTTGGGCTAATGCAGACGATGGGATGATTTATAGCGTATGAAAATGCCAAGCCCTCGCCGGGAATCGAACCCGGATCCTCGGGGTGAAAGCCTAGTACGCTATCCACTAGACCAGGGGTCTCCAAACTTTCCAGCCTTAGGGCCATACTGATTACTCCAGTAAGTTCCGAGGGCCAAAACCATATTATCATTGTTGCCGGTGGTAAAAAGTGAAATAGTCCACTGATGAAAAAAAAAGTCCGAAAAAGTACGCAACGTTTTAAAAAAGGCTGCAAATCGGACTAAAGTCCGCAAAACGGCAACAATGCATATTATTAATTTTCTTGTCATTATCTGTAATTTCTAGATTAGTCGTAGAGTACGAGCCATGAGGGTAACGTGACACTCCTCATTTATTATTTATTTATTTATTATTCAGTTATTATATACTGAAGTTAAATTTTCTGCATATTATACATGTTTTTACTCATTACAATTCTGTGTTTCTTTATCCAACTTATCACAAAAACAATAACAATAAGCCTACAACAATGTTATGAGTAGTTAGCCCATGACCATATCAATGTAGATGTCATATTAATAATTATTCAACATAAAATTAGAATACTTCAGTAAACTAAATTTAATTTGCTATAAAAAATATGTTCTCTAAAAGGAATTTTCAAGTATGCTAGCTCTCCGCGGGCCGGACAAAATCTGTCCGCGGGCCGGATGTGGCCCTCGGGCCGTAGTTTGGAGACCCCTGCACTAGACCACCGAGGTGGCAAATTTCGATAAAACCGCGTATACTGATACAGTAGTATACTATACTGGTTAACGAATTTCTTTTAAGAAATACGTTAGTAATATTTTGCTAACTATTTATGGCTTCGTATCCAAAGGAAAGAGTGAAGGACATTTAATTCATAGGCTTTCTCATGTTTACTAGCGGCCATTTTATTATTTTCAGTTCACTGTTGTTTTTTTTTTTTTTTAACGTCCGACTATTGTGCACACTTGGGCTAATGCAGACGATGGGATGGTTTATAGCGCATGAAAATGCCACGCCCTGGCCGGGAATCGAACCCGGGTCCTCGGGGTGAAAGCCCGGCACGCTATCAACTAGGCCACCGAGGCGGCTTTCGCAGTTAATAAACGTATACACTCTAACGCATACTCGACAGTCGTCAAATGGTGGTCCATCCAGTGGTCCGCGAAAATTTTTTGTTGGTCCGCAGAAAAAACAGATGCTTATTTATTGCAAGTTGTACCACAACTAACACAAAGTTCCATTAGCCTTCAGATTAAAAATGATAACAGGACGTGTGTTAGTCACATGTATTAAGTTTTTTCTGTACATTACAGCTTCTAAACTGGTGGTCCCTGAAGCTCTAAAGTTTGCCGACCGCTGCGTTAGACCTACCAATCACGAATGATGTAATTTTTTTCATTTTCCAGTTTGTTTCTTTAACTACAGTTAATATTAATTTTTTTTTCTGGCGAAAAACCGTTAAGGTTATCATCGCCGTCATGCTAAATGAAGGTATAAAAAAAAACGAATTAACAAAATTTACTTATATACGAGGGTTGATCAAATATAAACGAGACTGATTTTTTAAAAAATGTATTGCTTACTTACAAATTATTCTTGATACAACTTATTTTTCTACATAGTCTCCCGCACGAGTAACACATTTTTCCCACCGGATTGGAAGTTTTTTAATTCCATCTTCGTAAAAAGTTCTCGGGCGTTCATTGAGCCATTGGAGCACGAAGGTCTCCACCGCAGAATCGTCTTCGAAACGCTGGCCTCCAAGCGCCTCTTTGAGTGGCCCAAACAGGTGATAGTCGCAGGGTGATAAGTCTGGACTGTATGGGGGATGTTCCATTGGTTCCCAGCCAATTTGATCGAGTTTAAGCCTCGTAGCGTTCGCCGAATGTGGTCGGGCATTATCGTGAAGAAGAATGACGTTTCTCGCCGGTTTAGATTTCCTTTTCCTACGAAAAGACTGTTTTGCGGCCTCTAAAACATCGCAATAATATTGTGCATTTATTGTGCGTCGTTGATGGAGGAAATCGACGTGAAAGACGCCTTGATTGTCGAAAAATACAGTGGCCATTACCTTCCCGGCCGACGATCGTGATTTGGCGACGATCATGGCTGAGGTTTTCTACTGCTTCCCGTCCTTCGGCGAATTCCTTGTGCCAAGCAAAAACGCGAGCTCTTGACAGGGTCCTGTCCCCGTATTGAGCCGTCAATCTACGAAAGATTTCAGTCGGATTGACCCCCTCCTTGGCCAAAAACTTAATAATAATTCTCTGCTCCACGGAAACGTGCACTTCACTCTCACTCATTGTATAGTTTTATACTGAAGGGTCCGAACGGAAATGTTGCCCGTCTACGCCCGTCCCAAACCTCCCAGGCTACCTGAAACCCCACCCTTTAGAGTTCAATGTCCAACGGAAAAGTTTTTAGAAAGTCAGTCTCGTTTATATTTGATCAACCCTCGTATATAAATAAATAAAACTACAACAAACTATATTTGTAAAAATAAATTTAACAAAATTTAAATAGCAGGTATAACTATATTAATAATAAATACTTAAGAACTAAATAACAATTAATAATGAATAAGATTTAATAACAATTCGTAAAGGTATATAAAAACATAACAGAAATAAATTTATATAGATAAAATAAATAAATAAATAATATAACACAAGAAATAACAACTATATAAATTAAATTTTATTTAGAACATTCAGACGATGAAGGAATTCCAGAACCCGGTCAACGGCCGAGGCACTACCTCCCAACATCGTCTGCAAACAGTTGCTCAGACTACACATAACACGCACATTTTGGAAACCATCATAATCGAGCAGTATATGTTTAATTGCGATGGTTTCCCTACAGAATTCGCATTCAGGTGGGTCCCCGCATTCCATCAGAAATCCATGCGTTAACATGGAGTGACCAATGCGAAGGCGGGAGTTAATATTAAAACATATTACTTTGAATCAGAATAAAAACCGACCTTTTCAATTGTAATTCTGAACCATTATAAAAATTTTATTTACCTCTTAGTATTGTAGATTTCTTAATATTTCCTCAGTTTTGGAATGGTTCAGTACTAAAAATTCAAATTTAACGATTTGCAAAATTTAATGGGCTATTAACGACTTACAAGAAAATCTACTTAATGTAAACGTTTTATCATCAAGATAAAACACATGCTAAAACTTTACAAAAAAAGTTTCTCACATTTAATTATTTCCTCAAAAAATCCTCTTCGGAAACTAAGGATAAAAAATAGGAAAATTGAATAATTAACGGTTTTTTAAAAAATGAATATACAAATTCTGATCAAATTTTGATCATATATGAAGATTTATAAGAACTTAATTTAATCAAATTTGAAATAAAAGAAATTTACTGTGTGTGTGTGTGTGTGTGTGTGTGTGTGTGTGTGTGTGTGTGTAGATACAAGCGCGCATGTGTGTGTGTGTGTGTGCGCTGTGTGTGTGTGTGTGTGTGCATGTGCATGCATGTGTGTGTGTGTGTGTGTGTGTGTGTGTGTGTGTGTGTGTGTGTGTGTGTGTGTGTGTGTGTGAAAATGAACCTAACCACTGTCAACTTTCTTTAATTTCAACAAATTTTGAAAATTAAAAATATCAATATTTGCAATTTTTCATGCTGATTACGATTATGAAATCGGATTTTCAAAAAATGTAATACACAAATGTTACAATTCTTTTTTTATTTTGAAATTACCGTCATATTGAAACTTTTGCATGAATTTGCAAATTAATGAGCTTGTCTAAGCTATTTCCATAATCGATTTTTTTCCAAGTTTGAATGAAATCTGACCTAAATTATGAATTTAAGTGGTACACACGCACGTGCACACACACACACACACACACACACACACACACATGCGAGACAGAAGTTCAACTTCGCTTGCAAAACAAAATTATGTTCCTTTTTACCCATTTACTTTGAATAATATCCATTATATTTTTACACGCATCACACGCACACATCACACTTTGGATGAAAATACTGTAACACTGAACTGAGAAGACCAATTACAACAACGATTAAAATTTTGCTTACTTTTAAGAAATAAGTTATATTTCAGTTTCTAAATGCAATAAAACTTTGTGGAAAAAAATAAGACCAAAAATTAGCACAAATCCTGTTTCATGCCGTACTGTCTGCTGTTACCTAGTACATTTCAGAGCATATACAGTTAAAGCAATTAAAGCGTAGTGTTGTACTGTCTGCTGTTACCTAGTACATTTCACGGAGCATATACAGTTAAGGCAATTAAAGCGTAGTGCTGTACTGTCTGCTGTTGCCTAGTACATTTCAGAGCATATACAGTTAAAGCAATTAAAGCGTAGTGCTGTAATGTTTGTTGTTGCCTAGTACATTTCACGGAGCATATACAGTTAAGGCAATTAAAGCGTAGTGCTGTACTGTCTGCTGTTGCCTAGTACATTTCAAAGCATATACAGTTAAAGCAATTAAAGCGTAGTGCTGTACTGTTTGCTGTTGCCTAGTACATTTCACGGAGCATATACAGTTAAAGCAATTAAAGCGTAGTGATGTACTGTCTGCTGTTGCCTAGTACATTTCACGGAGCATATACAGTTACAGCAATTAAAGCGTAGTGCTGTACTGTCTGCTGTTGCCTAGTACATTTCAGAGCATATACAGTTAAAGCAATTAAAGCGTAGTGCTGTACTGTCTGCTGTTACCTAGTACATTTCACGGAGCATATACAGTTAAAGCAATTAAAGCGTAGTGCTGTACTGTCTGCTGTTACCTAGTATATTTCACGGAGCATACACAGTTAAAACAATTAAAGCATATTGTTACAGCATATGTTATATAATACTGCACTGTCTGCTGTTGCCTAGTACATTTCATGGAGCATATACAGTTAAAGCAATTAGAGCATAATACTGCACTGTCTGCTGTTGCCTAGTACATTTCATGGAGCATATACAGTTAAAGCAATTAGAGCATAATACTGCACTGTCTGCTGTTGCCTAGTACATTTCACGGAGCATATACAGTTAAATTAATTAAAGCGTAGTGCTGTAATGTTTGTTGTTGCCTAGTACATTTCACGGAGCATACACAGTTACAGTAATTAAAACATTGTGCTGTACTGTCTGCTGTTGCCTCATACGTTTCATGGAGAATATACAAGTGAAGTGTAGTGCTGTATTTGTCTTATTTGTTATCTGATTAAAGTGTTAAACTACACTGTGTGATACAGTTGGACCATAAAACATGTTAACAAAATCATCATTTTTTTTTTTTTAATCAATGGTGAATAACAATCCACATCCTTCAATTACAACACCTCGGGATACAGCTATGCTTGGGCAAGCTTACCGTGAATGAAAGCACTTGTTCAAAGTGATCTTCAGTTAACAGATACCCCACAAAACAGTGTTTATTGCTGTATTTATCGTTTACAAGTACTTAATTCATTACAAACACTCTATATTTATTTATATATAACTAGGATGTTTCATACGATTATAAGATGTTATATAGATGTTTTGCTTAGAAAATATGTGTTTATATAGTATTTTTAAAAGGGGTTAATGTCAGGAATCACATTTATACCTAGACAATTCAAGCACTCGTAAGGATTTTATTATGGGACAAAAGCGTGTTTATTCTTAAAAACATTTAGGTATTTATCAAATAAATGTAATTAGGCCTACCTCTTTTAATTACTTTTTAAGTTTTAAACTGTTATACAGGGTGGGGCAGGGAAGTATCCCTACTTTTGAGATGGCGTTGTGTGTAGTGAGGATGTGTTGGAGGAGTGGGGGTAAGCTCGAATGACGCTGTGGCCATGGAATTTTCCATTAGTACCGCCATCAGTTGTAGACATGGCTTGGTCGAATGAGCAACGCGCTTTTGCAGTCGAAACGTATTTCTCTCAAAATAAGTCTATTGTTGCGGTGCAGCGTGCGCTGCGAACTCGTTATCTGATTCCTACCCGCAATGCTGTTCCTGACCGCAAATCCATTTTGTTGTGGGTGGAGAACTTCCGTGCATGTGGTAGTGTAGTGCGAAAGAGAGTTGGGGCTCAGAGGACCGTCCGAACTCCAGAAAATATTGACCGTGTCAGAAGATCGAGCTTGCAGTCTCCTAAGCGTTCTGCTCGCAAGCACGCATCCAGTCTCAAGACTGAAGTGTTTAAACATCGACCCAGGACCCTAGAAGCCTTGAAGCATGTAATTCGCCTTGAAGTTGGCCGCGTTCCACAAGAAATGCTTCGCAGAGTTATGCGGAACTTTAGAACCAGGCTACAGCAGTGCATTGACAATGAGGGACATCACTTGCGTGATGTGTTATTTAAAACAAAGTAAAATTATTATTACAATTAACTTCCATCTGTACCCTTTTGATGCCACAATAAAGTTTTGTTCAAACATTTTTGGTTATTTTTTAATTTACCTTTAAAATTAGGGATACTTCCCTGCCCCACCCTGTATAACATTAATTTATAACATAACCTAAACGCATGCTCATTCGTTATTAAGTAAAGATTGTACAGAAGTTGCATCTTACCTATAGCTGCACAAGGACTTTCTTCAACATTAGATAAAGACAGCTTCCTTCGTACATTAACTGATGATCCCAGTGAGGCAGTACCTAAATTATTAGCCAACTCTGACATAGGAGACAGCATGTTTTCTTCTGTCAAATGTGTGAACAATGGTGAATCAAACGGAAACTTTGTGTTTGGCATGTTTGCATACAGCAGGTTAAGTACACACTATGAAAAGCTTGGACCAAAGTATTATGACGATCTAAAAATATAAGAAAGCACAACAATCATTAAAAAATAGGCCTACTTCTATTGAATTATGTTATACAATATAAACAAGTTTATTTATTTCATTATTTTTGTTTAACGTCTATAGTTTACAGCAATTAGACTAATACAGCAGGATGAATGATTGTCTTTAACAAAAGGGTTAAAGATTATGGCAGTAACTTCAATTCCGAACCTATTACCTTGACGTGTGCAAGTTTAGGCACATAGTTAGACTGTACTCAGTATCTTAGCACAAAAAAGTGTTGTGACAAAATAACAAATTTTAGTTATCTAATAGTGACATATCTTTAGTTACTCTATCTAATAAGAATTGCTAAACAAGGTAACCAAGTAAGTTTTGTGTTAGGTCAGCAGCCAGTCAGGTTAAGAAGATAGGCTTATTCAACTTCTGGTTTGGAAGATGACAAAAAAAAAACAAACAAAAATGTTTGCAATTTTTCAAAATACAACTTATTTTAATCATAAATTAAAAATGTATAAGGTATTTGTATAATAAGCAGATACCACTTATTATCATGTATTATATTTTTTTTTCTATTACCTGTTATGTTATGAAATTAAGTAATATCAATCAGCAAAACATTAATTATGTTACAATTGTAGGCAATTTTTCATGGAACAATTGTCTGATGAACTACTGTTTATATTGCATGTAGCACGTATGATTTACTAGACAATAAGTATGAGAGTATGAGTAGTTAGTTCAAAGCAGCACCTACATTACATCCGAAGTTGGAACACTAACTATCCAGGTCTGTAATCATAGTGGCCTACTCCTTAAGTTAGATTTTGGTTTTTTCTTTTTTCCTGGTCTTTCAATAATTTTCACAAAATAAAACTTTTGATTCTTACTTTTACATATTAAATAAAGCATTTTGGCAGAAAAAATTACAAAAATAAGTGGTGTCCATTAATACTACATTTAGCAATTTACAACTTGAAGTTAGAAAATATAGTTTAACTTAATTTAAACAGAAAAAAAATAATGGTGGAGAAGTTGTACAGCTAACAAGTGCATATTACCTAAACAAAGTTATATATATATATATATATATATATTATATATATATATATATATACACACACACACACACACACACACACACACACACACACACACACACACACACACACACACACACACACACACACACACACACACACACACACACACACACACACACACACACACACACACACACACACACACACACACACACACACACACACACACACACACACACACACACACACACACACATCACATTGGTTATAAGATATTTTCTTTACATCAAGCAAAGAAAATACCTAGTGCCTCCATAGATCGGTTTTTGACATTTGGAATAGTTTTCCCAAATTTTTAAAAATCGTTATACAAGCAATTAAAAATGTTATGACAAAAAAAATAAACTGGAAAAAGGGAGAGCCTATACTTCAGGGTTAAATCAGATAAGGTTTTTACGATTATACTTTTTACACACAGTACAAAAGAATTTTTTTTTTTTTTATTGTGTAAACTAGCTGAATATCTATCCTTCACTACATGTTATTTAATATAAAACTAATATTTCAACTCAAATATATTAAATTTAAATATACTACATATCAACTAGCCCATATTTCACTAAATTAAATTTAATAATTTAAAGCTTGATATTTTAATATCATATATAAGACCTAAGCTATTTTCCATTTGTAACAATATTTTAACTGATAGGTTTTATCACAGTTTTTCATAATTTTTTGAAAAAAGATGTGGATTTGTTGGAAATGATTTAGGAGAAATTTGGTTTTATGAATATGTAAACCAACCTAATTACATCTTCTTTGAACAGGATTTAAAAAGGCTAAAACAAAATATGTTTGCCTTATGTATCTCTGGGTAATGCTTTCATATATTAGCAATAAACTAACTTAATTCTTTTTATATTTTTCTTCTTTTCTGCTAGGGTTATTGTCACTATGTTCAGTATAATAATCTGCCTTCCCTAGTTTTGTCAATTCTTCTTTCGTTGACACGTTTCGGAGAACCTCCATCTTCAAAAACTGTAGAAATAGTTTTTGAAGAAGGAGGTTCTCTGAAACGTGTCAACGAAAGAAGAATTGACGAAGCTAGGGAAGGCAGATTATTATGCTGAACATAGTAACTAACTTAAGAAATTGTTGGAAATTATTAAGAAAAAAAAAACCTAAATCTTTTTAGCAAAAAAGACAATTGTGGACAATAAATTCCACTGTTAACAGAGTTTTCTTTTTTTAATATAATGTTTTATTCTGAATATTATGGTGAAAAAAACTTTTGGGGTCTCAAAAATTATCACTGTAGCAATTTTTTGAAAATTGCTTTCTTTGAGTGAAATATTACATTAATAATCGATAAAACATAAGATATAATTTTGTAAAACATTTACAAAAATTCAATTTTTCAATAACATGAAACATTTTGTAAAACCTCATTTTTATTTTGAGATGTGTTTAAAATTTATTTCAGAGGCCATCTTGTTTCACGATTCATTCCTTATGATGGCCGACTGGTTCCTTATTTCATAATTAATAAATTTCCAATTAAAACAATAGAACATTTAAAAAAATGACAACCCACTGTTTTATAAGAAAGCAGTATTGGGCAAAAACGTAACTAACATGGTTTCGTAAGAAAGTGTAATGCATGAAAGTTAATAAACGAATCTTTAAAAATCTTAAAAAAATTAATGTTTCAAGCAAAGAGAGCAATTTTCAAAATGTCTATGTCATTCCACATAACAATTTTCAAAAAAATTGCTACATCACAATTTTGAAGTTCACAAATAAATTTTAAATAATGGTATTTACGCTATTCTCCATTAGTACCAAAAATAAAAATAAATTTAGAATGTTGTGTTCATAAAAAAAATATTAAATTTTGAAAATTGTTCACACAGAGTATTAGAAAATGTCAATATTATGTATAATGACGTTAAATAATGATACCACTTATTATTAAAAAACTTATGTTAAAAAAATTTGATGTTTTTATAACATCTTGTTATCATAGGTTGAAAGAAATTATTTTGTTTTTATAAACTTTTCATCTGGATTGTGGATTCTAAGTTCAAGACTGGCAATGCTATATCCAGCAGACCTTAGTAAAAATCAACGTAGTTATTGCAGATTATTAAGTTTGTTTAAATAATGAAAATATAAATATTTGAACACTTTCTGTGTGTTTATGGAACACTTAATATCCTGATATATTATTACAAGTTATAAGGCCAACAGATAAAAAAAACTAAAAGTGTACAAATGAACGAAATTTCTTTAAGTAATTTATTAAGTAGAGATTACTAGATTACTTCTCAAAAAGAATTGTTCAGCCATATGAAATAATAAGGAATCATTTATTACGCTGGTGTGTATATATATATATATATATATATATATATATATATATATATATATATATATATATATGCCCAAGTGTGCACAATAGTCGGACGTTAAACTCAAAAAAAAAAAAAAAAAAAAAATATATATATATATATATATATATATATATATATATATATATATATATATATATATATATATATATATATATGGATAACTACGTACATTACATAGCCTGCATAATAGAATATTCGGTAAGATATATTTTAAACTTAAAAAAACTTTTTTATTTTACATTCCATTTACATGTAATAGTTCCAAATCGGCGTTTAAAGTGTGGTAGGCTATTACAAAAAACATATTTTTTAAAGTAGTTACTCTGATTGTAAAGATCATTTCTACTTCATAAATTAACATTCTTGTTCTTGTTGTAAGACAGTAAAAGCCTTTTTTGATTAAAAAAATATTTGTTCAACAAATCCCAAAAGGCATCATAGCAAAATTGCCTAATGAACAATGTGACTACAAACAACCATCAAATGTGTTCAGCACTGACAGACTGACATAAAAACAACTATTATAACAATTTCTTACACTGTATGTAGTTGACAAAGTATATGTCTATTTTATTTATATCTCATCTAATTATCTGATACAGTATCAATAATCAAATATTTTAAGTTAAGAGGTAAGGTTAATAGACAATTGTGATCAAGTAAATCTTACTTTCCCTCTTTTTCTGTAATTCCTCCGTTTTTTTTTAACAAAACAGTAAATTTTTCTGTACAGAGAGAAAAACTGTCAGAGTAGTTATTGTTTTTGAATTGCATTTTACACTGCAATAGATTATACAACAAACCATGTTTTATGTTACATAGTTAAGTAATACAGTTACTACACATACTAAAATTTTCTACTACTACACCTAAATTTAAGACCTAAATGACTACACAGTACACACTAATTTACAAAGTGATACATTTTGCGGTTATTTATGCTGTTTAACTTGCCTTACTAAAATAATGATTTATAATACTTTTCTTTCATTACATACTTTATTATTCAATTAAGAGATATTCACCCAAGGAAGATTAAATTTCTTATAATGCGTTACAATTTATGTAATTTTTAACAGAACTATATTATGACATCATTGCTGTTTATGTGGCATGGAGCACGCTAGATGCATATATTACACCAACTGTGATATTATTGCTGTTGCTGTTTGTCACCTGGTAATGTTCATGTGCATTCATATGTTATTATCACAATCTCATAATCTTTCTACTGATAGTTCATGGCAGCCATTGTTTGTGAATTTTACAATTTGCCCCTTTTTGTCAGTTTAGGTTGGGATTACAGTCATGTCAACTTTCTCATAAATCATGGCTTTTTTAAAGATTTATATTTGTGTTTGATGCTACTTTCATATGAAACCATGTTAGTTATTTTTTCATGCACAACCTTGTTAGATTCACACACAATTCAAACAATGTTACCTAACTTTCATACACAACCATGTCAGATGTACAGTTGGTAGGTACACATTACTAAATGTTCTTAAGTCTTTTTTTAAAAAAAGTGTTAATATTTGTACATGTTGTAAATGTTCATTATTAATAACACACATTTAATTAATTAATTTAGTAATGAAAAACATGTTACCTACTTTCAGGAAGTTGTGATTTTAATGATATGCAGGTAACTTTTTTTTTAATTTCTCATAGTTTTCACAGTTTTATATTTTGTATTATTACTTTTTGTCATACAATAAAATGATTACCAAAAAAATATGAAAATGCCAAAACAAGTTAAAGTGCATAAATATACCATTTTTGCATAGCACAGAGCATGATTTCTCCTTGCAATGTAAATGGTAATGATATTGCAATACAGTTTAAATTAGCAACTTAATAAATGTTCTGCAGATTTACATTAGACTCTACTTGACTTCATCATACAATATGCAATAGAACAAAAACTTAGTATAATTACATGATAGTAAATGATGTCTATAAATTTTACCAACATAAACCCATTATGGTTTACAGAATCATCTTTAAAGAGATTAGTTATAAATACTTTGTGTATTCTTCAGAAACAAACTGGTTTTTCAACTCTTTAGTATTGGTAGCTATTAATTAATGGTAGAACCAGTAATTTCATACATAGGCAACTTCACTTATAAACCAATCTGAGGATTAAAAAGGTCAATATTTTCAATTATGAACAAAGTTGTATTAAATACTAACAATTCCATAAAATAAAAATACAGCATATTTCAACAATTTTATAAAATAAAAACACAAAGCGCATTTGCTAATAACATAAAGTACTGCATCATTGCAAATATATATGCACATGCAAAAAATATAATTAGCCTAAGTTAAATTCAGCATGGGCTGATTGTTTCTCCTGAGATTGAAATTTGATTTTATTCTAGAAAATGTCTTTAAATAGTACTCACCTGTAAGTGGTATGTAAAGTGAAAGATTAATCCAAGCTTTTCATAAACAAATTAATGTTATATAAATTCCATCAATTCACACAACAAACAATAAAGGAAGTTATTATTAATTTCGTTTCATATCAGATTCTACGTTACGTCGGACTACCCAACGTGAATTGTAAACAGTAACACGTTTAACACATCTAATTATCTTCTGTTCGCTATATTTCACTGCACAACTAATACACTCGCTATAGCTCTGTGTTCAGAATTGAATAGCAGTCCACTGTCACTACGTATGGACAGGAAAGAACAAGTGAATGAAAAACAGATGACAATTATGAAGTGAGTTAGAGTGGTAAACGATTCATAACAGATGATGAGTTTATTATAATGCACAGATTAATATTAAATATTTGTTTTTCTTGTTATAATAATTTGAGTTCTATATTATTGTTGATTCTGAATACTAAGAAGTGACCGAGCAGAATCTTTATATAAAAAAAAAATTACTTATATAAAATGTAATTAATAAACTATTATTATTGAAGTGAATACTTCTTATGGCGGGGTGTAGATGTATGTTTTGCACGGGAAAAAATTCAGTTTGCCGTCACGCATCATGTTCTTATATATATATATATATATATATATAGAGAGAGAGAGAGAGAGAGAGAGAGAGTTTTTTTTGTGTTTAACGTCCGACTATTGTGCACACTTGGGCTAATGCAGACGGTGGGATGATTTTATAGCGTATGAAAATGCCAAGCCCTCGCCGGGAATCGAACCGGGTCCTCGGGGTGAAAGCCTAGTACGCTATCCACTAGACCACCGAGGCGGCTATATATATATATATATATATATATATATATATATATATATATATATATATATATATATATAGAGAGAGAGAGAGAGAGAGAGAGAGAGAGTGAGCATATACTTATATACTACTTCTTATGGCGGGATATGGATGCACGCTCTTATGTACTTCTGTTTTAAAATGTATTTTTGAAGTAAAATTTTGTATGTTCGCGCCATTATATTACTTACCCAGTTCAACTTAATTATTTAGTTTTTTGTCAAGTGTTAACTGTGTAACAGTGACGTTTTATACGTTTATTATATATTGGTAGGTGTGAATAATAAATATTTAAATGCCATTATACTACTTACCCAGTGCAACTGAATTATTTAGTATTCAGTTTTGTGATATGTGTTAACTATAGGCTACAACAGTGACGTTTTAATAATATTTTACACTTCTTAATATAATATTTTAAATTTGAAAGTTTATGTGTGTGTTTTTGTTTGTTATTCAGTCACACATTAACTACTGAACCGATTGAGATGAAATTAAAATGAACATGATTTAGGTACCTGAGGTGGACATAGATGTATTCCCGTTTTAAAAATTTGAATCCTTGTTATTATTTATTATAAAATTATTGTTTATAAGCTTACATTTGATTAGGATTATGACCTATTCTTCCTGTCAGTGGTCTATCCACTCACCTCATAAAGGCTACAGCGGTTTCGAAACTCTATCTTTTCATTTCATGCCGTTATATAACATAACGGAGTAACAGGAATACATTTGGGACTCCGTGCTTCTCCCATTGTCAGTTATAGCATATTCTAGTGTCGAGTAGCAAAAATCTATGTCTTGGCAAAAAAACCATAAAATCATATAATATTGTATTAAGAAATTTATTAAACTGAAATGAACGTGCTCATGATTTTGAAAATCGACTATAAATTTTATTTTGTGGTGGTATATTGCCATAACCCGTGATAAGAAGTAGTCATTCTGTCGGCAGTCATGCGACTGATACCTTTTTTTAATTAAGTAAATATATACTAGTAAATTAATAATAAGCGCTTCACATTTGAAACATGTACAGGCCACTTTTAATTATATTACTGCTTTAAAATTTATGTGTGAAGATTTTTATTTCTCCAATCGTTTTTGTACTGATATTCAGAGTTTTTACCACATATCTAATGTCCTGTATATTCCACTTTTTAAAACTTAATAAAAGTAATTTATTTATAAAGTTTACTTTTTATGTAAAATATGAAGTATATTTTAATTTTGAAAGTTTTTAAAACAAGCTTTTAAAATTTTTATACATTTTAGTAAAATATTATTAACAATAATTACTTGTATAGATTTGTACATATTATCTATGAAATCTTGAACTTTTCATGTTCACACTATCCTATAGAAAAATTGCAATCATCTACAAAATTTAATTCCATTCTCAATATTCTGAATTCAGAACTTCAACTTTTTAGTTAATTAATTATAGCTATATATGTCATGATGAGAGTCATATGATAAGAGTCATGGTGGTTAGACACAAAAGTTAAGTTTATATGTACTTAAATTATTCATCCAAAAACAAAAACTACTACACAGAAAAATGTGATTCAGACTTTAAGTACTCTTTTTGTAATCAGCTGTGTCATCCAACAATTAAAAGTAGCTGGTAGCTGCAACAATTACAATATACATTTTTCAAAAGTAACTCTAATGATTTTTATTAAAAATTGTCTCAATATTACATAAACAATTAGGCATCACTAAATTCAACCAAAGACCTACTAGTACTACAGTATGTAGGATCGTCTGCATTAGCCCAAGTGTGCACAATAGTCGGATGTTAAAAAAAAAAAAATACAGTATGTAGCACTTGTATACAAATGGTATTTGAAGATATGCTTCTCCAAGATGTTTTCACTATTGATTACTATCAAATCTGTAAAGAGAGGTCAACTTTAAGAGAAATGTTAGATGGATTGGGTGAGAAATGCACTTCAAATGGAAGAGAAACAAAGTGGTGTTTTCCCAAATAAATTTAAAAAATCTTGATATGTTTATTTTACCAAAGTTCTAAAAGAAAATTTTCCATTATGAGTTATCTCCAAATAGTTTACTAGGAACTCATCCAGAGCCAAACAACCCAGTAGTGTGGTAAAATTTATTGACTACGAAAACCTGCCGTGCACTAATTTCTCGAGCAACAGTGTATCATTCTGCTTGCTTGCTTGCATATATTTCTTGAAAAGGGGTGATTCACCACATAAATAACTAGAGAGGCTTTGAGTGTGTATTGTAATTGTTAGGATGTAGAAAAACTGAAAATTTCATTCTATGGGTTTTTTCAAGGCATATGTGTCTGCCCTTTCACAGGCAGAAAGAAGTTTTTTCAGAGGTAAACTAAGACCTTTCTATTTGTTTATTTTAAAATTTGCTTAGTTTCAGGCAAAAAAAAAAAAGAATTCCACTTTTGCTGACTGTTACTTTTCTGACATAATCTTGTTGAATGGTCAAATTGATCTTAACTTAGTGGTTTTGTGGAAATGAGTACATTATGTGGAACCTTATAACAAAACCTATTTCACAATGGATTTATGAAAATTTAAGGTTCCAAAAATCACCTGTTAGTCTTTCTAGTAGTTCAAAGGTTAAATAAATCACTTTATGAGTGTAAATAGTACTGCATACTTTTGAACAATCTATACAACAACAAGTATACTGATACAAAATGTACATAGGCAGGGCCGGTTCTAGGTTTTTTGACAACCTGGGTGGAATAAATGTTTACACCTCATTATCTCCCTCAATCCCAAGCCAAAATTGAGGTTTTGTCACCTCTAACATTTTCACTATATCAACCAATTGTTACCATTTGTTTAAGCATTAAAAAAATAAAAACAACATCCAGTGCCTCTCAATATGGTACAGTGGACTTTGACTATAGCTTTGCTGGAGTTTCATGCTATTGTTTACGGAGGGAGGGCAGAAGCAGCAATGTACCATTCCCTCACTCTGCCTTGATTCCTCTTCATACTATGTCTACCACTACTTCTCTCTCAAGTTCCAGAAACATGTACACATAAATAAATTAAATTCTAGTTGTATAGTAGATATAGCAGTTGAGAATAATAACAGTATTTTAAAAATTCAAAACATTATATAGCAGATTTATTTTTAATTCCTAGCCAAAGAGAGTCATTCATAAACCAAGTTTGTGTAGTCTACAATTACGATGCCAGTGTTCCTAGCCGATTCCTAGTCAGCAGTACAAGCAATAGCTAATATTGATAGGGAATCCACAAGTTCCCTAATTGAAGCTATTCAAAATAAATATAAAACAGCCAAACATGCCACTAAGGAAATAGTACTGCAGTGGTTTCCATCACATAGAGGCATAGTAGGTAATAAGTTGGCTACGCTTTTGTAGTGTATAAACCAAGAAGAATGCTTATATTAGAAGTAAAGATTAGTGCCTTAAAATGGACATTGCATCTTGAATCTATCAAGTGTTAAGGTATGTACAAAGAAGTCAAGGACCTTTGGAAAAAGACATCACAATTTTTCAACTGACAACTGGACATGACTGCCTGGCTGAGCATTTAAAAAGATTAAAGATCTTGGATTGTGACAACTACACACTGTGTGTATACTCCAACTCTACCGTAAACAAGGACCATCTTTTGATAAACAAAGAATTGGATGAAGACGAATAGAAGAGAAAGAAACTGCCTGGTCTCTACTGTGAAAGACAGTTGAAGATGGTGTGAGCCAGCAAGAGCTGACAACAACAACAATTATTGGCACACAGTACAGGTCTGGTGATCTGATAGGATCACAAGTCAGCAATGGATGCATTGCTGCCAGCAGCAGAAGATCCATGGGGACAGGATGAGGGAGGTGTGGAGGATTAGAAGGAACAAGACACAAGTCGGAGTGCTTTGTGTGATCCAACAGGGTCTATACGCAAATAATAATAATAATAATAATA
Source organism: Callitettix versicolor (assembly GCA_022606455.1). NCBI lineage: Eukaryota > Metazoa > Arthropoda > Insecta > Hemiptera > Cercopidae > Callitettix > Callitettix versicolor. The sequence goes on along the minus strand of CM040188.1, from coordinate 51,867,441 downwards.
ATAATAATAATAATAATAATAATATATATATATATATATATATATATATATATATATCTTATTCTTAGAATTTTTATTAATATTCTTATTAAACAGTTACATTTCTTAGGTATATCTTTAAATGTTATTATAACATATTATCTGAAATCATTTTTATGCTATTTACTATATATAATACAACATTATTTATTAAAATATATTGTTATTTAAAGATGTAAATTTAAAAAAACCTAATCTATGAATATTTACACTAAACTACACATTCATTTCACAAATATTTTGTAACCATACTTAGGAGCTCTGCCTTCATGGGGAACTTGAAGCTTCCAGCCTCTGGCTGCATTGCAGCCTCCACTGTTTTTAAATAAACAATTTCAGCCTGAAATCACTTCAATTACATTTGAAGTGTTTGGTCTTTAAAACTTACATTATAATTCATAATACTGTGTAAGCTTATATGATATATATATATCAGAATTAATTACAATAATTCTCATTTTAATTGTTTGTATTGCTCGTAATCAAACACAAATATATTATAAATATTACTAATTAAAATATAATTAATAATAGTTTATTTCTTATTATTCATGCTCATTATAAAAAATGTTAATAAAAATAATTTCAGTTAAAATTATTGATCATAAACAACGCAATAAAGCACATCCTCAGTTAAGAAGGTACTTGTATTATCTAAGGAACAGATGTGGATTGAAATCAGATAAGTGAACATCATCCACCTTTTGGATCACCATAGAATCACCTTTTCTATATTCAACCTTGTGTTTTAATATTTATAGAGTAAATAAGAAAAAAATAACTGTAAAACATTATTTTTTGTTTAGCACACCAAGAATGCTTACCTGTTTAGTAAAATTATTTTACAAATAAATACTGTTTAAAATATGAAACTAAACGTTTTACATACATTAAAGACATGATTACTTACAACTGGTTTTTTTACGACCTAATGGAAGAATTATAATTTATCACCACTTAGAAAAATTAACAGATTTAATCAACAGAAGAAAAACTAAAAGCTTTACTGTAATTTCAACTCTTTTAACACGTCTATAAAGTATATTCTTAAGATTACATTTAACGTATGTTAATTTTTTAAAAAAGTTTAAAGTAATTTATTTACACTTTTATAATTATGTCAACAATGTTATTTAATTTAAATTATTTTAAAATATATTTTAATCCAAATAAATCTGATCCCATCAAGTATGGATTAACAAGAGTCTACTATTACACAAAATTATGTGCCAAAAGGATTTGGTATAAGTTGGCTAACAGCAAACGTTAAAAAGTTCGTAGCTGGTATATTCAACAAACGATTACCGTGTTACAAAAATTTTAAAACTGAACTATTGTTATTTTGATGAGCATAAACCTATTTTCAATTAATGTTGGTCAAACTCGCAATGAAAGTGATGCACGAAATAATGATCTTGGACTTCAATAAAGTATAAGTCACTACATGTTGATCTTAAAGAGTGTTAACTATATGGAACATTGTTATATGTTTCACATACAAAATCTTAAATTAAAAATAGTATTTATATAGATCTGTGCTGTCTTACCCACAAACTGGGTTAAATCAACCAGTTGTTACTTCATGATAGTTCAATTATTTCTGTATTTTTTAATTTGTACAGTATTAGTACATTTATTTTGTGTTGGTTTAATTTATTAATAAATTATTTGCTACATCCATAAAGTCTGTTCAGCGTCTGGGCTCAACGTCAACAAACGCACTTGTCTCCACTCCAGATTGGTTTATAAGATTAACCATCATCCATTACTCAGAGATAAGGCAGCAGCCCACTGGTTGCCAACTGATGAGTACGAACAGTTTCTATTCAGAATTAGCACGTTGATTACATGTGTGTTCAGTTATTACGTCAATTATAATAATTTAATTATACCAATTACAAATTTTTGATACTGTCAGTGACTCATAATCATGATTATTTATCAGATAATTAAAACATAACAAGAGGTACATGATATTATTAGGCTTACATTAATTTACTGCATCTTATATTCATGTTCTATTTTAAGAAGTGCAGAGAGTACACTTATCTATGCATTGCCACTCCCATTTATTTATATCGGACCCAGACTACGGAAGAACAGACTTTACATAAGTGTAATACCCATCACATGTGTATAAATGTATATGTACCCTCAAATACACATGCAGAATTACAGTAATGATTTACAATTACTAATATCATTAGTACATAAACTATTAATTAATTTAAATTTCTATTGTAAACATTTGTGAAAAGATATAGTTACAAAACTTAGTCATTTTAATTGACTGCTGTGAGATAACTTCACGCTTCCAAGAAGTAAAGTACCAGTTAATGATTAACTAGTAATGTGCCAACAAATTCTTAAGTCTGTCCAAAACCTGTACGATATATATTCAGACAGCTTCTTGATTTTGTTTGTAAAATGATTCTGATCATGTACACATGTACAGAGACCATTTAAAATGTATAGAAGATAACAAATGGTACGTTTACACTGAGTTGAAATCTTGCAAAGGAGATGCTGACAAATACGGAAAGCTCTATGTTCAAAGTTAAACAAAAACATAAAACACATTGGCTATAAATCTATCACTACAGTACCGTTGATAAATCCAAAATTTTGTATAACAGAATCAATGAGATCAATAACAATTAAATTAAGCCAGAGTAATGTCTCTAAACAATAAATATATAGAAATCGCTCTAAATAAGCTGTAGAGATTGTCAAAAAGAAATCTTTTATACCTACAAATATTTCCTCTTCTGACAGATTCGTAATAAAAAAAAATTATTCTTATTAAATTAAATTCTGTAAAGGTTTGAATTTGTTAATTCTATTTTATAATACTGGCACAGTGCTTATAGTTTCCAGGTATTACAATAATATATTTAAACCACAATTTATATTACCAATTCTAATGTTAAATTATTGTTGTATCAGTACCAATATAATATTTAAATAAGCTGTTTTTTAATTTAAAGAAATAAAAAACTGCCATACAATCTGTTGTGACAACATTGATGACTTTATTTTCATACAGGCTAATGCATTACCCCAAGTGTGTGTGTGTGTGTGTGTGTGTGTGTGTGTGTGTGTGTGTGTGTGTGTGTGTGTGTGTGTGTGTGTGTGTGTGTGTGTATGTGTGTGTATGTGTGTATGAGCATGTGCGGTAACGGTTTAAACCAAATTTTCTAGGACATTGGCTAGGATTATGCAGACATTACGAGAGGCCTACAAGAAGTCCTGACCTAACTCCATACGACTTTTCCTGTGGTATTATGCAAATTAAAACTGTACAAGACAAAGCTAGCACATTGGAGGCACGGATTATGGAGGTCCTCATCAATATCACAAACCATAAATTCTTGTTGTTTGAAAACAAAATTGTAAACAATTAAACCATGTTTGTTTATACTGCATGTGCTGCATCTTCTGAACCCTGAAAATATTAAATTGTGTTTAATAGACTATACATCTTCAAGACTGTTTTCATAAAGACTGTAAAGATTATACAAAGTTTATACACAACCACTAATTATTCCCTAGCTATTTAACCAAACCTCTTTTTTTGGTTCCAGATACAATCCTGAATAACAATATTTATTTACGTGTTGCCAAATACCATTTATTCAAATGGTATAATTTGAAAATCTGTATAAGTTAATAATTTTTAAAGTTTACTCTAACCCAATACAGTTTTTAGAACAGTCTATTTCATTTTAATATATGTATCATATTTTTGTTATATGGAATCGAAACCGCCTCGGTGGCCTAGTTGATAACGTACTAGGCTTTCACCCCGAGGATGCGGGTTCGATTCCCGGCCAGGGCTTGGCATTTTCATACGCTATAAATCATACCATCATCTACATTAGCACAAGTGTGCACAATAGTCAGACATTAAAATATATATATTATTATTTGCGCATAGACCCTGTTGGATCACGCAAAGAACTCCGACTCATGTCTTGTTCCTTCTAATCCTCGACACCTCCCTCATCCTGTCCCCATGGATCCTCTTCCGCTCCTCTGTCCATTTCACCCCTGCTCTCTTTGGGATTTCATTCTCCGGGACCCTCCAACCGAGCATCTTTCTCCTGTATGCGTGCCTGTCTTCAACATCTGTTGAGACTATTCCTGCGTCATGTATGTCTATTCTGACTTGTGCGATCCACGACATTGTTGATTTGACACCTTGTATATACTTAAGGATTATGTTGGCAAGTCTCGTTGTTGGGAGTCTACTGATGTGTCCATAGAACCGAAGCCTCCTTCTTCTGATATCTGCTGCCAGGTTCGATATCTTCTCTGTGGTCTTCCGGGAGCGCAACCTGTATCCATCTTCTGTTAATCTCGGACCAAGGATCTTCCTCAAGATTTTGCGTTCTTCCCTCAAAATACCCTCCATGGTAGCTTTTGTGTGGAGTGCTAGCGTCTGGCTTGCATATAATACCTCCGGTTTTATGACTGTGTTGTAGTGTCTGATTTTTGTGTACGTCGACATACATCTCTTATTGTAGATATCACGCGTTATATCAAGAGCCCTCTTCATTCTCAGTAGCCGAAACTTTTGTGAGCCGAGTTCAGGCTGCCCCTCGGATTCTGGGGGGGGGCACATTTCGCTCTAAAAATTTAATTCTGAAAACGAATAACTCGAAACCTAATCTCACGCAGCAGGTCTTCCATAAAGGACTCTTCACAAATAGACCTAGATCTAACTCCTACAGTGGTATTCCGTCGCAAATATCTATAACTAACGCGCAACCCCTAGAAACTCTCGATAAGGAGTATGAACATAAAACGCATTTAAAACGACACACAAAACTGGCAAGAAGTAAACAGTCGTAAGAGACTGAGAAGTAGTCCTAATATGACGACACGATCCCAGAAACAAACCAAACTAAGTTATTGGCTGGCAGCACCGGTACCAACATCAAATATGTTTGCGGATCTGGAAGCTACTGAAGAAGAGCCAAAAACTACCGACCAAGTAACGCGTCAAGTAGTAAAACCTCCACCTTTCTTTGTTGATAAGGTCAGTAATATCCAGCCCCTATCAAAAATGCTGGAAGAAGTGGCACCCGACGACTACGAAATCAAAATTTTACAAGGGGAAAAAGTCAAAATTCAGGCTAAGACCTCCGAGTCGTATTCGACTATATATAAAGAACTCAAAATTAGAAACACTGAATTCTACACATACCAACCTAAAAGGGAGAAAAACTTTAGAGTAGTACTAAAACGCATGCATCCCTCAACCGACACTGAAGAAATAAAACAAGCCTTAGAGGAGTTACACCATAAACCAAACAATATTTGGAATGTTAAAAACAGCAGAACAAAAAAACCTCTTCCTATGTTTTTCATAGACTTGCAGCCAAGTCCGAACAATAAGGACATTTATAGCATCAGGTCACTCCTTAACTGCCAAATAGAAATTGAACCTCCAAGACCAAAACGTTCAATTCCTCAATGTTCCAACTGCCAACAATATGGTCATACGCAGAAATACTGCCACAGACAACCCAGTTGTGTGAAATGTGCTGGACCCCACCATACGGCAAACTGCCCGAGAAAAGAACGTTCAGACAGGGTAAAATGTATTCTCTGTGAAGGTAACCATCCTGCAAATTATAAGGGCTGCACTGTCTATAAAGAGCTGCAAAAAATAAAATATCCGAGATCGATAACCAATAACTGAAAGCCTAAAAACCTAGAAAATGTAACCAAAATAAGCCAAAGCAACGTTGAAAATAATTCAGGCAAGTCATATGTAGCAGCTGCAAAAAATGGTCAAAACCTAGAAACAATTAAAGGTAACACTGCTGAACAACACATGGTGGAAATTTTGCGTACCTTCAACAGTTCGATACAAGCTCTCATGAACCAAATGCTAACAATGACTCAGATGTTAGCTGAACTCATGTCAAAGTTGTCCAATTAGCATCCATAAAACTGTGCGTGTGGAATGCCAATGGCCTGTCAAACCACTCTAATGAGTTAAAGATTTTCTTACAAATAAACAAAGTAGACATTATGCTGATTTCTGAAACTCACTTTACGACTAAGAGCTTCTTCAGAATACCCAACTACACATTATACCATACGATGCATCCTGATGGTAGAGCACACGGTGGATCAGCCATTCTTATTAGATCTAACATAAAACATCATCAGGCACAACCATACCAAAAGGACTGCATCCAAGCCACGAGTGTTGTTGTGTATGACTGGATAAGCAAGATTACAATATCGTCACTTTACTGTCCACCAAGACACACTGTAAAGAAGGCACAGTTCGATGACTACTTCAAATATCTTGGCAATCGTTTCATTGCGGGAGGTGATTATAATGCCAAACATACATTTTGGGGCTCCAGGCTTACTCTTCCTAGAGGCCGTGAACTTTTAAGAGCGTACAGGCAGGAGGCGATGAACGTAATTTCAACAGGACAACCTACATACTGGCCGTCTGACCCAGCAAAGATACCAGACATTATTGACTTTTGCATCACCAAAGGTGTACCAGGGGACAGCATATCTTGCTGTGGTTGCTGGGAGCTATCATCGGATCACTCTCCTATTCTGGTGGAAATTGGGGTGAAAGTTAGAGAGACAACTAAAAGTGTACACTGCACAGTAATAAAACCAAATGGGATATGTTTCGTATTCTGGTAGGCGAGGCTTTTAGCGCAGAAATCGCACTTGAAACGGAAAATGACATTATGAATGCTGTTGAATTTTTCACCACAAGTATCCAGAGTGCGGCTTGGGATTCAACTCCAATAGTCCAACAACATAGACCGGCTGGGCAAAGTATTCCTCCAAGTATCCTGAATGAGATTGGTGCAAAAAGGATCTTCGTAAACTGTGGCAGCAAAACAGGTGCCCTGATACAAAAAAATTATTGAACCATAAAATAAAAAACTTAAGCAAATCCTTGATCAAGATCGAAACGCTAGTTTTCAGACATATCTCAAGGATCTTGATGCCACTTCAGCTACTGACTACTCCTTATGGAAAGCAACAAGAAACATCAAGCGACCTACAACAATTTCCCCCGCCATTGAGAAAAGCGGACAATTGTTGGGCACGTAGTGACCAAGAGAAAGCTTACACGTTTGCTGAGCATCTATCAAATGTTTTCCAGCCTCATCCCTATGAAGGCCCAGCAGACCACGAGAGGAGAGTAACCGAATACCTGAAAGAAATAGAAACGGAGGACATTACGTCAATGAAATTCACAACGAAAGAGGTCAGAAGAGTAATACAAAAGGCAAAATCAAAGAAATCTCAAGGATATGACCTCATTACAAATAAAATTTTGCAAGAGCTACCTGACTCTGGAATAACAATGATTACAGCTATTTATAACGCTATAGTTAGACTCCAATTTATTCCACCACAGTGGAAAACTGCACAAATAATTATGTTATTAAAACCAGATAAAAAGCCTGAAGATCCAAAATCATATCGACCAATAAGCCTGTTACCTATACCATCAAAGATACTCAAAACATTAATACTACAACGTATTATGCCATTAGTGGAACAGCATGGACTGATACCCGACCACCAGTTTGGATTTCGTCAAAAACACGCGACTGTTGACCAAGTGCACAGGTTAATAGGCGAAATAGACAAGTCTTTTGAATCTAAAAGGTATTGCGCGAGTGTCTTTCTTGATATATCGCAGGCCTTCGACAGAGTATGGCATGAAGGATTATTATTTAAAATAAAATCGTTCTTCCCCAACAACACTTATAAGATCCTCAAATCCTTCTTAGAGAATAGATATTTCTTGGTGAATCACGGAGAGGCTTTCTCGGGTCTTTGCAATATTAACGCGGGAGTTCCCCAAGGTAGCGTCCTGGGACCGCTTCTCTATCTGATTTACACGCCTGACCTACCAACGTCAGACTGTGTAACAACTGGAACCTTTGCCGACGACACGCAATTTTGTCCTCTCACGAGGATCCAACAGAGGCGTCAAAAATCCTACAAAAAGGAATAAACGAGATTTCAACATGGCTCAAGAAGTGGCGAATCAAGGCTAATGAAACGAAGTCAATAAATGTCACCTTCACCTTAAAAAAGGGTATATGCCCACCAGTAACGCTTAATAACGTCGAAATTCCACGAGCAGATCATGTCAGATACTTGGGTTTACACCTGGACAAGCGACTTACATGGCAGAAGCACATCTTTACCAAACGCAAACAGCTGGGACTGCAAATACGGAAGTACTATTGGTTAATTGGTCGCCGTTCGCAACTGTCAATGGGCAACAAACTTCTTCTTTACAATGTTATGCTTAAACCAATCTGGACCTATGGTATCCAATTGTGGGGGACCGCCTCTCATTCCAACATTGAAATCTTGCAGAGATTCCAGAATAAAATGCTACGAATGGTAACCGACGCTCATGAGTACGTGACAAGCGAACAGCTGCATCACGACCTTCAAGTATATACAGTCAAACAAGAAATTCTGCGTCATACGAAAACCTACAAAGAAAGGATCATAAACCACCCAAATCGCCTAGCGAAAGTCTTGATGGAGGAAACTCGCGCAACTAAATCGACTTAAACGGAAAATGCCCCAAGACATACTTAAATAATAAAGTAAAGTAGGATGTGACCCTAGTCGCATTCCGAGCATGTCATGACAAGTCCCGACCTACCTACTACTTAATGTCCCCCAATATGTGACAGATTGTAGTGAATAAAAAGAAAAAAAAAAAAAAAAAAAAAAAAAAAAAAAAAAAAAAAAATATAATACCTCCGGTTTTATGACTGTGTTGTAGTGTCTGATTTTTGTGTACGTCGACATACATCTCTTATTGTAGATATCACGCGTTATATCAAGAGCCCTCTTCATTCTCAGTAGCCGAAACTTTTGCGCAGCCTTTTCGCCACCTGTGGGTTCAAGAATTCCTCCCAGATATTTGAAGCGCTTGACTCTGTTTATCTTACCATATTTTGTGTTTAGTTCTTGAATATTTAATTTTGTACAGAAGAATTCGGTTTTTTTAAATGAGATCTGTAGACTGACCCTCTCTGCACATTCCTTTAGGACTTCTATCTGTTTAATCGCTGTTGTTTCATTATCTGTGAGTATGGCCAGGTCATCTGCAAAAGCTAGGCAAGCGATTTCTGTGTTGTCCTTAGGTCTTCCAAGTCGAACTGGTTTCCAGTGATATATATGAAATCGATCAAGCTGCATGCTATGATTAAGTAATGAAATACGTATTGTGCATTCTCTTCATACTTATTACATTAAAACATTCTACACATTTGTACTCATATTTGCAATTTCTCATAATAACATGATGACAGTATCTTTTAAAAATAACAACTAAGCCAAATCTTAATAGCTTCAACAAAACTTTAAATTTCTGACTTAAGTAAATGCTACAATTCTTAAAAAAATTCTTAAATATCTATTTTTCATTGTTGTTGATTTGAGACTCCCTTCATTGTGAGAACACATTTCTAAAGAGATCTAAATGAAAAGCTATTTACACTATAGGAGGTGCAAAACAATATTGAACAACACAATCATCTAAATATATTATATAATATATTTTGAATTGTGAAGATATTCATATAAGTAGACAAAGTTCTGACAGGTTTGGTCAGAGACCTGAGTGACACAAACACTGTTACTCTTTAAGTGTTACATACGAGGGTTGATCAAATATAAACGAGACTGACTTTCTAAAAACTTTTCCGTTGGACATTGAACTCTAAAGGGTGGGGTTTCAGGTAGCCTGGGAGGTTTGGGACGGGCGTAGACGGGCAACATTTCCGTTCGGACCCTTCAGTATAAAACTATACAATGAGTGAGAGTGAAGTGCACGTTTCCGTGGAGCAGAGAATTATTATTAAGTTTTTGGCCAAGGAGGGGGTCAATCCGACTGAAATCTTTCGTAGATTGACGGCTCAATACGGGGACAGGACCCTGTCAAGAGCTCGCGTTTTGCTTGGCACAAGGAATTCGCGAAGGGCGGAAGCAGTAGAAAACCTCAGCCATGATCGTCGCCCGACCACTTCCATCACGGACGAAAACATTGATGCTGTTCGGAAGCTCGGAAGCTCCTGGACGAAGACAGACGTATATCGCTGCGATTTATTGCAGATGAACTCCAGTTGAGCTATGGTAGCGTTCAAAAAATCGTTACATCAAACCTGGAACTCAGCAAAGTATCTGCAAGGTGGGTTCCACGAATTTTGACCGACTTTCACAAACGGAATCGTTTGGAGATTTGCCAGCGACTATTGACCCAATTTGAACGAGATGGTGAGGCATTATTAAACCGGATTGTCACCTGTGACGAAACATGGGTTCACCATTACACTCCCGAGAGTCGAAACAGGCAAGTATGGAGTGGCGGAAGAAGAAGGAGAGAGGCGCCTCTGAAGGCCAAATCACGATCGTCGGCCGGGAAGGTAATGGCCACTGTATTTTTGACAATCAAGTCGATTTCCTCCATCAACGACGCACAATAAATGCACAATATTATTGCGATGTTTTAGAGGCCGCAAAACAGTCTTTTAAGTAGGAAAAGGAAATCTAAACCGGCGAGAAACGTCATTCTTCTTCACGATAATGCCCGACCACATTCGGCGAACGCTACGAGGCTTAAACTCGATCAAATTGGCTGGGAACCAATGGAACATCCCCCATACAGTCCAGACTTATCACCCTGCGACTATCACCTGTTTGGGCCACTCAAAGAGGCGCTTGAAGGCCAGCGTTTCGAAGACGATTCTGCGGTGGAGACCTTCGTGCTCCAATGGCTCAATGAACGCCCGAGAACTTTTTACGAAGATGGAATTAAAAAACTTCCAATCCGGTGGGAAAAATGTGTTACTCATGCGGGAGACTATGTAGAAAAATAAGTTGTATGAAGAATAATTTGTAAGTAAGTAATAATTTTTTTTAAAAATCAGTCTCGTTTATATTTGATCAACCCTCGTACATACACATATTTAAGTGTTAAATACTGTGTTACTCTTTAAGTAACAGAATTAAAAACGAATACATTTTGCTTAACAAATATTTTTAGAACAAGTTTTCAAGCCTATACTTAATTGAATTTACTTACTAAGTTTAGTGTCTCTTCTTAGATTTTATAAATCAATAATATGCTTAGCCTGAGTTTGAGGTTCAGGTGTAGGCAGTGATGGATAGATCTGTATAGGCAAATCCCAGATCATTGTTTCAACACTTAAAGTACTTGGTCCTTGCCACATTTTTACATTCTCTGGGCACATAAGAACATCCGGTTCCGTTGTAACAAACTCAAAGTGTAGTCGCCATTGCAAAGATACTAGAGCAAACAAAAATTAATCTCATTTAAACAATTTTATGATAAGAAAATTATTATAACAAATTAAATACTAAGAAATTACCACCAAAATATGGTAAAATATGGAAATGGTCCTTAGATTTTAAAAATTAAAAAAAATCATACATTTTTCTTTAGAAAGTACACTTTTAGGAACAACAAAATGGTAAAATATAGCTACATTTTTACGTTAACTTTTTATGTGAAATTGTATAGGGTGGGGCAGGGAAGTATCCCTAATTTTAAAGGTAAATTAAAAAATAACCAAAAATGTTTGAACAAAACTTTATTGTGGCATCAAAAGGGTACAGATGGAAGTTAATTGTAATAATAATTTTACTTTGTTTTAAATAACACATCACGCAAGTGATGTCCCTCATTGTCAATGCACTGCTGTAGCCTGGTTCTAAAGTTCCGCATAACTCTGCGAAGCATTTCTTGTGGAACGCGGCCAACTTCAAGGCGAATTGCATGCTTCAAGGCTTCTAGGGTCCTGGGTCGATGTTTAAACACTTCACTCTTGAGGTAGCCTCATAAAAAGTAATCACACGGAGTTAAATCCGCGAACGCGCGCGGGCCATGGAATGTCACCATACCGGGAGATCAATCGCCCGGGGAACATTTCCCTCAAAACAGCCATCGAATTTATAGTAGTATGGGCTGTGGCACCATCCTGCTGAAACCACACTAGTCCCAAATTATTTTGTTGCAATTGTGGTTCAAGAAATTGTTGGAGCATGTTTACATACCGTTCAGAATTGATGGTAACACAACGATTGTCCTCCTCGAAGAAATAAGGCCCAATTATGCCTTCACTGCTGACTGCACACCAAACCGTCACTTTGTCACTGTGTAGAGGCCTCTCGTGAACTACCCTAGGGTTTGCACCACTCCAATTAACGCATATTCTGCTTATTTACAACTCCAGAAATGTGGAAGTGCGCCTCGTCACTGAACAAAACACGTGCATCATTTGGCAAATCAGCAATGAAAGTTTCACATGCCTGTATTCGTTGTTGCCAGTCCCGTTGTGTGAGTTCTTGAACGATTACCATCTTGTATGGATGGAAGTGTAGTTCCTCGTGGAGAATACGACGCACAGTACGATTAGACAACGCCAGGCTGGATGCGTGCTTGCGAGCAGAACGCTTAGGAGACTGCAAGATCGATCTTCTGACACGGTCAATATTTTCTGAAGTTCGGACAGTCCTCTGAGCCCCAACTCTCTTTCGCACTACACTACCACATGCACGGAAGTTCTCCACCCACAACAAAATGGATTTGCGATCAGGAACAGCACTGCGGGTAGGAATCCGATAACGAGTTCGCAGCGCAAGCTGCACCGCAACAATAGACTTATTTTGAGAGAAATACGTTTCGACTGCAAAAGCGTGTTGCTCATTCGACCAAGCCATGTCTACAACTGATGGCGGTACTAACGGAAAATTCCATGGCCACAGCGTCATTCGAGCTTACCCACACTCCTCCAACACATCCTCACTACACACAACGCCATCTCAAAAGTAGGGATATTTCCCTGCCCCACCCTGTATCAAGCCAATTGATACAATTTTTGCCACAACAAAGTATCTTATTGATCCTGAAGGCATAAAAGTCAGTGAAGTGAAACTAATTGGTGCCATACATTTTTCTTTTTTTTCCTGCAAACTCATCGCTGAACTCATTGCTTTTCAAGAAGCAATACAAAAAAATAATGTAAAACAAACTTTTGAAACATTAAGGTCTTACTGAATAAAAGATATATAAAAACTCTAAATCTAAACAACTTCATTTCATCAATTCTAAGACACATTGTACTTTACAGACAAAAAGTTACACTTTATTTTAACAAAAGTCATACAAACGTAACTATGTCACATACATACACACAGGACAAACCAATACTGTATATTTTTTTAGTTCATTTTGTAGCTTTTTTTAGTTCAATGGTCAAAGTTTATATTTTACTTCCACTGTCACAAGCACTTCTCTTAGGACCCATTTAATTAATATTCACAAAAAAAAAATTGAAAATAGGATTTAAACAACAATTTGAAACTTGTATACAAAGACATTTAACGTTTTGTTAAATTTAAAAATCAAAAGTACATAACACAATAATATTACAACTGTTTAAATTTTATACTGGGCAAACAAATTGAACACACAATAAGAGATGACACACTAAATAAAATTAGGTATGATGACAAAAGAGAGAATACTAAAGGGCACTCTGAGAACAGACAACTAAGAAATATTCTGCAAGTTATTGTCTTACAAAAACCAAACACCCATCAATCAAAGGCTTCTTTGTGTTAACTCAGCACAATGTTTATTTCTGTAGTATAGCACAATGTTATCTCTATATTTACAAATCTGCTTAGCAACAATTTATCAAAATGAAAACATTCTTATAAATGTTCAGCCCTTTATTCCAAAACTAAACTTTTATGCCTGTCATTTTTCTTTCCATGAATTACACCCTTGTGTGATATGATCCTTGTTCAGGTCCACCATAATGAGGGTATTACTGTACTTTCATAAAAAAAACAAAAACAAAGTGGCAGTCTATAGAGAACACAGAATTTAAAAAAATGTCTTGACAAGCATTTTGTTCCATTTTTGCAGGTTTTTTTTTTTTTGGTGTTTAACGTCTGACTATTGTGCACACTTGGGCTAATGCAGATGATGGGATGATTTATAGCGTATGAAAATGTCAAGCCCTGGCCGGGAATCGAACTCGGGTCTTCGGGACGAAAGCCCAGTACGCTATCAACTAGGCCGTTCATTTTTGCAGGTAAAATCACATCCTAGATTCCTTAGGTTTTTTTTAAAACATCCTACATTTCATACTAAAGTATATACAAATTAGTTAATGACTCCCAAAAGCCAGATGTATTTGAGCTAGACAAATCACTCGTCAGTCTTCAGCGTCCTTGAAGTTGTACACCTAAAGGTTATAGGTTTTAGAGAGCAATTACTACTAAGCTTTATCCTTTCCGTTAATGCAGATCCCTCATACGTAGTAGTCTAACTAGCAAATATGAATAAAAAATACCCACAAAAAAGTGTTCCTAGAAGTGAGGATCAGTCTTCATTTTTATACCCTGACACCCACTTTGAGGTATCTAGATCTTAATGAAGTGGCTGCTCAAATTCAGATTTACCCCTTACTGATTTTAAGCAAAAAACACTTACATACTGACCTAGATCTGTTTTGAAAGCAGGTGTGACATGCAGAGGTATGGGTAAGTTGAGAAGACACTGCTTTAGACTAAGGCAAACTTCATGACAGTTGCTAAACGATGAAACCGCCCTGTCATGCCTTGACTGTGTCTTGGATTCCTCAGCAATAATTTCCTCGCACTGAAGTGTTACTGTAAACTGGTAAGTAACAAAAATATAACTATTAGCAAAACAATACATTTGGAAACAACATTCGAAATTCTAATGAAAAGGAATTTGCAAGAACTATATTTTAGCCACAGTGAGTCACCTCAAGTTACCAATTAAATACTAAACGTAAATAGAAGATTCAGGTATGTGATAAGAATAGGCCACTGTACCCTAAGCAATCAACTGTTCTGAAGGAACAACTTGGATTAACAGTAGTCTGGTCTGGATTTCGGCTAAAGCCAGTTGATATGTAAGCTGCTCCATGGACAGTAAAATTATTCATATTAATTTCAGGATTTGTTTTGTAACATAATCGCTGTTTAGAATTATTGATTGTGAGTCGTAGACAGTGTAGTGGATTACAATCAAATTACAAAACCAAAACCACCTTTACCAGGGTTGCTGCGGTAAAGTTGTATACTTTAAAAGATGCAGAAGGATTTATAACATTCACGTAAACACACAAATTTTATTATAATGTAGGTCTATTAGAGCAGGCACAAGATTTTTTTAAGTTTCTATAAAGTTTAAAGACAATTTCCTGGTTAATTTTGATAACAGGATTCATATGGATTAACCATAGATAATCATAACTTTTTAACTGTGGAACCATAATTAGACATCGTCATCACACCAACCAACTTCAACCTGCAGAATCTTCACATAGTTCAGTGCTCAGCATGTCAGACAGGTTTTTGGCTAAGTAGTGCTTCTGAACTAATTTTTAATAGAACTAAAATTAATAGAGCTAGTCATTATTACGTACATATATTGATAAGTATAAATATATCTTAATTTAATAAACCCATCCATGCTCATGGATAAACAATAAACTTATTGTTTTATTTATTATTTTGTTCTAATATAGTAAAATATTGGATAACCTGGGAAAAACCATGAAATACTAATTAGTTGTAAAATCAACCTGATTAATGTGTTGAAATCTACCTATTCAAATAAATTTATATCCAATAATTTAATATTGTAAAGGACTCGTTTTATTAGTTTATTTATTTATAGTGACATCATTGATTAGATTACTTGTTAATTTTAATGGTTCTATTATTAAACAAAATGAATACTTTAGTTAAAAATTATTTTTTTTTGTTATAATATTTTTTCTGTGGTTAAATAATCAACAATCACAATTTATTGTTATATTTCAAAGTAGTAGTTTTGATAAGATTGATACAGCTTTAAGGTGAGTTTTATTTTCCCTTGGCTTAAAATTGATCTGATTTATAATTATAAATGTTAATTCTTTTTTTTTTATTGTATGAAAATAGAATTAATTAATTTACATTTTTCCCGATCTTTCTCTTTAAAATATTAATGACAGAAGATCAGAGCAGAAATTATATATGTTGTAAAGCGACCATGTTGATTTTATTTGGCTATCCAGAACATCATAACCACTCACTGGCATTCTCATTAGCAAACAACTCAAGACTCGTCAAACTTGGATTCAACTATACCCAACAACTGATGTCCTCTTTAGTAGTTACATCATAAAAAATGTTTTTATTGCTTGAAAAAAATCCTACATTATGTCAATAATACATAGTGCACAAAAAAACTGTTTTCAAGTAGCATTCAGGACCTTAATTTCTTTAGAAAATTTTATTTTTGGGGTAAAGAATAAAACAAAGTAACCACTATAAATACAAAACGACTTACTTGCACACATGGTACCGATGCAGTTGAGAAGTCAAATGTGCCCACAATATCTTCTCCTAGTTTATATGCTTGCTTAAATAAGCAGAACCTTGCCACCTTGCCTTTAGTGTTTGTTATGTTATAAAAATTTGGACTTCTTCTGGCTGTTATATTCTGTAAATATAAAAACAATTATAAAACATCCTTTTCAAAATATATATTAAAAAGTTACAGTACACAAAACAAATTAGATTAAGCCTACTTAGAGAGAACTTGATGAGAAAAATGATTTTCTCTTTGTGTCATTTACTGATTTTTCAAATTTTCAAGATTATTAATTCTTTGTTCAGAATCAAGCGGATCTTTATATATACACTTTATGTATAATCTTGTTATATGGTCAAATGTACGTTTGCATTTAACACTCATTTTCTGAAAACACAACATAGCACAGCACATAGAAAAAGTATGTATAGTACTGTACTGCACACAACTGAACTGACAGTACAATTCCTGTTAACGAGGATAGAAACAAGTAATACGTTGTCGCTGACACAACAGCACAACTCCGCATTAAATACACATTTTTATTGTAGGCTACACTGTTCTGAAAAACTGTTGTCACTATAATTTTGCTGAGACATTTAAAACATACCAAAATTTCATGATTTATTGATTTATCATTTAAGCGATAGAGTGGCATTAGTGATAGACACATATACTCCTGCAACATAGAAATTTGAATATATACTTATGGACATTACACAAACCTGCATAAGCTGAACTAACACATCTTGATCGTGATCTTTGGCACTGGTTTCGAGGAAAGGGTTGCTAGGCGATAAGTCTTCACTGTCTTCACAAGGAATGACATCCGGGATGCCTGTGAAAGTTTTAAACTCAAACTGAACCAAGATAACTACTAACTACCAAGCAAAATTAAAAAATCAACAAAATAAATATAAGTTTACTTTTATTTTACCTTTTACTCAAAAATGAAGTGACTCATTACAATAAAATTTGTCTTTGCAGTAGCCCAAATCCAGAAAAAATGTAAAATATATGGGTTGAAATTTTTTTGTTTACCTAGCGTGGGTTAACATTTCAAAATAGAAGTGACGTTATTTATAGAAATTATATATATAATTTTTGAACATAACGAGTTATACAGTCACATCAAAAGTTCAAATTTTCATATTCCAATCAAATTTCAACATACAGGTCAATAAAATTTCAAAAAACGAAATGCATAAACTGAGTTAATATCAAAGAAAAGTGTCTTCTTACTTTGTTGGAAAAAATAACCAAGGTTATCAGAAAATAATTAGTTTATTTATTAATTATAAATAACACACCCATAGAAAAACCATTTTTAAAGAGAAAATGAATGAATTAAAACCGTTTTCTTGCCGCCAATCATAATAAGTTTATTGTAGCGAACGGACAAAATGGTTATTGAATGTATGAAGCGCCATTATAAAACATAAATGTTAAGGAAACTTTTAATAGAAGATGAAAGCATTGTGGCTCATCACAAAAGAAGTTATAGTTTTCTTAGGAAATAACATTTTTTGTGAATTATACAGTTATAATT
Source organism: Callitettix versicolor (assembly GCA_022606455.1). Classification (NCBI taxonomy): domain Eukaryota; kingdom Metazoa; phylum Arthropoda; class Insecta; order Hemiptera; family Cercopidae; genus Callitettix; species Callitettix versicolor. Next base: position 51,849,397 of record CM040188.1, on the reverse strand, counting down.
GGGCTTGGTCCCAGTTGGTCTAGATAGTTAAATTTATTGTTTACTTGAAAAACTAACCAAATATAGTTTTTATTAAATTTTAATGCTCTGTAACAAACTACTGTGTATAAAAAGTTATTTACTCACTGTGAATACATAAAAAAATCACAATTAAATTTATTTTCTATTATAATACTGTAAGACCATAAACCCTCATATTAATGAATACACACGTTTTGTGAAGACTGCCAAATACAGTAGTGTATAGCATTGTATAAAAAATTTCAGTTTTAAGCTTATTTATATTTTATTTATAGACTAGGTCTAGATATAAAATTTTAAGTAAAATAAATTTCATGGTAAATATTTATAAAAAGGAAAAACACTTACCACATACAACCACAACTCTGATAGGAACTCTTAACAATTTTATTGGACATCCAACTCTTTGCGTACCTATGGTTATTTTGTATGAGTACTTTACCAACTGTCCCCGATATGATGGAGGCGATTCATTAGGCAATGTTTCTGAATAAAAGTCTGAAAAATGATGACACATCCTATAGCTTTGTTTCTATATATATAAATTTTGTTGCCAACAAAATCAAATAATTTTGTGTTGAAATGCAAAGGCAAAACTGTAATTGAACAAAATTTACAACAAATGTTTTTTTTTCCGGCGAAAAACCATTGAGGTTATCATCGCCAATACAACAAATGTTAGTTGAAAAGAAAAAAATATTAATGACAATGCTGTAACTTAGTCACCATCTTTGTATCGGTATTTACTGAAATAAGGATTTAGAAATGAAACAGTACTAAGTTAAATCAATTATCTACAAAAACAAAAGAATGTATATAAAATGTTTAAAATATATGAGCTTTATTCAATTACCGTACACCATTTGTCTTTTCTGAATAAATTTTTAGACTGTTTCTTCGTTAATAAAAATAAATACTTTGAAAAATAAAAACAAAACTGGTAAAACCCAAAATACAAAAATAAATTATACACAAAAATTATATATTTCATAATTAAACAAAATGAAAATCTTAAATATACTTCATTTAAAAAGAAAAATAAGATATTAGAATAAATGCTGAAGAATATTTTATATTCAGTTAATAAATTATGAATTTACAAGTTAAATTTAGACAAAAGTGCAACTCTTTTATTATATTATCAATGCAGTATATCCCTGACAAACTTTCAAAGTAATTTGAACATTGCACGATGTATCTTGTTTCATTTAGAAAATTTTGAACTTCGACTAACAATTTAAATATAGTCAGGAGCTGTTTAGTACAAATATATTGAGATGCAGCCCCTGACTGCATTTAAATTGTTAATCAAAGATCAAAAATTTGTAAATGGTACATGGTACACTGTGCAATGTTTAAATTACCTCAAAAGTTTGTCACGGATACATTGCGCTGATAATATAAATAAAAGAGTTACACTATTGTATAAACTTAATAATATGTAAATTCATAATTTATTAAATAAATATTTGGAAAAATTCTTCAGCATTTATTCTAATACCTCGCTTTCATCTTTTTAAATTAATATTTCATATATTTTATTATAAAATATATAATTCTTGTGTACAAATTTATTTTTGTATTTTGTGTTTTAGCAGTCCTATTTTATTAAGTAATTATTTTTATTTAGTAATTTTTAGTAAATAAACCATTAAAAAATTGGCTATTTACCCATTTTTTTAATCAATGGTAATTTAACCATTTTTAGTGTAAAATGGTATGGTACATTAAAATTGGTTCAACCATTAAGAAGTCCTCAATCCTTTTTTGGTGTGTAAAAAAATCTTAAAATCAACTGTCACAGATATTAGCGGTTTTTTAAAATTTTAATACAACAAATGTTTATGTTTAATTTTTGAGTTTAGATACTGTCATCAATTCTTTTCTATTCCTTATAACAATGTGTTTTAATAAACAACAGTAATAAATAAATGGTAGTAGTATAAATTTTTAAAATTCAATAAAACATACATGTTTTTTTCTCCCCAGGTGAAAGTCTAAGGTCGCAAAATAATATTTTTGGTTTTGTTGACAATACAATATGTCCTTTATCGCCACGACAAGGAGCGAATGAAGTATCTGTAACAAAACCTGAAATGGCATGAGATAGTTCATAATAAAAACTTTAGTCTACTCTCTTGATACACTATATGGTATTTTGAAATCATCTGAAAGAAAATCAATATTTCAATTTTTACTGATATTCCCATTATTAGCAAGTAAAAATTGATTTTTAAAAAGTTTTTATCTTTTTGTTATTTGTAATAAAGCAAAAATTACTACACTCTAGCATCTGTATGTTATGACTTATAACAAAATTTGAGGAAAGGAAAATCACAATTAATTTTCATTCTAGTGAATGTTTCACTTCAGTGTTCAAGAACTATAGTTATTTTTAATTCAAAACATTAAATATACTTAAAAAAATACTTTACTTAGTATTTTATTTTCTGTTTGTTACCATCAAATATTTCGTTACCTGAACGCCAAAAGTCTGTTCAATTTATACACCTGTTGTTTTGAAAATAAACTAAACAGATTAGCTATGTAATGATGTTGAATTTATAGAATTTTTTTTAAATACTACTCGTAATTAATATTTTATTTAATAAAACAGTTCCAAATTTATTGAAGAACTTCAACTTTTTTACTTTCTCTGAAGTCTGGATTGCTGAAACCTTGATACAACTTTCTACATTTTCAATAAAACGTTTTTGAAACCTTTTTTTGGTAAAAAAATGTTAAAAATATGCTACAGCGATTTGAATAAAAATTTTCTCAAATGTAAGCCATTAAGTACCAAAACAAAAGGTAGATGCTACATACCTATGAACCATTAACAACTGTTCATTTAAACAGGATGTTTATTAGTACATTTATAATAATAAAAGCAATTATTATTCAGGTTAGGAAACAACAGAAAAATCAAAACAAAAAGGGCCTAATTTTTAAAATTTGCTTGTACATATATATATATATATATATATATATATATATATATATATATATATTATACCTATGTATGGGCATTTCTGCCTCCTGTAGGTCCTTCATATTTTCTCACACACACACACACACTCACACACACTCTCACACACACACTCACACACACTCTCTCTCACACATACACACACACACTCATACACACACTCACACATACACTCACATTTACACACACACTCACACACACACACACACACACACACACACACACACACACACACACACACACACACACACACACACTCACACACTCACTCACTCACTCACACACACAAATGCACACGCACACACACACACAACAGTCGTCCTCGGTTGGAATGCCCTCCGTTAGGACGCTAACTCAGTTATAGCGATATTTTCATAATGTCCCCAATAATCTATAATAAGTGTACGCGTATTTTATGCTCGGTTACAACGCTTTGTGAATTCGGATACAACACTGTCACGCTGCTGTTATAGTCCAGTCACGTAGTAAACGGCCTGGGGAGTAGAAGAATTCTCCTCCAGCTCCCTCCCAACAGTTCAAGAACACAGACTGCCAATCTGAGTCTTAACTGTTACTACTCAGCGACAGTGAAGGAAAAGGGAGGAGCTAAGGTGACAGAGTGGGGACATGACCTCTCACTCGCACATTTTTTCTCTCTGTCCCACTGGTGCTCTTAGCAGTTTTCTAAGCTGCTGACCTTGAGTCACTCTCACTTGATATACAATTTGTGATTTATTTTTAGAATAAAGGTTGAGAATAGAAACAGACTCTTTCTTAGAATTATATTGCAGGCTAAACAAACAATGTAAATTGTGTTGTTCTCCTAAAAGCTCTCTCTCTCTCTCTCTCTCTCTCTTCTCGCTCTCTCTCTCTCTCTCTCTCTCACACACACACACACACACACACACACGCACACATACACACTCTATATGCTTTAGTGGGGGGAAAACTTCAATCTTACGAACCCTCAAAACAGTGTACGAGTGTTGCATGTATACATCCTAGACTGTACAGTACTTTTCTATTAGTTTTAACTAAAATATATTTCAAAATTATGTAATATGTATAATAAATATTAATTCAATAGCCATTAATTATGTATACATTACAAAGTATGCTTTTTTTTCTTTCACTACATACAGAATTTCCGCTGTTTACAAACTCGGTTAAAACACTATCTCTTTTACAGTGCTCATATATGTTTCGTCCCTTCAACTGCGTTATATCCGAGGTCCAGAAAGTAACAGACGTTTTGGCCTATCGTGTACAAGATGGAGCTAGAGCTGCCATCTTGGTGTCACAATGTTTCTACACTCAGTACGCATTCAGCAGAGGTAGCCTGAGATCTGTATCACTTTTACTTTGCTGTCTGTGACATGATAAACTTTCAGCTGCAATAGAAAATCCTGCCACTTATGAGGTGCATTCTGTGATTAGGTTTTGTTGGCAAAACAAACAAAAAACTACAAACCTATTGAAATTTATTGCCAACTTTGTGATGTGTATGAACAAGGAATAATAAGTGAAAGCCCAGTGAGGAAATGGTTCATTGATTTTAAAAATGGCCATACCAACGTTCACATCAAGGACTGCTGTGTATTGGCCTATAATTGCGACTGATGAACTGGTGATGAAAATCAAAGCCAAAATTCGCGAAAATCGCCATTTTCATGATTAGGAAATTCTGCACTTCCCCCAAATTTCATAGAGTTTGCTCTATGAAATTGTTGTTTGAATTTTCACAAATATTGTCGTTGATTTTATTTATATTTTTATTCATTTAAAAACCACAGAACGCACCTCACAAGTGGTGAGATTTTCTATTGCAGTGCAAAGTTAATTACGGCATAGAGAGCAAAGTGATACAGATCTCAGGCTAACACAACTTAATGTGTACTGAGTGGAGGAACGTTGTGACACCAAGATGGCGGCTCTAGCTCTGTCCATTGCCATGATAGGCCAAAACATCTGTTACTTTCTACTTTCTTTTTTTTTTTTTTTTTTTTTTTTTGGTCAAATACTTAGATACAAAAACATACAAGTTCCCTACATTTAAATTTCATTCAACAATGACTAATTTATAAATTAGGAATCTTCTCTTCTTAAAAAAAAAAAAGAAAAGAAATTATAAAAGCCACTGTAAGAGAATCAGCCATCAGAGTTGATTGTTTTATTTATTATAACTACAAAAGCCTAAATTCACATTTAGTTTATGTTTACTGTGGCTGTAGTTGTATTTATAGTTGAATTAAATTTTGTTGGCTTCAACCTGAATTAAATTTTACAATTTTTTTTATTTACTCTATTTTATTACTCCTACTGATTTTTGAATTTATAAGAACATCAAAGCAATGAGATTATATTTTATAACTACTTTATTTTAAACTAAATGTTTTTTTAAATAGGAAAAATATTGTCACAAATATACAGAAAAGTATAAAAATTTAGTTTTACAGTTGTATCACTGTATCACTGTAGTAGTAGTATCATTGTTTGCATCAGTGTTGTTGACAACATAGTGTTTTTTTTCAATAGGAAACACTTTTGTCATTAGTACTGGACTTAAGATGATAAAAGCAATTTATGATTAGAAAATACAATCTGTATAATCTAACCTGACAGGCTGATTGCCTAATAGCGCTATAACATTAGTGTACAATAATAGTACATCTTTTCCTTAATATTTGTGACAATTTCACTTTATAGTTACCTTTTTTTCTGAAATGTGTTTAGATTTCAGTTTATAAATTACCTGTACTAGAAATGCTAACTTCCTCAGGTGTAACATTTCCTTTAGATGTCATCAGAACTTTGCCGTTAGTTGAACATAAGCAATGAATTTGGGCACTAGCCCACGCCAATGTTTCTAACACATCTCTATAAAATAACAACAATGAATTACTTAACCATATTCAAAAATAAAATGACTAAACTCAGCGTTATTAAAATCTTAGCACACTACACATTTTTGGATTTTAAAATTTACCATCCTTTAAGTTGTTACTTACTTATCACTTAGTTGTTAAAAAAAAATCATTAAACTTTGTAAATAGATAAAATATAAAATCTGAATTAGGTATACACAATTTAAATGTAATGTTACACAACTTCACAAAATACAAAAAGGAGTTAAAAATTACCACCAAGTAAATTCTTTAATTATTCTTTCAATTAAAATTTGTTTTCATCATTACTGGTACGGTTATTAATTAATCGAGGTTGCCTGTTGCAAGTGACTTAAATGCGGCTTTTTTGCTAAGCGGAATCAGTCTCTGCTACAGCCAAGGAAGCCATTTCTATTTTTGGCTCAGTTCTTTCAAGTTTTACACTTGCTATTGAAGTCATCCACAACTAAAAGATTGTCTTTGGTCATGGAGTATCTCACTTTTAAGGACTTATGACAGAAGATAAACATTCAAAAGGGCGAGTGTAAAATCTTTTGTCATTCTTGACTTTTAAAATTTCTACTAGGTTGCACAGCCTTTCATTTCCAACAAATAAGATTTGGTGACAAAACCTTTACCACCATGATGCAACCTTAAGTTAAACATGATAACAGCTACATCCTCTAACCTTGGGGTGGACTGATGCATTGCAAAGAAGTGAAGTTCCTAGATGCAGACAACACTTAAATCCCCTCCTGAAACAGCAACCTTCTTAGCTTGTCCACCTTATGTTTGAACAACCTGGCATTCAAGTGGTTACTGTAATCACTTGGTTATATTGTTAGGGGTAAGGGGTCTACTCCTCTCTCGGGTCCTTCAAACAATTACTTATCGGTGGTTCATCAAAAATATACCTTTAATACTTTGAGATGTGCTACATTACATTTACCTTGTTACAGTTACAACTATGGCTGGTGGCAACCCCAAGAATGAACACTACTGTCTTATGCGAAATAAAACGTTCCCCAAAATATATTAATGTATTCAAACCAAAAGTAAAAGGAGAAGAAGTGTACGCCAATAATTGTCTACTTACTTCTACCGCCGATTTGCCACTTCTCAGCACCGCCCGGATGGAATGCTCTTCCGTAGAACGTGTTGACGCAGTCTTCGGGTCTTCACAGAAACAACTGTCACCCGGAATATACTGACGTTCCGGCCCCTCCAGAATCGACTGTCCCTCCCCTACTTCTTCCCCATGCTTTTATTTCAACTGCTGTTCTACATACCTTGTTGCTTATTGCAACAGGCAGTACGTCAGCAGTTTCGTAATTTTGCCTATGTTTTTTTGTCAATAGTGTTCATTCTTTGGCTGTGACCTCATTATCATATTTAAGAGTAGTAACTAAAAATTAATATTTTCTTAAATCTTAACAATATTAATCTTGTTTACTTCCTGTGCTTCACAATTTAACCCCTTTCTTATGTCTTTCTATCCATGTTGTTCCAATGGAAATGTGCCTTTTTTGTTAGCTTTCTTTTTATTTCTGCCAGTAGATAGTACGTAAAAGCTCTTGTAAGGAACTGTAGTTCAATCTCTCTTTTTATCAAAACCTTTCTCTCTCTATCTAATAACAAAGTTTTTGTCAATTCCAAACACAAATCGCATTAATTTAATGCTTTGTCAATAGGTATTCCAAAAATAATTTTTAAACCAAGGCCAAGATGTTAATATTTTACTCTGGGTGAATGAAATACTGATGCTTTAGGTTACATTAGGTCTTTAAAAAGCTTTTTGCTTATGCATGTTGAATGGGACCTCCACTCAGGAAAGCTAATATTTGCTTTCAGTTCACTGTGTTGAAACATCTATCCAGAGGCAGCACATGGACCGACCAGCTCATCCTAATTTTTGAGTTTGATCCCCTTCTCAGGAAATAAGGTTTGTTTGTAACTTTGGTTGCAAATGAAATGTATAAATAAAAAGTATGTCACGTAAACATTTCCAAGTACTCTGGCAAGTAGTCTACAAGATACAAATTACTGATACACAGGTTGTTAAAAATTAAAACTGGTTTATTCCCCTTAAAAATAATAAAAGCTAATTATTACTCTTAGTGAAAAATCAAAGGCAATATTATAATATTTAATGATATCAAAAAAATGTAATAAGTAAAGAAAAAATTATCAATGCTGAATTAAAAAAAAAATATTAATAATGAATAAGACAAAATCATGACAAACAGCAAATACCCAAATAAATACCTTAAAATCCAAGAACAGAAAATAGAAATTGTAAAAGAGTTCAAATATCTTGGTGAATGGATTAGTTGGAATGCAGATGAAGGCAAGGCAATGGAATCCAGGAAAAACAAACTTGAATTGGCCTTCCAATTGACAAAAGAAACATACAATAAGAAATCCCTTTCATGGGGGTCCAAAATTAAACATTAAAAAACAGTGATCAAGCCGGAAGCACTGTACGCAGCAGAAACATTAACCATGAATCGCATAGGCCAGATAGAAAAGCTGGAAATAACGGAAAGGAAAATCTTAAGAAAAATTATAGGAACAAAATTTCAGGATAATAAGGTAGTATATATAAGAAATGAAGCACTCTATAAGAAAATTGAAAAACTGTCCGATACTATGAGAAAAAGGAGAATAAATTTTTACGGCCATCTTCTTAGAATGAACTCCAATAGATTGACGAAACAGGTGTTTGATTTTTTCCATAATCGTAAAACAAAACCGAACTGGTTTAAAGAAATTGAAAAAGACCTAATAGAATTAAAAATTACAGAAAATTCACTGCTTGACCAAACTGCTAAGATAAGTACCAAGGACGAAAAAATAAGATTCCAAGATAAAACCAAAATAAGACCTAAACCTGTCATTTCGGAAGATGAGAGGAAAAGAAGATCGGAAAGAATGAAGAGCTACTGGGAACAAAGAAAAGTACAGCGCGCAAGAAATGATTGATTCAGCGTACCCCAAAGAGGGTGAAACGAAAGAAGAAGAATAAGACAAAATTATTAATATTAAATTTACACATTTTATTTGTACTTATTAACATAAGTACAAACATAAACGTTGTAGTATAAACATAAACATTAGCAAGTTCCTTCAATGTACAGTTACAAGTTTACTACACTGTACATTTACTACAATTTGCAAGTCCAAGCAATTTGTGTGCAACTTGGCCATACAAATGGACTTAAAGTTCTATATTTCAATATAATGATTAATTAATACTTTGTTTATTAAAAAACTTTGGAAAAAATTTTAAAAATTAAAAAAATTAATATTTTTTTATAGTATACAATGCTTAAAAAATTCAACTGTACAAAATTTAATGAAATCTTTTTTTTATTCTTTGTAACAAGTAATGTACACAAAATATGGAGTTCTCATCAAAACTAACTAAACTTTCCTAGTTCTTTTGTCTTAATTCCCGCAATTCTTTTCTCTGTGATTGGTCAAAACACTGATATTGCTAAAATTGCTAATGTTTCTCCAAAAATGTGGCTTGGTTGGTAACATTTCAAAATGAATTTATTCTAAAAGGTTCACTCTAATAGTTACAGATAATACGTTAATATTATACTAGTTATTTTTTTCTCCAGCAAGAAACCAATGATGTCATAACCATCACACAAAATTGAAGAATAAAAAAAACTAACTATATTTTTGAAAAATTAAGGTAATAGTTAATACATACATATAAAAACATGTAATTAATTGTAGTTACAAATATAAATGAAGGTGAAAATAATTACAAAACAATTTCTCTGAAACAATTATGACAAAACAATGATTTAACTGACTAGTTGATTACTAGTTCTAATAAAAAATAAAGTAGACTATATTCAAATATTTTACAGGAACCTCTTTACTTACGAGATTTTATATTGATACACGATTTCATGTACATATTAGTAACTTTGTAAAAAAGCTATATTCCAAAAGTAACACTTAAAACTTAAACTAAAGATTTACTATTTAACTTGTTTAATAAAATTAATGATTTTTTTTTCTTTTCTTCTTCTCTTCATTTCACCCTCTTTGGGGTACGCTGAATTAATCATTTCTTGCGCGCTGTACTTTTCTTTGTTCCCAGTAGCTCTTCATTCTTTCCGATCTTCTTTTCCTCTCCTCTTCTGAAATGATAGCTTTAGGTTTTATTTTGGCTTTATCTTGGAATCTTATTCTTTCGTCTTTGGTAATTATCTTAGCAGTTTGGTCAAGCAATGAATCTTCTGTAATTTTTAATTCTCTTAGGTCTTTTTCAATTTCTTTAAACCAGTTCGGTTTTGTTTTACGATTATGGAAAAAATCAAACACTTGTTTCGTTAATCTATTAGAGTTCATTCTAAGAAGATGGCCGTAAAAATTTATTCTCCTTTTTCTCATAGTATCTGACAATTTTTCAATTTTCTTGTAGAGAGCTTCATTTCTTATATATACTAACTTATTATCCTGAAATTTTGTTCCTATAATTTTTCTTAAGATTTTCCTTTCCGTTATTTCAAGCTTTTCTATCTGGCCTATGCGATTCATGGTTAATGACCCCCATGAAAGGGATTTCTTATTGTATGTTTCTTTCGTTAATTGGAAGGCCAATTCAAGTTTGTTTTTCCTGGATTCCATTGCCTTGCCTTCATCTGCATTCCAACTAATCCATTCACCAAGATATTTGAACTCTTTTACAATTTCTATTTTCTGTTCTTGGATTTTAAGGTATTTATTTGGGTATTTGTTGTTTGTCATGATTTTGGTCTTTTCAAAAGATATGTTTAGATCTATTTTAGCTGCTTGTTTCTTTAATTCAAGAATCTGCTCCCTTGCTTCCTCCATTGTTTTAGCAAACAAGGCCATATCATCTGCAAATGCAATACAGCTAATTCTGAGATTCTTCTTTTTGTAACCCAATCCTATTCCACTTTTTATATTTTTCTTCCATTCCCTGACTACTTTCTCAAGTGCACAATTAAACAATAAAGGGGACAGCCCATCCCCCTGCCTGACTCCCGTTTTTTTTCTTTTATTACATACTTTATTATTAAGAAATATTCACCAGCAGAAGATTAAATTTCTTATGATAAATACAATTTTATAAAATTTTTAACATAATTACATTGTCAATATATTCTTAGTTCTACATAGTAATCTGTCGTAACAGTCATTACAAATTCTGTAACTTTCACACAATACTACATCATAGAAAACTGTGTTAGGTTCTTAACGAATTTTCTTTTTAATTAAAAAGTTTCTATTGTTAGAATATTAATTACACATACACACACATACTTTTTTCACACACAAACATTTTCATGATGAAAAACACTTTACCTACTTTTGCACTGTAGTAATATTTAGGCTATGTACATTACTTATTCAGGTTATAGGGTTACTTACTTCATACAAAACCATGTTACGTTTTTCACATAGTACTACTTTCATACAAAACAGTATTGGTTAGGTTCTTAAGGTATTTTTTTAAAAGTATCTTTATTTATATTATTAATTACACACAACTAATTGTTTTCACAAGCTACTTTTACACAGTAGTAATTTTTAGGATATAGAGGTCACTTTTATTTTCGGTTTTTTAACTTCTTGTAGTTTCTATTACTTTCATATTTTGCATTGTTATTATTATTAGGCACAAAACAAAACGTTTTTGTACAAAAATTATAGGTAAATATGTAGTGTATTTTTTGATTTTTCAATTACTGTTTCACAAAAAAACTTTATTATATGCCCAAAATCAATAATCAAAACATGAAAGCGTGAAAAACATGGGAAGTACGTTAAAAATCAAAAATCAAAGTGACCCACATAACATTAAAATTGCTATCGCACAAAAGTCGGTAATGTGTTTTTGATTACTAAAACAATAAAAAACATTTATTTATTTTTTTTAAAGTACTCAATAACCTAACTGACATAGTTTTTGGGTTACAAAACTAACTAACACATTGTTGAATGATAAAACGCCTTAAAAAAAATACCAATAACCTAACTGACACGGTGTTGCAAAGTGAACTTAACTGATATGGTTTTTGCATAAAATTTAGTAATGGCTGTCAGAATGTGCAACGTGCATGAGCAGTAAGTACATGTAGTCAATAATAATATGTACATGACTAGTAAATCCATGTATGAAATTTAGTATCTTTAATGCAATGTAAATAGCAACGATGTCATAATATAGTTGCGTAAAAAACAACCTAAAATCATAAGTAATTTTTAAAAACATTATTTTCCATGGGTGAATAGGGGTTAATTAGATAATAAGGTATAAAATAAAATAAAAAATATTCAAAAGTCGCTATTTGAAAAAAAAACAACCTACACTGCATAAGTACCTTATAAAATCATATATATTAACAGTAACACGACTTTTCTTATTCAAAAGTTTAATTAGTCACTTAAGGACTCTTCAAAATTACATAGGCATATATCAGCTATGCAGAACATGGCAGGTGATGGCAATTTTAGTAGCTTTTGGTTCCTGAAAGTTTGGACACCCAGCTCAAATATGTTGAGGGCTACATTTATTACAAAAAGACTAGTCTATTTAAAGTAAATGTCATAAACATACAAACTAACCTGTTGCTTCTTGATCGAGTATCCGATGGGGCAGGTTTATTTGTAAAAATAATGCAACAACCAATACTTTCTCCAGGAACATATACTGGACCTCCAACTAATTTAGCAGAAACTTCAATCATGATAAATTTGTTTAAATAATAAATTGTGTTCAATTATTGTCACTTACGATTGACATTTTGTGTTCAAAATTTACTAATACAAATAAGATGAAAATTTAATCTTGCTATTACTAATCAAAGATTCAGGTTTAAATCCAATTTTTTGTTAACACTACCAAGTAATTAGTTTAATGTATTAAATATTTCAAAATAGAATACATACTTCAACACAACACTATCGACAATAAATTTGTATAAAAAAGAATTTGGTTCACAGATTTACTAACTTCTGTCACATTAGATTTGTTGTTATTGTATACTTTATTTAATGCAATTAACCCTATTTCTTCTTTGAATACAACAAAACGTCAAAATTCCACATCAGCTGACAAGTCACAGATCACATCACCAGGAGGTTATAATACTACATGGTTACATAAAAAAGGAGATATGATGGGATTCTCATGACAGGAACGTTAAGTCAAAAAGTATTCATATTGTATAGTAATGACAAAAACTATTACAACTTAGTTTTATAATTAATTTTAGTCTGCTGCATTACTTATGAAGGTCGGCTTAAGATTTAAGAGAATTTTAAGTTGACCGTACTTTAAAGAAACCGTACCGACTAGTGAATGAACAGTGTCAATTAGATTATTTGAAATCTATCGGTATACAGTAATGATATTTTAGGCGTAATTTTTAATAATGTAGAAGGTGAAACACTTAGGTTGTTATAAGAATAGTAATGTTTAGATCGATACTTGGACTTTAGCTGCTAATATCGACTGCACTATTTATAATGGTGGCTGTACTTCTAGTACATTTATACTCAGTGACAACAACTTCCACTAATTCAGTTGGCTGCACCTGAATGTGAGGTGGGAATTACAAAGTAGTTATAAAATTCTGTAAATAAGTACCAGTATTTCTTCAAATACAAAACGATTTTTTCTGAAAATTTTAATGAGAAGCTTATTAAACTGGTTTGAAATTACAGGGCATTACTTGTGATTCGAAACACAAGATTTGAAAACAACTTGGTCAAATTCTATCTTTGTAAGCTGATTACATCACAGTTGGATAAAACAATATCACAGTATAAACATCATGATGTTTATTTTGAGACCTGTAGAAACAGAGAATAAAAAAAGAGTAGGGGAAGAATAATTGATGAAGAAACTGTCAAGAACAAACAAGAAGAGCAGGATTTGAAATCTGATAATGAAAAAGAAATTTTATATAGTGAAGCAGGTAGCAGCGAAAATATTACACCGAAGAAAAAAAGATGATTTTGAAAGAACAAGTAGTACTGATATTGAAATAAAAAATCAACTATCCATTATGTTTTTGTGTCAAATTTTATAATAATAGTACTGAGAGATACAATTTGTAAAAAGTATTTACATATACGTAAGGAATAAATTTTAAGGACCAACCTATATATAGGCTTAAACCTAATATAGGTCCTTCATATTTTGTATTGTATAATATTTGAAGGAATTTTGGAAATAAATAAATAATAATGTATTTCCTTTTTCATAATCTGGAAATTCATTGCTTAGACATTTCTTACTTTATCAAAAGGGGAAAGGTCAAAATTATTGCTGTAGTAAAATTATGCAGTACAAAGTACATATTGTTAACTGTATTTATAATACTAATTAATATACAGTAGAGCGTCGATTATCCGAAGCCCGGTCATCCGAAACGTCGGTTAACCGAAAGCGGTGGCCTGATAGCGCAGCGGCCAGACAGTGCCGGCGCGGCAGCTTGACAGCAGTACAGTCTCAATATAGAGTGTGCACTAGCACATACAGTGACGAGTCAGTCTCCGTGTTGTTTAGACCGTTTGTTTTGCTGTGTAATTACCGAACTGCAACTTTCTTTACCAAATGTTATTCTTTCTTTACTGAATGTTTAATTTTACTTTACCTAATGTTTATTTTTTCATTATCAAAGAGTTGTTTTACTGTACAGAACACTGTATACTGTACTGCTTATATTTATCATATGTCATTAAACAACTGGATGAATTTATGTGCTGTACGTGTCTACTTGCTCCTTAAATTGGTTCTACCACTGTTAAATTATATCACACTACCTTTTTTCGAATATGTTCGTTTATCCGAAAAATCGATTATCCGAACACCCCCTGCACCAATTGTTTCGGATAATCGACTCTCTACTGTATATGTATTTGAGAGAGAAAAGTTTGTAGAAGTGATTTAAGTTACGTAACAGAAAAAGAAAACAAAACTGTTTTCATAGTTTTATATGAGGCAGTTCATACTGTCAAGAAAATGTCTTCAGAACAGACTACTCCAGAATGATTGATTGAGGACCAATCTTTTCGAAATGTCTGCAGACCTTGTGCTGCCATCTCTCCTATTAGTGTTTCAGTTTGTTCTATACAAAAAGTAGCTTTTTTGATACTTAAATGTATATTGGCATTTAAAAGGTAGTTATAATTATTAAACCAAGCCAATTTGTTATGAAGAATTTAATTATAACATGAGTAAAATTTCAGTGAGAAGCCATATAATATCAAACTCTTTCTTTGTGATAGGAACATTAATAATTATCAAAACGTTCTCTGGATCAGCTGTTCAAGCACTACTAGTCAGTAAAATTTTTACAAATTTAGTTTTTTATTAATGTTTTCACAACTCATATTTCCAATTTTTACTTGTTCGAATTATTGGTTGTCTAATACCAATTGACATTTAGTACTTTACTAAATGAGGAAAAGAATTTATTTTTGGATTGACATGTATTGCAACACTTATAAATTCCATAAGCAGAAAGAAATAATGCTATTCCTTGTAACACTGGTTCTTCACAAATAAATCGGGGCGTGTAATAACTTATGAGATTTATTAACATCGAGGTTAGCATTTCCTTCGAAAGAACCATGTTATAAATTAGAGATTCTGCATGGTGTTCACATCGAGACTACAGTGCTGTCAAGTGTGTGTATGTTGCCGACGCCGCTGCTTGCATGCGTTTCAAGTATCTTTTATCTAACAAGTAAAACTAGCTTAATTAAAGAGAGAGATATTATTAAAATATGAATTTGATTTGGATAAGTTTTGTTCTTAAAGGCTGTGTCAAATGCCTTTTTTATTATAAGGATTGATTATAGAGGGCGAAGGATAAGATTTGTAACTCAGATTTTATTAAATTTTAAACACCGTTTTTTCAGAATGGCAATAATTCTCTGCATTTGGTCATAGTGAAATTTTTAGTATGATGTAACTCAAATTTTCATTTTATTTAGGAACATTGCGCCTGCAAATAGCGGCGTCGGCAACATATACACACGGTGCAACACACTTGACGGCACTGTAGTCTAGATATTAATACACAGAGAAGAACCACTATCTTATTACACAGGTCGATCTCTAACTTATAACTCGGTATCTTCGCAGGAAATGCGAACCTTGATGTTAATAAATATCTAAGTTATTACACTGTCTCGAAATCACGTTTAATTTCTCTTAGCATATAACAGCTTTTAGCATGAAAAATTTATTTCAATATGTGTCAGATTTTTATTTTATTTGTACTTCACTACTACCTTATCAGTTTAGTACAAGTGGAGATACTACTAAGAAAGTAAAATTTGTTGTTATATTTTATAATGTTTATGTTTTAGAGGTTAGAAACAATTCACATTTCACGGTTCTACATACCAACATGAAAACTGTTCCTATACAATGAAATATCACTAATAAAAAGTCATATTACTAATCAATCAATTCTTAACAACTAAATTTTCTTACTTGGTGTTATTACAAAAATTTGCATTTTTGACATTAGTGAAAATATTTTTTTTAAACTTGTGTAGCAAGATTGTTGTTTTAAATAAAGATAATTTTTTTAATAAAGATGAATACTACTAATAATTTTTGTAAAACAATAATTTGTTAAAAAGAATTGAATACCAATTGTTGAATATTATTAATAATTTATTAATGGTATTAAGTTAAAAGGGAGACAAAAGCAATGTTAAAATATAGATATTAAATCATAATAATTCAAACTAAACAAATGTGAATGTCTTTGAAGTGGTTTCATATACATATGTGTAGTTTTCACAGCTCTTCCTCTTGAAATTTTGAATTGAAATCATATGACCAGCTTCCAATTTAATCTAAGATATATTTAACATGGCAGACAAAATATAAAGGGCCATTGAAAAAAAATGTCGGGGTTTCAACTAAGTGTAACCCAAAAAGTATTAAAGATAATTTAATGATTTTACGTTAACAATGTACAAGAAAAAAAACAAGTTTTGATGTGACATCCATTTGTTGCTCTGCAGACATCTAACCTGTATGCCAAGTGTGTTGAATCATATTTGGGGTTACAGTCATGATGGTGGCAGAGATGCACCAAATCACGAATTTTCACAGCATAAACTATATTCTTAATGTACTAAAAGAAGAAAAGAAAAGGGCCAAGGAATAGGCGCACCTCAGCCAAACAAACCATTAGGAATCTGGTGTTGAGGGCACTGAGTACAGCTAGATGATAGTGAGGAGAGCTCCACCTCCACCCTGCAAAAAAGTGACACATCCAGTTTGTTGTTCAATTGGTTCGATCTGAGGAAACACAAACAGTTGTAACACGTCCAGATAGATTATCCCTGTAATTGTTATTTCAGCAAAAACCAAGGGACCCACAACTCAGTCATGAAATTTTGGACTTACTTTTGGAGAGTCTCATACATACTCATGAATTTCGTTCGGTTGTTGTGATCCCCATATTCGACAGTTAAGACTATCAACGTAAACATTACTATGAATCGTTGCTTCATCCGTGTACACCAGGTTCAAAAAAGTCGGATTGTAATCAATTTCATTTAGCATAAAAGAGACAAATTCTTCATATCAAGGTTACACAGTCACTTTATTATTATTTTTTTTTTTTTGATACAGCTTTTGGCGAAAAGCACATAAAGGCTATCATCGCCGTCCAGCAAAATGTCCTACATTGGGGATGGGTGGAAATTAAAATTAAACATTTTTAATACTATTCTAAACTAATACTAAAACTATAACACTATACAAACTAAATCTAGGAAAAAAAAACCTGTATCCAACGAAACTGTCTCAATGCAGTTAAAAAACAGTGAAGAAACTATTCCTGTAGGTTGAGGTTTGATTCAATGATTTTTTGAAATCCTGGCATTTTTTTTTCGATGACCCCTGTGTATAACATTAGCCTCATCATAGAAGTTACCTCATATATAGTAGCCATTTTTCATCAATTTGTACATTATGTTGTAAAGTCATAAGAATTGGTGTTATAAATACTAACATGCTTCATTAAAGATGTGGAGCTATATCAAGGCATATGTTAAATCACTGTGATATGTGAAAATACTGTGAAGTTTAATGTAATCTCTTCCGAATGACTTAAATATTCTGAAGATGACATTATGGTTCCAAAACATGTCATTTTAGAACTAAGATGTCATAAGATAGACTAAATAAGGTGTGGTAGTTAAAAGATATTAAATATTGTAACTTAGATACAAAAAATGCAAATCAAATTTTTCTAAACAAGTTATTCCCTTAACTTTATAATGCTTAGATCATGAACTTGTGATCTGACAAAATTAACCTCTGGCTACGTTTAAAAGTTATATCACTGCTTTCAATAGGATTTAGGAAATAGGGGGCGAAAAGAGAATAAATGATTCATTAAAACAAATCAACTGTTTAAAAAAGCAAGAACAAAAAAATATTATTTTATAATGTAGGACAAAGTTACAGTTTTTAAATAGTGAAGTCATAAATCAGCCAGTTTTATCTTTGTTCTTCACTATTTGTTGCTTTTGCACATAGTTTTGCCAAAAGTCCAGTCAGCTGAAGCAATGAGTTGACGCCTTCTACTATACGCAAGTGTGTCAGGCCAATTTCCTGAAAGAAATTTTGAAGTATAATAAATTGCTTATGAGAGTGAATTGAGGACAGTTATAACTGTTCAGATATCAAGAATGGAACAGCACTACATACAGGGTTCAAAGAAGGAAGAGGCATAGCTTGAGTTGCTGCTATGGTAGTAACGTGTGCAATTGTTCAATGAGCACTGTAAAGTGAATCAATCAGTTTCGAATATTATCTTGTCATAGCATTATATTCTGTTTAATTCATACATTTGTACAGCAAAACAGTTTCTAAATGAATAACCAAAATTGTAAAAATATAGTATTTAAAAGCATATGTTATTAAAAATAAAGAGTCTTGTTGCTCATAATCAAGCAAGTATTCTGTAATGCAATTAAAAAATTCTTTTCATTTAATAAATAGTGATCTCTGTTAGATAAATATTGAGTTTATTTACTGAACTTTCTTCTCGATGCAAATTACAAAATCAATTTTAATAACATCAATTTAAATACTATATTTAATAAAATAAAAATATGTTTCTTATAGTTAAAAATTATATATTTTATTGAAAATAAACAGTTTTTAACTATCTTTTTTAAATCTACTTTGCAAATCAACGTTTAAAGAGATTTCACTCACCAAAAACAGCCAAACTGAATTAAAACTTGAAGTTATAAAAATTTCTCAAGCTTTAAAATATATGTCTGAAATTACTTAATGCCTAATGGCTGATGTAAATATTGTAAACTAAACAAACTAATGGCTTGGTGATTGTACAACAGAAGTAAAATTATTTTAATCAATAACTCTGTTTATTCTTTGACCTATAGAAAATATTAAAAGAACATTTTGTTCATGTTAAAACATTTTCTTCATGTATTTTATATCTTGTGAATTTTTTGTAAATGAACAATACCTTATTTTTTCATTAGTTATAATGTTCTTCTTGAAAAAAAAGGAGTATAGAAGGAACTAATCATTTTATAGTTATAATAAGAACGTTTTTCTTAGTGATATTTTTTTAACTCACTCACACTTGTGAATTACTAGACCATATTGTTCAAATACCATTAATACTTTCAACTTTTAATGACCTCTGTGTACCCACTGTTCAGTTACTACTGTAACTGGTTATGTTACGTTGCTAAACACAGTTACAGTAACATAAACGTAGTCTGCTCATTTTCTAATAGAACTTTGTTAATAAATTATTACCTAAATAGTTTGATTAATTAAGTCAACACTAACCTGCACAAATTCTAACTTCAATGGTTCAGGAATGTTTAAACTTTTGCTGACTTTGAAAATATTTCCAATCATATCTTCAGGAGCATAACCAAGCTTCCACAAATGAGCAATAATCTAAAACAAGAAAGAACTTAATTCAAACTGGAGAAGGTTTAAAGTAGGGATGCACAGACTGCGGCCCGCCGGTGAAATTCTGGTGGCCCGCCGTCACCAAAATAATACTCTCGTACATTCGAAAAATATTGAATTCTGTATCAGAATAAAACCAAAAAAAATTTGTTCAAAAGTAAAGACGTCCATAAAACTTATGAAAATTATTCAAATACCGCGCCAGTTCATGAATGAAACGACGCCGTCGAATTAGTCCGAATAGTCCCGAATAGTGTCAACAGAAAGAAGCAGTTTAATAGTGTAGGAGAGGACCTAGGAGCTGTGCCTAGCCCAGAGGAGTGGGAGGTGCAAGGTGGAGGGGCAAAGGGCAGCCCTTCAGTCCTGCAGTCCTGACCGAGACGTGGCAGACTTCTCGAAGTAGTGTTCTGTGTTTTGTCTGATCTTCTGTACCGCCCGTAACTGTTTGTTTCTGTGTTGTTTGTTAACCCTTTTTTATTTTGAAGTCTTATTAAAGTTTTTTTATCATTCTTGCATATAGTTTAATCCAAATTCAACGTAGATCTACTGTTGCAGTGTTAACCCGTCAAGTGTATAATTGTGTTGTGAAATCGTAAGTAAAACTCTGTTATCAATAAATGTTTCCCTACCTATTTATTCAATTATTCTTGGTAATTTAAAAGGATGGGTAATTTAAGTAGGTACTGTAATTGTTTTTAGGTGCAGTGTTAACCCTAGACAGGATTATAACGCAACATGGACAAGCCAGGACCTAGTAAAAAACGTAAGGCTAAAGATGAAAATCGGCAGTTTCAAGAAATATGGACTGAGAAATATTTTTTTGTATGGTTGCATAACAAAGTCGTTTGTTTAATTTGTAAGAATTCTGTTGCGATTGCAAAGGAATATAATGTAAAAGGCACTATGAAACGCAGCATTCTTCTTTTACCAAATTTACAGGCGAATTAAGAAAGCAAAAAGTGTTGTCTTTGAAACGGGAGCTTATTGGTCAGCAAACTGTGTTCACAAAACTCATTGAAGATTCAGAAACGGCTACAGAAGTTAGTTTTGAAATTTCTCGAATGATAGCAAAGCTTAAGTCGCCCCTTCAATGATGGAGATTTTGTAAAAGAATGCATTGAAATCGCCGCTAAGAAAATGTGTCCAGAAGCAGCAAAAAGTTTGAGAAAATTCAACTGAATCGTATGACAATCCAAAGATTTAATTATGTCTTTGTCAGCTAATATTGCGGAACAATTAACTGAAAAGACTAAGATAATTGAATTTTTTTCATTGGCACTCGACGAATCAACTGATATTAGTTCCACAGCTCAACTACTCATATTCATACGAGGTGTTACTCAAGATTTTGAAGTCTTAGAAGAGTTATTAGGAATGTGTTCATTGAAAGGTCAAACTAAAGGAGTTGATATACTCAATGTACTTTTGGATGAGTGTTCAAAAACTGGTTTTGACTTATCAAAATTATCGGGAATTGTGACTGACGGTGCTCCTTCTATGATTGGTGTCAATTCGGGCTAGTTACTTTGCTAAAAAGTATCTGCAGAAAAAAACATAAACGCTGAAGATCTCATGCAGTTTCATTGCATCATACACCAAGAAGCCCTTTGTTCTAAAAAAATTGAATTTCAAAATGTCATGAAGGTGGTAGTTTAGACTGTAAATTTCATCAAATCACGAGGACTCAATCACAGGCAATTCAAACAATTCCTTGATGACATCGAAAGCGAATATGGAGATTTGCTGTTTTATACAGAAGTAAGGTGGCTAAGTCGTGGATTGACACTTGAACGATTTCTAAATTTAATAGAAGAAATTGGAATATTTCTGGTGGAGAAGCAAAGGGATGTCCCGGAACTTAAAAATCCTGATTGGTTGTGTGATTTGGCTTTTTTAGTTGACATTACAAATCATTTGAATGTCTTGAACACACGGATTCAAGGCAAAAATCAACTGATATCCCAGCTCTACGCTCATGTATCATCCTTTCAATGCAAGCTGACTCTTTTCAGATCGCAACTGACTTCTGAAATTACAATCATTTTCCGAATTATAAGAAAATGGCGAAAAATTCAACAAAACTGCGATTAATTTCAGTTATGTAGAAAAGCTGGATATTCTGATTCACTCTTTTCAAGACAGATTTTCGGACTTCAAAAAGTGAAACCTCTGTTGGACATATTCAGCAATCCTTTCTCGATTTCAGTTGAAAATGCGCCAGAGTCAATGCAGTTAGAAATTATCGATTTGCAAAACGACCAAGTTTTGCGCAACAAATTCAACGAGGAGACTTGTTGAACTTTTACCACTGCATTGACAAAAATATGTACAAAGAGTTGCGCATAAGCGCTCTGAAATGTGCCAGCTTATTTGGTTCTACCTATATATGTGAACAAACTTTTTCAATACTGAATAATAATAAAACAAAAATCGAAACCGCCTTGCAAATGAAAGTTTGGAAGCAGTTTTACGATGTTGCTACAAGTAAATTTGACCCAAATATAAAAGATTGTAAGCACTATGCAGTGCCACGCTTCAAATTAATAAATTATTTTTCAATTTTAATACATTATATGCATTTTTTATTGTCTTTAATTACCTATACTTCTGGCGGCCCGCCATCAGTTCATGATTTGCCCGAGTGGCCCTTAGTTTTAATAAGTCTGTGCATCCCTGGTTTAAAGCTTATCAAATAAATTCTTGCTAATATTACCGTTTTTCTTTCAGAATTACGAAATATTAAGTAATTCAATTTAATGTATGAGGAACGTTAAGAAAATAAAGAACGTTTTCACCTGACAAGCTGCTCAATTTCTCCCCACCACCGTTGTCATTCACCTTCCCACTCTTTCAAGCCATTCTGATGTAAGCGACTACCGTCGTTTACAGTTTATTCATGTAACTAAATTGTGACAAAATTAACAATCCTATGGATATGGATAACGCATGTCCATATTATGCTGCTGCATGTATGATGAACTTGCTTCAGCAGTATAAGTGGGAAGTTCCTGAACATCCGCCAAATAGCCTGGACTTGACTACAAATGATTACCATCTTTTTTCTATTCTAAATGAAATGATTTTTGGTTGGAAATCATTACGGTAAGTGACAAACTGAAAGTGAAGCACTAAGATATTGTTTAAATTTGAACAACAACAACGTATAAAACAGCTACATATCAAATGTGTTATAAAATAAGTTTTGTTTCATTATCTTAATAAAAAGTGTCTAGAGAAAAAACACTCTATTTTCTGAACGACTTTCGTACGAGAAATTAAGACAGACTCTAAATTAAGAAAACATTTTCCAGAAACATAAAAAAGTCTAAATAACACATAATATTAAAAATAAGTCAACATGTAAGTACATGTTAACACCCATGTACAACATGTAAGTACATGTTAACACCCATGTACAACATGTAAGTACATGTTAACACCCGTGTACAACATGTAAGTACATGTTAACACCCATGTACAACATGTGAGTACATGTTAACACCCATGTACAACATGTAAGTACATGTTAACACCCATGTACAACATGTAAGTACAAGTAGTATACCCAGTTTTTTTTCTTTGTGGGGATTAACAGTGGCTCTATGGCCACGACACATCAGCTAAAAAGCTTTTTGTGCACCCCTAACACTTCACCTTAAACCGACTCCAGTACCCTTAATGAGCTCCAAAGAGTCTCCTTCTTTTGGCCTACAGGACCTCGCAATCAATGAGTATGTGTGCTGCGGTTTCAACACCCTGCTCTCACAAACGACACTCAGGCGAGATTTGCAAGAATTCCATCTTATGTAAATGGTTCTGGATGTGGCCGTATCCGGTGATCATGGGATTTTTTTTTAAGTGTACCCAGTTAAAAATTGTTGATTTCTAATATTAAAATCTGAAAAAAATTGTGTTTGTCCTATTTAACATATCAAAAATTTTCAACAAAGAATGTTACCATTTCTATGAACAAAAAATAACTTTTTGAAAAATTACTACACTACTTAATTTTATTAAATTTAAGATAATTATATTCTGTTTCACTACTGTCAATTCCAGAATTGTTAATTTTGTCGTTATCAGTTATTGTTTCAACACTGTTTAACATCATTAACCTCCCTCACAAAATGTCTTGTAATTTACTTTCCGCGTTAATAATACGACATTTCAAAAACGAATTTTTCACCAAACTTTCTGGAATTTCATTTCAAGCTAAAGCCATGCATTCTACAATCTTAGAAACTGATAATCGTTTTATTTTGCCACTTTGGGAGTTATAGTGTGATCAGTTTCACTTTACCATATGTCACAGTGTTTCCGAAGATGGTCTTTAAATGGTATGTATACTATGTATACAACTATGTATACATACTACTATTATGTATACTATACTATATTATGTATACTAGAGGTTTGCGGGGCCCCAAATTTTACGAGTCGGGTCAAAAGCCCGACTTTGGTTCGAGCCAAGCGTACAATTTGGGTCAAAGACGGGATAGGCCAAGTAAATATTAACTTTTATTTTTAGGTAAAAATGTACGCAATATGCATACATATTTTCACTACCAAAATTTGTAATATACAAATAATATAAACAAAGAACTAATGAATTAATCATCGAAGGTCAGGTGTCTAACCACTTGTAATCATTCTATTTGTTTTACTCAACAAAACCAATTGTTGACGTGTCAGGGGGTGCAGTATTATCGGTTAGTAGTTCTATTTATTGTGATGCTACAATGAGAAGGGCCCAAGTGGACTGTGCATGTTTACAAATATAGTTTCCTCGTTGGGGTGGGTCAACACACAGCCTTGTCAAATAAATGCCTGTGACTGACAACAGTACCAATCAGTTCAGAGAATCTGCAGATATCCTTTTTTTGAATGTATATCATTTCATGATTATGTTACTAAATTAAAGATGTAATTTTTTCAAAGACAAAAATCAAATGAAAATATTGAACACAATGAGCCCGTAATACATGGGTTCGTTGCAGTATTCACACATTTTTTGCAGTTCATGGTGGTATTCACACAACTTTTGCGCGCCGATATAATCGGCCCGTAACGGTATTCACACATTTTTTGCGCGCCATTGTAATCAGTCTGTGGCGGTATTCAGTGAGACTATCAGAGCTCGTATTACATTGGCCTGTGGCAGTCAGAGGATTAAATATGAAATGAAGAAAATTTTAATTCTATTATTTTTATTTTTTTTACTTTGGCCTAGCTAAAAATGTGATGGGTTCCCCATTTAACCGTTTGGCCCAATCCGACCCGAAAAGCCTGAGCGCCAAAAAAAAACCCCGACCCGAACTCTAAAAAACTTGGCCTGCAGACTCCTAATGCATACATACATGTAGTGGTTGTAATTGACCAGTTATTCCACCAGAAATTAGAATTTAACTATAGTTACTATTTTGAAACAGGACTTGACGTTTTCTGTTAGATGAGATGTTAGATGTTGTGTCCACAACCAACATACTGTGCTACTTAAGTTTACCAAGGGAAAGGCCTGTACACATTTTAATCAATCTTTCATTATTTCTGCCATCATCCATGCACTTTTATTTCCTCTAATTACTACATCACTACAGACATTTCCTTTTAAATAGTTTTCCATTCAATATAACATACGGTATTAATTTATTTCTATAAACAGTTACACATATTATCACTTTGACTCTATTTCTCTTAACCTGTAGTCTTGATCGAATTTCCTTCTCTCCTTGAACATTTACAGTGCATTTTTAGAAATGTAAAAAAACCTGCAGTTTCATCTGCATTACTAACGTGGCAGATTGTATACTTGTTTTGTTTTTGTTTTTAATTCAATAATGTGCCACTGATATTGCAAAAGCTTCTCAAAATTTTAAAGCAATTTTTGACTAACTGTTATTCTTCTTTTTAAAAACAAACCATTCCATCAAAAATATTTAACATTAAATAAAATTCCTTTCTCTCCTGACAATTTTTCTTGTCTTTAACATTAGACAAATTCCTTAAAATAAAGTAACAACAACACCAATGTCTAGGTGCCATTTTTGGAGACCAGAGAACGACTTTGTAGTCTTCTTACAAGAAAAAAATTGTTTTATTAAACACCAATGTTGCCAAATTGTTTCACTCATGGCAAATGGTTTTCCTGTGGCATAATTTTTGATTTTTTTCTACATATGAATAACTTTCCTTTTAAATTTGGAATCGTAAGTAAAACATTTTTTCATTCAACCACGAAAATGCTGTAGGCAAATACAAAATTGCTTGAACGATAACAGAATTAAAATACTAATACAGTACATAACACAGACTCAAGACATAAACTGTACTCTTTATATTCTATTCTGTGAGTGTTCAGAAACAAAATTCCACCTTAGGTCTGACACAGACAAGTGTTGTCACCAATAAGAAAAAAAAATGTTGATGTGATTGCTTTAAAATTCAAAAGCTTAGAAAAACCATGACTCTGCATTAGAGGAGAAAAATATATCTGTGACACCAAAAATAAAATTGTCTTGTTTTGTTCTGTCAACAATTATGCAAAAGGTTACATTAACGTCTCCAGTTTTACATGTTTCAGAGATTAGGTAGTTGTCATTTTTAATACCTTGAATTTAAAACATACTTGTTTTTTTACATATACTAATTTTTAAAAAAGGTGCATTTTAAATTAGTAGTTAAATGATATCTGTGTATTCTCACAACTGCCTAAGCTTTTGCAATAAACAAAATGTGAACCTTGGTTTACACAAACATTCCATTATAACCAGAATCTAAAAAATTGAACATAACTTGGTACATTTTTTATTCTTTAACAAAAAAACATTTCACTAATATAAAGAGATATTTTCATTACCTTGTATGCTTTTTGGATTTCACCTGACACACAATGCATCAACATATCTTTTACAAGCAGCGGATGTGGTTCATCACACACTTTGAATACATTTTCACTGTTTACATGTCCAAAGCCTGGAATTAAATGTTTTTATGTAATACAGACAATAAGTTAGTTAAAAGAGGTTTTAATATCATAAATCTGCACATATAACATTAAAATATAAAACTCAGGTTTTATTAAGTAATGACAGTACATCCCTTAACATATGCTAATGAGAAGGGAAACATGAATAATGACCAAACTAGAAGAGTGTGTGTGTGTGTGTGTGTGTGTGTGTGTGTGTGTGTGTGTGTGTGTGTGTGTGTGTGTGTGTGTGTGTGTGTGAGAGAGAGAGAGAGAGAGAGAGAGAGAGAGAGAGAGAGAGAGAGAGAGAGAGAGAGAGAGAGAGAGAGAGAGAGAGAGAGAGAGAGAGAGAGAGAGAGAGAGAGAGAGAGAGAGAGAGAGAGAGAGAGAGAGAGAGAGAGAGAGAGAGAGAGAGAGAGAGAGAGAGAGAGAGAGAGAGAGAGAGAGAGAGAGAGAGAGAGAGAGAGAGAGAGAGAGAGAGAGAGAGAGAGAGAGAGAGAGAGAGAGAGAGAGAGAGAGAGAGAGAGAGAGAGAGAGAGAGAGAGAGAGAGAGAGAGAGAGAGAGAGAGAGAGAGAGAGAGAGAGAGAGAGAGAGAGAGAGAGAGAGAGAGAGAGAGAGAGAGAGAGAGAGAGAGAATAGACCTTTTTATAATTTTCCTCCAACAATAATATAATTGCGGAGTTAGTTGGTTAATTTCTTCCTATATTAAACATTTAGAAAAAATTGTAGAAATAAACTGGCGTACAACAAATAAAAACATATAATATTTTTGTAAAAGACAATAGTTTTTTTTATACTGACATTTCTATTTGAACTTTTAGAAAATCACTAAATATCACTTTGTCACCTAACAACTAACCATTAAATGTTGACTGTAGATTATTGAGGGCTTGCCGCATGTCTCCTTGTGCAGTGAATATAATTGCTTCTAGACCATCCTCTGTATACGAAATCTGCAATCATTCAACCATTAATATGTTCCACTTATATTAACTGGCAACCACTAATGTTTTTAAAATATTGTAGACTAGTTAAAGAAAATAAATAAATAAAAAAGTATGTAATAAAGAACTTTTTATTAGAAGAAGCTGAGACATTGGAAGAAGCTAAGGAACAGACGCTTAAACTCCAGAAGCAAGCGTTAAAAATGGGTCTCAAAATTTCATTTGAAAAGACTAAAATATTGACATACAAAAACCACCAAAAAAGCTTCAAGTGGGAGAATAATACATTGAGATAGTCAAAGAATTCAAATATCTTGGGGAATGGATCAGCTGAAACGTCCTAGAGAAATCTAGGAATCTAGATATGGAATCTAAATAAGGAATCTAGGAGGAATAAAGTTGAATTAGCCTTCCAACTTACCAAAGACACATACAACAAGAAGTCCCTCTCCTGGAATACAAAGATAAGGCATTATCATACGGTAATTAATCCAGAAGCCTTATATGCAGCTGAAACATTATCTCTCACAACCCAGGGCCCACTTGAAAGGCTGGAGATCAAAGAAAGAAAGATATTACGAAAAATCTTAGGCCCCAAATTCCGTTACAACCAATTACTCCACATCAGGAATGAAACTCTTTACCAAAAAACTGAAACACTATCAGACACAATAAGAAAAAGGAGAATTGTTTTTTATGGGAACATCCTCCGAATGGATAAAAATAGACTAACCAAAAAATATTTGACTACTTTCGCAATAGAAGAGCCAAACCACTTTGGTTTAGAGAAACAGAGAAAGACATAACAGAACTACAAATCACTGACACTACGCTCATGGACAAAACAGCCAAAACAATAACCAAGGACAAGAAACAACTGTTCCAAGGTAAAGTCAAATCCAAGCAAACGATCTAAATCTCTGACAAAGAAGGAAAAGCAAGATCACAACGAATGAAGCAATACTAGGTTACGAGGAAGGCACAGATCATTAAAAACTGATTGATTTAGTGTACCCCAAAGTTGGGTGAAACAAATAAAGAGAGAATGAACTTTTTATATATTACATTCAGAAGAACAGATATCAACAGAAAAAAGATGGTGATGTCCGAATCCAAGAGGAAAAATAGATCTGACCACATGAAGAATTAACAGAATTAAGAGCAAAAAAGAACAGCTAATAAGAGACTTAAAGTGGTCCCTGAGGCCGTACAAGAAGGAAGAAGAAAGAACTTTTTTTATACTTTTGTCTTAGGGTTCAATGACTGAAAAAAAAAAAAATAGTAATTTGGCCTGAACTCTTAAACTTGACGTCTATAAGCCCAACCAGATCACAAATAATACAGTGATCAATAGTATCTTTCAACCAAACCACTGCTCAGATATCAAAACCAAAGAGGACCAAAAATGTAGTCTGCATAATTTTTATAATTATCAAAAGTACTTCTCTTTATATTTATAATAAATATAAAGTACACTAGAGACTCAACTGTCTAAACCTGTTGGGACCAAGGTCCTTTCGGGTTATCAATATTTTAGATAAGCAGGAACACCATAAAAAGTCATTTTTGACAAGGCCTAAAACATCAAATAATGTTATAATGAGCTGTAACAGAGTACTGTCCAAACAAAGTCCAACACGGGTGAGTGTGATTTACATTCCAAAAATAGTACCCATTTCTTTTTTTCTCAGTAAAGAGTCATCAGAAGTTTTGGTTACCTGAAAAAACTTACAACACATATTAAAAAGGTAAAATATAATTAACCAGACTAAAAACAAAAGAAAAAAATATATAAAAAGTTGTACATTTACACTTAAAGTTGTACATGCATTTTAAAATGATACACAACATATACAGTGCAAAGTGTTGTTTTAACACTCTCTCTTTCTCTCTCTCTGTCTCTCTCTCTCTCTCTCTCTCTCTCAATCTTGATTTATAAACAATCTGATGACATTAACAAAAGTCTGACTGCATTGGTACCTGACACTTGTGGGTTGCAAGCACCTTTACATATCTTTAACTATCACAACACTGCTGTTATGTTTTTACATTTGATACATTGTTGAGACATACATGATAAGTTGATCTGATATAATTGTATCAATGTCAGTGAGGCTTGTTAAAAATATTTACTTTACTATTTTGAAATATTCTTAAGTTATAAATACAATAAATTCTATACAATAGACCAACTTTTGTCATCATGGATATATTAAAATTGTTTAAAAATCGTTTTGAAAAACTGAAACTTTGGATAAACACAATCCGGACAATTGCATCTCTAAAATAGAAGCATACTTATTTGACAGTTTTATTCTTAGTAATCTCTATATGTTTTACTTAATAATGATTCCAAAATATGATGCCCATTAATCTTCAACATTTTTTAAATAATATTTTAAAACTCATTTGGTCATCAATAATCCACTCTATGTTTACAATGTTTTACATTGCAATTATGTTAAATACTTGTGTCTGATAAAATCTTTTAAACCTTATAATTTCAAAATAAAATTAGGACCAGCATGTCAGAGGTGGCCAGTCACGAATCAGTCTGATGAATCTATGAACTTGGACATCTCAAAGTCGCAGGTTCAAGACTGTTGTAATCTTTATTTTTTCCGATAATGCCGATCCTTCATCCTCACTAGTCTAACTGGTATAAAATATGAACATTAAAAAAAATTCAAATAAAATTAACAAAAAACAAATAGTAATAATATAAATATATTTGTAGGTTATACCAATATGCAGTATTTAAAGTTTGTTAAATTTAAAAATAAACAATAAACATTTTAATACTAATTTCTTTCAACAAAAAATCAGAGCAACTAAACTATTTTATGAAAGATTGAAAAAACATATCAAGGAAATCAATAAAATATTAAATAAATCATTAAGCCTCTAATTATACACTATTTTACATACCGATTCTTTTTGGCAAACTTCAATTATTTTAGCCAAAAGTTGAGCATCGGTAAGCTTATTGTAGCGCAACATTGCACAACGAGATTGAATCGGTTCAATAATTTTCTCACTATTGTTGCAGGCCAAAGCAAACCTTGTAGTGTGGCTGTAAATTTCCATAGTTCTTCTTAGAGCTTGCTGTGCACCATCTGTCATACTACAAACAGATATAATTTATTTTAACAATTAATTGCCTACAATGTACTGAAGCTAGCTGTTTGATCATAATCATTCATTTATTCATCCTCTCCAATAAACAGTACATTATCAAGACAGGTCAACAATACAACATATAGAAATAGATTTATAACAAAACACAAGAAAATAACTAATTAGAACATTATAACTTAACACCAACAATTTTACAAACATAATAACTTGACATCAAACAATTCTGAGATTTGATGTGTAATGACTGGAATAAATAATCATTTATGGAATAAAGTATTTTCAGAAGCAGAAAGAATTTTACTCTTTTTCTGAACATTTCAATGGAGATTTCTTTTTTAGTTGTATCTGGTAGTAGATTTTTATCCCCATAGCATCAAGTCCCTTTTGACTCATAGTTGGTTGTGCTTAGTTAGGAACTAATTACCCCAACGAGTGTTGTGTGTGTGAAAATCCGAATTCAAATTAAAAAATATATTTTCATGTACAAATGACAAACATTCTAAAATAAAAGACACGGTAAGATAAGTATTTTTTTGTAAGAAACGTTGTGGACAGATTTCTATTATTCCCTCTACATAAAACTCAGTATAGTTTCTTTTGTAGTTTGAACAGGATATTACTACTTGAAGGAGTTACCAAAAAAAAAAAAAAAAAAAAATAACACCATGCGAAATTAATAAATGAAAAGAAGGAAAAGTACACACCTTATTTGAAATCTCAAAAGAATAACCCCTATCAAAGACTTAATAACAAAACAAGTTTTTGAAATTTCATCTGTGAGTTTTCCAATTGAAATTCTCATTCATATTAATTTCAATAAATTTAGTCAAAGTTACTGAGAAATAATTCTGCAATTTCAAGGTTCTACAATTTTCAAAAGTCATACCATAAGTTTATAATTTTTTTCCGGAAAAAAAACCATAAGGTTATCATCGCCGAGGCACGATATTGAAATTTTGAAAAACACAAATCAATATAAAATTTACATCTACTACAAAACGAAGTAGTCTAATAATAATAATTAAAACAAAATATAATAACTATATTTTCCTAAAACTAGTTAGCAATAATATAAAACTAAAAAACAACAGATGTACACAATTAATTGTAAAATTGTAAAATGGCCTTGCAAAAAAAAAAATTAATAATTTAATAAAATAACATGAATAACAAAACAAACAATAATAAATTAATAAATAAATAACGAAATATTTAATTGACTTATTTAATTTAACTTGTTTCAGGACTGTAAAGAGGTCTTGCAACATTATTTTAATTAAATTTGATTAAACAAATCCAGAAGAAGGAATTTCAGAGTTTGGTCAATGGCCGAGACAGTATCTCCCAACATTGTCTGCAAACAATTTCCCACACCATATATACGCTGCGTATTTTGGAAACCACCACAGTCTAGCAATATGTTTTACTGTGGGGGTTTATCTACAAAACCCACATTGTCGGTACCCGCATTCCATCAGAAATCCGTGCGTTAACACAGAGTGACCAATGCGAAGGCGGGTAACCACAACCTCTTCTCTACGACTTGCATGTATTGACGACTCCCAAGGACAAACAGTATGTTTAATTACCCTCAATTCGTTACTGCTTGCCTATTCATTTCCTCACTGTAGAAGAATTACATGTTTAACACGACCAAGAAAGTCCGAAAAAATCACATGTTGTGTGCATGGAGGCAAAAGTTGCTTCTTTTGCCACATTATCCACTGTGGTGTTTCCAATTATTCGACAGTGACTACGAATCTAAAAAATGATACTCTAGTACCTCAAAGTTCAAGTCTATGAACGGAGCACAGAATATCTTGAACCAGAGGTTATACCGAATGCAAATCCTGGATTGCCTGGAGTGCATTTTTTGAATTGGAACAAAGTAGGTAATTCTAACAATCGAATTCAATAGTGTTCAGACCCTTCAAGATGGCAATGAGTTTGGAGTGAAGACACTAAAAACTGAGGATAATTCATACTTATACGTTTCATCCATTGAGTAAAATGTACACCCAACATTACTATTCATCTTACAATAATCTGTAAAAATAAATTTAGCAGATGGACATGAATTAATCAATCAAGAAAACTCACATTGATATACAATGTTAGGAGTGTTGTTTTTCAGGTATGTACACAAGAACAAATTAAAGGTCGACATATTAATTATCCATGGAGGAACAAGACAAAAAGACCTTTCAAACATTGGGAGTAGTTCTTTCTTCTTCTTTTCATTTCACCCTCTTTGGGGTACGCTGAATCAATCATTTCTTGCGCGCTGTACTTTTCTTTGTTCCCAGTAGCTCTTCATTCTTTCCGATCTTCTTTTCCTCTCATCTTCCGAAATGACAGGTTTAGGTCTTATTTTGGTTTTATCTTGGAATCTTATTCTTTCGTCCTTGGTACTTATCTTAGCAGTTTGGTCAAGCAGTAAATTTTCTGTAATTTTTTGGGAGTAGTTCAATAAGCAAGTTTTCAAAAATACGGAAAGCACCAGATTAAGACGGATTGCAGAGTTATGAACGGTATCTAGTTTCTTTAAAGTGGATGTTCATGCAGAAGAATATACAATGCTGCCATAATCATAATCATGAACGAATTACAGCACGATAAAACATCAGCATACTAGTTCTATCAGCTCCCCAAAAAAAGCGACTAAGAACCCTAACATATCGTAACTTTAAATCACGTATGTAGGGGTTCCAGGTGTAACTAAATCATGCCTTTCATAGAATATTAGTCTCAGGAATCAAAAGGATGGAGAAGTCCGAAGCTGTATACCATCAAGATATAAAGAAGGAGCTTGGATCTATCGATGTCGACTGAAGGCAAAACACTGAGTTTTAAGCAAAGAATTTAAAGCCAGCAATATGGATCTTGACCAGGTCTACAATCAATTTAGTACCAGCTGAAGGGTTCTTTCAGCTGTTGCCACATTTCCGGTGCTTACATAGATAGCAAAATCGTCTACAAATAGCAAACACTGGACAGGGGACTGTACATTAGAAGTTATGCTGTTAATTGCAACAGCAAACAGGGTAGCACTAAGTAGACTCGTCCCTGTGGAACACTTTTTTCTAAGTAGAATTGATCTGATAACGTAGCTGCAAGTGTTTATTACTCCTGAAATGTTTATTACATAGAAAAATAATGCTATTACAATAAAAGCAAGAATCTGTCCTTGTATACTCCACGATTTTAATGTGTTCAGTACTCCGTTTTTCAGGCCATGTTGTATGCCTTCTCTAGGTGAAAAAATATAGCAACAAGCGTCTGACACAAAGAAAGGCATTTTATATTGCAGATTCTAGCAAAACCAGCTGATCCACAGAAGTTCGCTCTTGCCTAAAACCGCACTGTCTTTTGAGAGTAATTTAATAGTTTCTCAATACCAAACAAGTCGACGATTTACCATTTTCTCTATCAGCTTGCAAAGAATGCAAGTAAGAGAAATGGGATGATAGCTACTTGGATCAGTTTTATCTTTAACTGGCTTAGAAGAGGAATTATTGTAGCTTCCAACCAAGCATCAGTGAAAGTATGCTCCTTGAATATACGATTGTATGTCTCAAGGAAGGCAAGTCTACTTGACGCTGAAAGATTTTTATCCATGGAATATACATGGTTATCAGGACCAGGAGCTGAATCCTTGGTGAATAGCAGTGCAGATTTCAACTTACACAGAGTAAACAGACCATTGAGAAGAGAATCTTCAGAAGTACCGACGGTGAATGGCAATGTTTCTAATGCACTTTTGTTTTTACAAAAGGCAGTGTTATAGGCTGCAGAAGAGGAAAAGCTTGCAAATAATGACCCTAAAAGTTTTACAATATCAGAACTTTTAGAAACCAATAGACCGTTCGCCTGTTGAAATCCCATCAACCTTACAGATGGGAGTGGACCAGATACAGAATACAGTTTCTTCCAGACAGCAAAAATAGATGTTTTTCTACATATTGTTCCAATGTATTGGGTCGAAGAATCCTTTCTGTGTTGCCTGAAAATTCTACGAGAACTTTATATCACTGAAGGTTTTCACTTGTTGGACTTCTATTAAATTTCCTCATAGTTTTTCTATGCCTTCAAACACTCCTCGTATCATCAAGGGATAGGTGGACGTGGTGGGTATGCTGTAGATTTAGGGATGGTGTTCTGTGCTACTTGTAAGATATTTCTAGTAAATTTGGACACTATTGTGTTTATACAGCCATTATTTTCAATGTCTGGTGATACAAACTTGTTTTTAAATTCTTCCCATCTCACTCTTTTCAGTTTCAAATGAGGCAGGTGTTCATTCGAATAAGAGAAATTAATAAATGAAATATTAATGGAAGTATATGGTCGCTGCCGTAAAGTCTGGGTAATACCGACCATTCAAACTTTGTTGCCAGTCAGGACTACAGAAAGACAAATCAACAATTGTCCACCCGCCAAATGAGTAGGGGAGCTGTCATTTAGAAGATATAAATCAAAATCAGTTCTTATTTTGTGAATGTGTTCCCTTAGAACTACAAGTTGAAGAAACCTAAGAGGTATGATGGGTACCTCATCAAAATTTGGCTCAGCAACTGTGATATTAAGTCAGAAAGATCATTATTTTGGAAGTTGTAACTCGGCGGTAAGTAAAGGCAACAAATGGTAAGTTTAAATAGAATGGCAATCCGAACAGATATAGCTTTTAAGGGAGTTATTACATTAACAGAAACTGAATCAATAGAATGGTCAGTTAGAATGGCTACAACAAATTTAGCTCTTTCCTACATTCTAAAATCAGCTCTGAAAATAAATAGCCTCTCAAACTGAAGATATGAGATTCATGATGTGTCTTCTGAAGGCACAATACCAATTAACTTTCGTACAAAAACTTTCAAGTCTTCATACCTCATTAATATTCCACTGTACTACATTATTGTAATTTAAATTTGTAGACACTGAGATGTAATACACTAGTATAATACAGGACTAAGTTCAATTTTATTATTATTATCCATATTATGTATATTGGAGTCTACAGACATCGAATCACTACTGTGATTTATGTCAGAATCCATCGAAGGTTTAGATTTGAAGGAGACACTGTGGGAGCAGATCCTTCTTTAGTTTTTCTTTCTTTGTTTATTGGTAGTAGTTTTTTTGCTATCTGTCTTTTTAGACCCAACTACTGGTGGGTACTAGATCTCGTTCAGGAGGAATGTTCTTTGAGTTTGGTTTTAAAATTTGTGACTTAGTCCGTAAGTCAAGATTGGAAGTAGTAGGACTTGCTTCCGGAATTGTAGGTTTCGGAGACTTTGTGGGATGATACTTCAGATGACTTTGAAACAGGAATGGTGCCTGCAGAAATCAGAATAACCAGTTGAGCGACTTGCTCTGTCAATGCTTTCATGGTGTTACTGAGTTCTTGGCAATTTCCATAAGAGGTCTTACTGTTGGAAGCGATAGTGGCAAACAATTTGCCTTCAATTGTTGATGTGGAATTTTTGAAAACCTTTTTGACTTCAGAAAGAGAGACTTTATCGTTTGCCATAATAGTGAGAATGGTTTTCTTGTTCTTAAACTTGGGACAGTTGAAGGAACAAGCTGGATGATCACCACCACAAATAGGGCACTCTGAATTATCCTTACATTCATCACTATCATGACCATTCGAACCGCAACTGCAGCATACCTGAGCCTTCCAGTATGTGGAACTCATGTGTCCAAATCCTAACAGACACTGTTAATAGACATATGGCAATACAATGTTAAGACACAGTATACAGACATATGGCAATATCCAATTAAAACAACATCTAGGGTTTGGAACATATGGTCATACCAAAAAATGCTGATATCTGTTGTATGTGTTCTGGGATATTAAGCTTTCCGAAAGTAATTTTTCTGTTTTCAGGGAGGTTAAGTGGAAGAGAGAACCTGATGGTCCTAACTTCACCCATTAATAAAAGTTAATAATCAATCAATCAATCACCTAAATATAAAAATGCACTATAAAATGGAGTTTGCTGCTTTAGTAGGATAAGTATAAATAATGAACCAATTTCTTATATAATTTAGAAATATATTTCCTATATTTTTCTGGATAATGTTTCTTCAAGATCACATATTTCCTTGTTTTTTTATCACATCTTAAATTTCTGTACAGTTCTAATACAGCACCTTCAAAAATGTCCTTCGATATATGCCTTGCTTCATTGGTCTGTGGCTGAGATACCAAGTAAAATGTTCTGCAGTCCTTATAATGCATTTGGTCATGCAATATAACAAGATACTCTTTTTATGCCACTCAGGGTAATGAAGAAAGAGAATCAATATTACGCATAGAAAAGCCAACAACAGTAACTAAATTCAAACCTGGACAGAGTTCTAGCAAATTACCTGCTATTTTAACTACTGAACTATGAAATTCTGAAAACTTTAGCAGTTAAGATAATTTACCAACTACAAAGTTAATCATATATACATATATATATATACATATATATATATATATATATATACAACAAAGGTAAATTATTTTACAAGTAGATTATTTTAGTTATTATAATAATATGTATCATTATAGTTATTGTTATACCTGTCTGCTTCATCTAAAATAACAATTTTATGTCGACCTGTAGGTAATGTAACCTTCTGTTGGGCAAACATTTTAATTTTATTTCTAACAGTATCGATTCCACGATCGTTGGAAGCATTCAATTCTAAAACAGCTTCTTTCATGGCAGGTCCAAGTAATGCTCGAGCTAAGCATAATATTGTAGTTGTTTTTCCAGTTCCAGGCGGGCCCTTCAACAATTAAAAATAACAAAATCAAGAAATAGAAAATGTTTGCTGTTAAGTCATGCGGGCTGGGAGGGCCAGGGCTTGCAGGAGAAATGTTTTCAGTTCAATGAATGGACACACCATGTCGCACAGCCTGTCTTCTAACTACAAAATCATTTAACTCTGTTCAATTTCTTGTAATTTGTTTCTTACAAGTTTATTACTTATGC
Organism: Callitettix versicolor; assembly: GCA_022606455.1. NCBI lineage: Eukaryota > Metazoa > Arthropoda > Insecta > Hemiptera > Cercopidae > Callitettix > Callitettix versicolor. Next base: position 51,811,470 of record CM040188.1, on the reverse strand, counting down.
CTTAAAATAACTAGTAATAGTCAAATTAAAGAAACAATATCAACTCCAGAACTATTTCACAGAAAACGCTTTGCCTTCCAGAAAAATTAATGGTTGTTTTTTTTAATTATTAATCAGGTGTTGGGTTAAATTTGAATTGTATTATTATTATTATTTTATTAAGTAAATAAAGAAAGAAACTAGTAATGCAAATTCATCATCACCAATTATATTGATGTGACATTGAATTGTTTAATTATATTCTTCACATAAAGCAGGGCAAGACAATACAGACACACTCTACGGAGGCACACAGAATCCTGGTATCTACTGCTATACCACTAAGTTAAAACTGTGTTTCCTCTTTCCCTGAGAATCTGATAAATGAGCTCATAACAGCCAGGAAGTACTTGGGCTAAGAAACATTATTACAGTATTGTTGAAGCACTGCTAATGACCATATTTTATTTACAATTTTTTAACTAGATAATAAGTCTAAGTGGATTTGTAATATTCTGTTGCAAAACTAAGTTGATGAACATTATCCTTACATTTCTATTCTGGCTGTGGGAATTTATGCTTCGCTATAGGAATTTTTCAGCAAATAAAAATTAACAAACATTAATTTAATTAAACAATTATGGTTGATTTAAAAAAAATTTCATTATAAAGTATAGTAAGTTTCTATTAAAATAGAAGCTTTTATTATTAAAAAGCAAGTTACTGTTGTTGGTACGATGTAATATTTTTTTTTAGCAAAATATCAGTCGAGTATTGGACCAAAGCCAATAATATTCATCACTACAATAAGCCTGGCAATAAGATATTGTAACCATACAACTGACTTTTTACATGAAAAAAAATCATACAGTAACACTGTCGTTGGTCATACTATTTCGCTGCTACAGCTCATGGAAATACTTTATTTTTAAAATGGAATTTTGAGTTTTCATCATTAAGTTTTAAATTCATGTATGAAAGTATGAGGAAGCTTAAAACCTAATAACCATTGTATTTAACAAATGGTTAAGAATTTCTACCAAATTTTTTCATTGGTTTCACATTGTATAGTGGACTAAATTAACATTTTTAAAGTAACTACCTTACATTCAGTCCGAGAGAAATTTGTTTAACATCAGTTTTGGCTTTTCCAATATCTACGACGAATAAAAATAACTAGGAAGTATAAAAACAACCATTTTGGTTTCCAAAGCTTGTAAAAATACTATGTTTTACAATAAATCATGCAAATTTTGAATGGCCACCATTTTGTTTCAAATAAGTGTAAGACCAGTTAGAGGAAGCCTATAATTGTATATTTAACAAATATAAAGATTTTCGTTGAAATCTGAATTTTTTTATTTTATTTGCCTAAACAAAATTATATAACAAAACAGAATAAACAAAAATATGAGTGTTTTTTTTAAGTAAGTGACATTTTTAAATTAAAAACATACAAGTAATCTATTTTAAATAATTTTATTTTTACATGAAGGCCTATAACTTAATCTATTTTTCAGCATAATTTCCAACAATAATAAAGCACTTATCATATTGTACAATTATCTTTTTAATTTCATACTCATATAAATGTGCTGCCTGATTTAGTAACCACTGAAACACCTCACCTTCATCACTTCGTTGACCCCTAATCTTTTTTAAATGCATGTTTTAGTCACTGGGTACTAGACTGGAACTGTATTTAGGATGATCAAGTTGTTCCCAGTCAAAAGATGCAACAAGATCTTGAAATCGATTAGCCGCATGTGATCAGACATTATGTGCCATATTTTTTTGCTTTGAATTGCATGGCGCAGTTTAGTTGATCTTACAATAATTCATAGAATTTATTGTATCACCAGAAGACAAATAAATCCACAAGCAACACCTCCTTCCTATCCCAAAACCTAGTACACACGATTTTCCAGGCTGAAATTGTTTGTTTGACTTAAATTTTTTAGGTGGTGTTAAATGCCACCACGCCATGGATTATTATTGCTTCAATTCCGAAGTAACATAAGCCAAACATGTTTCGTTTCCTATGACAATTGGGTTTAAAAAATCACCATCAATAACAGCATATCGCTCAAGGAAAATCAACGTATTGGTTCAACATTTGATTTTGTGCACTTCAGTCAACATTTTTGGTATCTAACTGAGCACAACTTAATATAATTTAAGCATTCTGTCACAATTTCAAAAAGAGCACTTCTTGAAACTTGAGTGAACTTATTAGATAAAAAAGCATATGTTCTCTTGAAATTTTGTATCAACTTTATGCATTAAGTTTTCAGTAATGACAGAAGGTCACTCACTTAGACAGTCACCATAAAAATGCATATGGACATCGTTAATAACTCTAACCCATTTTTTTACCATTTCATCATTCATAATGTTTTCTCTATAAGTAAGAATTGCAGTAGTATAAATCAACCCCACCCTTTACCCTCTCTTCAACCCCTACGTATAATTCTACACCCTTAGCTCCGCCCTCACTCCAGATGTTGTGATTAATTCTCCCCCCTCTGGCCGTTCCCCATCATGCCCTGATTGGTTCTTCTGGTCGCACCCACTCGTGCGCTAGTTGGTTGCCCCCCTACGGATTGGTCGCTCACCCTAGGTGCGTCCTGATTGGTGCACCCCTCCAGATCGGTTCCCCTCGATCTCCGATTGGACGGCTTTGTGTGTGTAACCACCCCTCGCCATCCTGATTGGTCGCTCACACTCGTGTCCTGATTGGTTCACCCTGCTCGGTTCCCTTGCTCTCGTTGTCCTGTCTTGCGACCGTCGTCACCCGATCGGTGCGCCCGACTGACACCCCATCTCGCTGCCTGCGTCATATCACCCATCGGAGCTGAGGGAGGGTATCCCACTGTTTGTTTTATACGCAAGTCAACAGATAACATCGACAAACACGTAAAGTTTATGCTGTCCACACAATTGAACTTATTTTTGGTGGGCGATAAGAAAAAAGACACAACAATAATGTTTTGCTACAATAGACTATTTTATTGTGTATATATTCACTTGCAAACAGGTTTAAAGTCGTGCAATACAATGCTTCAACAGTGTCATTATTTGTTATGCGTGACTTCAGGCGAATCATCTTGCCACCAGTAACGACATGGTAGTACAATTTTTGTAAAACACAAAGACAAAAATCCTCTTAACATTGACTACAGTTGACCATGTCCTCAAACGTAAACCTCGTGCACATTTTCCTGCAGCATGCATATCCGTGGAACTTGGTTTTATAAATAGTGAGCCTCAAATTCCACTTCTGGGCCGATTTACACATTCAATGACAGAATAAAAAACAATTGCATGTTCTACATGTAAGACCGTCCTCTTGACAGTCGGGTGCCACGAAACATTTCAATTCGCAACAGTACGCATGCATGACAGGTGTCTAAATGCTGAAACAGGAACACGTAACCGTAGAAAACAGGCCAAATAAAAAGAAATGTGCTTAGTGTGAAAATACACGTATATTAAATTAATATAACAATTAGATAAACGAACAGTACAGATCAATATAAAAAAGGCAATGCTTGCGTGTGTTTGAATAACATTCAATTACAAAAAATGCTCGCGAGTGTACGAGTGTCATAAAATTCAAAAATACAGTTTACATGTCCCAAACAATCCAGGTCCTGAAGACAGGACATCTACTTAATTGTTCAGAGCAATCTGTGCATAGAATGTGCCCACACGGGAACAGCGCGTGTTCCTGGGATGGACCAAGACAAACAGGGCAACAAGCAGCAGGAGGTCATGCGTTGCATGTTGTACGGGGGCGACAGGAACACAGTGGGTTTGGGACATTCAAAGAAGTCAGTCCGTGTTGGTGCAGTCGACTGAAGCCTCTGCGTAGGTGTTGTAAAATTTGAAGTGTAACCATCCTTATAGATTACACGGTAAAACTCCTACTCACAAGCACCGGAGTGCGTGAGTACGCCATAACCAAATCCCATACGCACATCCGCATCCCGCGAATAAGGTTCCCGAGCACCTGACGTCCGACTGTAATTGAAGGTAGGTCGTCGTACGAATACATCCGGTTACAATGAAGACACTAAAAATAAAAAAATAATTAAAAAACTAGAAAACTATACGGAAAAGTCACACACACACACACACAAGAAATTTACTTACAGAAGTTCGTATTCTATGCCGTCGCTCAAACGCTAGTAAACGTTTTAGAAAATAAGGTGGCAAAAACACAGGGTGCTCCGCCCCCTATTGCCACTTGTCCCGATGTTTTGAGACGCATCCTCAAAAGATTGTGTCTCGTCCACAAAAACAGAAGTAGATGCTGTGGACGCTGTTGATGGAGTAGGCGATGCATTGTTTTAAATAAGAAAAAAAACCAGAATATAGAAAAAACGAGGACGGACGGACGGACGAGGAGAGATAGAGAGAGAGAGTTAAGAGTTACAAGTAGATATACTTACACGTGTTTCACTGTTATCCATGATGTACACAAGAGCACTGTGTCGTGTGATAACAAAGACAACCTATAAAAGAAGTAGTATGCATCGTCCTCCACGTGTAATTACTGACCCTCTTCTTCCCCTCTCTCACGAAAACCGCGGCTTAGTAGTTCATTAAACGTAAACAAGGAAATTAGCAACAAATCAATTACCTCTATAAATTGAAGTATAAAGTTGACTGACAGTACCTGATAAATAGCTATCATAGACCAGTCGACATTATATCGAAACTCCCTTATAAAACTCTCGGATAATTTTTGTTGCCAAGATATCGCTGTCCAGAAGACCTTGGAACCGTATTCACGTATAAAATCTTCCGACAATTCTTGACACGCAGAGACATACATCCAGTCGACCATGGAATCAAATTCCCTTATAAAATTGACGGATAATTTTTGATAACAACACACAGCCTCCCAGTCCACCTGCAACTGAAAGTCCCTTATGAAACTCTCAGAAAGCACTTGATACGTGCAAACAGCAGACCAGTCGACCCTATAATGAAATATTCTTAAAATTTTTTCCGAAAGACGCTGGAGTATACATACGGTTTTCCACTCTACCAGACTCAAATTCCCCAATAAATTCTTCCGAGTGATTGTGGCAAACACATAGCCTACTCCAGTTTAATTTATGTTTATAAGCACGTATACGGTTAATAGGGAGATAAAAACAAGATGACAAGTGACCCCATTCAGCCTCACTTAATAATTCGATCACATTTTCCAAAAGGCAATCCGCGTATAAAGTTAAAATTTCGTTTACAGCAAACTGATCGCCTCTGCGTTCAGCAACCAAAAATAGATGATCCATCTCATGTAATACATGAGGGCTAATGTTCATTCTAAGCTGAGATGGAGAGCGATTCGGATCAGGCATACTGCTGCAATAACAATATGCAAGATCCTGACCGACCTATACATATCAGGAACCAATATAGGCACGTTTTCAGAATCAATTTCGCTCCATTAAGAGACACCGAATTACCCGGTGAGTCCGATGAGGAAATAGAAATAGAGGAGCAACAAGTTCCTCTTGACCTACCCCACCAACACTACAGACAACCGCAAAGACAACAACAAAACCGACAACGACAACGACAACAACAAAGAAATAACACACATTAAACCTCCAAAAACATAGTCCATATAAAACGGCCTATCCCAAGGCCAATAAAGCATTTATTTATAGACATACGCGCTAACATAGTCCATATAAAACGGCCTATCCCAAGGCCAATAAAGCATTTATTTATAGACATACGCGCTCACACCCGAAAACTGTTAAGCCTATTTATTAGACATGCGCGCATGAACGGTTTATGAACGCATCAAACGCAATCCCTATTGAAACGGCTAGGCATAAACTGGTAATCTCTAATTTCGACGTCTTTGCCGGTGGTGGGGATAGCGATAAACATAATCGTCATAGCTCGCAGTGGCCAAACACAATACGCTATATTATTTGCGGTCCTTGAAACTGCGGCAAAACTAACGTATTCAATTTGCTTTTCGATCCAAACGGCTTGAGATTCACGAAAGTGTACGTATTTTCGAAATCACTACAGCAGCCGAAATACAAATTTTTAGAAAAGGTTTTCACAGCCGAAACGGGTATGGAGTACTTTCCTCATACAGATAATGAAAGTGTCATTGACTCTAGTGACTCCGAACCGGACACTGTGATGATTTTCGACGATACTGCGTGCGAAAAACACAATAATATACGTAAATACTTTACAATGGGACGTCACAACCGCATAGACTCGTTCTATCTAGGTCAAACGTACAGTAGAATACCGAAACAGCTAGTAAGAGACAACGCTAACTTGTTGATAGTTTTTAAACAAGACGATCTCAATTTGAGACACATCTACAACAATCACATGAATACGGACGTTACATTCTGTGTTTTCAAAGACATGTGCGCAGCTGCTTGGAAAGACAAACATGGGTTCCTGGTAATAGACAAAGATAGCGAAATAGAAGAGGATTCGACCGTATAGTAAAAGACCTACAATGAGAATATACAGTGAAATAGCCCTGTATGCAAAATGCGCTTCACGACGTCCAAAGTCCAATCTGGCGTGGAGTTAATTCTCCCCTAAATCACGTGTGTGCGTTGGTCCTTGGCGAGGGGCTTCTAAAAATGTGTGCTGTGCCTAGCAATGTGTGAAACGTTACAAAAAAATACAAAAATTGAAATTAAAGAAAAAGGAAAATGGGGAACTACAGTTTTGTTATGGAGTGGTAGTCACCGTAAGTAGCGATGGTTGGAGCTACTTTCTCAAGGGCCTTCTCCCTACTCCAAATTGTAATGTGGGCGAATATGACGGCTTCACCGCACAAGTTCGACGGTTCCAACCCCGTAAAACACAGAGGACAATCCAAGGTAAATTGTTTTATTTTATTGTGTGTTTATGTATTTGTGTGAGGTGCGAATAAGTTCAATTGTGTGGACAGCATAGACTTTATGTGTATGTCGATGTTATCTGTTCACTTACGTAAAAAACAAACAGTGGGATAACCTCCCTCAGCGCCGAGGGGTGATACGACGCAAGCAGCGAGATGAGGTGATAGTCGGGAGCACCGATCGGGTGACGAGGGTCACAAGACAGGGCAACGACGAGCAAGGGAACCGATCTGGAATGGGTGCACCAATCAGGACGCGTCGAGGGTGAGCGACCAATCCGAAGAGGTGCAACGGGGGGCAACCAACCAGCGCACGAGGGGGTGCGACTAGGAGAACAAATCAGGGCACGACGGGGTGCAGCCAGAGGGGGAGAACCAATCACAACACCCGGAGGGAGGGCGCGTGGGGATGAGGGCGGAGCTAAGGTGTAGAATTACACATAGGGGTTGAAGGGAGCGTAAAGGGTGGGGTTGATTTATACTACTGCTATTCCTACTTCCATACACTTCATGGATCTGCAGATAAACTTCAGCCATTTTCTTCACCTGCTTGCACAGTACACTGTTAAGCGAAATAGGACAAACATTATGTTTTTTAAAATGCTACTTCATGGAATATTACTTAATGTTATTATTACAGTTTATTCAGATATTTGCTATCATTTGTGTATATCACGAAATACACAACATTCCAAAAGTATGGATAAACTCTTGTTCTCAAGTGTCTAATTTAAAACCTTAACATAAGCCTACATGCCTAGGTCTATGTTAAAATACTAAAAACTAAGAAAAACCACTCAGAGCAAATCCCTGAGTGGTCAAACCAGAAATTAAACTAAAACTTTCTTGAGGTCAAGAAACTACAAGTCACCAAGAAAACAAAATATATAAGCTTAAAATAATATTAACTGAACAAAATCTATTCACTAAACAAATTTTGTTTTTGAATAAATTTCTTTCAACTTTCACTTTAAATTTAGCTCTTGTATTAAAATTGATGATCTATTTATATTATTACTGATAATTCATAAAATTTGTATTAATCATTCATAAATTATTAATGTTGTTTATTAGAACCGGTATCTCTTAGAATTACATACATATAAAACCATAACAAAACAACAAGATACCGAATTAACAAACTGCTTTAATTTGATAAATCATTGAATCAACTCGTCCCAATACAGTGACAACCTTAATTTCTACCTTTTGATTCAATTATATTTAACTGATATTGGCACATAACACATAATGATTCAAGACAAAGATACAAACATTTGATTACTATTACTAAATTTATTTAAATTTAACTAGGGACCCAAATTGATTCTATGGTCTCGATCGATCAAGCTTTGTTCAGGCTAATTTTGGAAAATAAATTAAATCAAATTAAAACAAACCGATATTAAGGAATACTCACTTTTGCTACTGAGGGGGAAATATGTAACTAAATCCTTAACAAATAACCTTAAAACTATCCCTAATCTAACAACATGAAATTATTATTTTATATCCACATTAAAATCAAATTTAAATTGTCCACAGGTTCTCAAGACTATCACACATATGACAATAGGTTCACAGTGAAATGATTTTAATCTTTGAAATGTCTTATTAAATTAATAATATCTATCGGGGGCTTAACGTGCTGGTCTCATTCAAACTTGTTTAAAATTTGAAAAAAATTTCTCTATCACGTATGTTTAAAATTTCATAATCCGATATTGAAAATGTTCACTCTATGTATTATTATTAAAAATCCTTTATTAGTTAAATAGGTATAATAAAGTCATGTCATTAAGATTTAATATGTTGGTTTTGTCTTAAACTGATTTAAAAACAAATTAAAATCAAAACTCGAAATCCATGTTGAAAATAATAAAATCAGATCTCACCCAATTTGTTTCCAAAATTTGTTGAAATTTGTTTTGAAACACACTCACTATCACTTTAATATATTGTTGTAGCTAATATTAATTGATATTGTCAAAGAACTTAATAAATTATCATTTTGAATCACAACTTTCGCACTTCGATATTGAAAGATGACTCGTGTTTTTCTCGCTTCTTCTTCTCCATGCCACACACTGTTCTTTTATATTAGATTACAAGCGTCCTTCCATTTTTTCTAGAAACTTCTTTTTTCGCTTTTTTTTATCAATTTCCATTTTTCTAGAAAAATCTGGTGCCTTTGATATCAGAAGTTGCATCAGGTTTCGTTTTAGCGAAATTAACTTTGTTACACCATTTTTCATCAAGATTGATTTATTTAATTATTTTATGATTTTTAAAGAATTGATTTTTCATTTATTTTGTATAATTTAAATTTTTGGATGCGTTGCTGGCAGTCCGGAATATAACGACGTACGAGTCGCGTGTGTAGCTTGGCCAAGCCGAATTTCATGGTGAATATTTTAAACGTGTAATTGTGATGTATGTTTTAATGTTTTCTTTGATTTTGTGATGACCACGACAAAGGGATTTAACATACTGTATAACAGCCTGAAGATGATACGATAGAGTTTCAAAACTGCGGTAGCCTTTATGAGGTGAGTGGATAGACCACTGACGGGAAGAATAGGTCATAATCCTAATTACTTGAATATGTGGTCTGGTGGCTATGTTACAATATACAAAATAGCTGACAAATAAGGTATCAGAAAAGAATGTGTACAAGAAAGTTTTATTAAATTACCAACTGATATTTATACCTGCCAACGCTGGGTGGATGAGGCCTATCTGACACGGTTATTGACACCTCTTGTCCCTCTCTTTCAATTTCCCTGCCTGGAATCCAGTAATAACTCTTTCTTTAACTGTTAAAATTTAAAATTATGTTTATTTTAAAATTTAAGTTCATTTTTAAAATTATGTAGCCTCAGAGGCCTTATTTCTACAATGGTTTGGCTGAGAGGGGTGTCTGTTTTTTTTATGTATAAAGCTTTAATTATTTTCTGTTTATTTTATTTATTTTCCATGTGTATTATTTTTGCCTCTTTCCAGTCAAATGTATGATTTTTTACCCATATATGTTCACTTTTAATTTATCTACTAGACTTAGTCATGTCTTCATTCAGACTTATGAATAGAGGTCTTTTTGTCTCATCTACATATAGCTTTATACATTCATATTTTATACTATGAAAACAGTTTTCGGTGTTCTCAATTCCTTTAATGTATTCCTTTTAATGTCTTTGGTGTCTTAAGTGCCCGAGTGGTGTATTAACTATTTTGTTTTGAAGGGATGGATGCTGTCTAACAGGCTTTTTTATATTAAAAGAAGTTCAGTTTTATATTTTCTAGCAACATTGTGTCATCACCTAAACAACACAGAAAGTGAATTACACAAACAACTTCCGCGTACTAACACCTAAACAATTACGCTAAAAATGCTCCAACTTCTTTACTGGCTTGGAACCAGTCTAAGCCTGCGAAACCTAGTTCTCTCCCGTCAACCAATACTCACTTCTGATTGGTTCGCAGTGCACTCATATCTCTGGACTATACTACACTAGATTAATTCATTTCTGCCCAGACATTACTGCTGGCATATCACTTCGCATCTCTTTTATATACAACAGCTTTACTTTGATTAGCGCATTTTTTCTATAGTTTTAACAATAGAATTCCAAGAAATTGTAGTTTTCGCCCTAATTTCAAGTATTAATACAGGTCGAAAATCTTTGTTCGGCAGAATGTCGAAGAGGCCCACCCACCAAAGAACAACTGCATGCAGCCTAACAACACCCGGAATAACTATACAAGACAGCACAACTTGCTCGGGAGGAAACAGGAGGAATCTGACCAACTCTAAACAAGAAGCAAATTTCTTTCACCATTCTTCACCAGCCTGTGGCCGACCTGGTAAACAACTGGATTTCTATTTCTCCCGAAGACTACAACAATCGCTATTCTTTTCCCATAATCTGAGCACATAACGGATTGTCATAAATGCTTAAGGTTTTTTACTTTCTTTAAACTTTTTCTTAGTATTACCCTAAGCTTTAATACATTTTGAAATTGCGAACTGAGGATATTCATTGAACAACAGGTTGTTTTCAACGTGATTAAGCTCTCAGTTTAGATCATTTTTATCAGAACAAATATTATTAGCTCTGTTGGGTAAGGAATGAACTATTTATTCTTTAACCGAATTAAGATGAGTAGAGAGAGTAACAGTTTATATACCAATCCGTGTGTCTTTCTATAAATTTAGGTTTAAGAACAACCGTATTTCTTTCAACACACACATCTATTATATTATACAATTTTTTCCATGGTTAAGAAGATGAAATCAAGTGTTATTAACCAACATGAAAAATTATCTAAGCTATTGAATTTATAAGACAAAAGTCCTTCTCAAATCCAACTCCAGAGTCCTCAAATGTTAGCAAAGATAATACTCACTCTGCTACTCAGTGCCATATATATTTGATCATTTAATTGAAAATAATTGTATTTTGCATATGATTTAAGGAGATTCACAATAATTTTTATAGGGATGTTGGTTTTTTAAGGTTGTTGTCTTTTAAGCCTATTTTCAATTATATTTAAAGTTCCCTGAACTGGTAAATTAGTAAAAACATTCTCAATATCAAAACTAATTAACCTGTCCTCATAAATTACAAATATCAACCTAAATTTAAGTAACTTGTAAATTTAAAAAGGCTGATGTTTTAGTAGTTAAAGAAGAAGGGGTCATTAGAAGCTATTAAATTGACTGGTAAATTGAGAAAGAGGAACAGCAGGTGTTAATGACATTGTTCAGGCAATGTTCTCTTTTACTTCATATACACAAATGATAGCAAATTAATTTCCAGAGATTTAACTTATATGCTAAAAATTTGGATAAATTTTATTAAGAATGAGTTTTATCTTACAGGATTTTTTTTGCACATTGTTCATCATTCACTCAAAATAGGCCTAATTGAAATTAGTGTGCTGAGTTATTGTTATAACAGAAAAAATAGATAATTAAAACAAAACTGTAATCAGTATATTTATTATTAGTAGCCCTACCTATTTAATATGTTGAATGTTATTTAACATACAACATAATTGTAATTTATAAAATTTATCACCTAACCTAAACAAACAATTTCATAATTTTATAAAATCAGTATCTATAAACTATGATGTCCAATATGATCTATTTTTGTTGATTAATAAAATTTATATCGTATATACCAACTCTAACTTGTACTCTTATTTGTTAAACTTTATAAAAATATTCCACAAAATCTAATATTCTAAAATACTTACAGCAATTATTATATTTGGAGTATTTCCACATCTTGAAAACACTTCTAATCTCGAAACGCTTTCTTCGTTTCCAACAATATCTTGAAAAGTTAAAGGACGGTACTTTTCAATCCTATAAACGATGTTATTTTTAGACAGTTTTTAAAGTTAATTAATTAGGATTAAGAAATATTACCACCTTAACTATTATCATCCTAATAAATTTTTATATATTATCGACAAGATTATAAACAAATTAAATTACATTGGTATATATACTGTAAAATTTGAATAATTTAGCAAAGAAACTAACCAAAGAATTCAAATTATCTAAATACAGTATTTAAATTTAAAAAAAAGATACTGTAAGCCAATATATAACTTTAAATTAAATATAAAAATACTCTATGATTTTCATATGGTAAAGTATTTATTTTATTACGATAACATTTTTGCGCTCTTTTAGTAAGTTGGAAAAAATTTTCCATTTTCAGGGTAATTGTTTATTAAATGGGAATTCACCCGTAAATTTGTACTAGCTAAACAAATGGCTTTGTTTTTTATTATTATAGAACACACATTAATATAGGGTTGGAAAGTATACAGGTATATTTTATTTTTTAATTATTATTATTTATTTATATTAATATATTAAGAAGGTATACCTTCTTAAATGCCGTCTGGATAGTTGTTTAAAAGTTGCATGGAAATAGCAGTCAAGCACTGATCAGCGGTTTCTGACCAACCGCTAAGTTCTGCTACTGTTGATGTAAGAGTATTCAGTGGTCAGGGAACATGTACCTAAATAAAAATTCAGCTAGATGGCTTACAAAATATTCGTGATTTCTATTTTTTTGAGAAATTTTTGCAATTCCACCACCCTGGCGCCTGCGTCTCCGATTTCGACACAAGCGTCGGTCATCAGTTGTCGAGCCCTGAGAGTCTGTCATTTACAGACGTAGTCTTGACGGCTTGGAAATCAGTGTCTTTGTCTGCATGCACTTTGCCTACTACGAGAGAGCACGGTAGGCACAAGGAGTCGGGTGTTTTTAATCACCACGATTCCCCTCCTACTGTGGCACTCTTCGGCAAAATTATTGTAAAGTCCTGGTCTCACACGTCCGCGACCAAATGGAACTTTAACTTTAGTGCACTCTACTTTGAACGTGTCGCTGGATGTAAAGGTTTCGGTATTACTCTGTATTATCCCCCCGAAAATTTTCCAGAGTATTTCGGCTGTTATTTCTGAAGCAGGCCTAAACGCTACACATCCAGGGTCTCAATTTTTAAAATTTAAACTAGTTAGTGTGAACCCCAGATGGTCTTGTTCGGACGTCTCCTTAGTCATTGCCTCTACAATTTCAGTCAAACCATTTTTGATCCATTCAATTTCGTCCTCACCTTTGGGCGGTAGACTGAACTTGAAGGTAACTTTTGTTCCGTGTAACCTGAACTTTTTCACGTAGGTTTTCACTTTCGATACGATGTACACGGACATTTTGCTACTGGCTACTAAAAAAGTGTATTTTAGAATGAATATTACCAATCTAATTTTTTTTTTTTTTTGGTGTTTAATGTCTGACTATTGTGCACACTTGGGCTAATGCAGACGATGGGATGATTTATAGCGTATGAAAATGCAAAGCCCTTGCTGGGAATCGAACCCGGGTCCTCAGAGTGAAAGCCTAGTATGCTATCTACTAGGCCACCGAGGCGGCTTTTTGTGATTTCTAAACCACAGTACTAAGTTAGATTAGTAGGTTATCAAGACTAGCATAACAACAAAATTTACATGATATGCATAAAGTAAAGTACGTTTTTATCTAGCCCTAAACATGATCTGGACAAATAATGCTCGACTGTGCACCCAGTTATTGCCAATGAGAACACTGTTTACCTGATTCAACTTGCCTTTCCAGGCTTTCAATATTACCTAAAATAACATGAAATGTGTTGCTACCAGAATTTTAAAGTTAGTTTTTTCTAATTTTTAAAAATATGCTAGGTTCTTTGCTGTAAATTTTTGCCCATAAACCATACTTTTGTCATAATTATAAACAGTAGGTTATATCAAACACTATGCCTAATAATATGCCTAAAAATATTTACCATGGGAGGCTGTGAAGTTTAGAATTGGTTTTAGCTCCCGTCTTTGCATTTGTTGAGCTTCCCTCTCCAACTATTTCACATTCCATTTCCACATCAGAAGTCATGATTAGAAGTTTATGTTATTTATTTGGAAACCAGGTTTCTACTGGGATGTTTCCTCAAGGAATTTAAAATATAGATAAACTACTTCTAGTTAATTATTAGACAACTTAAAAAACCTAACCACAAATCTGAATTTATAACTATTTATCATGTACTAGATAAAATAACAAATTGTTTACTTAAAAATAAGTAAAAGTAAAATACTACTACAGCACTACTATTTAGATTTGGAAACCGTAACCATAACCAGAACAACTGAGCTAGAACGCTGGAGTTGACTAAATTTTCCCGCTAAAATAAAAACAACAGCTGTTTTAAGTCCAATAGATCAAAACAGCAATTACTGACTAATTTGGTATGCTATCTATATAGCATACTATATATATATCTATATATATATTCCTAAAATACCTATGTATTTTATTTTTTTGAATAAATATTCATTCTAAGTTCAGGCTACGTAACACACAAAAATATTAATACTGTATTTGTGCTACATGCATTGTGTACATATTGTACATGTATATGCATGTATTTGTGTACATATTGTTGTACATGTTATATTGTGTTACATGTTATTTATGTAGAGGATATATTTGAAACTTTTGAGTTTACAGACAATTCTGTTCTTATACTACAACAGAACAAAGGCAATGATGCAAATACTATATTGCGATTTGAGTGTGCATGCGAATGTCTACCATAACGCGGTAGAATCGATCAGTATAAATTCAACATTAAATGAAGACAGTTAACACTTTTTCTCAAAAGCGAATGTGCTAGCAATTCATCAAATTTTACTAATAGCAAAAAGGATTTATTCAGCACTGAAGATTCATAGTTTATACATTAACTTCGGTTGATTCTTAATTTTGCACTTTGATGCCAATACTGCTAGCCATTCTTCACTTTCAGTCAACTCAGAATATTTAAGACTTGACGGTTCTTAGAAGTTGAAGTCAGCCCGTCACTGATTGGCCTCTTACGTTTTTCTGTCAGCTCATGTGTTTAATAATTTTTTTATTAATTTTAAAATCATTCATAAATTTTAAATGAAAAAATATAACATTATAATAGTTGATAAAGCACAGATCTTTTTTTACTTCTAGGTATATTATGTACTTTTTATAAAAATATTTAATAATGAAAAACAGAGAAAACACTACACTAGTGTTTTAGATTGACACTAGAAAGTTGAGTGCAGCAGACAGAGTACACTTTAATTTGCCTTGAGCTGATTGGAGGAGATAAAGCAGGAATCACTTAAATGAAAAATTTCCTAATAGATTACAGCACAATCTAAACAACTAAATTAATATAAAAGCGTATCATTGTGTTTGACCAGTTCTGCTGGCTATCCATACCATTGAAAATTTTTAATTTGGTCAGTACTACTGACAATCTGATCTGAGAGAAACATAAATTGTGCAAAAACTTTGTCCTATCAAGGAAATGACTGTGGCCAGTAGAACTGACCATCTGATCCTAGAGGATTTATTTTAAAAACCACTACTGAGTGCAAAGGGTTAAAAGATTTAATATAGGTGAAACACATATGATGCAACAAAAAAATTAACAGTCGTCAAATCTTTTTATTGTCAACAATATTGATCAAATGTGAAATGTTTGTTTAATTAGTTCATTACTGTTGAGTCAACCATGATCATCAAAGATTATTTTATTTTAAAATGAGCAGTAATATCTACATCAACATCATTAAATTTATTCAAGTAATTAATTTTGTAAGTGACATTAATTGTTATTATTATTTAAGCTACATTTTCAATAAATTATAAATACATTAAATTCATAAGCTCGCCAACTAAGATTTGTTCTCATTCAGTTTTTGATTGCAAGAAATACTAAGCCACTCATAATTCATTGTCAAATTAAAGATTTTTATGGCGAAAATGTAATGAGTATGGCATTCTGTTGCTGCAATCAGTGAAAAGGCAATGAATTAGGAAGACTAGCGTTCACATGTGAATTGCTGACAGCAGCGCTACAGTAGCAGTAGAACAAAATGGTACTTACTTTCTGCACATGCCTCTTAAATAAGTTATTTTCAAGTAAGTTCATTTTTTTTATAACATTGAACAACTGTTGAATTGTGTGTTACAAATGAATTTTGATTTCAAATTTATTTTATTTACAATTACTGCGTGTATGTAAATAAAATGTATAATTTTTTAAAAATCCTTTACTTATTATTACCTGTAAGCTAAATATTTAAGTTACTTAATTTATAGGGGGGTCTTTGAATATTGTATAAGCCACTTGCTTAGTGAATCAATGACAGTTATATAAACCTGCAAAATTTGTTACAGTTCTGGAAAAAATACCTGACTTAATTCAAAAGAAATTATTTTAATACATTTTCACGAAAAAAATATTGTTACCCCAACCATTAAATAGAGCTAATCTTAAGTAAATTAGCTGTGACCCAGAAAGTTGAGGTGTCTGGTGTCAGTAAAATTTACAAGTTATTTTTTGTGAAAAGTAGCATGGACCACAAAGGAGTCTGTTGAGAGGAACAAGCCCCCAAAAGTTATATTACAGAAGATTTGGCAAAAATTGAAACAAAACATAGATTTACTTAAAATCAGTTCTAATTATTTTGATAAATTAGTTAAAATAATAAAAATTAACATGTGAGTCACCATCTCCCTAAAAAAATTTGGAATGAAAGATGCTAAAGAAAAACTAGAAAATTGATATGTGGAAAATGATCTACAGATTTTCCTCAAACGAGAAGATTCAAAATTTAAGACAGTTTACCAAATTTTAGATAAAAGACATTAGGGTTCAGGAGTAAGTTGAAAAAAACCATGGCCACCACTGAATTTGTGGTTTGATTACATTTTGGTTTTAATTTTTTTTTCATGACTACTTTCTTTTCTTACAAATTTTGAATACCTAGTATACTAGGGTATACCAATCAAAATCTCTAGTTGGTTTGAGAAATTATGTTTCATAGACTTTCATATTGCAGATTTGTTTACGAGTATATATAGTTTTGGAACCAGTTTTTTTATAATGCCAATGCTATGTTTTTTTATAATGCTGTTATGTTTTACATATACATATACTGTTACACATTTTCAAGATGGTTAATACAGTTTGTCATACCATTATTTATTTATTAAAGAAAATATTAACTTTTTAAATATTATTTTTTGGTATAGTTACAGAAGTCCTCTTCAAATGAAATGTAGCATAAAACAAACTTCTTATGGCCTATTATCAGCTTTATCTTCAAATTAATGATTAGTAAATACTGACCCATGAACCCATTTAGTTGCGTCATACAAATAATAAATGTAAATATATTTGATTAGTAGAAAATACTAAACATGAATGGCAACAGTTAATTTAACTTCTTTTTAGAAAATTTCAATATAAAACGTTTACTATAGAAAGTTGATTACTGGGTCTTTTGCCAGAAGCTCCCAAACTGGAAGTTAGAGGTAATAGCTAGCTACACAATTTGGGTATAAACAGACAAAACAGATCGAAATCATTGAGCTGATTTTGTGAAAATTGAGTTCAGATTTATTATTAAAAGGTTTTTTATAGATAAAAAGGGCCTAAAATTAATTTTATGAAGAATAAAAAAATAATCTCAAAATACAGGTCATTTACACGTTACGCGTACAGATATAAATGTAAATTAACACGTTAAGACTGACATTCCCTAGATAAGAAAATAAATAAAATTGATTCAACATATCATTTCTTTGCAAAAATACACATACTTTCAAAATATCAATAAAATAGAAATAAATAAAAATATTTTTTTTAATTTAAAAAAAAGAGTAAATTAAATGGTACACTAATAAATTACTTAATTATTTATATATTTTACTCAAACTAACAATTTCTTTACATTTCAACTACAAACCATATTTTTAATTAAAATTAACATTTATGTATATACTGAACATATAAAATAAATGTACACTATAATTATACTTTTATCCCCATATGACTGATTTATGAAAAATTATACGAGTCCTTAAACAACAACTTAGTACACATTTAACAACAGCTGAATAATTAGCACATGAGTTAAACCTATTTGCAGAAATTACTTTTTACATATTACATTTTACTATTTTATCATCCTTCCTAACACTTCATAACAATAGAAATAAGTACATTTATATAGGATTCTCTACAGCCATTTCGGTGGCCTAGTTGATAGCGTACTGGGCTTTCACCCCGAGGACCCGGGTTCGATTCCCGGCCAGGGCTTGGCATTTTCATACGCTATAAATCATTCCATCGTCTTCACGTGTGCATCATCCATCATAAAAATTAGCTCACGTGT
This sequence comes from Callitettix versicolor, assembly GCA_022606455.1. Taxonomy (NCBI): domain Eukaryota; kingdom Metazoa; phylum Arthropoda; class Insecta; order Hemiptera; family Cercopidae; genus Callitettix; species Callitettix versicolor. The sequence continues at coordinate 51,792,805 of CM040188.1, read as the reverse complement.
ATACAACAGTCAAACGTTAAACACAAAAAAAAAAAAAAAAAAAATAGAACCAAATATGTATCATAAGCTATTGTAAAACAAATTTTGGAAATATATTTTTTAAACTTAAAAATAATCTCAAAGCTCCATTACCTCATATGTATTGAGGAAGTAAATATTCAATGACACATTTAGAAAAAGCCATTTTTATTTTTCAATAGTAAATAAATATGAACAAAACTTTGCACTATTTAAAATGTTGTTAAATAATAATAAATTTTCATTTTATCTACTTTTATAATTAACATTTTTACTTTTACAATTTAATACATATCATAAATTTAAGATAGATTTGAACTATTACAGTAAACAACTAACAAAAATAATAAATTAAACAAGAAATTATTGAAAGCTCAATAAAATAAAACAAACTGTAAAATTAATTTTTAACTTTATAACAAATTTTACTAGTTTGTTCTTATTTTAACAACCATGAAAAAATAATACTTATAAACTCCACAGCATTCTAATTCCATTAGCAAGGCCAACATCATTGAAAATAAAGTTGAGCAGACCAGCCAACGTTGCCATCGACAGCACGTACACTAACATTACTGAAATTTTTGGAACAACAGGTCCAAAAATTACGGGTCGAACGTAATCTACAACAATGGCTTCGATTCCCCTGAAACCAAACAGAATTTTGTTAGTCATTTTGTGTTGACATTAATCTACAAGAAAGTATAGGTTTGAATGAAGAAATTAAATATGCAAAGAGTTACAACAAAATTTTAAAAAATGCTTGTTTAAATGATCAAAATCAGAAGAGAAATAATTGCGGTACGCAGCTGTCTTGCTAGAGTGATGAAAGCGGATTTTCAAAAGTATTTTTCTTTATCTTAACCTCTTTGAAATTCTGATTTCACCATCACAATCATAATTAAAACATGGAAACATCAGAATTTGAATCTTTCAAATTACAATCAAAAAATGAAAACGAACCCTGATGGTGTCAAAAATCTTTCTTCATTTCAACAGATTTTAGAAAATCAAAAATGCTAATTTATGCAGTTTTTAGTACTGATTGATAATAAAATTTAATTTTCAAAAAAATTTAAGACAAAATGTATGAATTTTTAAAGATATAAAATTACTGCCATTTTCAAACTCTGAAGAAATTTTGCTGGTTTACTTATCCAAGCTATTATTATAATCAATTTTTGTGCCAAAAAGTTGCAAATGTAAATTTGCTAAAACACACACACATTTTATTAACCCTCAAAAAGTGATCTAGATGTCAGGATCGGTGCTCATTTGAAGATCCTAGGTTTGAGTTTTACTACGATGGCCGCTCTAATAGTTCATGTTTCCAAGTTTGAAATTCACTAATTATTTTACGTGGTAAAAAAATGTGAATAAACCTGATAAAAAAGTTGAATTAAAACACATTATATATATATATATATATATATATATATATATATATATATATATATATATATATATATATACTTCCTTTTCCAATGGTTCTAATCTTGGCTAATAAAGTTTACGGAAGTCCCTTCATCCTTGCTTCTCTCTATCCAGACCCTTGGTGGTCAGTAGATGATCCCTGTCTATAATTACACATACTTGTGAACAAATTGAGCAGAGGTTAGTAAATTCATTTTGTAGTAATGTCAGCAAGACAGTCATGACCAACAGTTAGTCGGACATTTGCTACAGATTCCTTTTGAAGAAAGCATATTATTTTCTTTAAAAAGCTCAAAAGGATAAGATTTGTTGTTCAGTTTTTATTTCATCCACAAATTTCTTCTGCAAAGATGATTTTAGCTTTGTTATAGTTGCTTGCTACTATAATCGCGAACGTAAAGCACTCAGCTTCAACCGCTCAAATGACTACTTAAGCATGAAAAATATCGAAACTTGCCAGTTTCAAGACGATGTTTTGACGTTTTTTTATCACTTAGGGGCCTACGCCCACCTATTCATACATAAAAAAAATATATTTTTTTATTTTAAGACAAAAAGCACATTTAGGCTATTATCGCCTCCCTAAATGTAAGTATGAGTGTAAAGTGTTAAAGTCATAAGTGTAGTGTTGTAAGTGTAAGTGTGTGTTAGACTCGGTTACAGCAAGGGACGTCTAAATACTCTCAATAGGTGCAGCTAGTCTGCACCCCCTGCGGGGAGGAAACTCTTTTATCATGAGCTTCAAATGTAAGTTTGTTATCTAAAGTGATTCCAAGATATGTTGTCTCTGTGATTTTCTGGATGTTTTTGTTGTGAAATCTTAAACTGATATTTTTTGGTCTTGGTTTTAAGTGAGAAGAGCTCATTTATTATTTTTATAATGTTTATTATGGATATTATTTTCATTAATATCCATATTATTAGTCCCACCACTCTACTATATCCTTTAGGGGCTCATTAAGTTCTCTCTCCATAAAGTCAAAAATTATATTTTCTCTACTGTTTGCCTCAATTCACACGACCAAATCATCAGCACACACTGGACTCAGAACCACCCCTTGAGGTAATCCTGTCTTAATTTGCCTGTATTGAGAATCCATGGTTCTCATCTTGTTCATATCACATGCTGTTAAAAATTTTAAACAGAAAAATGTTTCTAACTACTTGATAATTAATTAGTTTTCTAAGAAGTTTGACTCTCCATATTGTAGCATAAATACTCCTGAAGTTTGCCATCACTAATTCTCCCTTGTTAAAAGAATCCTTACTGTTTTGAGTCAATCTTGCAACCTGATACGTTGTATAATTTGGCTGAAATCTGGCTTGATCTGGATAGAGCAGTTTATTTCTTTCATAGCAGTACCAGAGTCACGTTGCCTCATCCTTTTTGTAGTCATAGCCAACACTGAGGTTAATGAATTTGATCTTACTTTGATCAACTTCATTTCATTAATTTTGGGAAAATTCAAAATTTGTTTCTTCTTAGGGTTTTTTTGACCAAAAATGGATTCAAAACATTTTTTTGGAATTAAAAAGTGAAAACAATATATGGACAAACTAAACAGGCCAAATTCCTTCAAATTTTTCAATAAATTCTTTAGCCTACAGTGACATGAACATCCACACAGACAGATAAACAACCACCTACACACCCGTTTTTTGGAATTATGTGAAATGAAGATGGGATATATCCATAAAAATCTTGAGATTTATACACTTTGTAGAGTAAATATTTATTTTTCATTTGAAGGATTTGATTGTTAATATATTAACATAATGTCTACATTAGATTATTATACTACTGTATGTGCATATAATTAAATTGATCTAGATTAAATTTTTTTTTTTTTTAACGTCCGACTATTGTACACACTTGGGCTAATACAGACGATGGGATGATTTATAGCGTATGAAAATGCCACGCCCTGGCCGGGAATCGAACCCGAGTCCTCAGGGTGAAAGCCCAGTACGCTATCAACTAGGCCACCAAGGCGGCTAGCTCTAGATTTAAGAAACATAATCTTTCGATGAAATTTTAAAAAAATATTTTTTCAATCATTCGCCATTCATTAAAAATGGCTAAATAATTTTTAATATTTCTTATTGTATTTTGAAATGTCCTAAATAATTACCAATGCATATGCATGACAACTGAGAGTGCCATAAGGATATCAAGTGGTTGACAGGGCACTAACAAAGCAGTTGGCAAAATGCCTAAAAGGCCGAGAGATAAGAAACGTTCTGCTGTCCATAATTTAGAATGGTCTCCATGTGCTGACTGGCAAACAGTTGTAGTGGAAAAGTGTTTCACAGCTGATACCTAGAAATAAACAATTAAACAATCATCTGAAATTTGGTGCCATAATTATAAACTAATATAAGACAAATAAACATTAAAGATAGAATCCAGCGATTTTAAACAATATTTTACTGAAATATACCAACAGAATCCTTACGTATATACAAGGAGTCAAATCAACAACGTCGTGGATCGCACAAGTCAGAATAGACCTACATGACGCAGAAATAGACTCAACAGACGTTGAAGACAGGCCCACATACAGGAGAAAGATGCTCGGTTGGAAGTCCCAGAGAATGAAATCCCAAAGAGAGCAGGCGGATTTCAATAATGGATGGAGGAGTGGAAGAGGATCCATGGGGACAGGATGAGGGAGGTGTGGAGGATTAGAAGGAACAAGACATGAGTCGGAGTGCTTTGCGTGATCCAACAGGGTCTATATGCAAATAATAATAATATATGTGTGTGTGTGTGTGTGTGTGTGTGTGTGTGTGTGTGTGTGAGAGAGAGTGCATATTATTTGTTGAAGTAAATTATTTCTTAATAGAATTTGTTAGAAGTAGAACAATATATATTATATTGTTCTTGTTAAGAAGATTCTATTATTTTTGTTGTGAAATTAACAACAAAGCAATGAACATGAATTGATTATGAATGTTTAATGAATATGAATTTAATAATATTCTTAACAATAATCTTAAGATCCATGATCATAACAAGATTCATAATAATTTTCAATAAATGGTCCTTTATATAAGAATAGGAAACATTCCAACAATTTTACAGAACACCTTTTTGTGTTGACAGCTAGCTCATTGGAAATAACAAATGTTTAAATAGATTTCACTGAGTTGTATTTTGTTTAGAAGTAGTGCATCAAAATTTTGGAGCAGGTCTATTTCAACAAAATAAAGGGAAGCTGTTATGAACATAGATTCTACACCCTTCATTTACAGAAACATAATGACAAGAAGTCCAATAAATGGATGTTGATCAAATAAATTTTCCATTTAAACTTGTTACTAGAAAAACTCAAGCACTAATTTTTTCCTCTACTTTCTTTAGATGACTGAACTTCAATTTCTTTATGGTTGTGCATATATGTCATATTAAAAACATTATTATACAGTAATTGAAAATAACATTAATACAGTAACAGTAAATTGCTATGTGAATGAGTCTTTACATTGTACCTCATACCATACATTCCTTCTGGGAATCGTTAAGGGAAATGTGTCTAGATTCAAGAGCAGATGTACGCACCCCCACGCGGTGCAGAGAGGTAACAGATGAAGCTTACTTGTCAAAAGGTATAGAATCAATACGGCTAAAGTGAAGATAAGATCCCTCTCCCAGGCTAAGATGGAACAGCCTATGCTGATGGCTGCATGGCTAAGGGGGAACTTAGCTTTTAGTATGGGAACTCTGGATACGACGCGCAATTTAGCTTTACTCTAGTTTCAATTTAGCCTTACCTACATATGCTGTGCTCTGTATGGATGGACACTTTTCTTTCCCACGCTATTCGTGGGACCTTTAAAGGAAACTAAACGAACTATAATTCACAAAACTCAAAACCCTGGGGTATTTGCAGAAACGGACGTGGGTGGTGAGAATTGGATAAGGAGGAAATGGGTTGTACTAAATCCTGTAGAATCCACCAGTTGTGAATTGCAGCAGAATGTGTGATTGATGTGCAAACCCATTCGATCTGTGATAGATGTTTCACTCCACAGAAGGATGAGAATAGTTCAAGTTAATCTACATCATAATAAGGCCGCAACTGTTGTTTTTCGGAAGATGTTTGAACAGCGAGAAGCTGACATTGCTCTAATACAAGAACCTTGGGTGATGGGAGGCAGAATAGCAGGATGGGGTATAATTGGAAGTAAGTTGGTTAACAGGTCAGCCACTAGGCCTAGGACATCCATAGTTGTAAGGAATAATATTGAGATACTAATGTTGTTTTCATTATGTTACAGGGCTTGCACAGTAATCAGTGCTAATTTATACGTGGGATCTATAGTAGAAGAACAGCTGTACTGACCTCTGCATACTTCCCATATGAGGATATGGACTGATTCCCACCCATCAGCTTTTGAAAGGTGGTGGAGCACTGTAGTGGTGGGGATGTTGAGCAACTTACTGAAGCTATGTTAATGCACATCACTCAGTGTAGGGGAGCAGTTACACAAACAAGAGAGGTGAAAAATTGCTTTCCTTTATCGTAACATCTAAGCTTTGTATTCTTAATAAAGGTGATACACCGACCTTTGTATCAAAGGCAAGAAGTGAAGTTTTAGATCTTCCTCTGGGGACCAATGGCATTTTCACCATGCTGGAAAGGTGGTACGTGTCTAAAGAGCCTTCTTTGTCAGATCATAGTCATGGATCTCAGAGCAGTGGACAGATCAGTAGAAACATATTGAAATCCCAGGAATACCAGATGGGGGTCTACGAAGAGAAAGTTAAGGCTAACCTCCAGGATCTTGGGAGGCCAATAGGTAATTCACATGAATTACAGTACACAGCTGATAGATTTGTGAAGATAGTTGTGGACTCTTTTTGTGAGAATTTCCCTCTTGCGAGGAGGGTAATGGGACGTGAAGTAGTGGACTCTGGCACTGCCTCAGCAAAGAGGGCTGGTTAGAAGGCTGTTTAACATAGCCAAACATTACGGTAAGTGGCATACAGGTGACCGAGCATAATACTGCTTTAAAAAGGTCAAGAAGGGATTCATGGAAGAACTGTGAGGAGGTTGAGTGCACTTATCGGGGAGCACGACTTCACAAAGTCCTGGCCTCAGATCCATTGAACCACATGGAGACCCTTATAGGTTCTAATGGGGAGTACACAACAACTGAGGAGGACACTCTAGAAGTCCTACTCAAGGAATACTGTCCCGACTCAAAGGTCAGGAATGTAGGAAGGGAGCCAGTGTCAGATATTCCCTATAGGAAATCTAGTAGGGGGGACTGGAGTATTGAAAAAAAGATTGAGCATTTGGATAAGGTGAAATGGGCACCTTAAAGGCACCTTTCAGTCATTCAAATCACCAGGTCCTGACGGAATATGTCCGGCTCTTTTTCAGCAAGGAGGAGAGTCTATTGCTCTTATCCTGTGCAGATTATACCAGGCTAGCATAGCCACCAGGTATTTACCCCTGGGATGGAAAGTGGCCCATGTAGTGTTTATTCCAAAGTTAGGGAAAATATCTTATGCTGACCCTAAGGCTTATAAACCTATCACTCTGACTTTGTTCATTCTGAAGGCTTTAGAGAAACTGGTAGAGAGACATGTTAGAGGGGTCATGATTCCTCTTCATGTCAGTCAGTATGCCTACCAGTCAGGAAAAGAGTGTGAGAGTGCACTTCATAATTTGGTTCACAGATTGAAAAGGATTCTAGAGACCAAAAAATATACCCTCAATGTCTTTCTAGACAATGAGGGGGCTTTTGATAATGCCTCCCATTCTTCGATGCTTCATGCCCTGTCACGCTGCAGCATTGATAATTGTGTGTGTGTGTGTGTGTGTGTGTGTGTGTGTGTGTGTGTGTGTGTGTGTGTGTGTGTGTGTGCGCGTGTGTGTGTGTGTGTGTGTGTGTGTGTGTGTGCGCGCGCGCGTGTGCGTGACTGGGTGGGGGACATGCTGAGAGGGAGGACAGTTGTGGCTAAAGCCATAGGAGAAGAGGTGGAGGTGGAGGTTGTCAGGGGCTGTCCACAGGGGGCAGTTTCATTCCCTCTCTTATGGAACCTGAAGGTGGACTCACTCTTGGATCTTATCTCTTTGGAGCACATCCAAGGATATGCAGATGATGCTTATCCGCGGTAGGCATGGTAATACAGTGGTAAATCTCATGAAGAAAGTCCTATCATTAGTGGAAACCTGGTGTTGGTAGAACCTAGGGGTTAACCCCAGAAAAACAATTCTTGTTCCTTTTACTAGGAAGAGGATCACCCCATACTTAGGAGGGCTTAAGCTCTATTGGGAGACAATCCCTGTTGCGAATGAGGTGAAGTAACTGGGCTTGGTGGACACCAAGTTAACCTGGAATGCTCACCTTGGGCGTATCATGGGGAAAGCCAACAATTCTTGAAAGCAGTTAGAAGAATGGTTAGCAAACATGGCGGCTGAGACCAGACATGATGACATACATCTACACTAGGATCATTAGACCTATGGTGTGCTATGGTGTTGTGGTGTGGTAGATTATGGCTGAGCAGAGGGAGGACAGAGAGACACTGACCAAAATTCAGAGGCTGGCGTGCCTGTACATTACCAATTCTATGAACACGACGCCGACAGCGGCTATGGAGATCGTTCTTGGCATCCCCCATTGACATTTAAATCATGGGGGAGGCACATAAAGCAGCATATAGACTGTAAGTAGGTAGGTGTCTGGCTATCCTCAACATTGGGGCATGCTAGAATCACAGAAAAGATCAGTGATCCAATTCTAATGATGGGGACTGATTAGATGGTCAAACGACAAATGGTCTCTAGACCCTTTGATGTCAAGTTGACGTCTGAGAGTGGAGATCATGTGTTGGAAAAATCTGGAGACATAGTTCCATATATACAGATAGCTTCAAAACAATGACAGGCACTGATGCTGGAGTGTACGACCTGAGATAGAGATTATTACCCTGTCTTCTGAAAGTTATTACCCTCGGACAGCATATTTAAATATTTATTTATTCTTTATTTTTCTAAATACCGTACCAGTGAAAAGTGAGAGAATTTACAGTTTTGTATTAGAGAATTTCACTTTTAAAATTATTTTATTGAAATTAAATATGACTTCTTTGATCTTCCAATTTAACTCTTAAGAGCAAAAACCATATTTCAGTCTCTCGCCTTAAAAGAAAGTAGGATAATTAAGATGAGTAAATGGCAAGGGCTGTAGTACTAAATATAGTGATAAACAAAAATTATGAAATATGGTTTCACTTCTATTTGTAGTTGAAACCTTTATAATTTCATCTAAGCTGCAGTAACTGCAAAACTACTTACACTATTAACCTAATTGGGAAAAATACATTAGCCATTTTAGAAACTAAAAGTGGCTTTCCAAGGTCAAAAGACATTCTGAAAAAAATCAACTAAATGCAAAGGGTTAAGGAGTTTCATATGTTCATTCTTTTAATAATTAATTCCAAATATAAAGTTTTATTAAGTTGTGTAGCCTAACATGAAATTATTAAAAACAAATTACATAAACAAATAGAAACAAAATTAACATAAAAACAACTTACCAAAGACTGTCTATTATTCCAGACAGGTTTTTTTTCCTGAAATACATATGTTTGTGGAAGACTTGAAGTAAGTCGTACATTTGTCTTCAGAATCTGAGAAATCGGATTCACTAAAAATTATAAACAATAGGAATAATTTATATCTTAGTGATGGTTCTGGGCAAGGATGCAAAAATACAGCCTTAATTTAATTTGTTTTTAAGTAAGAAAACCAACAACTATTGATTCTAATTATTTAACTGTAACTTTGTGATAATGTAAAGTTATCATATGATGAAATATTATCATAACATGATTTGCTGAAAAAAGTCAACAACTGAAGTATTTTTACTGTAAGCACCCCTGTATTGTCTGGCAACGGCAAAATAGTATTAGGCATATATTTCAGTTAGACTTAGAGCTGACTGGTGCTCATTGCTAAACGACATGGAAGAATTTTTTCCTGTAATTAGTAAGGCATACTGTGCACTCCACTTGTTCAGCAACTTGTTTTGCAACTCACACTAATAAAATTCCAGACATAGCCCATCAAACCTACACTGTAGTAAAAGTTTGGGGCTCTCTAAAACTGATGGAATAGCAGTATTCTGAAAATCGGTAATGCTATGTAGTTAGATAGACATAACCAGATTGCTTGTTTTGCAAGCAAAAAATGATAGGGCCTACTTTCGATTCTTACTTATAAACATAAAATAAAACATTTACATAAAAAATAAAATTTAAAACAACTACTAATTACACATTTAGCTTCAAGGTTTTAGTTTGTTTAAGCCTATTCAATTTTCTGGAACAATGAAAAACAAGTTCAAAACAATGAAAACAATTAATTAAATACATTTCATTAATTATGAAAGCAACAGAAATTTTTTAGGACAGAAAAAGTACCTTAACAATCTAACCTAAGTTGCATACATGAACTGGTGTATACACAGTATGACTGGTGTGAAGTTTGACACATAACTCCATGACTTAGCGTTAGAAAAAACTTAGATGTGGCTTATTTAGCTGAATTTCAATTTAAATTGAATATGAAAACTAGTTAATAAGCAAAGAATGAACCACTTTTATAAAGCAGCAGTTACTATTTATCCGCCATAACACTCATTACATTACTTCTTATAGAATTTTTTTAAAGTTTCTATTTTTTTATTATTAATAAAACACAATGAATAACATATTATTAATCGTTTTCATAAAGAAAAACATGTTTTCGCATAATAGTAATTCTGGTATTATGCAAGTCTATTTTATTTTCAATTTTGTATTACTATTGGGTATGTGATAAAATGTTTTAAAAAAAAAAAAATACGAAAAAGCAAACAAGTTAAACTGTATACTTACCTAAAAACAATAGAAACTTTTATTAAAAAAGAATAAAACTAAGAACCTAATTAGGTTTTGTAGAGTTTTTTTTCAGGCTAAAAGCACATTGAGGCTAGTATCGCCTCCCTAAATGTAAGGGTGAGTGTAAAGTGTTAAAGTCATTAGCGTAGTGTTGTAAGTGTAAGTGTGTGTTAGACTCGGGTACCACAAGGGATGTCTAAACCTCTCAACAGGTGCAGCTAGTCACCTGAGTCTGCGGAGGTATGATAGTAGTGTTGTGTTAAACTGTAACATCTGTATAACTTATCGTAAGAAATTTAATCTTTAGCGATTGAATATCTCTTAATTAAATAATAAAGAATGTAAAACAGAAAAATATTTAAAAATTGGTACTTTGATATATTATTAATACCTAAAGGTAAAAATGCAGTGTAGCTTGTTCTCCCTTTTCCGATTTTTTTTACTGAAACGCTTCAGTACATGCCCAAAAGCAATAATCTAAAATATAAAAGCGTGGAAACCACAAGAAGTATGATAAAAATTGAAAATAAAAGTGACCAACATAACCTCAAAATTGCTACAGCGCGAAAGTTGTTAACATGTTATAGATCAGTAAAATGATAACAATACGTCTAAGACGGGTTTTGTGTGATAAAAGTGCAGAAACCACAAGAAGTATTTAAAAATCAAAAATAAAAGTGGCAACATAACCTCGTGCTACTGCACGAGTCACTAATGTGTCGTAGATTAGTAAAACGATAACAATACATCTAAAATGGTTTTGCGTGATAAAAGCGCAGAAACAACGAGAAGTACGTAAAAAATCAAAAATAAAAATGACCAACATAACCTCAAAATTGTTACCGCACGAAAGTCGCTAATGTGTTGTATATCGGTAAAATTATAACAATACGTCTAAAATGGGTTTTGCGTGATAAAAAAATTATTTTTTTTTAAACAAAAAAACCATAACCTAACTGACATAGTTGTTAGGCTTAACACGGTGATACGTGAAGAAAACCTTTTTTTAAAAAAAGAAAAAGAATACTAAATAACCTGACACGGTACTTGCGTGGTGAAACTAACTGATACAGATTAGGTATTTAACTTTCGATTGTATTTGTGTGTGCACCTGTCTCATAATCAATGAAATTAACCGAGTAGTTGATCGTGAGATGGGCAAAACCATTGTCAGAAAGGCAATTGTAAGCCTTCCAATTCACGCATCACCGTGTTTGGCCTAACAACCGTGTCAGTTAGGTTATGGGGTTTTTTCTTAAAAAAAAATTAAGTTTTTCATTACGCATAACCCGTTTTACAAGTATTTTTATCGTTTTACCGATCTACAAATGTTAGAGACTTTTGTGCGGGTAGCAATTTTGAGGTTATGTTGGTCACTTTTATTTTCGATTTTTATCGTACTTTTGTGGTTTCCACGCTTTTATATTTTGGATTGCTTTTGGACATGTAATAAAGCATTTTAGTAAATAAAATATCGAAAAATGCAGAACAGGCTACACTGCATAAATACCTACCTAAATAATAAAGTACATAATAAAATGAAAACATATTTTTAAGACAATCATTTGTTTTTAACAAACAAGTGAAACAGCATAAATACTAGGAAATCATGAACACTAATTAGAATTAATACTGCTATAGTAGGAAGTGTGTATTTTTCTTTAAGCTAACAATATCTCATAGGTAAAATTGTTTTTCATTTTCAAAAATACCTGTACAGTCTATAATTACAAAAAAATTTATATTATAACCTTTATATAACCTATAATAATATAATATAATCTGCCTGTTGAACTGACATGAATTCACAACAAAATTAAACAAATTATTATCTATATAGTACCTTTAACTTGCCGAACAACACCTCGGAGCACACAAGATAACGCCATTTTAGTAAATTTATTTAAGCTGAAATTAATATTACACACAAATATTATACTTATATTAATTACAACACTCAGTAACCCAGTTACTGTTGAAATAAAACAATCCCTTGAAAAATTCAGTGCAATAACAGCTGGACATTACCAGGTGAACCAACATCTGCAAACAAAAACATAAGACCTAGATCTGTTTAACATAAAATGTATGTAACACACACACACACACACACACACACACACACACACACACACACACACACACACACACACACATATATATATATATATATATATATATATATATATATATATATATATATATATATATATCTTATATATATGTATGTCATATCTTAGTTTGCTTACTGTTCCTATTATTAAATAGCCTACACTTTTTATAAGTTCATCATTTTTCAAACAATAATATAAGTGATCTCTCGCTTAGTTCTCATAATCGGTTCCAAAAAATAAAAGCGCTAGGTGAAATCGTGCTAACGAATTATACAATTTATGGATACTTAGGAAAATGTGCATTTGTCAAAGTTATGAAATCCAATTTAAAAGAAAAAACTAAATTATTGTATGTTATAGTACAAAAATTTTAGTGTTTATCTATTGTACATATTATGTGTTCTTCCTGCCGACATACGAAACTGCCGAAAGTCAAATATGGCGGACTTTTAATTTTGTATCTTCACAGGCTAAGTCATTAGCAGACAATACTCGTTCGCGAGGCATTAAATGGGGTGTTAGCAACACATCGCGTTGGTTGTGTTTCAGGGATGGAAATAATTGTATTTCTCATTACACATGAGTTTTAATCTACCTTATCTATGGGGAATGTTTCGGCAAAATATTATCTATTAGTTGCTATATATAAGAACTTGATAACTAACTAGATAACCTAACTCGACTCCCGTGTTTAATCTAACTCGACTCGCTGTTCGGTGTTTAAACTCAGTTGTTACGTATATAACATAAATATTCCTTAAAATGTACTAACTTTTATATACAATTTACAAGGTTAGACTTAAAAATTCAAATTAATTAGATAGAGGATTTCTCCAAAATTTCGTGAAGTTTTCTGAATTAATCCTGAGTGTCGTAAGCCTTAAACATTTCCAGGTTGACAAACTGTGAATTGTGAGTAAAATCTAACATGGCAGAAATCCAATATTATCGTTATATCAACCTCTCGACAGCGGAAGACTTCGGCATTTTTGAGTACTCTTGAGTTAAGCAGTTTGATATGCTCTGTTAACATGTATCATGGTTTAGGGTTGATTATGAAGATGGATTTTGCGTGATGCGAGTGTATAAATTTATACTGATATCGAAAGCCCGGGATCGAAATGAGGACTTTGTGAGGCGGACGTAATAACCACTACAGTACTGAAACTACGAAGAAGTTTGACCGATGTAAACATATGCAATGAATCGTTAATATAAATTTTATATTGGTAGTTATAGTAAAAGACCAGTTATTTTTTTTATTAATTCATAACGGTGAGCTGTCTTCATTGAACTTATAAGACCTATAAAAAGTTTTAGGTTATGTCATGTTTTCGAACTACCTATCGTAATTAAAATAAAAAGATATAGAAAACATGATACATTACTTTTATTTTGAATTTAATATCAGAAAATTTAAAAAAAACAAGTCTTTTTCAAATAATTTCGTTAACCATTAAACTTTAATCTCACTTGTTTTAATTTTAAAGGTCTAGAATGTAAGAATGTGGTCTGCTTTTTACATTTTAAAATAATTGCTGCTTTTTACTTTTTAATCAGTATCTTTAAAAGCGAAAATATACACAATTTAAAAAGCTGTTCACATTCTCAAGTATAAGACATTTAAAATGAAATAGATCTTTTTTTGTTTGTTATAAGGTCACATCAGCGCAGGCGCGTCAACATTAGAAGCCTACCCAATATGAAGTTGAGAAATATAGTATGGATTAGAATCAATGTGATTAGAAATGATCACTAAAAAACAGATCAAAATGGTCCTTTATCTGTCATAGTGTATCGAATATTTAACCTTCAGTTATGCATTTTATCAGATCATAATGATTTCATTAGTAATGAAACAATTAATAATGGTTCGTTACTAATGATTGACAATGGTAATTAAAATGGTTCACAGTGGTTCATACTAGTAATTAGTAATAACAGTTAATTAATAACAACCACGTTTTATTAAATAATGGTTCAATTACCTTGAAAATTTGAAGCTTCTTATGATTTTTTTAGAAAGTTAAGTAGGTACAATTTTTAATTTTCTCTTTCCTAAAATTAAAGTTTTTCGAAATTAATTTTAAACTTACTTTATGTCCACATGATATTACTTTAAGAAGATTACCGCAATTTTGCCATTTAAATAGTCGTAAGCTATTCTATAATCTTTATTACAACTAATCACTATTTTGTTTACAAGTGTTATTTTTACACTTTTTTGACTAGCCTTATTGACGCTTAAATAAAAACAATGATTTCCATACTGGTAGTGTTTTTTTTCTTTAACAAATAAATGTCTATATTCTCCTAAGTTTATTTATAATATGTAGTATATAGTAACATAATACATAAATCTGTTATTATAATTGAAACTGCACAGCTGAATAAAATATTTAAATAAAATTGTTAAACTTATAACTAAACTTTAAATGGTTTAACAAAATGCACGCAAAAATCTTTTTGATTTCGAAAAACTGAAAGAAAATAATATATTAGAAACATATTTCAAAATTACCGCGATTTTGACTATTTAAATGATTATATATTAATTTTTGGTTATTTGTATGTTACTAGTAAAGAAAAATGCGTGTATCTAATTTCAACACTAAATTTAATAACTTTATCATTATTTTTAGGGGAAAATACAAAATGGCCGACAAACACCAAACTTCCAAACATGTGGCTTAAAGGGACTTTTCTTCCTTTTGATCATACATTACTTTTGGCAATTAAAATACTTACATAAAATATAAATTAATCTTTTAATGGCTCCTCTAAACGTGTTCTAGATATCGTGATTGGGGGGTGTTCATTTCATGGTCATGGTTTTCGATCTTACGTTGGCCGCACTAATTGCTCAGTTTAGGCCACAACAATAAATCATTTTCACGTTAATACGGAATGAATTGACACTTTTAAATTTTAAACGGCGGCCAGTTGGAAGCTTCTCTTGTTAATAACGTTAATAAAAGTGTAGCCAAATAAATTCACAGTTACTGTTCTACGAAATTTTAAAATTTGCATCCAATGATGTCCATAGTTAATCAAGTTATGGCCAGAAATTTTCCCTTGCAATTTTCATTTATAATGTGAAAGAACCATAGCCTAGATTAACTACTGCAAAAAAATAACATGATGTAAAATAACTGATCGAATCAAATATGCAATTAATATATGCATTATTATTTTTTTTTTTTTAACGTCCGACTATTGTGTACACTTGGGCTAATGCAGACGATGGGATGTTTTATAGCGTGTGAAAATGCCAAGCCCTGGCCGGGAATCGAACCCGGGTCCTCGGGGTAAAAGCCCAGTACGCTATCCACTAGGCCACCGAGGCGGCTAATGTATGCATTAATGCGGTTGCATTAAAATTATCCGAAATTAGGCCTAATTGTGCATGAACTTTGCATAATATTTTATTACATCCAGGAAAATTTGTATCACACCTGTTTTTATTAACATTTATTTGAAGTTTTTGCCATCTAGAGATATATCCTACCATGATTTAATTTAATTTGTAACTCATTCAAAGTTCTATAGTAATGGAAATTTTCTTGAAAGTAATAAATGAATGCAAATGCTTTCTATTTTTGAACTTCTAAAGGATATCAAACAGATTGTTTCTAATTGTTTATCCGCACACAATGAAGCGAGACGGACAATTAGAAATCGCAAGCCTGCATTTATTGGCAAACATTCAGGATACCCCCGTGGTGAATCCACTAATAAAAGTGTCTCGTTTGATATCAGGCGTTCATCTACAAAATCAACATGCACAGGTAAATAAATACTACATTTTTAATACTATGGTAATACACAAATGCGTTTGCTTCAGTTTGCAGTCTAAATTATAATTATTTATTAATGCAATTTTTTATAGTTTTGTCATACTGCCAACTTGTTCTAATTTAAAACTAGCCTAGACAAATTTAGGGCTACAATGTAAATTTAAAGCAATAGTGACTTTTAAATTAGGCTACTATATACGTACAAACATTAATTAATTAATTAAACAAATTAATTAAATTGATTTTTTAATTGATTACAAAATTAAAAGACATAATAGGACTATTGTATTTTGTGGTTTTAAATCCGGCTTAATTGTTACAGCTTATACGGCCCCCTTTTAGTAAATGTGTATCATGCAAAATTTGTAATGAAAAAAGTTTTAAATTTTAATTACTGTATTAATGGCAATTTAAAAGTATACTGGCTCTTTGCCTATCTATATTATTTTGTCAATTAAATTTAATACTAAGTCATTAAATAGACACGAATTCTTATGTGT
Organism: Callitettix versicolor; assembly: GCA_022606455.1. Lineage (NCBI taxonomy): Eukaryota > Metazoa > Arthropoda > Insecta > Hemiptera > Cercopidae > Callitettix > Callitettix versicolor. The sequence goes on along the minus strand of CM040188.1, from coordinate 51,776,043 downwards.
GCTTTTTATGTTGTCTGTGCAGGCATGCCAAATTCGAAGTAATGTTTTAAGACTCGAATAAGCTATTAAAAATCAACCAGAATTAGATTTCAAAGAACCTTTATTTTTCAATTTTTAAAATATGTTTTTAAAGTAAATCTTCTTAGAAATGTGTTTGTCGTCTGTTTTTTTAAGTTAAAGTGAAATTAAAAATAAATAATTACTGCCTAAGCTTAGGAAATTTTAAATTTTATTTTCATTTTAAAAATCGTTAAGTTGATAACTAATTGATGACTGAAGCCATCAGATTTGGTACCATGAAATACGCACCGATGCTAATCTCCATAACACTTTTTGAGAGGTCATTAAATTATTTATTTGTATATGTGTAACCTATGCACGGTGATTTCGTATTGTTGTAAAACAAAAAAAAAAGTTCGCATTTTATAACGTCATTTATAAATTTTGTGTTATAAATTATGAATAAAGTTGTATATTTTTTTCATTTCCATCAAGTCAGAAAGATAGCTATATATCCCAATTATACTGTATTCAATACAAGCCGCCTCGGTGGCCTAGTGGATAGCGTACTAGGCTTTCACCCCGAGGACCCGGGTTCGATTCTCGGCGAGGGCTTGTCATTTTCATACGCTTAAATATAAATAATAAATAAATAAAAAAATAAATAAATAAAAACTAAAAAATATAAGAAACAAAAAAATAAAATATCCAATATTATAATTCATAGATTTAAGACCATAATAGATATCTACAGTACCACAAACCATAATTTTTAACTTAAAATACTTAAATAAAATAACATAAAAATATTAATTTTCAATAAGAACAAATTTAAAGGTAATCAATGAAGAAATAATAACAAATACTCACGAATAAAACCACTAGAAAAACTATAATAACCAGAATAAAAATTACCATGCTGAGTATAAGAAAATAAATAAAATCTATAACAAGCTCTTATAAAAGAAATAAACATAATAAAAAAAAATAGAAAAAGAAGACCAACATACTAATCTATTAATAATTATAATTTCACCCAATAAATTTATAGAAGGAGGTCTTGCTATATTACAAGAACAAAAAAGAAATCACAACAAAGACATCTAAGCATATCTTTATTAATAAAAAATCTAAGTCTACCTAAACGCTCATAAACAATATTAGAGAGACAAAATAATCCTGAAGAACATAAACCATGACCTAACATTAAAACATAAGAACCAGAACAACCCCATAAACTCATAGTTATAATACCCATCATAACCAATCTCATGTGACAAACAGAAGAATAAGCAATTAATGACGTCACATCTCTTTGAATAATACAAATTAATCTCACAAAAACACCACCATATAAACCAATAGAAATCCAAAAATAATTAAAACAAAAAAAAAAAATCATCCCATCGTCTGCATTAGCTCAAGTGTGCACAATAGTCGGACGTTAAAAAAAAATGTATTCAATACGCCTTCAAGGTAGGCAACATGTTTCTTGTAAACACGAAATTGCACATTTCTGTACTACTTGCGACAGGATCTTACTTAAAGCTAAATAAAGCTAGTAATAGCCAATTTGTATCTGTAGTATATATAGCATCACGTTTAAGTGCAAAATTATTCTCACCTGCGCGTGTAAGCGACGCTTCTAGGACACATTTTGAGGCATCATCGAACATTTTTTAATGAAAATTAATCCGACGGCGGACAAGGTTCATTTTTTTATTTAAATAAGATTTGCAAATTTGAAATTCCAAGTTATGTTGGGTTGGGTCGCAAAGCTGCCAGAAATGCCGCTTTGTAATATTTACTACAAAATATAATACAGGTTAAGACCATTTATACCTTAATGGGGTTTCAATCGATATAAATGTTTTATTTTAAAACGTAATAAAGCCTACTTATTACACACGCCTAAAATGGAATTGGCGTTTCAATTAACCAAAGAGGTGTATAACAAGAAACCGTTATCCTGGAATTCCAAACTTAAGCATTATAAAACTGTGATCAAACCAGAGGCTTTATATGCATCTGAAACTCAATAATAAGGGATTATTGGACAACCTGGAGAAGAAGGAAAGAAAGTTAATAAGGAAGATATTGGGCCAAAACTTTAGAAATAATGAAGTAAAGTTGATTTCTAATAAAAACCTGTATCTCAAAATTGAGAGACTCTCAGATAGCATGAGGAAAAGACGACTTAGTTTTTATGGCCATATTAGTAGGATGAACAGCAGTAGACTTACTAGGCGGATCTTTGCTTTCTTCAGAGATCGGAAAACGAAGAGTAATTGGTTCAGGCGGGTCCAGGAAGACTTAACTGAGCTAGCGATATCGGATGAGATGATTGACGATGTACTTAAGCTGCGAAAACTTTTACATAATGAAAACCTAAGGTTCCAAGAAAAACCAACATCTAAAAGGGGCGGGGCAGTCTCGGATGAAAGAAGGAAGGCAGCTTCGGATAGAATGAAGCAGTATTGGATACAGCGGAGGGCGGCTAACGCACATCAAAGTAATTGATTTGGCGTACCCCAAAGTGGGTGATCCGGATGAAAGAAGAAAGCCTACTTAGCCTTGCCGACTTGTTATAATGTGTTATTGACTTGCACTGTAAAGTAGGAATCATCAGTAGCTACAATAAACATTTAATTAGCGGTATCGATCTAATAACCACTTTAAAATGCAAAAGCATTTTAACCTAGACAGGTAGTCACTTGCAGAATTTGTGGAAGCTAATAAATGTAGGCCTACATTTACACGGTACAATATTCATCCGGATCACCCACTTTGGGGTACGCCAAATCAATTACTTTGATGTGCGTTAGCTGCCCTCCGCTGTATCCAATACTGCTTCATTCTATCCGAGGCTGCCTTCCTTCTTTCCCCTTTTAGATGTTGGTTTTTCTTGGAACCTTAGGTTTTCATTATGTAAAAGTTTTCGCAGTTTAAGTACATCGTCAATCATCTCATCTGATATCGCCAGCTCAGTTAAGTCCAAAATGCTCCGACTCATCCTTGTGTAATGCCGCAGACTCCCCAGAATCCGAACGTCTGCATGCGCACTTACGTGCGGTGGATTGTCCACCTGGGGCAATTACTTTATTAACATCACACATTCTCCATAATTGATAATTTTAAAATTGAGGTAAATTCAGAGAATTTACAAAAATACAACCAAGGTTGTGAGCCCTGGAGGTAGCTCTTCCGCCCTCTCTGCCGTTGGGAAATCCTTCCTCATCCGCCATTGAGACCGTTGGCCAGTTTTCACCTAGTAACCCTAGGCAGGGGCTCTATAACAGGGTACTACCATCCGAAGCGAGATGGACCCTGGTTTTTTTTAACGAGGTTGTTACTCCTCCCCCTCCACTTTCCCCATCCTCCAGGACGGGCCCGGGCTTGGGACCGGCTTACTATTCCTTAAAAAAAAACAAAAACAAAAACAATGCTGAATCAATATACTTAAAAATTTAACAAGGACCTGCATCCGTGAGGATTTTCACTATAATTTTTAAAATATAATTGTATTATATGTTAAGTTGCGGGGGCAGGGGGCGTAGACTAGCTGCACCTATTGAGAGAATTTAGGCGTCCCTCGCGGTACCCGAGTCTGACACACTTACACTTACAACACTACACTTACCACTTTAACGCTTTACACTCACACTTACATTAGGGAGGCGATAATAGCCTCAATGTGTTTTTCGCCTTAAAATACCACAAAAATATGTTAAGTTGCGGGGGCAGGGGGCGTAGACTAGCTGCACCTATTGAGAGGATTTAGGCGTCCCTCGCGGTACCCGAGTTTGACACACTTACACTTACAACACTACACTTACCACTTTAACGCTTTACACTCACACTTACATTTAGGGAGGCGATAATAGCCTCAATGTGTTTTTCGCCTTAAAATACCACAAAAATATGTTAAGTTGCGGGGGCAGGGGGCGTAGACTAGCTGCACCTATTGAGAGGATTTAGGCGTCCCTCGCGGTACCCGAGTCTGACACACTTACACTTACAACACTACACTTACCACTTTAACGCTTTACACTCACACTTACATTTAGGGAGGCGATAATAGCCTCAATGTGTTTTTCGCCTTAAAATACCAAAAAAATATGTTAAGTTGCGGGGGCAGGGGGCGTAGACTAGCTGCACCTATTGAGTTGATTTAGGCGTCCCTCGCGGTACCCGAGTCTGACACACTTACACTTACAATACTACACTTACCACTTTAACGCTTTACACTCACACTTACATTTAGGGAGGCGATAATAGCCTCAATGTGCTTTTCGCCTTAAAATACCAAAAAAATATGTTAAGTTGCGGGGGCAGGGGGTGTAGACTAGCTGCACCTATTGAGAGGATTTAGGCGTCCCTCGCGGTACCCGAGTCTGACACACTTACACTTACAACACTACACTTACCACTTTAACGCTTTACACTCACACTTACATTTAGGGAGGCGATAATAGCCTCAATGTGTTTTTCGCCTTAAAATACCAAAAAATATGTTAAGTTGCGGGGGCAGGGGGCGTAGACTAGCTGCACTTATTGAGTTGATTTAGGCGTCCCTCGCGGTACCCGAGTCTGACACACACTTACAACACTACACTTATCACTTTAACGCTTTACACTCACACTTACATTTAGGGAGGCGATAATAGCCTCAATGTGTTTTTCGCCTTAAAATACCAAAAAAATATGTTAAGTTGCGGGGGCAGGGGGCGTAGACTAGCTGCACTTATTGAGTTGATTTAGGCGTCCCTCGCGGTACCCGAGTCTGACACACACTTACAACACTACACTTATCACTTTAACACTTTACACTCACACTTACATTTAGGGAGGCGATAATAGCCTCAATGTGTTTTTCGCCTTAAAATACCAAAAAAAATATGTTAAGTTGCGACATAAATTTTGAAACATTTCTTAACCGATGACTAATTTGTCTATTTTAAGAAACAATCAAACAGTTCTATCTATGAATATTGAAAGAGTCGATCATAAAAATACAGCAGGCTTAATCATAAAACATCTGTTTTACACAAAACATTTTATTTTTGCTAAAATATTCTGGGCATTAAAATTAATTACGGTATTGTCATTATTTTTGTAGCAATTAGTCCTTTTTTCGGATCGCTGCAGTGTTCCTGTTGTTTAAAACTGTCTGATTATTAAGGTAGGCCAGAGAGCGTTGCTCACTGCTGGTTGGTTAGTCCTTATCATATCAGCTACAAAGCCATTGTTTAGGCATATAACTGTGTGTGAACGTGAAAGTGTTTTATTGTGCTTTTATATTGTCTACAGCTGTTACATGTAAGTAAATTAAAGTTAAATTGTGGTATTTTCTTTAGGATTGCTATTAATCTCATTTATATTTATTATTTCAGTTGTCAAAATTATCCTTTTTTCTACCTAAATGAAAAATAAATACAGCAATGTATGAAGTATCACTAACAAGTGATAGGAGTTTTTATTAGTGTATGATATAGCATAGCCAGTTAAGGATCATTTTTTGTTTGTTTATTGTTATTTTTTGTTTGTTTTTTTAGAAGATTAGTTTGAAAAAGCGAAAGGGTTAGTTGGTAATAATAATTTATCGTATATTTTTTAAACTTAGCTACATCTGGGAAAATTATTGGTACTGTAGAACAAAGCATAATTAAATGTATAAATAATTGCAAAATTTTCATTTATTTTCAATCTAAACCTACTGTAATATAAAATTTTCAATGGAAAAATAAAGTCGTAAAATTGATCCAAAACGATTTACACTTTTCAATAGATCTTTCGTAAATCCCTTTTTTTATTAGAATTCTATGTAGAATATTATTTTGTTTTTCGCTTTAGTAGCCTATAGCTTTTACAATAAATTTAAAACAATGCACATTTTTAAGTATGGTTTGTAACAAACATTTAAGCGAATTGTATTTTGTTAGTACCCATATCGTTTTAAAATTTTTGCTGTACATGGTTGAGTGTTTTGAGGTTTTGGACATTTTTCCATCACACTAGCGAGACAGCTGCGTGTCACCATTATTTTACCCAATATTTTTATTCACTAACATCTTTGTACAGAGTGACATTAATTAATATTATCAGTAAGGTAGCAATTCGACGTTAACATTAAAATAGTAGTATATATGTTAGAGTGCTATAAGTTCTGACTGCCAAAGCCATATCGTTAGTGTCTAACCCAGAGATAATATAACAAGGTTTGTTATGGGATGTATCTTAACGTCATTATGTCTACAATCCTTGATTCAAGGCTACAACGAATGCTGGAAACCCTCGTGAGAAATAAAAAGGAAACTTTCCTAAGACGTAACTTTCCAAAGCTTTTATGACATAACTGCTTTCTCTCCTCTCCTCTCCTATAGTCATAAAGGTTACGGGTTACAGGCATTATAGCTTACGGCCAATTTGTTCACAGCGCCATATGGCGATGAAGAGTTTTCTGTGCATTACATAAAAACATAAACTTCAGCATAGGCCGCTCTAGTGAAATTAGCGCCCTGGGAAAAACCAAAAGTGCCCCAAAAAAATTTCGCAGCCGAAAACGCATTGTTCGTATCAAGTACCCTTATTCTCAAACTTCAGACAACCATGAACATTCAAGATCGATTAAAAACTGTAATTTTATAACAGTATTATCAAGACTTATGTTTTTCAGATTTATAGTTATTTTAAAAGTCAAGAAAAATGGTTTTCTTCCTTTCATTTTGGCTCCCCTTAACTTGCGGCGTCCTAGGCAGTCGCCTTGCTCGCCTAAATGGTAGAACGGTCTCTGACATCAGTTGCAATGTTTCCATTCTAATTTACTCAGTCAGAACACGTTGTTTAGGCTTCTAGTTGAGGTTAGTAAGATCTAAACTTAGATGTCAGATTAGAAACCGCCGATGGGGCCTAACATAAATAGGTTATGCAGTTACACAAGAAGTTGATTTTATCGTTCTAAACATCAAAACTTTCAACGTTAGGTTCAAACGTTTAAAATAATAGTTCAAAGAGTTGAGAAAATTACTTTGTAGTTGCAATAGCGGCTACATTTCCAACTGCTCTAAAAACGGATAGATTGCCTATTTTAAAGTGTCTTAATAATGGTTTCTAAAATTACTAAATCGGGTAAAAAGCCAAGAACTGAAAGCAGGAAATACAAATAACTATTATTTTTATAAGCGTTCAAAGGGGATCTCTTGGTCTAAATTTTGTTTTTATTATAATTGTAAATTTATTCTGCAATTAGTTACAGTTTAGAACAATGTTGGTTTCATTAATTTTTAAAATTTAAAAAGAGGGAAATGTATATTCTGACAATAAAATAGTAAATGAATAATAATAATAATGATATATCTATTTACGATATTTAAATTACCGGTACAGTTCATAAAAACAGGTCTTGATATGCTTCTCTCTGTGCACTAACAAGACCAAAAGGCCAGGTCAACTTTTATCCAATTTAGTATATAGCTATACGTGAAAGAAGTTTTACAAAACCTTTTGGACCCAAATTTAAATTATAATAAATTCGTTTTGTTTGTGAAAAAATCAATAAACCATTCAAATTTTCCCAGTAAATACTTATATGCTTCTAATATATTCATAGAATTTAAGGGAGAAAATGTAATCACTTTTTTGTATCAAGTTGTCGCTTAAAATAAAAATTTTCAATGGTAATTTAAACTGAAAGTGAAATAGTTTACCTTTTTCCTTGAACTTATCTTTATCATAATTTACTACTGTTATGTAGTGTCAAGTGCTAGATAGGCAGGGCATATTATACTTCCTAGAGTGCATTGAACTGAATCTGGAACCAATTTGTGTTGAAATATTGGTCAACAAAGTTTCAATAAAGTTACTATCTGATCAGTGATAATAACAGTGAATAGCCAACAGTTGTACTATTTATTATTTTATCTAAAAATTATCATATAAAAGTGAGTCTATTGTTTAAGTTATCTTTTATTTATAAAAGATACTTTAATATGCCATTAGAATATTGCATAGTAGAGTATTTGCTTTTTTCTAGAAAGCTGTATAATCACTCATTTTTTAAGTCAAATTTATTCTTTCTCTAATATCTTTTAAGTTTCATTTCCTCAATTTGTTTATTAAATAAGAACTTTTATATTTTAAAATAAAATGCAACTTTTTCAGTTTTTGTTATTAGCATGACAATATTTATTTGTATAAAGTTATAAAATGAATAATAAATCTTTGCATATAGAATATAGACTCTAGATTTAAATATATAACTTTTATTTGATTCACAACTAAGAACTTATCGGCCTAATATATTGAGAAAAGCTTTTGGTAAACGTAACTTGGTTTACATTTATGTCAAAACAGGCAATTAATTCTACTTATTTATACACTACAATACTCACTTAATTTTTAAGCCAAGTAATTGTGAAATAATTTCAGTACACAGCTATATCGTAGGTCTAACAGAAATCAATTTTCAAAAATAAACACCATTTTTTAACGTATTATAAACAAAAATTATTGTTCATTTGTATTTTGCATGAAATTTAGAAAATTTTAAAAGTTACTTTATGCGTATTTTAATGCCGATAATATTGGTAAATTTTTACTTTTTTAAAAGTTAATTAAAAAAAATTAATTTAGGCCATTTTAAAAAGGATGAATAAAATTCATTTCTGGTTAATGAATTTGTCGAAGATATTTAAACTAAATAAAATTTTGTACCAAGTATGAAATAAATTGGATCAAAGTTGTAAGCACTGGACTACTTAAATATCAACACACACACACACACACACACACACAATCGATTTAATTTTAAACAATTTCTTGAACTAGTGGTAAAAAATGTTCTAGTAGTCAGATTACGTCAAGTATTACGCAAACATTTTGTAATTCCTGTTCTAGGCATAACTGTCATGGTTGCATAAATGTCAGCTCATTTTCTTATAAAAATTTGATTTATAAGATTTGATTCACTTCTATTTATTGATTCACAAATTAGCATTTCATTTGTATATTAAAAGCCTAAATCTTATACAACAATTGAAAGAAAGTTTTATGTTTTAGTTTTTTTTTGTTGTTATTTTACAGCTACAGAAAGCGTTCTGTAACATCGCCTATGATGATTCGTTCTGTCCATGCTCGAGACATTAGATTTCCTACATCTCTGGAAGCCCATGGGTCTGATGCAATGGTAAATTTACTCTAATTAGTTATTGTCTCCATAAAAGATATATTTTACTTATTAGTTTTTTTATTATTTCTACCTTATATAAAGTAAAAATTAATGACAATGGCCAAAATTAAGTACTCAAAATTAAAACTGTTTTTATACAACAAATTTTTATTTAATAAATAACTTACTGCCATGACCTTGGAAATATTCTAGTTGACATGTTGGTTTTACCAAAAAAATCTGCTTCAAACATGTTCATCTTCTTACTCTAATTCAATTTTTTTTTATATCCCTCAAACTAGATCCCATTATTTTTTCTTTGGTCTTCCTGGCAGTCTCCTGCTTATTGGTGATAATCTCTAGCACCTTATTGCTTATCCCAAACAATTTATTGTCATTTAACTCTTTCAGTGCCATGGACTTTTATTACATGGGAAAAAATTTAATATTTTTTGCTTTTGCATATATTTTAAAATAAATGAACATATTTAAAAAAATTATAATTTCAAGTGGACACACAGTATATAATAAGAAAAAAGTAGCCAAAGTCTTAGTCAGCTATGCAAGTTACAAAGAATTCAACTGTTCCTATCACCTTCTGAACTATCCACTGATTGAACTGAACGCCTTGGTGGTCTAGTTGATAGCGTACTGGGCTTTCACCCCGAGGACCTGGGTTCGATTCCCGGCCAGGGCTTGGCTTTTTCATACGCTATAAATCATCCCATCTTCTGCATTAGCCCAAGTGTGCACAATAGTCGGATGTTAACTGTCCACTGTTAATTTAAGGTGGGTCACTCTACCTCTACTATCAGAAAGGCAAACTCGAAGTGAGTGGCACAATTGGCTGATCCAGGGTTTGAACCCACTCATGCCTAACACACTATACTAGTCAGCTACAGCGCCTTAGACCGCTTGGCCGTTTGACAAGCTGAAATTGTTTCATTTAACAATTCTTATAAGTTGTTGGTTATGGTATTGTTATTATTAGTTGGTTATGTTAACCATCAATTATTAATTGGTTTTATTTATGGCTTGATTTTTTTTTATTTTTGAAAAAACATTGCTAGAGCTAAAGAATGCTGGAATTAGATTTATGTAAAACAGACATCTGGTAAAACTGGACATTGGTACTGTGAGGGTTAATAAATAACAATGCAACTACATATTTAGTACAGTACAGTTGTAGTAATTTAAAGCTGTATTACAGATTGTTGAACAATTTTATTTATATTATGTTTGCATTTTATTTAAAAAACACTGTAAGCTAAAACTATAATTTTTGTATGTAAAAAGATATTGTTTTATGAATGAGAAAAGAGTATACTACTTCTTAACCTTTTATTGTTTTTAATCTTATTGTTTTAAAACATCAGCTCAGATGACTGATGACTAACCACCATCTTTGTAACCATTACTTCATTGTCTTAAACTTCTTCACTTGAACTCATAGGTCTCCTTCTATTTCTTTCCTACTCTATCCATCCGATAACACGTTTACACAGTTTGCTATCATAACTCATTATTTCAAAGAAAACCTTTTTTTTTTGGTAAACATAGAGCTCCTGGTTGGTTTAACAACTAACTATTTCACAGTTACTGTTAATATAATAAGACATACATTACATTAAAATCAAGGCATTTCTTCGAAGCTTTGTACACAATATCGTGATTTTACTAAGGTCCATTAGCAACAAAATATTTCAAGATCCTAACTAGTTTTCAACCTATTTATATAAATTTGACATTTATATTTTTTCAGCATACTGATCCAGATTATTCCTGTGCATACGTAATTATTTACACTGATAAAGATATTGAAGGACATGGTTTAACTTTTACTCTAGGAAGAGGAACTGAAATAGGTTTGTTAAAATATGCATTTCATGTTACTTAAATAACTCCTAATTTATGAAAAACGTTATTCAGATAATATTACTCTACAATTTTACTTCATTATAGTAGTTGATAGATACTTATTGTAAATTAGAAATAATTTAGGACTTTTTAGTTAGTAATTTTGTAATCAGTTATAATTTTGAATATTTTTTAAAACTGTATTATTATAGCAAAATTTTTTACTGCTGAATTATTATCAACACATGTTTGTTACACAATAACAAAAGTTTTAAAAATGTGTTAAATAAAAATATGAATGTATCTCAAAATTGAGAGACTCTCAGATAGCATGAGGAAAAGACGATTAGTTTTTATGGCCATATTAGTAGGATGAACAGCAGTAGACTTACTAGGCGGATCTTTGCTTTCTTCAGAGATCGGAAAATGAAGAGTAACTGGTTCAGGCGGGTCCAGGAGGACTTAACTGAGCTGGCGATATCAGATGAGATGATTGACGATGTACTTAAACTGCGAAAACTTTTACATAATGAAAACCTAAGGTTCCAAGAAAAACCAACATCTAAAAGGGGCGGGGCAGTCTCGGATGAAAGAAGGAAGGCAGCCTCGGATAGAATGAAGGCAGGATATTGGAAATTGGATACAGCGGAAGGCAGCTAACGCACATCAAAGTAATTGATTTGGCATACCCCAAAGTGGGTGATCCGGATGAAGAAGAAGAAAAATATGAATTTTATAGCAGTTATTTTTGTAATATTATTGTGTAAAACAAGGGTCTCTTGTCACTAGTGGACTTTGACTGCCAAGCGCTGGTACCAAGTTCGTTTGTAACCTCTGCTTTACTTATTACTTTATGCCATATATATACAATACAGTTATATATATTTAATTATTCAATACAGTGCCGGCCTTGGGGGGGGGCAAAGTTGAACAGCAACTGAGGGCGCCAGCTCAGTTAGGGAACCACTGTCTAGGTTTTTAAAGTTATCAAAATAATTATAAATAAAAGTTCAGTAAAAATAAACAAAATTTATCTATACTAGTTATGTAATACTATTTGTTAATAATTAAATTTAAATGTGTTATTTTTACAATAATAATCATTATAATCAATAAATGATTTTAAAATTTATTTGAAAAGTATATGTATACCCATTTTTTATTAGATATCTTAAAAACGTGTCTCTTACATAGGTACCACAGTAAATTTTGCCCAACCTGTCCAAAAGGCTAAGGCCGGCACTGATTATACACTAACAAGTCTAGTAAAAACATTTTATAAATTTGAATTGATGTCCGTTTTACATAAAAAGACATTACTTAAGTAGTTTTTAGGTTCTTAGATCAGTAAATGTTAGGCAAATAAATTTGAATTAGACACTGCTCAAAAACTTTAGATTAAAATAAGTAAATTTTACTTTTTATTCATATAAATAAATGTTGTAAAATAATCATATTTACCTTCGAAGAGATAACTTTTTATTTTTATTTATTTACTTTTTGTTTTGTTGTAGTGGTGGCTGCAATAAAGGCTTTAGCACCTTTACTTGTTGGAAAACTAGTCAACGACATATATACAGACTTTGCAGGGTTTTGGCGTAAACTAACTAGCGAATCCCAGCTGAGATGGGTGTGTTAAAGTACTACATTATAATATACAACAGTGCAATTATTATCTAAAATAGTTTTTATCTTATCTCGAGTATTTAAGAAGGTCATATGTTTTAAACAACTTAATACCACCTCTTAATAACATCAACACATCTTAGTAACATCACTGTATGAATTTATGTTTACAATACTTGTAAATCAATTGTGTGTTTTGCTTAGATAATAATAAACCATTTATCTGACAGCTTATTAATAACTCGCTGTTTTTAAGTTTAATGATACTTAAATTAGTATTATGATAGTTAAGAAAAATCAATAAACAACACAATGATGAGATTATAATACTTATCTCATTGATTTGGTTCAATAACTTTATTATGAAGCCACAAATATCTACAAAATTTCAGATGTCATATAATTACATAATTACTGTAAATAGTTTTTGACTAAATATTACTTTTGCATATCAAAGTATTTCTTGGTGCACTATTTTTAAACAGAATTTTTTTAAATAATTTATTTTGTTTTGCATTTTATATTATGGTTTTTCTACTAATAGGTTAAATTTTTTTCATTGCCAGTTCCATATGATGGGCAATATATATATATATATATATATATATATATATATATATATATATATATATATATATATATATATTCAAAGTTAACTTTAAACCAGATGAGATATAAAATGTTAATGAATCTTATTGTAAAATATTTTTCTCCTGAATTCATAAAAATTATTAGCTTACATTTATTTCATAGACTTAATACTCTTCATTTGACTTTTGTGCTATATTATATAAAGGGAGAAAGTTATGAAAAGTTCAATATGTAAGTCTAAGGTGCTCATCCACTGGTATATTCTATTGTGATCTGTCATGTCAGGGCTGGCCATCCACTAACCCTATTTGAGGTGAAACATTTGAAATTATGACTACTTTGGCTTTTCTATTACTAGAAGGAAAAGAGTTTAATTTCTGTTAAATTAAGTTATGTCTGCTAGTTCTAAATTATCATTCATGAAAGATATTCTTCATGATATTTTTGTGATTTTGAATGGCCGTCTTTTAAAAGGGATTAACAGGTTTTGCTAGGTAATGAACTTTTCAGTATTTTTTCCCTAAATTTGTATAAAATTTGAAGCTAGTGTATTCACTCACTAATCTTGTCACTATAGGATTAATTTTCATATTTGCAAACATTATTGAAAATTCACAATGATAACTTATAAAGTTTTTAATGGTGATATTGGATTTAAAAAAAGCATTAACATGATCATTTAAGTTATGGTGTGATATGTTACCTTCAGACTCCTGTTACTCGAAACACATAGTTTATCAGGTGATGCATCATACTAGTTGATGGCTCCTAACTGTATTTCTCATTTTCTCAGGTAGAATTCAACACTGCATTATGGGGGTTTTCTCATAAACTATATTATAGTTTAGTTCACTGATATGAGATACATATTTTTTTCAATCAAATCAAACTTTTAGCTAAAGTAAAGAGATCTAATTAAAAATAAGGTGCTCTTTTGTTTTTCTCATTTCTAATTTTCATTTTTTTTATAACATTTTATATTCCCAGCAGTATTTGCATTTTGCTTGAGTATTTAACATATATTTAAGGCTCAATATTGTCCATAATCTGTCGATTATTTCCTCTTAAACACTTTCAGCATGTTAATACCACTTCTTGCGAGCAACCAAGTTTCCGCTTTATATATTAATCCTGGTTGAAATAGGTTCATAGTCTCGACTTTAGTTTTTGATAATTACATTATGATCTGTTACTGCTTATCTACTGGTAATAACCAATTATTGTTGAAATTAATTCTAAGCTAAACAAAGCTACTGACTTTCTGAAATTTGTGTGTTCCTACCTCAATACTATTTACCTACCATCCTCCTATTTTCAACTGCAGACACTTCAAGGTACTCCGACATTACCTGCATAAGCTCCTTGCAGTCCCATTCTCTGTAATAATCAGACTTTCAGTTTCAGCATCTCAGTTGAATATGAATGCTAACTTAAATAAGGATACAAAAAGGGCATAACTTGTTTTTACCGCAGAAATTATCCTAAATAATATAGGCTTTTTTCCTTTCCTACAACAATAATTATTTCTTTAACTGTAAAATTTGTTAAACGTATTGGTTTAACCCTTTATTGTGGTTGAAAGTTATTCACATCTTCCTATCAGCTCAGAAAGCCACACTTGAAGGTTATTGTAGTTTTGCTGATGAGTTTGGCAATGTGTATTGTTCCGTCATCTCAACTCAGATGGGTGACACATAATGGCTCTACTACAACTCAACTGTCCTTTCTGTTAGGGCCCTATGTTCTACTACTATTTCTTTTTTCTTATAAATTGTAGGCAGACCTGTAGGTAGTTGTATACTTGGAAAGTGATATAACCTTTGAAGGAATTAAGTGACCTAACCGGAAAGTAATCAATTGGGCTGTTGAGATAATGTTTTTAATTTTTTGGGTTTTAAAAGCACTTGAAGGCTATCATCCTCTTTTGTTCAGATTAAACATACAACTGTTATCACATTATTTATTTACATTTAGTCAGTCATTAGTATTATGTACCTACACTTGCAAGATATCTGTATTACTATTATAAACCATTTTTGTTAATTTTATTGTAATTTAAGTAGATTAAGTTCAATGTATTTAATTTGAATTTTTTTACATTTATTGGTTTTATATGTAAAGTAGGACTACAATGACAATAGGGTTATATGTTCTTCCATTTTTTTAGACATTATATTGAACTGATTTAAAAAGTACTATTAGAAACAATTTTCAATAGTATCCTTCTTTATTTGTTTCACCCAACTTTGGGGTACACCAAATCAATCACTTTTTAATGTTCTATGCCTTCCTTGTAGCCCAGTATTGCTTCATTCGTTGTGATCTTGCTTTTCTTTCTTCGCCAGCGATTTGGATCGTTCGCTTGGATTTGACTTTGCCTTGGAACCATTGTTTTTTGTTCTTGGTTATTGTTTTGGCTGTTCTGTCCATGAACATAGTGTCAGTGATTTGTAATTCTGCTGTCTTTCTTTGTTTCTCTAAACCAAAATGGTTTGGCTCTTTTATTGTGAAAGTAGTCAAATTTATTTTTGGTTAGTCTATTTTTGTCTATTCGGAGGACAATAATAATTTTTAATAGTATTATTTACAAAAAATTAATATTATTAATGAATAAGTATATATGAGTGTGTCTGTTTTTGAAATTTGTATTTATACAGTTTAAAATAATGTTATTAGATTATTGTATTAGGTTGGCATTTAGTTTTTTTTACACTTCACTAACAAGTTATAATAATGATGAAATTATTAAAAGTTTGTTTATTATATATATATATATATATATATATATATATATATATATATATATATATACATAGTTAATGTTAATGCCTTTTCATATAACTACACTTTATTTATGTAAAAACAAAAAGGTTCATAACTTTTTCATCACACATATTTACATAAACATGTTTTTTTAAGAATTAAGAACTACACACACACACACACACACACACACACACACACACACACACACACACACACACACACACACACACACACACACACACACACACACACACACATTTAAACATTTTCTATACCAATAAAGATTAAATGATTCTTTAATGAAAAATCATGTTTATTTTTTGAAAAAATGTTCATGTTTATTTTTTACGCAAACTTTTGCCCCCAAAACTGTTACACTAATCGATAAAAGTTATTGATTTGAAAAAATAAATTCAAATTCATGGAATTTAATTAAAACCATACATAGTAGCTCTATGAGCATAAAGGGTTAAGTACCATTTGACCAAATACAATTATTAGGCATTGGACAGATTTTGATTTTCTCACATAAATTTTGTTATACATTATGCTTTGCCCACTGTTGTTTTAACATTTAGACAGACTGCTATTAGTATGGTCGTTATATGATGTAGAATAAATACTTAATTAATTGTGAAAATTTTAAGATACTGTAGAGCCTATTAGGAAAAATTTAAGTAAGTTAAAAAGTATTTATTAAATCTACTTCATTTTAACAAATAATTATTACTTTTGTGACTATCATTAGTTTTATGCTAACATAAATTAAATGAAAGCATTCTTATGAATGTTTTACAGATAGGTCCAGAAAAAGGTGTAATGCATCTTGCCACAGCAGCTATAATAAATGCATTATGGGACTTATGGTCACGTATGGACAACAAACCTTTGTGGAAGTTTCTTGTTGACTTAGAGCCTGAAACTTTGGTGTCAACAATTGATTTTAGATATATGTAAGTATAGAAATTACCTAGGTTAAATTACCTATTTTGAAACAAAAATAAGTATTGATAAAAAACACTAGTTCCTAAAAGTGTATACAACCATGGGTTTATGAAAAAACTGTATACAAATGTTATCTCAAAGTGGTATACATCACTTTAGCACCATAACAAAGTGTTGTTTACAAAAAAAAAAAAAAAATTGAGTGAGGAAACTGTTAACCCTCCCCCTTGTAAATCAGTCTAATTTCTCAAAATAAATTAATTAGATTTTCTTCAAAATTTGATAAAATTATGTAGATTCATACTTGTCAGTAAACCAATTTTGAGAAATTAGACTGATTTTTCAGGTTCTTGTCAATAGTTC
The DNA here is from genome assembly GCA_022606455.1 of Callitettix versicolor. Lineage (NCBI taxonomy): Eukaryota > Metazoa > Arthropoda > Insecta > Hemiptera > Cercopidae > Callitettix > Callitettix versicolor. The sequence goes on along the minus strand of CM040188.1, from coordinate 51,758,729 downwards.
CTGAACTGGATTATTTAAAGAGACAGCATTTCATTTGGGCAGCAACTTGCAACATTTTACATGTGAAAAAAATTTTTAATAATTTTTTTATAAAATAATCCATTACTTTAACTTTACTTATTGATTCATTAAATTTTTCAGTACTCAGGACAAAAGAGTCAAAGTGATACTATTGAAAATTACATTGTTTTTGCTACTAATAATTGCATTGATGAATAAATTGTGCTGCCTGAAGCAATAAGTAAATAAATAAATTACTATGAAATATTACATTTACTGCCTAATGAGCAACCAACTTAATAAATTATGTGCAGTCCGATGAATTTTACATATTTCCATTATTTTTTGCTTGATTGAAATAAAAGTTGTATTCCCGGAAAAGTTTATATTTAAAGAATTAAAAAAAATCAATTTTTTATAAGTAACTAATTACTTTTACTGCACTGAAAGAATCAAATTTTTGATTGTATGTGGTACAAATGTGACTACATTCTGGACCATATTGTTAAAGAAAACTTTGACAAAATCAAATTTTGAAAGGTTATTTACAAAAAAAAAGGAATCACAATTAATTTTTTACCATCAGAACCTGAAAATGGTTATATTCAATAAAATACTCTTCATAATTAAACATTTCATATAATGGGAAAAAAGTTTAGGACAAAATGCAGAATGTTTTATGGAGTGAAACAACACTGTACTTCTTCAGGTGCTAATCTACGCTACAGTAATATAAAAATATAATGCCTAATATGTAACGAAAATGTTACAATGTTGTGGGAATGTGGGGTTGGGTGGTTATAAAGTGGAGCAATCATAAGAGAATATTTAGCCACTGTAGGCAGCAAAGGGGTCTTGGATATCCTAGTGGTACTATTTTGAATCCTGGTAAGTTATTTGGTGGTTGCAGACATTTTAATATACTTGAGCATCTCACACTGGAAAACTTAAGAAAAGAATAAGAAGATTAATTCATAGTTTAACCTTAAACAAAATACAAAAATAAATAAATAAAACAAATAACAAAATTAATAATCCTTGGAAATTAAAGTAAAAACTTTGAAATCAGGAACTTTTGAACTCTATAAGTGACCGAGAGAAGCAAGATCCCTGATATAACTCGACCGTTTAGCATTTGGTTTGTTATGCAGTTTTGGCAAAACATATTGACTGATTATTTTGAAATTTGGACCTTGTTTAAAGTCCAAACGATGTTTGTGTACGTTTTTTCCATTCACTTCTGTTTTATGATGGCGGCCTTTAATGTAATTACGACAAGAGTAGTTTCGTCTGTTTCTTGTAATTCTGGCCAAATGGCTCATCCTATTACAATTTTGACAGCTTCATTGGGGGGAAAACCATAAAACTTCCCAGTAAATTTTTTTTAATATTACAGTTACCATTTAAACTGACAAAAACAACTGCAATCACAGCACTGTCCTGGATTGGTAGTCAGGCAACCCGAGTACATAAATGGCCTAATGCAAATATAACATTATTTCTTCATTGTAATGTTCAGTTATAGTATAGTACAATGGATTTTTGAAACATAACCTTATTTTATATGATAAGGATTATATACCTATTCTTCCCGTCAGTGGTCTATCAACTCACCTCATAAAGTCTATCGCAGTTTCGAAACTTTATAGTTTCATCTTCAGGCCATACAAAATGTTAAATCCCTCTGTCGAGGTCGTCACAAAGTCAAACAAAACATTAAAACATACATCACAAACACTAAGCACAATTACACATTTAAAATATCCATCATTAAAATTCGACTTGGCCAAGCTACACACGCAACTCGTACGTCGTTACATTCCGCACTGCAGTCCGGAACTCACTTATTTTATAGTTTATGTAAGTGAGCTTTCTTTTTTCATGTGTAGCAAACTTATACCTAATGAAACTCACTACTGACATTTTTTATAACTACTGAATGGTTGAATGAATTTTTAGTGTCCCTGATAAGTGCTTTTATATATAATACAATACATTCACCACACCTTGTGATTACATTACAAATATTAAATTAAAAATACACTATGAGGTCTACTACCTGTTCTTTGAACTACTAGTATATATAGTCTAATAGCTGTTAATAAATTATAGTTTTCTTTTGCAGTTCTGACGTAATAACAAAAGAAGAGGCAATAGACATTTTATATAAAGCCCAGGAAGGCAAATCCCAGAGAGAAGAAGAAATGAGGACAATCGGATACCCTGCATACACTACGCAAGCAGGTAAAAACTTTCAATATTATTTTTTAGAGTTACAAACACACACCAAAGCCTCCAGTGTTTTTTTGTTTGTCTCTCAATAATGTACTATTAGTGCATTTGTTGTTTTCTCTAAGTATTACAGTTTTATATAGATTGTACACACAAATACTCACACACACACACACACACACATCAAAGACCCCAATGTTTTTTCATGTTTGTCTCTCGATAATGCACTATTAGAACATTTGTTGTTTTCTAAGTGTTACAGTTTTGTATAGATTTGTGGTCAAATACAGGAAGCACGTAAATTATGCTTAATAAAAAAAACTTATTAAGTTTAAAATCTTTTTTGCAATTTTCAAAAAATGATTGAAGTATATAAGATGTATAGAAGACATTTTAATTTTGCCGCAAATTTTTAAAAAATACTGAGATAGTGATGACATTAAAATTGCATCCTATTTTTTGTTCCCATGCTTCAAAATAGTAGGTACAGTATCAAAGTCTTGAAATATCTTAAACTTAGTGGTGTGGGAGAATGGACCAGACTATAAATATTGGCACCTCCAAATGCATGTCTGTCGAACACAACTAAAATTCTAGTTAACCATTGTACTACAAAGTCAATTTTGTGTAAAGGTATGCAATTTTCTCATTTTTTTAAAAACAATTTTGTTATAAAATTCAATAAGTTTCATTATATGTGATTCTGCATGTAGTATTTTCTTCTATAAATTTGCTGGTTTATTTAATAAATAATAGTAATAATTCTGTTTGTAATACTGCAATTTAGAACACAGCTTTAAAACCTCAGTGAAACTCAGATGAACATATGATTTAAAACCTCAATTCATTAATTAACATCTTATAAAATAGCTTCCTCTAGTGAACACTCCTAGTAGCTATTACATTAAATAAGTCACCACTGTAGCAACGGTCTTAGTTTTTTAGAAGATGTCTTACCACAATGTTTAATACTAAAGGAAAAATTGTCATTGCCTAAACATAGGAACTGAGTTACACAACTTAGCATCTAAACAACCAAACTAAAAATCCTCGAACTCCCCTCTCAGTTTTGAAGCAGCATATGCCTGTAAACCTATTTCACTTCTGTCAACCAATACTCACTCCAATTGGTTTGTAGTGCACACATATATCGAGTCTATAATAAGCTAGATTAATACATTTCTGCCCATGCATTACTGCTAGCAAAACACCTCGCATCTCCCGTATACAATAGCTTCATTCTAACTGGTGCATTCTTTCTCTAGTTTGAACAATGGAATTCTGAGAAATTATGGTTCCCACCATAGTTTTGAGTATAAATACAGGTCGAAAATCATTGTTTGGCTGAACATCAAGGACTACCCAATACAGAACATTTACACACAACCTACCAATACCCGGAACAACTGTACAGGACATTACAACTTGGCTGGGAGGAAATAGGAGGAATCCAGTCAACTCTAAAGAAGAAACAAATTTCTTTCACCATTACAAACCAAAAAAAGCCTCGTTAGCCCATGGCTGACCCAGTAAAGGCCCGGACTTCTATTTCTCTCAGAGACTACAACAAAATAGGGCACCCATAAATTCTCAAGCATAATTTCTCATAGAATAACAAGTAAATTTTTGCCATACAGAAATTTTTTTAATGTTATTTTTATACTTTCATAAAATATCTTCACAGTGGAATAACTTGCTTTTTAAACCTATATTTATAATAATATTTCAGCCTCAGTTTCCATAGTTGTTAAAGTCGAAGCAGCTTTTGGTCTCTATTACAATTAACCTTACTTGCTCGTGGATTTTGAACAAAATACTTATTTTTAAACACAGTAATATATACCTGTTTTTGATGTATAAAAAAAGCAAGAATTATATTTACTTGTTGTTTTACATAGATTCTATGTTTAGGATGGCTGGGGTACAGCACAGAAAGAGTAAAAGACTTATGTCACCATTACATGTCTCGTGGATTTAATGCATTTAAACTGAAAGTTGGAAGTAATCTAGAAGATGATATTAAAAGATGTAAGATGGTCCGTAACATTATTGGTTCGGACAGAAAATTGGTAAGATATAAAAAATTAAGGTTTTCTGAAAATTAAAGAGCACTTACTTTTTATTACTGTAATATATTTTTGTGAGATACCTATAATAAAATTGCATTTCGTTATAAGGACATCAATTGAAACATTAAAACACTACAGTTGGTCCCATTATAAACTTAAAAATCTTTGTTTATTTTAAACAGTTTTTTGTTGCTTTCCTAAAGTTTTATTAATTTTTTTAAATTTAACTGAATAAAGGTACTTGTGTCTTTTGTATATTTATAAAAGATGTTAAAACATTTTTTTGCATTTGAGTTAATAAATATATAAAAGTGTTACAGGTTTAATTTATTATTAACAAAGTTTTTTTTTTGTTTCATTTAAAAATTTTGTTGTTGTTGTAAATTTAGTTGTTTTCAATAATTATTTTTTATTTTGTTCAATGCTTTGTTCTATTTAAAAAAATATTTTCCCTACAGATGGTAGATGCTAACCAAAAGTGGGACGTAAATGAAGCAATTGACTGGATGAAGGCACTAGCCGATGTAAAACCATACTGGATAGAAGAACCTACATCACCTGATGATATTTTAGGCCATGCAACTATATCTAAGGTACCTTCAAAATAAATTAAAAAATATTCAGATTAACACTGTTGCATATATAACCATATACGAGTGTAAAGGTAATGGTGAGGCATCATTATTTCAGATGTGTGGGCAATTTACATAAACACTCTTCATGGATTTATTTATAACCAAATGTAGATTACAGCTAGAATAAACAATGTGTGTGTGTGTGTGTGTGTGTGTGTGTGTGTATGCCATAAATAACAATGAAGAATAATTTAGTTGAAATTAAGGTACAAAAATGTATGATACCCATTCAAAAAAAAAAAGATTTGTTATATGAGGTGTGTTCAGAAAGTAACGAGAATTTTTAAATTTTGCAGGTTTGGAGAGTCCGATTGTCAAACATTTTTTTTTATTATGTTGGTATACATGCCCTTGAAGTATGATAAAACTTTCAGCTGTTTTCATTGTTGACTTTATCTGAGACAGCCACTAAGGTTAGACGTGTTTTTATGAGCTCGGTGATTTTCGTTTGTTAAAAGAAATGGATCGAAGAATTTGTATAAAATTTTTAGTAAAAAATGGAGTAAAGTGTAACAAAGTGTGTGAAATGTTAACAAAGGCCTATGGTGAGTCTGCTATGAGTAAATTAGAGTTTACAAAAGTGGTATAAGTATTTCCAAGAAGGCCGTGAAGACATTGAAGATGACGAACGCCCTGGACGCCCAGCACATCAACAACCGATGAAAACGTGGAAAAAGTGAAATAAATGGTCATGAACAATCGCCGAATCACAATTAGAGAGGTTGCTGATGATGTTGGCAAATCAATTGGATCATCTCATGATATTGTTTCCAATGTTTTGTGTATGAAACGTATGGCAGCAAAATTCGTTCCAAAATTGTTGAATTTTGAACAAAAACAGCGGCAAATGGAAGTTGCTCAGGAGTCACTAAATGAAGTCAACGATGATGCAGAATTACTGAAACGTATTATAACAGGTGACAAATCATGGGTTTATACGTATGACGTCGAAACTAAGGCTCAATCGTCATGTGGAGGCATTCTGGCTCGCCAAGACCAAAAAAGGTTCAACAAGTGCAGTCGAACGTGAAGGTTATGCTCACTGTGTTCTTCGATATTAATGGCATAGTGCATCATGAATTCCTGCCACCAGATGAAACGGTCAGTAAGGAGTACTACCTACAAGTTCAACGCCGTTTGCATGAAGCAATCCAAAAAAATCGCCTGGATCTGTGGAAAAACAATTCATGGCTTTTGCACCACGATAATGCACCAGCTCACACTTCATTGCTTGTTCGTGAATTTTTGACCAAAAACAGTACTGTAACGATGTCCCAGTCTCCATATTCGCCAGATATGGCTCCATATGACTTTTTCCTATTTCCAAAAAATAAAGAGAACCTTTAAGGGCCGTCGTTTTACAGCCGTAGATGACATTAAAAGAGCATCGCTGAAAGAACTAAAGGTTATCTCAAAGATCGAGTTTAAGAAGTGTTTCGAGGATTGGAAGAAGCATTAGCACAAGTGCATAATCTCAGGGACTATTTTGAAGGCGACATCAATGTAGAAGAATAAATAAATATTTTATTCAAAAAATTTAATTTCTCGTTACTTTCTGAACACACCTCGTACAATAGATATGATTACAAAAATGATAGACATACCCATGATGTCATAGATGATTTAGAATTTTACCGTGTACAAATTAAATACTGTTAACTCCAGATTATCTGCAGCATCAAAAATTAAAAAAAAATTCTTGTTGAACAGTGAAACAAATAAACAAAATATACTTCATCTATAAAAACAAAATAGTTTCAAATATTTTGTAGTAAATGTATTTTTTTTATGCAATAGCACACCAGTACAAGTTGGAATCAAATGGACAAAGCCTATGGTTTATCTTTAAAAACAATCTAAATTTCAAATATTATATAAAATTTTCTTAAATGATATACACACATACAGTAATTTTATACACCTTTACATTGTACACTGTATAGAGTATAGGATAAAAGTTTGCTGTTCACAATAAATAAATAATAATAAAGAATTAAATTTCAGATATGTTTCACATTAGCTGTTGGAAGTAGACAGGTTAATGATAGCTGAGGCAATAAATATCAGTGTGCTACGATTGTTCGTCTCTTAGCAAATGAATCATGCAGCTCGATACTGTAATTTTTTTTTTAGTTAAACAGTTTATTATAATTTATTCTTCTTCTAATTAATTTGTTAACTACTCTAGCTTACAAATATAGTACAAACGGTATTTGCTATGAAATAATGTGTTTTACTGGTTCTAAAATGATTTTTTTCCTATATGTGAGTTAACCAATCAATACTACCCTACCCGACAGATAACTGGGAGTTGACTGTACTTTAATATAACTGTAAATTATGTTAGAAAAGTTAATATTAGTGTATTTATATTTTTTCAAGGCTTTAGCACCTCTGGGAATCGGAGTAGCAACTGGAGAGATGTGTGCCAATAGGGTAATGTTCAAACAGTTTTTACAAAGCGGAGCAATGCAGTACTGTCAGATTGATTCTGCTAGAATTGGAGGGGTCAACGAAATACTTTCAGTATATTTGATGGCCTACAAATTGGGAGGTGAATATAAATTGATATCAAGTTATTGTACACTATTATAATTATATAAAAGAAAAAGACATTATCTCAAAAACATAAGTGATAAATATAAACAAAAGTAGAAAAAGTTTTGTACTATATAATCGTTACAGAACAATTAGACCAGGTAATTAATTTTAGAATGTATTAAATCGTAATTATCCATATTACGGCAAAAAAGTTCAAAACACAACGATCTGCAAAAAAAAACTATTTGACTATTTTGAACAACATGACTTTTCCAGTAACGAGTTGAGTCAACGAGTTGATGCATGCACAGCTACACTGATTGCAGCTCTATACCCACTACTATACGGACAGCACGGGAATAGAGATTATTTTTTCTATAGCCCTCATATGTTAGACACAAAATATAATATGTATAGAATTTTTAGTTTAATTTTACATTCTGGAAATAAATTATTTTTCCAATTATACAATGCAATGAAATTTGTTGAAATCTGATATATAATGTTTTGTTCAAAGTTTATATCTGAAACACGTAGGTAAACTTCAATAATTAAAAAAAATAATTTATACAATTTCATGGACTGAAAAAAAAATTTCCATTTTTTATTTTTTGTTATTTAATAAAATTATGCTTATGTAGTTCCAGTATGTCCTCACGCTGGAGGAGTAGGCCTCTGTGAAATGGTACAACACTTACAGATATTCGACTATATAGCACTCTCAGGAACAAAAAAAAATAGAATGATAGAATTTGTAGACCAAGAACATGAACATTTTGAAGATCCTGTAGAAGTAAAGAATGCACACTATATTGCACCAAAGGTGAGTTCTTTTAAAATATGTCCAAGATTTAAACTTAAAGAAACTTACTAACTTTAAGTTTACATTTTCCTAATCTTTATTAAAGTCAAAAGTAATATATACAATAAATTAAATTCAGTGTCATAAAATTGCAATGGCCTTGCACGTTCAAGCATATAGTTAGAAAGAAAGAGGAGGGAGTGGTGGCATTTATACAGGGAGAGTGTGTCAAGGTTTGGTTTTGTTTGTTGGTAATTGGAAATGTCAACACATACATTTTTGTAATCTGTCAGTTATAAGCACAAAAGCACTCATGCCTAGCTTACAGATTGCCTATTCAAACAAGAAATTCGTTGTTTATGTTTATGGCACCTGTATTATCCCTTAAATCTTGTGGTTTTATATTACTTTTTTACATATATTAAGTACATGTTGTCGTTCAGTGTTAAGATTAGCAAATAAATGTTGTCACTGACAACTGCTGTAAGTGAACTCATCATCGAGTCACACCCATTTGAAAACTGATGCATTGCACCACCAAAGATATCAAAGTGGCGAGTATCCGAATTAATGAGACTGTATTTTATCAGTATTAAATAATATCAATCTGAATGAACCATAATATAAATTGCATTTCATAATTACATTTAATTAAAATACAATAATTACAATTAATTATAATAATACACAGTAAGTACATTTTATTATTACAAGAAAAAACTATTTTATGGTTTTTCTAGTTATGTGAAATCACAGAACCAGTTATGTTAGACTGGAGAGAGATTACTGTATACAATACTGTAATATAATATATTTTGTATTTTTGCCTTCATTTTAATTAAAGTACAAACATGTTATAGTCAACTATCGATTATCTGCAGGATTGGGCAGCATGATTGGCCAGGGATAACACACAGGGAAAAAATTTAGAACCAGTAAATGACATTATTTCACAACTGTTTGTACTGTATTCTTCAGATAAAACAATGTTTTTTTTTAATTAGAATAATAATAATAATGAACTTTTTAAATGAAAAAGAAAAACTCGCACTACTGAGATGTATGACTGACTGCTTAACAAACCGAGATAGACAATTAACAGGAGTACAGGTATGACTTTGGGCATGCTGTTATTTATTTACTGCCTCAGCTATCACTGAATTGTGTATGTCAAGATAAGTTAAACATATGTGAAATTTATTATTTATAGTTGATTTATTTATTGTAAACAGCAAACTTATTTTTATATACTAAAAGAATGTCAATGAGTAGACATTCAAGGTATAACACTATGTGTGTGTATTGTTTAACAAAATATAAAGCATGTTTTGTTTTGTTTGTTAATTTCAACTTTCCTGATGTACAGGTACATAAATAAAAATTAAATTTATTATATTTGAAACTTACTATATTTTTAAAGATAAAATATGTTTCGGTTTTTTGTTTTACTGTACAAAAAATTTTTTTTTTCAGTCATGTTTTCAAACTTATCCAGTTAGTGTAATATTAATATTTGAAAACAGCAAGCAGCCATTTTCATAGTTTACCTCACATTAGTTTTAATTAACTGTTACGTAGCATTGAAACAAATAAAAATCATATATTTTTCATAAAATTATTTTATTATTTATACATAACTGGGGGAATCGTCTTCCCATGACTCCTCTTAAATCTGCCCATGATATCTCATGGTAAATTTTATATCGAAAGATATTTTTCTGGTCAAACATCAATTAATACCATATAATTAATGTATGGACAAGTTTTTAAGTGATAGCTACATCCAAAAGTGACTATTGTGTAACAGTATGCCAGACTTTAATATCTTGCAGTCCACAACTCCTGAGCGATAATTTTATTCGTGGTTATTTTGTGATGCACTAAATGGTTGAGATGGATCTTAATTAAACATACTTTGTGAATACCCCTTGCGTATTTTTGATGGCAGCTATTCTTAAATGGTGAGTTTGCAATAAATTATAAAATATGTCAAAATATACATAAATGTTCATTAAAGTATACATAAATACTAAACTGAGTTTCAGTTTAGACATTCTGTATAAAAATTAGGATGATAATGTAAATACAGCCATCATTTGAAAAACCAATTTTAAAAGAGACCTCAAAACAACTACATGAAAAACCTAACAAACGTTTTTGATAAAATACAAATTTTTACATTCATTTTTGTACTTCATACTTTAAAGAGAAAAAATATTTCTTTTTATTTATTTATTTTTTTTTTTTTGGTGTTTAATGTCTGACTATTGTGTACACTTGGGGTAATGCAGACGATGGGATGATTTATAGTATATGAAAATGCCAAGCCCTGGCCGGGAATCGAACCCGGGTCCTTGGAGTGAAAGCCTAGTACGCTATCAACTAGGCCACCGAGGCGGCTAAAATATGTAAAGTGAAAAAAACAATAATAAATTACACTACTAGGATAGCATTATTTATTATATCTATTTTAACAATCAACAAATATAAATAACAACCAAATTGTAAACAAATTATGTACAAAAACTTAAAAACTAATTAACAAAGTAAACATCTTGTGTTTTCAGTCACCTGGCTACAGTACGCATCTAAAATATACATCAGCAGAAAAGTATGAGTATCCTTACGGAGCGGAATGGCAGAGACTTTTCAAAGAAGGGGTCTATCCTAAACCATAAAAATACCAAACAAACTTTCAATTTAAAGAATTAAAAATGTAAATGATTATGTACAATCTGTCTATGATAAACAAATATGGTAAAACTTCACAAACTTAATATTTATAAAAATCAACCCCTCCTTATTTAAGATGGCCAGCTCCAACAAAAACATGAAAAGTAGTTCAAAATTATTTTTTTTTCAAATTATAAGACCTATGGTAATTTTGTACATTTTCATGAACATTTACAAATTAAAAAATTTCAAAATTTAGTTAAATATTTAATATTATATATATTTCATAGGTATACTGTTCAATATACCTAAAGCAATATTTGAACAATGTTAAGTGACCATGTAATAATACTGAATTCATTATTTGTACAATTTAAAATATTTTAATTATATTTATATTTTTAAATGCATGTACTGTATAAATGTTTTTTAAAATTTAACAATTCTAGGTAACATACCAGTTTATCTAAACAACTCTCCTTAGTCTTTATTATATTGAATTTATGAGGTTTTACTGTGTCTATTTTGAATACAGTTTGTAATTTCATTAAAAACAATTTTTTAAAATTTATTAGCTATTTTAGTTCTTTTACCATTTAATTATAATTGTAATCAAAATTAATTATTAAAATACATATCTATTTTGTAGTTTTAACACCTTTACTTCATGTTAATTAGACTGAAGAGAAGTAATTGATACAAAGAAGAAATATGTAGATCAAGACAAAGAAAGAAAAAATTGTAATAAATGGCCCACTAACGGTAAAACATTTGATCCATATAATGAAAGGAACAACTGAAAGACATAAATATGTTTACACTAATACAGCAAAAGTGTGGAAGACTAATTAAATACAAAGTGTTTAATATTTTTAAATATATAGTTAAACACAAATAAATGTGTGTGTGTGTCACGCGCGCACACACACACACATACACGTGATAAATTAAATAAATGTAATTTCGAGAAAATTTTTGTTTTCAAACCTAAGGAGAGTTGAATAAAAAATCCACAAGAAGGTTGGTATATTACAATTTAAAAGGTTTTTTGATAGAATAAAATAGTTTTTTGAACTGGCCTTCCAATTGACGAAAGAAACATACAATAAGAAATCCCTTTCATGGGGGTCCAAAATTAAACATTATAAAACAGTGATCAAGCCGGAAGCACTGTACACAGCAGAAACATTAACCATGAATCGCATAGGCCAGATAGAAAAGCTTGAAATAACGGAAAGGAAAATCTTAAGAAAAATTATAGGAACAAAATTTCAGGATAATAAGGTAGTATATATAAGAAATGAAGCTCTCTATAAGAAAATTGAAAAACTGTCAGATACTATGAGAAAAAGGAGAATAAATTTTTACGGCCATCTTCTTAGAATGAACTCCAATAGATTGACGAAACAGGTGTTTGATTTTTTCCATAATCGTAAAACAAAACCGAACTGGTTTAAAGAAATTGAAAAAGACCTAACAGAATTAAAAATTACAGAAAATTCACTGCTTGACCAAACTGCTAAGATAAGTACCAAGGACGAAAGAATAAGATTCCAAGATAAAACCAAAATAAGACCTAAACCTGTCATTTCGGAAGATGAGAAGAAAAGAAGATCGGAAAGAATGAAGAGCTACTGGGAACAAAGAAAAGTACAGCGCGCAAGAAATGATTGATTCAGCGTACCCCAAAGAGGGTGAAACGAAGAGAAGAAGAAAATAGTTTTTACTTTAATAGTAAATACGAATAATAAAAAAAAAGAAATCATCCATTGATTGGTTGGACACTGGATTGTATAAAACAGGTTAAGGATGATGAAGTTGATGGGTGGATAATTGTGCTCTAGGGATAAGTAGGAGTTTGTCTTTCATATATCTGCAGCTTTAAGTTAAAACTCTCCAGTAGATAATCCAGTATTATTAAAAATTAATTTTACATTGAAAAGAAGGGCAAAATCTAAATAAAAATTAAATTGTATAAACCAATTTTGCCCCCAAAGTAAGCTTCGCCATTAAGCTCTTCAAATTAATTATTTTGTAAATACAACTCAGAAATAATAATGGCAAAATGATGTATGATATGCAACTAGATTTCTGGTATAATAAGATTTAAATGTATTTGTAACAAAGTAATATGAGATGCTTCCTAAAAGTTTCAGGAATTCGAGTACTATGTATGAACCAATTACACATTATGTATGTATGTGATTATCCAAATCACACTTGATACAAAGTTCCAGCATATCAAAAATGATTTTAAAAATAATTTTAAATAAACCATTTCCATGATGACAAAAGTTGGCCTATTGTAGAATTTATTGTTTCTGTATTAAAATTGTTTTTGTAACTTAAGAATATTTCAAAATAGAAAGGAATCATTATTTTTAACTGGTATCACTGATATATCGATCATTATTTCATGTCAACTAATCACCTATGTATTTCTCTACATGGTATCAAGTGTCAACACAAAACGGCAGCATAATGTTTTATGATAAGTAAATATTGTTAAGTGAAGAAGCTGTGTGACCTTGACAGTTAGGCACTGAATACAGACAGACTTCTGTTTTATTATCAGACTGCTTTATAAATCAATTCTTGCTTATTATTTTTTTTTAATAGAGGCAATTTAAAAACAGTACATTGTACTATTATGTTGTGTATTATTTTAAAATACAGATACTGTACAACTTTTGTTATCTTTTCTTCTTGTCCTTTAGTCTTGTTAAATAAATTTTACCTTTGTATTTATGTGTTGTAATATTTACTAGGCACTTAAAAATCCTGTAATGACTCTTTGGTAAACAAAGCATGCTCAAGTGCATCAGACATTGATATGGTTGTATGGCAGCTCTTAATAATGTCTCATAATTCGATGTCTCAGACCCTACCGAAAACAATGTTTCTATGATGTTACTGCTTATACAAAATTTTGTTTATCTGAAAGAGCCTTGATCCCATCAAGTTTGGATAACTGAGTCCCTACTGTACGACGTCCTGTCAACAGGGAGATTATTATTCGTTCTTTGGTCGATCAAAGGGGTGACCAAGATGTTTTTTATAGCCACAACAATGAACTCATCAACTGTCCATTATTTTTTTCAATTCTAGCACATAAGATATACTATATATATATATATATATATATATATATATATATATATATATATATTTTGTGTTTAATGTCTGACTATTGTGCACATTTGGGCTAATGCAGACGATGGGATGATTTATAGCATATGAAAATGCCAAGTCCTAGCCGGGAATCAAACCCGGGTCCTCGGGGTGAAAGCCCAGTACGCTATCAACTAGGCCACCGAGGCGGCAAGATATACTAATGAGCATATGCATATGAATAAGAATAAGATATTCTTTAGTGAGCATATGCACTTTCTAAAATAGGATATATTACATTACATTAAAGAGAATAGACCTTACATCCTTTAATAGGATACATTTAATATATTATATGACATTCTGTTCAGGAATGCCTATGCTTTCTACACTTTAGTCATATTTTCTTTAAGAAGTCACAAGGAATGCATTACACCTGGCCAAACCGTAACCTCTATTGCCTCAATGTTTTGAAGTGACTGATGTCAGCATACATGCCTAAAGCTATGGAGAAACAAAGACTGGTTCATGCACCACTCTAACATAACTAACCCACTGCAATTCTGGCCTAAAACCACTTGTATTCTATACATTGTACTTATTGTATTTTAGCACTATCGTATTTATTGTATTATTGTATTTTAGCAGTATTTCCCCCATCATCTTTCCAAAGACGAAAATCAAGCTTTAGGGATGTTTATTCAACACTATAGATTATATTCAAGAGGAATCACACTATAGCCAACTTCAAGGAAGTCCTACATTCATCTCAGAAATCCCAACAATGCTGTATTGATTTTTTTTTTTTTTTAACATCCGACTATTGTGCACTGAAACAATGATTATTTTGAATGAAACAATTATGTTTTTAATGGCAAGAAAGAATTTTTTAAATAATTTTTTTTGATGGCACATTACCATTCATGATGCTTAGGATATATATATATATATATATATATATATATATATATATATATATATATATATATAAATGGTCCAGAGCACTAAATTGGCAGGAAAACATGTTATTGTTGTACACACAGTTCATAAATAAAAGTTGTCAATATAAAATCCCTCATAATAAAGAAAAGTTAATGTTAATATATTTTATTTATATACTTACGTTGGACATTCAATTGAAATGTCTACAGAGTAGAGAGTACATATTCAGGCTGAAAAGTAAGAAATCAAGCATTAGCACTTTACTAGTCAAGTAAAATAAAAAATTTATAACATACGAGGTGTGTTCAGAAAGTAAAGAGAATTTTAATTTTTTGAACAAAATATTTATTTATTCTTCTACATTGATGTTGTCGCCTTCAAAATATTCCCCTTTGGAGATTACGCACTTGTACCAGCACTTTTTCCAATCCTCGAAACACTTCTCAAACTCGATCTTTGAAATAGCCTTTAGTTCTTTCAGTGATGTGCTTTTAATGTCATCTACGACTGTAAAACGATGACCCTTTAAGGTTCTCTTTATTTTTGGAAATAGGAAAAAATTACACGGAGCCATGTCTGGCAAATATGGAGATTGGGGCATCGTTACAGTACTGTTTTTGGCCAAAAATTCACAAACAAGCGATGAAGTGTGAGCTGGTGCATTATTGTGGTGCAAAAGCCATGAATTGTTTTTCCAGATCTGGATGTTTTTTTCGGATTGCTTCACGCAAACGGCGTTGAACATGTAGGTAATACTCCTTATTGACCGTTTCACCTGGTGGCAGGAATTCATGATGCACTATGCCATTAATATCGAAGAACACAGTGAGCATAACCTTCACATTCGACCGCACTTGTTGAGCCAGAATGCCTCCAGCTGGGATGATTGAGCCTTTTGACGTCATATCCGTAAAACCATGTTTCGTCACCTGTTATAATACGTTTCAGTAATTCTGCATCATCGTTGACTTCATTTAGTGACTCCTGAGCAACTTCCATTCGCCGCTGTTTTTGTTCAAAACTCAACAATTTTGGAACGAATTTTGCTGCCACGCGTTTTATACACAAAACATTGGAAATGTCATGACATGATCCAATCGATATGCCAACATCATAAGCGACCTCTCTAATTGTAATTCAGCAATTGTTCATAACTATTTCTTTCACTTTTTCCACGTTGTCATCAATTGATGTGCTGATAAGTCCAGGGCATTCATCATCTTCAACGTCTTCACGGCCTTCTTGGAAACGCTTATACCACTTGTAAACTCTTACTTTACTCATAGAAGACTCAACATAGGCTTTTGTTAACATTTCACACACTTTGTTACACTTTATTCCATCTTATACGCAAAATTTGATAAATTCTTTGATCCATTTCTTTTAACAAACGAAAATCGCCGAGCTCGTAAAAACACATCTACTAACCTTAGTGCCTGTCACAGACAAAGTCAACAATGAAAACAGCAGAAAGTTTTATCATACTTCAAGGGCATGTATACCAACATAATACAAAAAAGTGTTTGACAATTGGACTCTCCAAGCCCGCGAAATTTAAAAATTCTCGTTACTTTCTGAACACACCTCGTAGGTAACTATTAAAATATAGTTACAGTAATTAAAATTACAGAAATCGATGTTCAATGTATTTTTACATTTTGTATGTTAAATTATATAGAAAATTAATTTTTAACTTAGTAATTTAAACTTAGTTATTTAAACTTAGTAATTCCAAGCTTGAAATATCAAAACAAGAAGTGTTTATTCAGATCATCATATGTCACCATATAATGGATTCAAGAGCCCAATAAACACAAATATTTCTTACATATCAGCCACTGATATTAGAGTTATATGTTTGGTGATCTGATTTTGTTTAAACTACATTTTCAGTTATGAGCTTTGATTCCAAAAATTGTTTTAACATTTGTAGTACATGAAATTATTACAATACCTAACAATTTTCTTCTTAAAAAAAAATGTAATACCATAAAAACCCAAATTCACACCAACTACAGTAGATCAACAAACCCTCATGAAACTGATTTTCATTCAGATTCAATTTTTGTAGTAATATAAATATTTTATGTATGTTTAATTAAAAGCCTATCTGTATTTTTATGATCTACAATTTCATTTAACACATTTTCTATAGAATTTTTAGATTTATTTAGAAAATGGGATGAATTTGTCTCTAATACATTCTGTAGTGTATAATAAATACAGAAAACAACATTAATTAATTATCCAAACCTGACATCTGTAACAATAGATATTAGAATGATGTGTAGAATATTACCAAACTTGCGTTAAATTTATAACACAACCTTCTAAGCCACCACACAGTGTGAAAAATATTATTTTTTCAACTATTTTATTTTATAACCACTAAACACTGATCTGTTATCAGTAACCGTTTAAATATCAATTTTATTCTAATTCTCTGTTCTGAAAAGTTAATGTTAATGTTCAATATTACTCACAGTTACAAACCACCAGGTATCAGGTTTAAATATAGCTCGTGAAATTAAACTCATCTCCGATTGTGGTGATATTACATGTAAATGTAAATGCGATATAGTATTGAAAGGTGGCCAGTGGAACCCTAACCTAAAAAACAAAATTAAAATTAACAAAAGTAAAGTAAGTTTTGCAACTTTAAAATATATTTCTAACTTAATGTTATATTTTGCATTTTTATATAATTATTTATCTACTTTATAAATTTCCTGCAGTCATATACAGGATACTATAAAAATTATTATAAAAGTCTTATAAAAATACTAGAGGTCAGAAACAAAGTTGTTTGGTGAATTTATTTTAAAATTATTTAATATTTTACAGACATGTAAGTATAAACTTTAATCAAAATATACATACATTTAAAATTAAATAAACTATTTACACATGTTTTTGTTGAAATGTTTCTGCTTGCATTTTTGTTTACTGTGCATCCCTTTTTGAATAAACAAGTAAAATGTAAGAAATCCAAAAAAAGTAAAATCCAGAAAGTAAGAACTGTTTTGGAATTCACATGAAATAAAATGAAATAGCACTCCTTCGTTTAAGTTTCTACATGATTTCCACAAATTTCACAACATTATTCAACAAGCTTGTTAATACCAGTCTCGACAAATGATGCCACTAATGAAGACAAGCAATGTTTCATGTTTACTGACATGATTCTGTCAAAGAATCATGCATCACACTGTTATCATTCACAGACTTGCTAACACTGTTATGAAAAATCAAGATGTAGTGGTCAGTCTGCACCAAATTAGGATCATATAGTCATGCTTCTCAAGTCAGGCTATATGGCTGGGATGGTATTACAGCCAAGGGTTTAGTGGTTGATGTGGCTAAGGCACTGGTTAGTATACTGCATCTTTGAACTGTGTACTTCAAGGTTGTTAGTTCTAACTGCAGATACTGCTGTTGCTTTATCCTTAACATTAACGCTGATCCCTCACCCTCATTAGTCAACCTGGCATAAAGTATGGGTGTTAAAATAAAAAAAGATACTACAGCCAAACTGGTTGATGAGATCTTAGGTTGCACCAGGTTTGTGTAGCCTTGCGTTGTGAAGCAACATGACTCTGCAACTGAGCATCCTTCTCTACTTTTATGGATTCCATGATGAAATTTCTAAGCATATCACCAATATCTTACAGCATTACTGTTTTACCACTTGGCAAAAATCAATCAATCAAAATCTCTTTCTTATCCCAAAACACCATATACATAACTGTTCATCATGACGTGTTTTTTGGTGTGTGTGTTTTGCCATTCTATTGACTGATTACTGTAATTCATTACATAACGAAGGCTTGTAGACCTTGATTTTCATGGATTTTTTCATCAACTCACCTTAACAAATTTTAATTCCCTAATGATGGCCTAGTATGCTCCCTCTTAGTTATTATGAACATCGAGCATCCTTTACTATTTCTGCACCATACATTTCCACAAACTGACATGTATAGATGGTCTAAATTACAATCTAGTTCCTAAGTGAGGTGTATTAAACTAAGCTGTCTTTTTTTTTTTTAAATGTCAGCTTAACCAGTGAATGCACTAACCTACGTGACCTACTGTATTTTTATTATAATTTTTTTTTTAATAATTTATACATTTGACCTCACTTGTGGATGTAAAACAATACACAACATTTTGATAGTATAAAACCAACTCACATTCTCAAATGCCTACCTAAAAAGTGAAAGGTCGCCTCGGTGGCCTAGTTAATAGTGTACTGGGCTTTCACCCCGAGGACCCGGGTTCGATTCCCGGCCATGGCTTGGCATTTTAATACGCTATAAATCATCCCATCATCTGCATTAGCCCAAGTGTGCACAATAGTCGGACGTTAAACACAAAAAAAAAGTGAAACAAAAAACTAAAACATAGTGCCTAGAAGTGTAACACAATGTTACAAAAAATTACCCTAGACCATAAAGCAAAAACTAATACAGACATGACCAATAACCTTTTTGATCCTGGCCTACACACATCTCCAGCCTGCTACTGTGTACCCTTTTCGGTTTTATGACTTGTAGTTTTGCTGATCACATGGAAGATTTAATTTTTACTGTAATTATTTTAAATGTTATAAACATACTGGATTCAGTAGGATTTTAAATGTACCTGGAATTTTATTAATGTACAGTAGTAAGTACCCTATACTAACTTCATTTCAAGGTCCCAAATATTATGTAAAAATTTATGATTATGAAAATTTAGTAAACCATTATTTTCCAATTACAAATATTTTACAATCTTGTGAATATTTACCAATTTTTTAAAAATTTCTTCAATGGAAAAATTTTATAACTGTAATTTTAAAACTGGTAACAATTTAAATTTATTATCCTTACCTAGCGTCAGAGGCATTACCCCCTTTCTGCTGCAAAACTTCAAGACCTGTGGCCACCATTTTTTCCACTGAAACATAACAAAATATAAACAATAAAAGTATTATACTGAATACTGTAATTACAACTACAAATACAATTGGGGGTAGTTTGGAAAGTAAGCTTCATTGTAGCACAGCATTAGCAGTAGTGGAAGAACTGTCTCCATTGACAAAACTGTAACTGTGAACCCGTCACTCAATACCCTTCCAACTGTAGCAGTGTGAGCCTCATTCTTTTGCAGGTTCATTTTGTTATAACCTCAAGACATGAGCGCTGCAATAGAAAATCCTGCCAAATGTGCAGTGCATGCTGTCATCATAAGATTTCTTTGGTCACAAAATGTTTCAGCAGCAAAATGATTCGTCATTTGTGTACAGTGTATGGCCCAAACATTTTGAGTGTTTTGTTTCACCGTCATTTTGTTTCAATTAGGTGTACGACAGTTTCAGATGGCCCTGTACTTTGTCACAGCTCCGTATAACAAAGGGAAAAAAATTATCATGCCTGAAGACATTTTCCTGTGAAAACCAGACAAATAGAACAAAAAACCAAGATATTCATGTTTTAGAAAGAAGCCTTTTTAAACCACATTAAAAATTATTTTCTTTAAAAAATGCCTTACTGCACATCTACAGCGTAAGGGCAGCCAGCGATTACTGTTTTTATATAAAATATACTACAGTAGTCGTGTACCCATACGTCTACGTGATAATTATCCTGCTAGACATAAAGTCTTTCACATCAGTTTTGGCTTTTCCAATGTATACAAAAACAAAAATAAAGTAAACTAAGAAAATTGTGCAGACAATCTTTCTATGGTCATGTAAAATTTAAAAACATATCAGGCATTTTGAATAACCACCACCCAAAATAGTGACACCTGGTGGTCATCCAAAAATAATGATATTCTGGTAGAATACCAGGAAACACTTAAAACACAACCTGCCCTATTCATTGCAAATGAACAATAGATTAAAAAAATGCTTTTTTATGAACTGGAAGTAATGCAGTCACTAATGTTAGGAACTACACTTAGAGTATATTGTTCTAATTGAATGTCTTAATTATCTGCTAACTTACTACATACAATATTGGTTATATATTAGTATCCAACTAATGTCTGATTGCTTGTATTGTTCAAAATAGGTGTATGATAATTTGAGATTGCTTAAAACTTTATCACAGCTCCATATATAACAAAGAAAAATTTCATCTAAATACCTTAAGATGTTTTCCTTTGAAAACTGGACAGTGTTAAATAAAACAAGATTTTCATGTTCTAGAAAGTATCATTTCTAAACCACTTCAAATAATTGTTTTTTTAAATCCACTATTATTGCAAATTTGCATCATAAGGGGAGCAACTATGCAAAATTGTAACTTCATAGGCTCTGGCATATTTGAGATTGAGTAAAGGGCTTTTGCTTATATAATGTATAGAGATACCCTGATTTATGGTGGATGTGGACAATGGTCATGGTCATATCAGACAAGAGTCTAATTTATGGAATGAAAATGACCTGCATAACAGTTTAGATTTCAAATAAGGTTAACACAAACAAGCCTTTTGATTGATGGGTGTTTGGTTTTCTTAGGACATAACTTCCATGATATTTCTTAGTTATCTGTTTCACAATGCCCACTCCTATTCCCTTTCTTGTCATTGTACCTAATTTTACTGGTGTGTCATCAACTCTTTTACTGTGCAAACGTTAGCTCATTAAAAAATTTAAATAGTTATAATATCATCGTGTTATATACTTTTGATTTTTACATTTAACAAAACATTAAGTGTCTTTGTGTGCGAGTTTCAAATTGTTGTTTAAATCATCCTGTTTTTAACTTTTTGTGAATATTAATTAAATGGGTTCTAAAAGCTTATGATAGTGGAAGTAAAAGACAAATTTCATCTATTGAACTAAAAAAGCTACAGTTTAAACTAAAAAAATATACAGTTTTGATTTGTTCTGTGTGTATATATCATAATTATATTTGTATGAATTTAGTTAAAATACAGTGAGACTTCTGTTCTGTGAATTTTCTCCATTCTTCATCTTTGACATATTAATAGTGAGTACTCAATATTTTTTTCTATGTAACAAATTAAAATGGTTTTATAAGTATCTATTGTAAACACTGACTCACATAGCAGTCTGCTGAGATAACAGTCTTAGTTCTGGAACGAATCACTGTTATCACTATGTACTGACTGTGATAAAGAAAGACTGAATAACATTTTTGTGTTGCCTTATATTACCTTTGTAATAAAAATAACTTTTTGTTACCAATACTAGATTGGGAATAATTTTGCCTCTCTGTGTGGTGGTATGGATCCCCCCCCCTCTAAGGGCTAATTTTTTCTTGATGCCTAGTGAAGTGGGGCCTGTGCTTAACTCTCTTGGTTATCAGTCCAGTATTATACACTGATGGTTATATGCTTGACAAGTCATCCCCTTACAACAGTTAAACTCTTGAAGTAATTCAGAAGAGATAGATGAAATCCGTGAAAGATCCATATTGCTTTTACTTCCCAAATCAGAGAACTGGTAGTCTTTTACTATAAATTTAATAACAATAGGTTGTTACTTCAAACCACTCAAAAACTAATCATACATAGAGATTTTCTAATTTTTTATTCTAGAAGCTGAGCTTGCTGTTAAAATCACTATCATGAACAGCCTTCAGTTACGTAGAATGTAGTATAGATCTTCTTTTGTCATTTTTTGAGAATGAATATATTCATTCACAATGGTTAAAGAAATACCACTTGACAGTAACATCTGTTGATAAATACGAGGGTTGATCAAATATAAACGAGACTGACTTTCTAAAAACTTTTCCGTTGGACATTGAACTCTAAAGGGTGGGGTTTCAGGTAGCCTGGGAGGTTTGGGACGGGCAACATTTCCGTTCGGACCCTTCAGTATAAAACTATACAATGAGTGAGAGTGAAGTGCACGTTTCCGTGGAGCAGAGAATTATTATTAAGTTTTTGGCCAAGGAGGGGTCAATCCGACTGAAATCTTTCAGAGATTGACGGCTCAATACGGGACAGGACCCTGTCAAGTGCTCGCGTTTTGCTTGGCACAAGGAATTCGCCGAAGGACGGAAGCAGTAGAAAACCTGAAGGCCTATCACGATCGTCGGCCGGAAAGGTAATGGCCACTGTATTTTTCGACAATCAAGGCGCTTTCACGCCGATTTCCTCCATAAACGACGCACAATAAATGCACAATATTATTGCGATGTTTTAGAGGCCTCAAAACAGTCTTTTCAGAGGAAAAGGAAATCTAAACCGCGAGGAACGTCATTCTTCTTCACGATAATGCCCGACCACATTCGCTAACGCTACGAGGCTTAAACTCGATCAAATTGGCTGGGAACCAATGGAACATTCCCCATACAGTCCAGACTTATCACCCTGCGACTATCACCTGTTTGGGCCACTCAAAGAGGCGCTTGGAGGCCAGCGTTTCAAGACGATTCTGCGGTGGAGACCTTCGTGCTCAATGGCTCAATGAACGCCGAGAACTTTTTACGAAGATGGAATTAAAAACTTCCAATCCGTGGGAAAAATGTGTTACTCGTCATGGGAGACTATGTAGAAAAATAAGTTGTATTAAGAATAATTTGCAAGTAAACAATAAATTTTTAAAAAAATCAGTCTCGTTTATATTTGATCAACCCTCGTATTCCAAATCTGCTTTCTAGCCAATAATAATACTGTCAACAAATAAGATTTTGTATACGAAAGTATCAATCTTCCACGTCTGTTTCCATCTCTTGATATACACTGACAATTATAATCCTTGACATGTTACATTTAAAAGGAAAAGGGAATAATGGAGCATTAGGAAGAACAGAAAACTCATGGGACTAATAAAGTTCACGTCACAACATCAATAATACAAAGCAGGATTAAAAGGTTGAGATAGTAAAGAGGATCGAAAAACATATACAACTTTAAAAAGAAAGATTAGCAGGAATTTGGCACATACTCACTGGGAAGAGTGATGCGACTGATAAGGGATGGTAGAAAACACAAGGTTGTAAAAAGGACTGATTGGTCAGGTCTAGAAATACCTGGGTTTTGTAAGGTCACAGAAATAACAGTAAGGGTAAAAGAGTTACCTAATGGTTTGTATTCACTAGTTAAATGTTTGGCATCCAGAATGTGCTCCTTCGACACAACTAAGTAATGATGGGGTGCAGCAGGCTTGATGTCGGGGAATACCACAACATCTTCATCCTAAAATCATAACTTAAGTAATAATGTTATTGAAATACATAAGTGTTATTACTTTTTTTAATGATAAGAAGACATACTGAGTAGTTAGGTTTTACTCCACAATAAAGAAAAATACTACAAGAATAAAATACTTTTAAGATTTATATACATACTTTAAAATCAAAATAAATCTGTAGTTTAAAATTTGTTAATATTTTATCTGGAGTGTGTTATAGAATTAGGGTACATACTTATATAATTTCTATAAACAATTGTACAGCAGGTTCCAGGTCCCTAATATTTTTGACATTGTTTTATTTTTTAGTTGAAAAACCAGAGAACTGCAGCATTTTGAAAAACCCTTATAAAAAAATTATCCGCTTCAGTACAGTGAAACTTAACTGACAGGGTAGGAACAAGACTGGCAATTAATTGAATAGGCAGATAGTAGAAAACACTTAAAACACAACCTGCCCCAATCACTGCAAATGAACAAAAGATAAAGACATGCTTGTTTATGAACTGAAAGTGTTACAATCACTAATAGCAAGAACTAAACTGACAATACATTGTTTTAATTGAATGTCTTAATTATATGCTAAAACAGTTAAAACTTTTTATTGTTGCTCATTAAACAACAAATACTTTTAAACAACACAAAGCGTTGGAGCATATCAACCATGACTGCAAGTCTGCAACTGACAATATTAGCGATAGTGACCTTTGTGATTTATTTACAAAGTGGAATTAATATAACAAAAAGACGGAGTAACAAAGTGGGGTTGAATGTAAATCTAACAAAAAACACATTAGTACCATCTACCAAAAGAACTGAGCTCCCGAATCTGAGAACAATCTGATTAGATGGGACACAATTAGAATAGAAGTCACAGGTTAAATATCTGGCCCTCACCCAGTCTCAGTCTTAGATATTTAAACTCTGACTTCCAAGTTCTTTAAATTCTACTATAGTGCACACGAAGGCAACTGTCAGCTAAGCAAATTCGGCTAAGCAAATGTGCGAAAAAAAATTGTGGGGAAAACCTGAGGATGCCCCATATTCTCAGATGGATGGACAAAATGATAATTAGGCCAGCTAATCACATATGAGGTAGTAGCTTAGGCTGGCAGAAACCAAGTTAGATACAACTAATTGGTAGAACCAAGTCAGATATAACTAAAAGGTTGTTAGACAAAATACAAATACTAGCAAGTGTAAGGAATTAGATCCTACCCTACAGCAACAATGGAGGGCCTAACGCCCCCCTCCAGTTAGTAGTGAAGAAAAGGGCTGTGTCCAATAATAATTAACATTTGACTGACAACACTGCCCTTCCTCAACACTCAATACCATTCATGAATAAATGTGTTAAAGGCAAATATTTATCAAAAAACAAATGATAAACTTCCTGTACATAGTTCTGAAACTAACCACTGGCAGTGCTGATCTGCTAATGGGAGTATGTATATCCAACTGTCACAATTGTTTGACATATTAACACAAACATAATTTGTTTGTATTTCATATGCTAAATTACTACATGCAATGTTGGTTATACAACATACCACTCCAGTATATTAAAATGTTTACAGTATACGTAAATTTTAATTTATGTACTGTACTGTCATCATGTACAGTTTACATTAACAGTTGATGAGTATTTTAGTTGACAGTTTACACAAAAAGTCCCTTTAAACAAAAACTTTGTAATATTTTAAGTCTGACTAAATGATTTATTTTCTAAATATGTAGATATGTCCCTGTCACACAGTAAGCCATATTGTAAACTAAATAAATAAATCATGTTTTCAAGATTTTCTTTTCTTTTAAGGGAATCACTGCACCCTATCCTTCTCCATACTAATGTCTGTACCTTTTTTTCCATTACAAAAGATATCCATATTCTGTTTTTAAAATATAGCTTTCTTTCTAACAAATACTTATTAATTTAAAAAATATTTAGTTGATATTTTTTAGCAATTTTTTCTTTGGAAATAGTTGAAAAATATTAAACTATTAATTAGTTTAACTATTTAAATATTAAACTATTAAAATATAAAATAGTTAAAAATATTTTAAAAAATTCATTTTTTTACTAAGGTTCTACACTGTATATTTCAAAAAAACAACATATGTAATATTTTAGTCTATAGTAATAAATATATTATGAAAATTCCACCAAGATCTCAAGTACAAGCTGAGAAAAAGGTACATGCAGTTAAAATTATTATAATTATGGGAAACAAACTTCAAAGTTTTACGGGTTATACCGTTTTTTTTTTTTTTTTTTTTTTTTTTTTTTTTTTTTTTTTTTTTTTTTTACAAATGCGGCAAACTACAGCTTACAGCTATTAACAATAATGACTGCAACAATTTTAGATCCACAATACAATTTTTCAGATTTATCATAAATTATTGATTCATAGTGTTAATCAATATTTCCTAACTTTTTTCTTTGAACTAGAAATGTTGACTATACGTACTTCAGTCAACATACAGCTTGTACTAGGTGTAAAACTAGAACTATCGTCTGCATTAGCCCAAGTGTGCACAACAGTCGGACGTTAAAAAAAAAAACTAGAACTAACCTCACTATCATGAAATGATCTTGGACTTTGTAAAACAATTAGGTTTGATTTATTCCCCTTTTTTAAACATCAGACCTTTTCTTTTTTTTTAAATTTTTACTGACCAGTTCTTTCTTCTTTTCGTTTCACCCTCTTTGAGGTACGCTGAATCAATCATTTCTTGCGCGCTGTACTTTTCTTTGTTCCCAGTAGCTCTTCATTCTTTCCGATCTTCTTTTTCTCTCATCTTCCGAAATGACAGGTTTAGGTCTTATTTTGGTTTTATCTTGGAATCTTATTCTTTCGTCCTTGGTACCTATCTTAGCAGTTTGGTCAAGCAGTGAATTTTCTGTAATTTTAAATTCTATTAGGTCTTTTTCAATCTCTTTAAACCAGTTCGGTTTTGTTTTACGATTATGGAAAAAATCAAACACCTGTTTCGTCAATCTATTGGAGTTCATTCTAAGAAGATGGCCGTAAAAATTTATTCTCCTTTTTCTCATAGTATCTGACAGTTTTTCAATTTTCTTATAGAGAGCTTCATTTCTTATATATACTACCTTATTATCCTGAAATTTTGTTCCTATAATTTTTCTTAAGATTTTCCTTTCCGTTATTTCAAGCTTTTCTATCTGGCCTATGCGATTCATGGTTAATGTTTCTGCTGCGTACAGTGCTTCCGGCTTGATCACTGTTCTATATAATGAACTGACCAGTTCATTATAATAAAATACACAACAACAAAATTTCTCACATTACCACAACCCTAATTATCAGGAATTTTTACTGATCACATTATAATTAACAGTTGTAGATGTTTCTATCACAGGTAGTAAAAAAAGCAACTTTGCCACTGACAGCCAAGTGGTCCCAAAGCTGGTATATCTTCAACAGACAATATTTTTTTTAAATATACTTACAGTTATAAACTGACTGTCAAAGTAATTTTTTAACAACAAACAGAAAATATCAGAAAATAGTTTAATATATAAAAACAAAATTTCATTTTTTTAGATTGTTTCAGGCAGTGTCAATAATGAAATATCAAATGTATAAAACTGTCTAAAATATTCAAAAACTAAAAATTAACGAAAGTTTTGAAATTAACTGTAGCAAACTGGTGTTAAAGTAGTAGTTAAACAGTTACCAACAAATAAATATTACTTAAATGATATTAATGGACTGGAGGCTGGAGAATGAAACTAAATGGGAATGGTGTAACTGAAATATTATCAGCATTAGTGATTAATATTGGCAGGTTTCATCAACAGTTTACCATGGTTAACGTTAACGGGCAGTGGTGTTGAAGAATATTAGCATAATACCCAGTTCTAGTGGAGACAGCACTAAAAGTGCACATCACAAAATAGCAAAAAACTGGCACAGGAACAAAAGCAAAAGATAAAGGTAATTGTCAATTGCTGGGAACTTCCTAGGAATTACATTAAGAGGAAATACAACTTTGGAAAATATTTTCTCATTGAGCTTAGTAATAAAAACAAATAGAGTAATGAATTTATAACCTTACTATTACAACGTACCATAATATGGTATACAGATGGTTCTAAAACATCTGAGCCGGAGTATTTGTGTTGAAAATCAAATACTTTGAAGCAATGGGAAAATACTCCAGCATCTTTCTAGCAGAAATATAACATAACTTTCTATGTCATAAGTGACATAATAATACGTACATTACAATAACTGAACATCTAATCATTCATTCTTAGATAGCTCGCCTATTTGAATGATGGATTTTTTTACCTTTAAATTCTCTCCACAGGGTCACATCTAACAACTTTGCTTTTTTAGTAACCATTCCTTGCATTAATTTTTTTTTTCATGGCTCACATATCAAATACCAAGTTATCAATAATACTCAATTATTATGAACTTCTAATAATTTTTCTGTTGACTGATATTTCACTTGGTTACATGCATGGTACTAGACTGAACAGCATGACCATGTCTACGTACGTTTGAGGTATGCCAATGCATTGCATAATTTTTTTTTTTGTGTTTAACGTCCAACTATTGTGCACACTTGGGCTAATGCAGACGATGGGATGATTTATAGCGTATGAAAATGCCAAGCCCTGGCCGGGAATCGAACCCGGGTCCTCAGGGTAAAAGCCTAGTATGCTATCAACTAGGCCACTGAGGCGGCTGCTTTGCATAATGACTGTCCACGACACATAACCTGCTTTAAGGAGATGCAAGAAATATTCTTGGTAAAAATTTACTCAATCATTCTCTTCGATATACAAAATTATTTCTAAAAGTCAATCAGCCTTATTTTATCACTTAGAGACCCAAGTGTGAGATTGAATATTACATGTAAAGTCATAATAGCATGGTTTTTTTTAAATGTTATTAAAAAAAACACTTTCCTAACTGACAGTTCCACTGAGCCAATTCTGAACTGATGGATAATTTAATGGATTGGTAGCTAAAGAAAACAAGTAAACTGTCCCAAATAAGAGTCTGTGAAAACAATCACTGCTATATCAAAAATTTAATTGGTGATAAGAAAATTAGCTTCTTTAAGCTTCCCTAGAGAGGATGGAATATTTCTGGCTTTATTACTAATGCATCATTATTATATTTGCTCCCTACTATATGAAACCTTCAAAGCCAGTTTCACATTCATTATCTCAAATGGTTTGAGTTGGTTATCCTGTCTTATAGGCCTTTGTCCTTTCCTAATAAAAAGTAGAATACTAAGTTTTTTCAAACATTTTTCAATGTTCCTAGACAAATTTTACTGAAAAGGTTAACATGTAAAGTTGGATTGGTTTAAATATAATTTTACAGTTACCCTCTACAGATGATCTGAGTCTGGCTATTAGCTATTATATGAACTTAAAATTGAAGTGCAATTATAACTTTTGCCTACTTATTTATTTAGAAGTATATAAAAATACATAATTAAACAGTTCCTGCTGTTTCCAAGATTACTACTAACAGAAATCTAGAATTAACATAACCTAGATTGTCTTAGTTAATGTTATACTGGCTCTTTTATTAGGAAACCAGTTGTCAAGCTTAATTAATTAAAATTAATTTTTAACTATAATTAAATTATCTGCCTAACCTAATGAACATGTTTCCTAAAATAACACCTACTTGGTCACACTTATGTTAACACATACAGGTTACAGTAGTAGTCAATGTGGAAGGTATAACAAAAATTTTTGCCAAGTTTTATTACCTTTTCCTATATTTGTAACAATTAAACAATTTATTTTTTACAATTTTTTTCATATCACGTTCTAATTCACTTATATTAAACCTAGTTTTGTTTTTAAACATATATCATGGAAAACTATAATTAAAATCTATGGAAGTTCAATGTCAACATGTTCAGTGTTAAACTATATTAGGCTACCTAATGAATTTCAAATTTAACATTTTATCAATCTGGTATTTAAGAGCTTACATGTTCAGCTTGCCATAGATCAGCAATTTTATGTTTTTTTAACTAACCAATTAGACTAAAATTTAAATTAATAATTAATTAAATAAAAATAAAATATGTAAAAATTATTAATGCAATATTTATGCAGAAAAAGTTACAGTGACAATTAATTTTAAAGAACAAATACAAACATTTCATTAAAGAATAGTTTAACAATAATTAAATGAAAATCTTTTAATTATTAACATTAAAAAAAAATTAGCCCTTGGCCCATGATTTTTACCTTCATCAATACTGAAGGGTGGTTTAACTTTAAAATGATTATTTTTCAGTTACTAAAGTCTGACAATATAGTTTCTATCATCTTTCTAAAACTACCTTACCTCAAAAATAATTTTGTTGGAATCATTGGTTTTAATTATATCACAAAACGTACAACTTTTTTCTTGTGTCATTCTGGAGAAATACTTAGTACCTGGCAAGTTTAATCGCTGCACACTCTGCACAATGAAAAGCCCGTAAAATTTCAAAGGGATACAAATTAGTGCAAGGATCATTATAAACAGTTTAAACCGTGTAGATTGAATAATCATAATTATCTAATTCTTTCAAGTTTTAAAAACTTAAGTGGTAAAATTTATATTTACCAAGATAAAATTTCGTTTCTTGCTTATGTTGTTAAAATTTCAAACTGTCACACGTTATAATAATACTAAAAATAATGAACTATTATGATAGGTTGAAAACCCATAACTTTTAAAAAATAATACTGATGAAAAAAATTAATAAATTAAGTTGTTGAACTATTTTCAGTGTCCACTAATTATATAAAATTGCTGCGCCTTTATGTCTGTCACAATAAACAATGATTCAGTTTGACATAAAGTGAAATTTTAAATTCTCGGCGTCCTGGTACATCGTCTGCTGTTATAACTGTATTAGGTAGCAGACGACTTTCAAAGTTAAATTAAAAGAATATGATATTTATATTATTATATACTATAAATATAATTGTAATTACTTGAACTAAAACAATGAACAGTTCTATCTTGTATATTATAAAAAAAAGAAATATTTCATAGAACAATTTTTGACAAGTACGTGTATTCTTTACCATAATACATAAAAACATTTTAAGGAATGTATGTAATTGCAATTTTATTTGAAAAACTTATTACACACTAATGTACAAAAAAACCTATTATACAGTAGTTTTACTGATAGATGTGTTAGTTAGCTCTATGTATGGAGCTTTATTTTTCTTTTATATACCGCGGCTACACCAGTGCCTAAAAATTCAAACTTACCTCACTTTAACCATTTAAGGAGGAATTCTGGTAACTTCTTTTTGTGCACCCACAAAGTTTTATTAAGAACTCTGGAACAATATTCCATTAACAAACACACACATAAATATTGGGAGTTTATACGTTTATACACTTTAATTACACCTACATATACTAAGTATATTTTAATTATATTTTCCACTTTTACCCATTATTTTTTTAGTTTTAATTAATAACAGTATTATTATTAGTTTCAACTATTGATTAACGACTGTTTATAACTGTAATTTTAATAATAATTAATATTGCATGGCATACTA
Organism: Callitettix versicolor; assembly: GCA_022606455.1. Classification (NCBI taxonomy): domain Eukaryota; kingdom Metazoa; phylum Arthropoda; class Insecta; order Hemiptera; family Cercopidae; genus Callitettix; species Callitettix versicolor. The sequence continues at coordinate 51,726,991 of CM040188.1, read as the reverse complement.
TATAATATTACCATCTCTGGTTCTGGTCTTAATAAAAATAAACCTAACCTAAAGGAACACACGCTATGTACTACCGAACTCAACCACGCTTATGCGTGTGTAGTACTTGTGATTTTTAATGCAAATTCTGTTTTAATTATACTAAAGATTGTTCTGAATGATATTTCAAAAGTCATTAATAATGTTTTTTTAGAAAAAGTAATCAAAGCTGTTGTGTTATTGTGTATCTTTTGAAACCAATCAAAAGGAAGTAAGCGAAAATTTATGTTTCCTGCTGCACGTACACACAATTTGTGTGTTGTTGTGGGGCAAATGTTTGTTGTTATTGCGCATTTTGATATATCGTAAAGCTGTTAGTGATACCTCTTAAAAATACCTATTTTGTGATAAAAAGTATTTCTTTGTGGACAGAATTGTTGGAGTTTTACGTGTAGTGCTTTATAAGTGTTTAAAAATGGACAAAGAAATAGATATTGACATTGATGAAGACAGCTTGGTACAGAATGGCGTAGTAGATGAAGGTGATGTTGGTTCGCGATCTACCTCTGAACTTTCTAAAAGTGTTGAAAATTTATCGACTGATCAGCGACTAAAAAAGAAAGCCAAGAGAGTTGTTAGACAACTGTCTAAAGACGGAGTTCCTAATGGGAACCAAGTCGTCAATGTTAACCGGCACTGGAAAAATACCAGGCGGCCAAGGAATGGAAGGGGAAGAGGTCTCCCAAAGAAAGGTTTATTTTCTTTAATTTAGTTTGCAAAGTTAATTAGGTATGACGCATATTTATAAAAGGTGTTTAATAATGAAGTTTATAATAGGCCCAAATCTACTTAAAATTAAAGAATGTATAATAGAGGTAATGCATATTTTTGGTATTGTACTTTCAGGTGGTTTACTAAAAATAATGATTTATAATTCTTTTTTAATACATTATTATTTAATTGAAAATATTCACCCGTGAAAGATTACATTTTCTAATATAAGTTATGATTTTGTGCAATTTTTATGGAACTATATTGTGATATCACTGCTGGTTATATCCAGTGGAGCATGTTAGATTTACTATGCCAAGGTGCCTGATGCACCTCTCACATAATTTTTGTTAGTGAATGTCATGTCATTGTTATGGTATATTCATGTCATTATCAGTGCATTCATAGTTCTTAACAGCATGGCAGCAATGTTACAGCTTGGTAGCCGTTATTTGTGAACCTCACGATTTATCTCTATTTGTATGGTTAAGGATTACAGATGTGTTGCTGATTTTCTTATAAATCATTTTATTTTTAAAGATTTTTGTTTGCATTCGAAGTGTGGCAACAATTGTGAAATTGACAAGGGAACATTAAAGTTTCATTGCAACTGGTGTTTATATACTTTACAAGCAAAAGGCTGTATTTTGTTGTAAAACCATGTCAGGTTTCTTATGCACAACTGTGTTATCCACACAACTGTGTTAGTTATGTTCTGAATTTAAAAAAAACTATTATAAATATATTTAATTAATTTTTTTTGCGATGAAAACATGTTACTTATTTGTGATCGGTAGTGGTTTTTGGGTTATGCGAGCTGCCTCTGTGGTCTAGTTGATAGCATACTGGGCTTTCACTCCGAGGACACTGGTTCGATTCTTGGCTTGGCATTTTCATACGCTATAAATCATTTCATCGTATGCATTAGCCCAAGTGTGCACAATAATTGGACGTTAAACAAAACACAAAAAAAAAGGTTATGACTATTACTAATTTTTTAAAAATTTCCCGTAGTTTCCGCATACGTATATTTTGTATTATTACTCCTGGGCATATAATAAAGTGTTTTCGCATAACAATTGACAAATCACCTGAAAGTGCAGATTTTCCATATTCTTTTAATTTATGACGTAGACATATACAAAATTATAATTTTTGTTATGCCTCATTTTAATCTTGATGCCTTATAAGCAATTTTTGTTGATAAGGGATGTTGAAAATTTTTTCCAAATGTTTTGCTTAAATGACAAATTTGAAATGTTTGATTCTTGTGAATTTACAAAACAAATTTTGTTATAGGTGAAGCTGAAGTAGCCCCCCCCCTCATATGATAAATAGCCTGGGTTATAATTAGCAAGCAATTCTTATAATTTTAGCTAAGGTATCCTATTTTATACTGTCAACTCCTAACAAAACCTCTGTAATTATCTGAATATAGGTATAGAAATATATTTCATAACAATATAGCCCGTTATTAAATTTATATTAGGATAACATGTTACTGTATGACTGTGACGAGCATCTCTTTCTGCATTAATGTTTTTTTTTTTTGCATGCTAATAACAGATGGCCATGTTCAAAACGTCAGAAGAAAAAGGTGCAAAACTTGTTTAGTACTTATTAAATACCATGTTAGTTAGATATTTTTTATAACCTAACATGGTATGTGTGGGAATACATAGGCCTACAATGAACCCTCGGTTTAGCAAACTAGCCTATTGGCCAGTTTCTCTGATCATTTAACTATGAAATGGTGATTGGAGAAATCACCATTGTTAAATATTTAACCAAGGTAATGTTTTGTGGGTTCCACCATTAATAATTTGTAAAAAATGTAACTATAGTAAAAATAACCATTGAGCTTTTTAATTCAGATGGCAGTATAAATAATCCTAGTAATTGAAAAACTTTTTTTATAATATAGAAATAGTGGTTTTCATTATTGTTTTAATGTTATCACATGTAACATTTTATTTAAGTTTGAAAATATGATGTTACGTGAAACTATTTTATCAATATTTAATAAATAACTATGAGAATTGATCATGAAAAATAGGATAGTTCTTAGGTCTCCATTTCATTATGCATCTAAAATCTTTTTTTGGTATCCTCTGTAGGCCTTTAAGTATAGAAGCAAAGAAATATGACTTAATATCACTAAATTGGAAATATTTTAAATGATTGCCAAAGCCAGTAAATTAATGTATTTTATTTGTTTACATGAAACATGATGTATAGACCTATATTTAGTGCAAATCACACTGTGGGCTTATTAGATACTGGGAAAAATGTTCCTTTTTTATTTATTTTGTTATTATAATAATTATTATTTTATTTTTATTTTATTATCGATTTTAGCCATTTGAGAACCACATAAAATCATTAAATGCATCAATTTTAGTTCTTATTATTTTTCTCCTTTCTGGCTTCCAGTAATTCTTCATTCTCTCATTCTGGTCCTTCCTCCTTTCTTCATTCCAGATGCCATTATGTATTATTTTATTTATTATTATTATTATTATTTTTTATTATTTTTTTTTTTTTTTGAGGATTGTGTCAATGGTTAAGATGGCATCCTTCATTCTGCACACTTTGGAGTTGGAGAGGGAAGATGCTAGTGACATTTCATAAGTGTTCCATTTGAATGGAGATCTTTTAAGTTCTTTCCTTTAGTTTATTTGTGATCCCTAGAATATATTGCGATATCCTGAAAAATCTAAGGTTATCAGGTCTGATGAATGAGCAGCCCAAGGAAAATCGTTGTTCTTGTTTATGAGATAGCAGCCAAAATCACGCTTCAGTACGTCTAAAGCAGTTTGGAGATTTCAGAAGTATTGTTTAGTTTAATGGAGAAAAGTATACTGTATCCTACTCATAATAAATAAATGGAGGGTATTTATCAGGAATCATTGAATCTATTCAATTGGCTTTTAGTAAAGGTTTTTTTACTCGACAAGTGAGCAAGCAGTTTGATGTAACTCTTTATTTGTCTTTAAAGTTGATACATACATTTTTGTAGTGTATTTATTATGAACATTGTTTTAGCTTCTAGACTACAGGCCAGTGGCATAATATACGGCCTGTGCAAGATTCTCTCGCATGTAGGAGAATTCCACTCCCAGCTCCTTCCTGTGTAGTGATCAGTCTAGTAGTAACAGTCTAGTGACATCTGCCAGTCAATTAACTGTGTACTATTTATTTTATTGCTGTGCTTATATCTTTTTGTTATCAGTATGTTAGTATTATGTAGAATAACATTAATCATTGGTTTAAATGAATGTACCAACTCTTATTGCTCCGATCACTTACATATTGTCGTACAGACCAAGTAATATTTTTTTTCTACATCACTGGAATATCTGAAAATAATTAAACAGCAGTAGCGTGAGTAAAAGATAAATTAAAGCACTGAAAAATAAGTTTTTAAATTTTGAGTATGATATACAAAATACCATATTGATGTGTATTTCAATTATCCCAGCATTCTCCTAGTTAAAACAACGAAAATAGTGTGGAAACGTTCCGTTTTACTTTCACTTGCCATTTTGTTTTGTTTTCTTAAATGTTATAACTTTGAGAATGTATAAGTCATTAGAAAAATGTCTAATTCTTTAGTTAGACAATTTTATTTAGGAAAATAATGTATTATTATATACAAGTATATCTGATATTAACATAATATGGATTTGTTAAAAATTTGTTTAATTTACTTTAACAAATTCAGAATTTGCTGAAATAAGTAGATCCAATAACTTATAAAGTTAATAATAAATTATTAATAAAATTATTATTTATAAAGTCTGAGTCAAAAGCGTATTAATATAACTAGATTTAATAATAATGATAGCAAGTTTGAAATGGAAACACTATTGATACATAGGGAGTTTTTAATGGAGGAGTATAATGATATTGAAAAATATTAAAGTGGAGGGAGGTGTTAAAATAACAATCTATAATTGCAAATTAAAATTGGCAAAATAGAAAATACATTTTCCAGTAGATACAGGAAGTAATGCGACTTTTTTCCAAGAAAAATGATTTATAGAAAATTGTAAATATATAGGAAAGTTTGAACTGCCTTTAACAGGAATAAATGTAACAGCGACAATAGGAAGAGCAAGAGAGTCAGACAAATAAAAATGTCTTAGGTGAGTTAAAAATTGAAATGTACGAGTTTAGTAGTGCTAAAATTATTGGAACAGACATGGTGTATGAGTATAGAGATAGAAATACATTTTAATAATAAAGCATTAAAAGTGACATGTGATGATAATGTAAATGGGATATTCAAGTTTAAGGGAAATATTAAAGAAAGGTTAAGATGTAAAATAATGTGTGAAGATGAAAGTAAAAATGACAATATAAGTACAGTAAATAACAAAACCTATAATAAATTAAACTATATTAATTTTGTTATGGAAGCCAAGGAAGAAATACTTATAGTACAACAAATTATTTGTTTTGTTTAAAAAATATGAGATATAGTAAATATTGGTTATTAGATAAACTAGTGAAAATGTGATTAACATAAAGAAAAATTATACAGAAGGTAGATATATCGTTACAATTGCAATAAGTATTGTTAAAAAATAATAATTTTGATTGGTAGTTTGAAATGGACCACAAAATTGAAAAGAATTTTATTGTAGTAAAATCAGCAAATTTAACATTTGAATAAAATAATTGTGTCTAACAAGAAATATATTTGTTTAGGATGGCATATTATTTTAAGGGTATTAATGTTAAATTTAAGATAACACCAACTAGGCCGTACTGCAATAAAAAGGTAATATGAATCATATCTGAATATTAGTTTGAGTGAAGAGAATTTCTTGAAAGTATGTTTCTAAATTTTAAATTGATTATACTACTAGGTAAACATGCAGTGTAATGTTTTCAGTCTTTTTGGTAATTTTTTCATGAAATGCTTTGTTACATGCTCGAAAGTAATAATCCAAAATATAAAAGCACAAAGGGAAGTACAAGAAAGAAATTGAAAAAAGAAGTGATCAACATAACCTTAAAATTATGAAAGTAAGGTAACGAATTTTTTATCGTAAAAAAGATAAAAAACCTAATTTTTTGGGGACCTTACAATTGTTACGTAAAAAATATATTTAATTAAACAAAACCATTTTAACAACATTTTACCAAAGTAATATACATTAAGTTTAAGTAATGTCTATTAGAATGTGATAACGTGCATTGAACAGTAAGTCGGTATAGTAAATGACGATGCGCCCTAGGAGTAAGTACATCTAGGAAATCAAGTATGTTTGATATAGTTTATACATAAAAATCATCACAATACAGTTCCGTAAAAAATAGCCTAGATTTTTTTTTACTTTTTTAAAGTATTTAAAAAAATTTGTTTTCCGCGGTTTAATATATGTTGGATAATAAGGTATGTAATAAAAGAAAAAAAAATATTAGAAAAATCTACACTGTATAAATACCAAGAACTATATACATTATTTTATTTATACAATATTCTTTATTTGTATATAAACATGTCTGAGCTTTGAACCAAATAACCCGAGATTTAAGAGTGATCGTTATAAGTAGAGGCTAAATTAAAAATAAAAATTAATATATATATTAAAAGAATCCATTGTGGTAATGTAAAGGTTGCAGGAAGACTGATTTGAAATAAAAAAAAAAAAATAGAGAACAATTTATTATTTTATTTTTAAAAGTTATTGTTTTAATGATTAAATTAAATGAAGGTGTGTGTTTTTATACTTGGTCTCAGAACTTTACTTGATTCTCTATTTTCAAAGGCACCAGTAATTATAATAATGTGAAAGTTTTGTTAGTCCAAGCCATATCCTTGAAAATGTAAAAGGCTTAAAAAACGGGCTAATTATAAATAGAGATAGGCCTACTGTACATTTACATTTATAATTCAACACCAGTAATAAGTGAAAGAAATTTACGTATACACACACACACACACACACACACACACACACACACACACACACACACAATCAGTTCATGTGTTTTGCTTAAATTTTAATGTTATAGTGTCAAAAAGAATCATTTCAGTTAGTTTACCAAATTAAAAATAAAAGACATTTATGATCGAGAGAAAATCGTAAGCAAAAGAAAAAGTGGTCAGTATTTATTTTTTAAAAATAAAACAATGATTTCTAGATGGGAGCACTGCCAAATTTCATGAAAATTGTCAATTGGTTTAGTAATTGAATATATATAAGCATATGCAGTCTCACAGATATGCAAGTAAAAACCACTTTTTTTAATTCATGGAGCTGATGTGGAATTGATCCATTACAAAGGTCAAATTTTATTTCATGTTTAATAACACTTGTTTAACTGATTGGACCTGAAAAGATAAAATACACCTTCCACAAAAACTGAACTTATATTTTATAGTAAGAGTGTACCTAATCAAAGAATATCAGGCCAGTAGAAAAGTACTGGCTCTTATCCACGTAACCAATAATAGTTCAATGTTTCAAGATAACATTCTTACATTGACTTTCCTGTGTATACATGAGATTAGCTGCAATTTTAAATAAATTCAAGTTGATACAATTATCAAATCATGTTTTCAAATACACATAAAATTTATATTTATTGTGATTTAGAAAAAATTGTATACTTCCAAAAAAGTTAAATAAAAAAATATAGATTGTCACTTTTTTAAGGAGAAACTAAAAAGATTTAAGACTTTTTGAATGTTGATGATCGTACTGTATATACAAATGAAAATAGGTTCCTGAAAATAAAATTTTTCCGTAAAATAAAGTTATAATAAAAAAGAGAATTTGAGATTTATAGTTAATTGGTTTAGTGTAAAATTAAAAAGAATTTATTAGTTAATGTCAACAGCATTTGTAGTTTTTTACAAAAATTAAATGTCCTAGTTCCAAGGTCATTTGACACTAACATTTTGATAGCAAGGCTGACAACAGTCTTTTTGCTGTTATTTACTATTATAAAACCTGAATAGTTTTAAAAGGTGAATAAAAATGATTTTGGAGTTCTATATATTTGGTCTCTCTAAAGTTATTGAGATTTACACAATTTTAATATATCCTAAAGCTGATATTAGGTTTTTTTGTTTCAAAGGTGGTGCTGGCGGAAAGGGAGTATGGGGCAAGTTAGGCTCTGAACTAGTTGAAGAAGACGTAGATATGAATGATCCTAATTATGACAGTGACTCTCTTGACCATGGGGATGTGGAACTAAAAACTATTATTCCTGAACCTTCTGATGAAGAATTAAAGGTGAACATTAATTTTATCTGGCATTAATAAACTAGAACCTCATTTATCCAAAAACGTGTTTTGAAAACAGAAAAAAAATCAAGTTTTGCTATAATTGAGCATGATTTTACAAATACTCCTTTGCACGTGGTACTTATTGAAAATAATTGTAGAGATTTGTGGTAAACTCAAAATATCAAATACATGGAATGTTTGTATGCTAGTGCAAAGCAAAATATAATATAGTACAGTAATATGGACAAACTGCAGACTGTAGAGTAGTGTTAACATTATGTTAAAGTGTCGAACAATACTATATTGCTGAATCATATGTGTAGGTGTGCAGCAATGAAGCCCTTTTGGCTATTAAAACTATGGCAGGAAAAGGCTGGTGAAAACCTGAAAATTTGGTTTATCGAAAATTCTATCAATTCAGAATTAGTTTAGCTCATCAACTTGGATAAACAAGGTTTAATGTAGCTTATGTTTTCCTGAGAATCATGTTTTACAGAAGTGGTAGTTTTCAAAATAAAAAATCGTAGGATCTAAAAGTGTAGTGTCTAATTTTAAGCAACAAAGTAGACTATCATAAAATTTATTTACCTTTAACAATTTGAAATATGTCCGAGAGTAAGTGATAAATATCATGTAAACTATGTTCTCTGATACTAAGTTTAACTCTTTGAAGTCTTAGCAAAAAGTAATTTTCGCTTATTAGTACATGTTAGGAATGAAATTGTAAATGGCACTATATATATATATATATATATATATATATATATATATATATATATATATTTTGTATGGTTATTTATTCTCCATTGTAGGACCTCCATACAGTAATAAAGTTAGGAACAGTAAATGACCATGCCATTTTTTTTAATCCTGTCTAGAGAAAACTGAAATTATTCTGTCTTTATAATTTCAACTGAAACACTATCAGAATTTAAAATTTAGGTAAGAAAAAACGTTTGCAATTTGGAAGTTTGTTTTACTGTACTTTGGTAATTATAATACAAATTCTTCTTTTCTAATTTTCAGAAAAGTATTGAATCTATTGTGTTGGAATATTATGAACATGGAGATACGTTTGAAGCTAAACTTTCTTTTGAAGAACTTCATTTCAAAGAGAAAACACATATGGTAGGTAGTTAATTATACTTAACAATATAAATTAATAGAGTAAGCGTTCGATTAATTGCAGTCATGATTATGTTTGTTTAATACTGACTGGTAGCATGTTGTATTACTTACAGATTCCACAGCTGGCAATTGAAATTGCAATGGACCATAAACCTTCACATCGAGAAATGACTTCAGTCCTAATCTCTGACCTGTATGGTCAAGTCATCAACCAAAAGGACATTGCAATGGGTAACTTTTCAGTTAGATTTTTTTTTTAATAAATTTAACCAGCCCATATCTGAAACTGAAATTATTTTTTGGCATGACTGTAAACAAAGCAAGCTGCAAAAAGCTGTAATAATTATGGTAAGAAGTAGTCGTAATGGTAAAACCTTGCTGTGTACACCGATCCTTATCTTTAAAATTGTTCAGTCGATTTCAACGTTCCATCGTAATTTTTATATGTATTGTCCCAATATTGGTCTGATTTTATAAAAATTTGGTTGCGGTTTTGATAAAATTGTCTGTGTAACTGATGTTGCAAGCTTGTTTTATCGGTGACCCTTGAACTGGATATTGGAAAAATATCCATACTTGTCTTACTGTTTTAAGGGTATTTTAGGGAAATTCTAAATAATTTAACTGACTGTAAAACATTTGTGCAATGTGTTCACATGATGCGTTAAGTAAATCTGCCATTATGTCTGCAAGAGAATGGCAGACATGATATGTCTTGAACATCGTACATAATATGTTCAATTTTTTACGTTCCGTAAGATGGAAAAAAATCGATAATAAAATTTTGATGGCTCTTATTTTATGTCCAAGAAGATTATTTTCCAATAATTTCGTTTTTGATTTCCTTTTAGTGGCCGGCAGAAACAGCGTTCCTATAAACAGAAGCTATTTTTTTACATGCACTTTCATTATGTGTTTTTTACAGTATCATTTCTTTTATATTTATGATGATCAACCATAAAAAACATATTTTATGGTATAAATTTTGACTTGATCAAGAGTTAAGAAAAACATTTTTACTTATAGAAATTTTGTATTTGAACTTAACATTAAAACATTGTACATAGAACGTAACATACAGTTTTATCAATCTGCAGTGTTTATTATTGTTAAAATAACCAGTATTTATTAACAATTTGAAAGCTAATTTCCGATACAGTAATGTTTAAAATAGATATAAATTTGATATTAATTGTTGATTTTAATAGCAAATTTCCTTTAGTAAATGCGCTTAAAGACCCAAATACAAGCCCATTAACTTGTATTTTATTTAATTAAAAATATTTACTTCTAAAATTACAACTTGTAAATTTTATTTCAAGAACTAGACATTTTTTTCTTTATAAAACCCCTTTAAAATAAGTCTAGAACGCTTATAATATTAAGGTAAAGGTATATATTATTACATACAAATTTTGTTTATTCATGTTAATGTTTGTATTCATTTAGAAGATCAAATATTAAAAAATTATGACAATTTAAAATTTATTTAGTTGTTTGTGTTTATGTAATTTTTTACTTGTATTTTGTTTTTTACAATAACAAATTTGTTTTTTATAGTAACAAATACAATAACGTATTGGTTTTTTAAATAATTATTTTTAATTATACTTTTTTTTAAATTAATTTTTAATAAAAAAATTTAAAATTTTGATTAGTTTTAAATTTGGATAGAGTTTTGGAATAAAGTTCTTATTGTATGTTTTTATAATTTCATTAAATATTGTCAGTTAAATCATGATAAGTTGAGTAAAATTTTTATGGGTCTACTTTTCAGTAACTATAGAAATAGTTTTTTTTAAAAAATGTCATCATTGAAAATAATAATAATTTTTTAAAAATAAGTATAGTTTAAAATGTAAATTTAAAAGAAAACGGGGTTAGAAAATATTAACAGAAAATTTGAATCTGATTTTGTAATCATACAATATTCAATTAAATATATTTTCATAAGAGAAATGTTATGAAATAATCTGAAGATGGTAGATGTGTTATCAAGTATACATTAGGGCAAAATAATTTTATATTTATTATGTTCTTATAAAATTAGTTTTTTATTTTGTGGCAAAGGTTTTTTTATTAAAAAATACAATATAAAACTTAACGTTTTCTTTTTTTAAATTTTCATTTTAAACATTGGTTGATAGTAGTTTTGAAGAAATATCTCCCAAATACTTTAAAAATGTTTAATAATAAAAGCAAAGTAATGTTCAATTATTTGATAAGTGAAACAAAATTTGAAATTAAAATAAATGTTCGATTTCTTTAAACTGTAAGAGTAAGATTCATCTAGATAATATACAAACCCCTTGAGTTTGTAGTGTTAATATGTGATATGCCCAAAGCTCTTGTTTGCTTAGTCTATCAAACTCTTGCAACAGAGTGGGGGCTAATGACCTCCTGCCAAGCTGTGATCTGTATTTTTAGAAAGTAGTACAGCCTGGTATAAAAGTTAATCAAGGTTATTTAATAAAAACAAAACATGTAAACAAGCCTTTAGCTTGCAAATTTTTGTTTCTTTTTTTTATTCATTTTTGTTTCATTTGTTTTATAATGACCTCAGTATAATCACTAAATTTGTTTGTTTTTATTAATTTAAAAGTCTAGCTTTTGTATAATAATTTAATGCAGAAATTTATGTTATATACACACTTAAATTCAAATCTTAGGGTAAATAGAAAAAGTGGTGCAAAACTCAGTGAGTTCTGATTACAAAAATTCAGTTTAGCTATTAAATACACAACATGAATTTTAAATGCAACCATAAATTTTCTACATTTTTTATCATGTTTTTATTAAGCCATTTGGGTTTTGTCCAGGTGGAATTTTGCAATCGATTTTAAACTAACTTCCCAATGAGCTAGAGGTTTGAAATTTTGTATACAGCTCTAAACTTGATGACACTACAATAATATTGGCTTCTTTATAAATATTGAATGGTGCCATGGGCACTATTACTGAAATTGTTTGGCCATTATTTCAGCCTGATCAAATGTATAATAATGACATTATGTCTGTTTTTTGTTGCTATAGATAGTAATGTTATTTGTTGTTCAGTACAAGTCAGGTTGGCCGAATGGGCTAAGGCGCTAGCTTTAGGCTCTGGTTCTTGGTTGGGAGCATGTGTTCGGTTTTTATAGCTTTTGGCAAGTTTAATAGAAACGTAATTCATTTTTGTTGCGAAGCTATATTTTTTTCAAAACTTATGTTTTAAAAAATATTTATTACATTGACTTGTCAAGGATTTTGCAGTATGCTAATGTTCTAATTTTACCTTAGGAAATTCAAAGTTTATAGTAAATAAAAAAAAAATGTACGATAATGAAATTTCATAGTAAATACACATGAAATTAGATAACTACTATTATCTCTTATAAGCGCCCCACGTTTTTTTGTTTTTAATTGTACAAGTATTTTCATGTCTATAAAAATTCACTCACAAATTTTTAAAACAATCTGTTTGTGATTATGAATCTGTATAGGTTTATAAATATCGATAGATTGATGGATTTATAACAATTTATTTTATACTTTTTTAGTCCATTTTAAAAACATGGTTAAAAAATTAAAAAAAAAAATTATGTAATTATTCATAGCTCACTCATAATATACTGCCAATAATTTATGGGTTATTAGTACTTGAGTTTGTCAAAGTAGGTATTTTTCCTGTCATTTTGGAATTTAATTTACTAATTTCAGTTGTGAATGTGGTATTATGGAATATGATTTCAAACCATTTTTACAGTGAACACAGTCCAAATTGTTTAAAAATTTATGAATTGTTATAAAAATATGAATAAGTTTAAAATTTTTTAAATTGTTTTCTTGCTATTTGTAAAAAAAATATTTAAAAAAATATATTTGCAAATGAATATATATTTGCTATTTAAAATATTTTAAAAAATATTTCTGTTGTAATTTTAAGGTGTATAGCGCATGTAGCACAAATAGCACATATATCATTTATTGAAAATAAAATGAGAGCCCTGGGAGGACAGTCTTTGGTCCTCTGTATATCAGCCAAAGATTTTAAAAACGTTGAATGCCAGTGTCGCTACTTATATAGTTACTACACACACACGCACGCACACACACAATGCTAATGTTGCAATGTGCAACGGTCATATAAAATACTTGTAATATTTTATATAATACACAACCATACCTACCAAAAACCTATCTGTGGCAATCCAAATGTTTTGAAGTATGAAACAATGTCAGTTTTGTTAGTCTATCCAGCTTGCTTATCACTTTGTAATCATATTTGATAGCAGCTGTTGTTGAATCGTTAATAGCTGTATTATCTTCATGGATATAGTACTAAATTATTGTAACACAATTCACCTGATTTTACACTCGAAAGTATCGTAAGAATTTCTTTGAACTACACTTTCATCCCTGATACACTTTGGAGTGGGTTCTGTTATACAAATAGTAGTATAACTGTTTTGTAACTTTTATTATTTATTTATTTAATGTAAATACACATCTACATAAACTTATGAATTCTTTCTGCTATTGTCTGTAACTGCTTACGATATTTATCTTCTGTATAAAAAGGGTTGTCCTCCTGTCCAATCCTTGGATAATCACACCGTAATGCTGATTGATGATTTTTTTGAGGACAGTTGAAAAAAACATCACTTCATTTCAAAAGCACATTCCAAGTATTAAATAGAATTCAAGAAAAATTTATCAAAAGATGTTTTGTTATGTAGTGGTGTACTTGAGAACTTCAAATTTGTCATACAACATGAAATTCAGAATTTTTATTGATTCAGTCTGTAATTGGTGGTATAGTTATCTTTAATGTTTTCCTACAAAAGAAGATGAGCTGTTAATTTAACTTCCAAATTTCATTCTTCTTTTATCAGAATGTCCTTTTATTATTTTGCTTCCCTTATGTTTTTTCCTTCTGATATTGTTTTAATTTTAAAATTTTCAGTCCTAAAGTATTTCATGTCAATTACTTTTTTTTCTGAACATGTTTATAATTTATCATTAGTTGTTGTTGTGTCCTATGGCTAGCCCGGACTCCAGTCCATCAGCCTCCTTGCCTCCCAATACCGCCGAGCGAAGCTCTTCTGTCATCTCAAATCAGCATTCAATCCAGGGCATGTCAGCAGGTGTTCCTTGTTCATATTTGAGTTTATCTCTTGGCACAGAGAGCACATTTCAGAGGAGTAGACTCCAATGTGCTTCAAGTGGGCGGCGAGGCAGTCATGACCCGTGTCAAGAAGGAACTGTATCACTGACTGTCTCCTTGATTTTTCTTTCAGTCCGTCCCATTTCTTGTCTATATTTTCCCAGCATTTGCCTTTTGCTGTGCTCTTCATTTTTTCCATCTGCTGTTTCTTATTGTATTTTTGAGCATGGCTTTTGCCTTATTTGGATTGGGCAAATGTTTGTATTGGGATAGGAGTGAACCTTTCTTTGCACAAATTTATGTCTATCTCCAGAAGGTGAATTGGGTTAGTTGGTATGGTATATGGTTCTGTAATGGATATCTGTTTATTGCCATTGAGGTTTCTGATATTAAGGAAATGGGATTTTTATGGTTTTATAATGTGTTGCTTCTGGAGGCGGATTAACATTAATTATTGCTGTATTTTTAAAGTTCACTATCATAAGTCTAGGCCATATCATTTAGTTTTTTCTCCTTTATTGAATTATAACAGAGCGGTGGAAGTCATTTGAAAGGTACGTCGGTTTGTTGTAGTAATCAACTTTTGTGTCAATACTAGAATTGTTTTGTTAAGAAATATGTGTAGCAAAATATTTTAACTCAATATTCTTGATTACCTTAGTAATTAATGTGTAGAAAATTGATAATACAACAAAATATACTAAGCAGTAAAAAAAAAACATTGAAGGTTTAAAACAGAATTATTGTCTTTACGGTTAGTTAATGAAATAAATATTCATATACAGTGTACAGTGCATTTAGCATTTCAAAGAGTTTCTTAACAGTATTGTACTTATACAGTAAGTATACTACAGAATATGATAAAATAAATAGTTTTTTGAAATAATTTATAAGAATATATACACTTCACTCCCTTCAATTTTTTAAAAATTTGAACAGAATGTATTAAAATTTTTTCAGTTATCTGGATCCACAAATATTAGTTACATGCAAACTTCTTGGCCCTTAACATGTAAATATGTAAACATTTTGAACATATAAACTTCCACCTATTTTGTAAAGATTCATAATAATGTTTACGTAAATGGGGAAGACTTATTTACAAGTGTTTGATAATTTGTTACAGGGCTCACTATTATAAGACATTTTGAAAATAATTTCAATTTGTATGTTAGGCTTTGGGTGGTTGCTGAAGAATCTTCCAGATCTTATCTTGGATACGCCTGACGCTCCGACTGTGCTAGGAAATTTCTTAGCCCGGACTGTTGCTGATGACTGCCTACCACCTAAGATTATCGAAATTTTTAAATCTAAAGCTGAATCTGAAAACGCACTGTAAGTAAATTTCTTAATGTTTGTAGAGCTTTAGGGAGTTCATTAAAATGTATGTTTAGATTTTATATTAAGGTTCATTACGTTCCTACATAATGTGATAACATTCCTTGCTCTTAAACAATACTTCAGACTTTTCATTTTTTTTTAATGGAGAACTTTGTGTCAAAGAAACAAAATTAAAATAACCACAGCCAGCTTCCAGTAATCTGCAAGATTGGGTGGTGTGATTACCATGGATAATCCACACATAGGGCAAATAATTTTAGATTCAAGTAAACACTATTTTACAACAAACACATGTAACATATTTTCAAGCAACTACATTGTTTACAAAGTAATTAGAACAAGATAAATAATAATAAACTATTTAAATGGAATACTTAACCCAGTACTGAGATGCATGACTCATCTGCTTAGCAAGGTAGAAGACAAACAGCATTAGCACACTGTTATTCATTTATGTTAACTATCATCTACTTCCGTTATGATAAATGAAACATATCTAAAATTTAATATTGATTTTGTATTGTGAACAGTAAACTTAATTTTATATAACGTTAAGGTATACAGTCTGTACTTCTGTAATACAGAATTCTTACTGTATTACAGTAAGTGTGTGTATTGTTTAGTAAAATTGTATTTAACATTAAATTATTCAAAACATAAATTGTTTTTAAGGATAAAACATAGGTTTTGTTTCTTGATTCCAACTTTTCCTAGTGTTGCATAATGAAAAGTTACATTTACTATATATTAAAACAATTTTTTTTAATATGTTTTATCTTTGTTTCACCCAACCTTGGGGTACACTAAATCAATCACTTTGGAATGTTCTGTGCCTTCCTCGTAGCCTAGTATTGCTTCATTCGTTGTGATCTGCTTTTCTTTCTTCGTCAGAGATTTGGATCGTTCGCTTGGATTTGACTTTGCCTTGGAACCGTTGCTTCTTGTCCTTGGTTATTGTTTTGGCTGTTCTGTCCATGAGCATAGTGTCAGTGTAATATGTTTTATATTAATATATATTTTATTTATTTGTGTGTAAAAAAAATATTCATTGTGGAGAAGCTTCCATTGATAAGCTTTAATTGGATTAATTGGGATTTGACTATAGTACTTCCCTGCTCCATGTGTAGTACCAAATGTAAAAATCTTTACTTTCTTGTGTTTATTTAACAGATATGTTTACCAAAACATTATATTTCGCAAAAACTGTAGATTAGGGAACTATTATTAATAATTTAAGATTTTTCAGAATTTAAATAGATATATGCATATTTTTTGCCACATAAATCAATGAACTGAAGGAGGAGGGTGTATGGCAGTTTGAAAAATTATAAAATTGCAGTTTTTGTTTGATAAAGTCCACAAACTTGAGAAAAAATATCACAAACCCATTTTTAATTTTAAAATTGAGGAAGGGAGCCGCCTCGGTGGCCTAGTTGATAGCATACTGGGCTTTCACCCCAAGGACCTGGGTTCGATTCCTGGCCAGGGCTTGGCATTTTCATACGCTATAAATCATCCCATCGTCTATATTAGCCCAAGTGTGCACAATAGTCAAACGTTAAAAAAAAAGGTAAAAATAAATTCTTACAAAGTGTTAAATTATATAAATTTGATAAGAAGTAAATTATTGAGTCCCATGTGAACTGATACAGATCTTTAAAAAAAATAAAATAAATATAAATTTTTGGTGTTTTTTTGTCCTTTTTTTAATATAATGTTACGCAAAACTTATCATATTAGTTTATCTTATGGATTCACAAAAATCTTATATTGTAACTAATTAAGGTTTTTGGAAGTATTTTTGTTTTGTTATAAAAAAAGTAAATTATAATAGAATATAAAATTTTGTTTATTTTGTTAAACACATTAATCATGCAGTATTAATCATGACTTTGTTATTAGAATAAAAACATTATTTAATAGCAATAAAACAAGCTAATATTGTTCAGTTAAGTAATATGCTATGAAGAATCTCCATGTTCAAAATTATTTATATACAATTTCATAATTTTAATTCAATATTTACATTCTACATATTAATGCAGGCAAGCTCTAGAACGTGCGGACACACTTTTGTCTATGAAGCATGGATTGGTGCGATTAGATAATGTTTGGGGTGTTGGAGGTGGACTTCGCCCAGTCAAATACCTAACAAGACAGATGAACTTATTGCTTCAAGAATACATTTCTTCCAGTGACCTTCAGGAAGCCACTCGATGTCTTATGCAATTGGAAGTTCCTCATTTTCATCATGAATTAGTTTATGAGGTAACAATAGTGACATATCATTATATTATAAGAATATGTTATTTCATTGCAAAGAGGTTGTTTTATGCACTATAATCTATTAGTAATAAATACAGTGAAACAAGCCAGTAAATACGAGGCATGTCTGGAAAGTAAGTGCCGTTTTGGAAAAAATGCATATAAAATTTTTTTCAAAACAAAATTTATTTTTATATGAAAGAGCATTTCTTAAACTATTTTTCTACATAGTTGCCATAATTGTTCAGAAGTGTTGCAGTGAGGAACCAACTTTTTAATATCCTCTTAATAGAAAGATAAGAGGACAGCTACTGCCGAACATAGTTTTTTGCATCGTAATCGCTGTTAAAGCATCGCGCTTCAAGTTCAGAAACAAGTGGAAATCAGAATGAGCGAGGTTAGGGCTGTATGGTGGATGATCAAGTTGCTTCCAATCAAATTCTTGAATAAAGTTTTGAGTAACACCAGCAGAATGAGGATGTGCTTGTGCTTTGTCATGTGTCAACACAATGCCTTGACTAAGCATTCCACATTTCACCATTCCATCACTCATTACTTTTTCACCATAAATCTGTACAAGTTGGTGATGAATTTTAGCAGGGTTCGTATTTCTGGTGTTCAAAAAATTGTATTACAGAACGCATTTCACAGTCGGCAGGATCAGAAATTGTCTTAAACATTCTGAATGAACACTAAGAAATGTAAACACATTACAATCCAGCCATAATTGCGTCAGCTGTTAGCCATTGAACTAGAGAGACAAGCACATAGGCAGAACCCCATCGCTAGTGATGCTACGGCAGTAGAACGAAACTGTACTTATTTTCTGGACATGCCTCCTCGTACTAATGTATAGGGTTAAAAGCACTAATGTATAGGGTTAAAAGCAGCAATACAAATATGTTTGGATTTTAACCCAACCGTTTTAAAATTTTTACAAAATTAATATTTTGGTGTTTGTGTCATCGTTAAATATTACCTCATTTGTGTAAATATTAGAAATGTGTTTTTGTTTGTTTTAATGATTGTTTAATAAACAAATGAAATACAAATATGTTTTGAAAATATTATATAACTAATGCTGTAAAAGTTAGTGTTTACCGGGTT
The DNA here is from genome assembly GCA_022606455.1 of Callitettix versicolor. Classification (NCBI taxonomy): domain Eukaryota; kingdom Metazoa; phylum Arthropoda; class Insecta; order Hemiptera; family Cercopidae; genus Callitettix; species Callitettix versicolor. Next base: position 51,708,007 of record CM040188.1, on the reverse strand, counting down.
CAGGTTATATTAGACTAACTCTTTCCACAGAAGTTACTACAGTGTAAAATTTATTAAAATTTTTGTAGTCTGTAAGCTATACTACTACCATATTATTGTACTTCGAAAGTAAATTTTTTTAATAATGTATTTCAGAACTAGTAATTAGACTTACCAATGGCAGCTAGTGCATTAGCACTTTGGACTGCAGTAATTAAAAGAAAAATAATAAATTTAACATTTTATACATACTTATACTAAATTTTTTATATATAAAAATTGCATATACAATTTTTTGAAAATAATACAGGGTCCCCCAGTGAAACGGGATGATTAAATAAAGTAATCGATTGTTCTATTTTCTGAACACTACCAAATATCCTCCTTGCAGTTGCGGCATTCCTGGAACCTAGTTTGGAAGTTTTGCATGACTCCTCGCAGCATGTTGACATGTATTGCCGCAATCTCGTCTACAATTTGTTGTTTAAGGGCTTGAATAGTTGTGGGTGGATCTGCTGAAATACTTTTTTACCTGTTTTTAGGTATTCCCATAAAACAAAAACAGGTATCCCCTCCAGATATGTCACTTATTCCGATGCGAAGGGTATGTTGTTTAGGTGATCAGCGAGGACTTCCAACCATAGCATGTTAAACAGCTACGATGTTTTCAGGTGTTCGAACAGTTTTTACACTCCCGCCTGTTTTTTAAGACGTTGATCCTGTTTGCTCGAGGTTGTTTGTCCATGTTCGAATTGCATTATCTGACGGAACAGGCTGGTTATGCGGTGTAGATTGTGCAGGTGGTGACGTGCCAGTAACCATCCCCCTACTACCTGCCAACTTTGTCTCAAGGCCACCTATAATCATCCCTTTTCATTGGCGGACCCTGTATGTTAAAAAAAACAGTCTTTTGCTCTTGTTGAACTTGATGTTTTTATTAGGACAGGGAGCCGCCTCGGTGGTCTAGTGGATAGCGTACTTACTAGGCTTTCACCTCGAGGACCCGGGTTCGATTCCCGGCGAGGGCTTGGCATTTTCATACGCTATAAATCATCCCCACCGTCTGCATTAGCCCAAGTGTGCACAATAGTCGGACGTTAAACTCCAAAAAAAAAAAAAAAAAAAATATATTAGGACAGGGGTTTTGGGGATAAAACTTTTTTACATTTGTTACTTATAATGTCCTAAATGTAACTGAAATTTTTCAAATCTAATTTTGATTATATACAGAGTTACTGTTTTCTGATATATTGCTCTTTCCATTTGTAAAAATGTAAATTAAATGATATTTACATGCACGTAATCAGCATATCATTAGTATAAATATTTCACAAAGGAAAATATTGAATAATTAATTTATTACTGCATTATTATTGAAATATGGTAATTATGTAAGAGATGCAGTGAAGGTACAGTCTGGACCCAGTAACATTGGCTACGCACCGAGTCAGATGAATGTTTGTTGGACTTAGGAAATGTAAGCATGTTTTTGTAAATTACTGTGTAACAGATACACATAAATTTGAATTTAATATACTGGTGATTTTACAACAACTTATATCATCAAAGAAACTCTAAGAAACTCAGAATTACGGTGTAACAGATATACAACACATCAAACAAAGAAACACTATATAAGAACTCTAAGAAACTTTAAGTTACAGTGTAACAGATACACAGAAATTTCAATTTAATATACTGGTGATTTCATTTACAACCACTTACATGTCAATGACACATCAAAGGAACTCTTAAGAATTGACATCACAGTTCACAAAGAAAAACGTATATAGCATCAATACATACGAATAAGAATTAAAGCTTAACTAAAACACTGATAAGCATACATAGTATTTGAGAATAAATATGAGTGAAGGGGTTGAAGACGGTCAGATTAATGAGTCATGTCACGTCCATTACAGTTCTTTATAAATCAAAATTTTCTACTGTAACAAAAGTAGTATAGAATCTGCTTTGTCTTCCATGTCTTGGAATTCAGGTTATACGAGGTTTGTCCAATAAATACGCGAACTAAGGTCATAAAAACTTTATTTTACAAAATTTCATCTACATTGATTTTGTCCCCTTCAAAATACTCTCCATTCACTGCTATGCACTTATCCCATCTTCTTTTCCACTCTTCAAAGCACCCTTGGAAGTCCTCGGAAGTCAGGCTTTTCAGTCTCCTCGTCGTTTCTTGTTTTATTGTGTCCACATCTTCCCAATGCTGTCCCCTCATCACATTTTTGCATTTAGGGAATAGAAAAAGTCGTGAGGGGGCGAGGTCCGTGAATAAGGGGATGATCAGGATAGTGATTGAATTTTTAGCCAGAAACTGGCGAACAATCAAAGCCGAATGTGCGGGTGCATTGTCTTGATGAAGAATCCATCCATCGTTTTGAGTCAAATGTGGTCGCACACGACGCACTCGATCTCTCAAACGCTTGAGAACGTTAAGGTAGAACTCAGAATTTACCGCTTTTTCCTCAGGAAGGAATTCATGATGAACAACACCTTTGATATCAAAGAAAACCAGGAGCATGACTTTGATTTTTGATTGGCTTTTCCTTGATTTTTTTGTTCGAGCTTCACCTGTTGCTTTCCACTCCATGCTTTGCGATTTCGATTCGGGTCATACTCGAAAAACCACGATTCATCACCATTGATAACCCTATTTAAGAATCCAACATCATTTTCCATGGAATTTTTCCAGTCAGTAACACATTCGACCCTTCTTAACTTTTGATGCGTAGTCAGCAGTTTTGGCACGATTTTCACACAAACCTTTCTTAAGCCCAAATGCTCGGTTAAGATTGTGTGCACTGTTGATTTTCCTAAATTTAGTTCTTCAGCTATCATTCGACAGTTTTTCGGGCGATCAGTAAGGACAAGACGCCGCACACATCAATGTTTTCATGCACACAAGAGGTTGAAGGTCGCCCAATTCTTGCATCATCCGTGGCGTCTCTCGACCTTCTTTAAAGCGCTTTAATCCACTTGAAAATGACTGTTTTCTTCATAGCATTATCACCATAAACAACTCTCAACATTTCAGCAATTTCTTGGTAATTTTACCAAGCTTTACCAAAAACTTGATGTTAATTCGTTGTTCAGTGAATTGGTCAATTTCCATATCGACGAACAAAAAATAATGCAAAACTAAAAATAACTCTACTCGCAAGATCCGCACAGCGTAACGTTCTGCCAAGCACTGATGGCTCATTGGGTCCCAGACAACACGTGAGGCCAGTGGCCGTGGGCTTAACTCTCCGTAATGGCCACCATATTCGACCAGTTCGCGTATTTATTGGACAAACCCAGACTATACTGCCACTGAGAATGTCCCAGCAGAGTTTTTTTTGGCATATAACAACAGGATGTAATTTAATACTCAAAATAATTCTGCTTACAAAAAGATCACTTTAATTCAGGGTTGAGTAAAACTCGGTTTTCTTGGAAACCATTCCGGGTGGGTTTATTTGGGTATTTTTAAGTTTTAATTAAAAACCATACTTTATGTACTTTGTAGTGTTACATGAAAGGAAAATAGTATATCATGTTGTAAAGTATAGGGATTGGTAAATAAAAATCCCAGTTTTTTTTGTAAGTGCGGTTCATTTGCTAAAAAAGTAGTAGAAAAAAGTTCTAAAACTAAACATTATAAGTTTTTACATCATACAGCTTACTAGTTTTATGTTTTTAGATTTCAAGTAGTGTAAAATATCTAAAATTAATATGATTTAAATCAGTGGTGATGTTGCCTTTAGGGGGCCCTGCAACATATTTACTCATACAAATTTCTAATGACAGCCATAAAAATTTGTTAATCATCTGAAATGCCCCAATTACAGTTCAAAGTGCTTCAAATGTGCTACGAATAAATCTATGTAAAGTGACATTTTTGTAATACTATAATTTAATTTTTTGTGTAACTGTGTTAAATAAAAAAATGAGTTACAAATATGAAATTATTTTAAAATAAGAACCGTGTAATTTACCAAATAATTTTATTGAAAATTTATCGGAGTATGTAGTTCCCCTGCACTGCAGGGGTTTTAGAACTACCACTGGTTAAAAAAATATATCTTATTCGGATATAGGGCTTAAAAAAACAGTTTTTAAATTTCTGTTCATTTAAAATTCAACTTGAATTTTTTAAATACGTTGTTTTTTCATGAGTTGTGTGGTAAGTCACGGCCATAAATTTCAAAAATAATACTTTCCTATTTTAACTTGTTTTTGAATAAGGTGAGAAAGTTCTTTTTATTTTTCTTCCTGTATGTACATTTTATTGTGCGGTTCTCCAGTGCCAACAAGTTGAATTACAGCAATAGTGCTGTTGGTAAAAAAACACTATTATAGTGTGTTATGCCACTCGTATAAATAAAAATTTCAGTAAAGTAGTATACACCATGCAACAGCCTATTACAACAGTATTAGGAAAGTTTTTTTCAAAGTCTGTTTTATAGTGGATTTTTGGGTTGGGTTAAATTATATCTACCTTGCTTTCATTCGAACAATAACTCTTATTTTAAAAACAGTTTTAATGTCCATTTCACGAGTGCAGTCATTGTTGTTTCCAAAACTCTGTGCTGTTCATTGATGTTTTTGGCTTTTGCTCATATAATGACATCATCAGCATCAGCAATGACAAATTTATAGTAAATAATTAATTAGTTTATTTGTATCTTTTGTAATTATTTAATTAGTTGCAGAAACATTACGATGTTGCTGCAATTTACAACAAATATGGATTAAGCAAATGTTCTGTAAAATAACTTTTATGAAAATTAATAAACTTTGTTGTGTGGATGTACGTATTAGATAAAAGTATTATTTGCATTTATATAATAAATTTTGAGTGAAAGTATTTCCTAAATATGAATTATTTCAGAATAAATTTATAAAACTCATATTTTGTATTAAGAATAAAGGTTGTTTCTTTTTATTGTTGATAAGCTTTGTTGAGCTATTTATTAACATATTGTCAAAGCTGAGGCATTTGGTTAAGAATAATATGTAGGATGATTATACATTTTAATAAGAAAGTTTTCTAGATTATTAGTATTACAGTGGGGCTTCAACTTGCGAATTTAATTCATTCCGGAAGTTGTTTCGTAAGTTACGGTGCATTTTACATGTAAATTGCCTAATTTGTTCCACCACCCCCTAACTCCCCCAATACAATGAAAAAAAGTATACATTTATGTCAAATATGGAAGAAATATGCATTAATAAAACACAGATAAAACCTGAAATAAAAATGTATTAATTACACATAATATGTACTACATTACATATACATAATACTAATATGAAATAATGTACGTAATAAAGTTTCTTGCGTCTAAAGATTCGGATATGTAGCGAAGTTCATGGGAGGAGGCGGTGGCGAAGGTTGTGGAGAGCTAAAAGAGAGGATGCATACACAGTGTATTACAAAATAAAATTTAACACTAAGAATTGATGAAAAGAATCTAACGCTTCAATTTTTTATTTTTTAATGATTTACACTTTTTAGAACTTTATTTTTAATTGTCATCCTTTCTTTTCCTTTTTGGATTCACTTTCACCTTCCCCAATTTCTTCTGACAATGTTTGGTGAAGTAACAGTCCAGCTAAAACAATCGTTTTTGTCGACTTAAGAATGCTTCTGAAATGCATTAGGCAAATGTTATTCAAAATGTGCGGTTGCGCCCTATTATTAAACACTTTCTCGGGGTGTTTTCTTGCATTGTTTCGTTAGTTGAAGCACATTCTGTAAGTTAGGGCGGAAAATTTCCGAAATCCTGTTTTGTAACGACATTTTTATTAGTAAGACATTTGTAAGTTTAGGCCCCACTGTATTTGTATTTAGACTAATTACAAACACTGAATTTATGTTTCTGCTTTAAAACTAGCAGTTTTTCATTCTAACTACATTATAATTTTTCATGACTAATTGTTTAATTCAACACAACACAAAGGCATACAATTAGTGTAGAAATTTTGAAAGTACTGTCGGCGCCCAAAAACTATAATTGTGTGTATTGCAGGCTATAGTGATGACACTGGAAGCACTCAGTAGCCACGTGGAAGATCTCATGTGCAAACTGCTCAAATCTTTGTCTAATGCTATAATCATCACACCTGATATGATGGAAAGAGTAAAGTATACATTATACAATTATTATTAATGATTTTTATTGTAAAATGAGTTGTTACAGCAGCCAACACTGGTAACATTTTTCACCTAGAGCCATTAAATGTGCTCTGATCATTTCCTCAAAATAAATTTTAAGGGATTATTAAAAATGTTATGTTATACGAGGGTTGATCAAATATAAACGAGACTGATTTTTTAAAAAAATTATTGCTTGCACTTACAATTACAAATTATTCTTGATACAACTTATTTTTCTACATAGTTTCCCGCACGAGTAACACATTTTTCCCACCTGATTGGAAGTTTTTTAATTCCATCTTCGTAAAAAGTTCTCGGGCGTTCATTGAGCCATTGGAGCACGAAGGTCTCCACCGCAGAATCGTCTTCGAAACGCTGGCCTCCAAGCGCCTCTTTGAGTGGCCCAAACAGGTGATAGTCGCAGGGTGATAAGTCTGGACTGTATGGGGGATGTTCCATTGGTTCCCAGCCAATTTGATCGAGTTTAAGCCTCGTAGTGTTCGCCGAATGTGGTCGGGCATTATCGTGAAGAAGAATGACGTTTCTCGCTGGTTTAGATTTCCCTTTCCTACGAAAAGACTGTTTTGCGGCCTCTAAAACATCGCAATAATATTCTGCGTCGTTGATGGAGGAAATCGACGTGAAAGGCGTCTTGATTGTCGAAAAATACAGTGGCCATTACCTTCCCGGCCGACGATCGTGATTTGGCCTTCAGGCGCCCTACTGCTTCCGCCCTTGGCGAATTCCTTGTGCCAAGCAAAAACGCGAGCTCTTGACAGGGTCCTGTCCCCGTATTGAGCCGTCAATCTACGAAAGATTTCAGTCGGATTGACCCCCTCCTTGGCCAAAAACTTAATAATAATTCTCTGCTCCACGGGAACGTGCACTTCACTCTCACTCATTGTATAGTTTTATACTGAAGGGTCCGAACGGAAATATTGCCCGTCTACGCCCGTCCCAAACCTCCCAGGCTACCTGAAACCCCACCCTTTAGAGTTCAATGTCCAACGGAAAAGTTTTTAGAAAGTCAGTCTCGTTTATATTTGATCAACCCTCGTATTTGCAAAGAAAATTTCTAATACGAAAATCAGGAATAACCCTTAAAGTGCAGATAATTTACTAAATGGTACCATTTGGAACCGCTATTGGCTAATCTTAAATATTAACATATTATTACAGCTATTGCATTCGAAACAAATTCTTGAATACTGTTACTCTTATTGTGAAAAATAAGTTATGTTACAACTAAATTACTCTGAATGTAACACAAAAAACATAAAATCAAACTGGTTTGAATAAGAATCATTTGTGAACTTATTCTTTCTAGTTTGCTAGTTATAAGTATGTTATGTTCATATTCAGAATAGCAACTAAGATGTTATCACAGATAGTGATTGGCTTTATATATTAATACTTTATCATTAAAGGGTTTTCTTCGAGTCTACGAAGACATGCCGGATATAATATTGGATGTGCCATTGGCAGGTACCATACTGGAACGTTTTGTTGATCAGTGCCATAATGCAGGATTTTTATCTGACAGCGTAGTCAAGAGAATGCCAACAAGGTTTGTAAAAATTGGTTCAAGTTTAACTGAAATAATATAATTATTAGTTTAAATAACATGATTGGCTAAATGTTTAGTTTATCCATATTGGTTCTTTTCAGTCAAACTAGTCAGTAGTTTTGTTACTAATTTGTTTTTTTATATTTAAAAAAAAGGATAGAAGACAATAATAATTGTTTTTAAATCCAATTATCAATTTTAACTATTGAAGCTGCATTTGTACTCAAATTTAAAAGAGAAATTTATGAACTGGATACACTACCTTTAATTTTCGATCTTTAAAAAGTTTGAATTATATGCGGTAGATTATAATTACTTTTTTAAATTTTGCTTTTTAATGAATAAAAGTTGATGGGCTTTAAACTCATAAGTTCTCTATAGAAAATAAAAAAGACCTTTATCATTAATGGTCAATCATGAATCTTCAAAAAGAACATTTTAACCAAAACTATTTGGAGAAATAATTTTTTTTTCTCAACATCTGAACTGTGCCAGGGAACAGCGCTAATGGTAAGAGTAAAGCAATTAGAGTAATTGGTCTCAAACTCGTAACTTTGAGGTGTGCAGTTGAGGGACTCAGCAATCGACTGATGTATTATCCACATTGATCCTTAGGAGCTGTAAATATATCTCGTGTTGTAATTGATTCAAAATGAGTTACAATAGATTATAAAAAATCTAAATTGAGACCGAACCTTATTTTATCAATTTTTTAAACATTATAATCAAATAAAAGGTAAATTAATACAGAATAGTCTGACGTAAAAAAAAAAAAAATAATACAGTTGAATTTTGACTGTACATGTAGTTGTATGGCTCAGACATTGCAGATAACGAAAATCACTGTTAACTGCAAAATTGCTTACGTAACAAAAATTCAGTTAGTTTTTTAATTTGATTTTACTATATTTGTAATTTTTTTGTATGTTTTAGTATAATATTTTTATCACCAACGAAAGTAATTCGATACATGAATTCAATATCATAAATTAAAAAAAAAAATTTGCGGTAGCTTAGAGTTTATCAAAATTAAATATTCCATATTACTTAAGGTTAGAAATAAATATAGCGAAAGTGTGATCAAGTGTTGTATGTTTAAATGTTTGTAAATGCTGTTTTTAAAGCCCCACTATGAAGTAAAATGGTGCAGACTATAGATATTTAGTTTAGACAAGTAACATGAGTTTTTGTTTAATCAGGACCTTTTGTTAGTAGAAAAATGGGAAGATATGACTGAATCAATCAATTTGTGCAATCTCTGCATTGTGCTTGAAAAAATTGTGTTCATTAGCGAAAATAAAGAGTTAATGAATGCTAAGAGACCGTTGATTTCAAATAAATGCATTTTTTATTAATTGATTAAACTTAATTTGTATTTTTTATCAAACATAAGTATGTATGTTAAAAAAACAGTTATTGCCAAATTTTTTTCTTTTCTATCCTGTTTTCAAATTTATTAATTATTTATTTAATTAGTGGAAGCGGTTGTCCTAAAATGCTATTTCGGTCATCCTAATTTTGCTTCTATTCTTTTTTATTACAAGTTTGTAATTTTTTCTAATATTGTTTGTTTTGAGTTGTATATCAGATATATTTACAATTTGTCTTCTCTTTCAGAGGGCGTAAAAGGTTTGTTTCTGAAGGTGATGGTGGTCGTATCAAGGAACTCAGTGCCATCTAAATCTGCATTGTACAAGGATTCTTTTCATTTTCTGCGTGTATATCTCATACAGCCTTTTTGGGCAGTCTTATGTTGTAAATAGGATTTATATCAGTATTTTTTCTTCTTTTTTTTAATAAAGTTGCATTTAATATAAAACAACATAATAAAAAAAAAAGTAAAAATGGGATAATCTTTACAGTTAGGTAGTTTAGTATCGTTACTTGATAGCACATACAGGAGGCCTAATCTTTTTTGTTCATTTTGAGTGGTTCGGGTGTTTTCTTTTACTTTATTAACTCGGTGAGAGCTAGGTTGCCTAGGTAAAATTAGTGGTTGATAAATGTGCATTCATCACAAGCATGGTATATTATTAGTCTTACATAGTTATTGATGAATTGCGAATAATTTTTTTTTAATGCTTTATATCTTTTTCAGTAAAACTGGTTTACTTTTTCTCTATTATATTATTTTTAATCTTAGTTTTTGTGTTCGTTGTAAATATATATACTTTTAAGTTCCTTTGTTAATGGCCACTTATGGATATCTTATTTGTTAAAATATAATAGTATGCAAAGATCGATGGAAATGTTTTTCTTTATTTTACCTTTTTTTAACCTTGCAGTGTATGTTTCACGTAATCCTAAAATTCCCGCCAGTCTTAAAAATGGCATATATTCAATGCCGTGGGAAACCTATCTCTATCTGGTAACATTGGATTCAACTGACAGCAGCAGTGCACTGATGTAACGAACATTAGTAGTTGCGAGGGATTCACAAGCTTGCTAACAGTAGTTTCCTCCCTCCCGCCCTGCCATCACAAACGCAGAACACTGTCTAGCCCATGATACGTCATTGCTGTCTACAGTACAGTATTTTTGTTAGTAGCTAGTTTTGTAATGGTAAAAAGAAAAGGTATTCATTTGATGTGGGGTATAAATTGAAAGTTATAGCATACGCAGAAGAACATGGAAACATAGCAGCATTTCTGCCCTCCACCAACAGAACTATCCATTTGCGATTAGTGGGATAGTAAAGAAAAATTGAAAAAGTTAAGACTAAGTGGGCAGATAGAAAACTGAATGCAAAATGGTCAAAACTAGAAGATGACATATTGAAATGGATTCAAGGACACTGTCAAAATGATATTGGAATTAATACAAAAATGATTCAAGTACACGCTTGTAAGATAGCGCTACAGTGGAACTTAACAGAATTTAAGGGTGGAGTTGGTTGGTGATACAGGTTTATGAAGCGTCATGGACTTAGTATGTGAACCAAAACATCTGAGAAAATGCCACAAGGGTATGAAAGAAAATATAGGATGTTCGAAAAAAAACTATCTAGTTTTGTGTAAATTTAATGAAAAACTATATCGTGTACATACAATAAAATATAATACTTTCAAGTTTTTTTTTAATGTTAGAAAACTTCAGTGTAGCATCCATGTTGCCCTATGCATGTCGAGACGATATTCCAGTTCTTGCCAGGTATTCACCAACATAGCAGGTGTAACTGTCTCAACTGCCATGATGATTTTCCCTATAAATGGTTACTGTCACAGATCTTTCCAGCGTAAACAATTTTTTTTGTGTCCCCCAAAGAAAAAGTCTAGTGGGGTTAAGTCCGGGCTTCATGGTGGCCAAGAGATTGGGTCAACCCTGCCTATATGCCTTCCTGGAAAGCGCATGTCAAGAGCCACGCACACACAGTTACTGTAATGAGGTTGGGCGTCTTCTTGGGAAAACAAGCCCCTTTTCCACCTCAATATCTTCCACTTGGGGAAAGACAAACTCTGTCAACGTGTCACAGTATACGTCCCCGTTTATGGTACTTCCTACAAAAATGAAAGGACCAATCACTTGGGTCTTTCATCAAACCATACCAAACAACAAGTTGGATGTTGATGCTGAATAACGGCATGTGGTGACTCTGCTCCATAAATTTTGAAGTTATGACTGATTCACATGAAATGTTGCCTCATCAGTAAATAGAACACTTTTCAAAATATTATTTTCATCAATTCTATGTAGAAAATTAACAGCAAACTACAATCTTTTTCACCACTACACTCACTTCAAAAATTACAACAGACTCAGTTTGCACGCAACACACTACATCTTTAGTTGAGGAGAAGCCATTGCACTGCACTAAACACCTGAACTGATCACTGTTCTCTCTCAAGGCCACGCAGGCCTGCCAACTGCAGGAACTGAATTCCCACATTTACATGAACAAAATTTGGACAGTTGATGAATTAAATACTACAAAATAGAATTATGTATGCCACTTTGTACAGATTCTAGGGCACATTAAAACAAGGGAGTTCTTTTTCACACTATGTATTGTCTTTCCATTGCTTTATTATTCAACATCGAAAGAAAACCATGTGGAACTAAACCAAATAGTGAATATGGATTTGACATGAAATGTCCTCTGATATTTGATGTGCCGAGTAACAGAACTGTTGCCATGAAAGGTGCCAAAACTATAAAAACAAGTGAATATGAAACATGCTGTTATCTACACTACTGTTACCACACTGTTATCTTAACGGTATTAAACTTAATTGAGTAATCATTTTCAAGCAAAAACCTGAAATAACGCCAGGTGTTATTCACGTACTTGACAAGGGTTGGGTGGATGAGGCTGGTAAGAATTTATGGATTAACAGAAGGAAAGGTGCTTTATTGATGATGAGTTCTCTTGTACTAGATCAGTTTAGTAATCATTTGAATAAAAGAGAAATTGAGACAGGACTTTACTCCCGGAGAAAATTCCGGGAGGACTTGACTTCACAATTGCAACCTCTTGATATCTCTATAAATACCATTTAAAAGTGTTTATGAGATAGAAATGGGACAGATGGATGAAACCCAACATGAATTCATGCCGAATAGAGCTTTAAAACGACCTACAATCAAATAAGTGTCTGGGATGATTTATAGCGTATGAAAATGCCAAGCCCTGGCCGGGAATCGAACCCGGGTCCTCGGAGTGAAAGCCCAGTACGCTATCAACTATGATAGCCACCGAGGCAGCTAAGATGGCAATAAAGACCATGTTATTGTGAAGAGGACAACAATGACGAAGAGGAAGAAAGTTCAGATGATGATTTTCAGGATTTTTAAGTCCAGTTTGGGTTTATAAACTAAGAATTTTTTTAGTCTGGCTTTGCAATATAATAATAATGGTAAGTTATTTTTAAAAAAATGCTTAAAACTTTAAGGTGTGTCTTATAGTCTGTAAAATACGGTAATTGGTTCATTTTAACAAGATGAGTACATTACTACAGTCACAAACTCATGGCTTGTTCATCATGGCTTTCACTATATTTTCTGGATGGTATTGTGCATGTCGATGGTTATCCTAAACGCTCATCGATGTCAGCACATGTTTGTCCATCCTTGAAGGATTGTACGACAAAAGATTTAGTTTGACATAGCATTCTCACCAAATGCTTCCAAAAGCATGTAATGGGCTTCTGCAGCAGTTTCTTTAAGCACGAAGCAAAATTTGATGCAGGTTTTTTGCTCCTTAAAATCTGCCATTTACACAATTTTAAAAAAATCAACGCAATACTAAACACAATGTTACAAAAACATACGAAACTCAAGAACACAGTCGTAGCTGTAGACACTAATTCATAGAATACTGCTCATCCACTCACTCTACTGGCAGCAGGTCATACAATAAACAATTCACACATGGAATTCAGATTCCCTGAACTTTGGAGTAGCACCTCGTAAAAATTAATTGTTTTAACAAAATGACCATATTTTTTTTGTGTTTAACGTCCGACTATTGTGCACAATTGGCCTAATGCAGACAATGGGATGATTTATAGCGTATGAAAATGCCAAGCCCTGACCGGGAATCGAAGCCAGGTCCTCGAATACATTATAGTATAATATATCACTAAACATCACCTATATTATGACCATCATATAGTTGGGTAAATTCCTTTCTGCAATTTTATTATTTGGTGCCTATATGTGTAGTTGTTAGGTATTACTTGGGGCCTAATATCTGAGGTTTTGTTTGCTGACAATACCATTTAAATAAATAAAAATGTGCCTCAAGTATCATTTTTATCCCCCTCCAATCTCTCACCAATTTTTTTTTATTGGTCATACTCGTAAACATCATCTAATGTTTTACACAATCATCAGTTTATATGATGAATCTTTAGGTTCAAGTGTAGTACACACCATTAAGAAATTCTCAATGCTGCAGCATAATGTCCTACAAAACATTGTAGACTCTTTAAAAGGGCTTTTCTTACCCTATCAATGATCTCTAGTATCTGTACAAATTGACCATGATCTGTTTGTTTATTACTTGTTGCTCCAATACATTTAGTAAGCACGCGAACAGTTAACCTTTCAGATTCCACACTCCAGAGCTATGCCGAGTAGTCAGTGAAGAAACTGCTTGGCCAGACATTGAGGAATAGGCTGTAAAAATGATACAAGAGGGCATGTAATGTGATGTAGGTGGACCAGTATGAAGTTTATGCAAAAGCAGTTACAGTATGGATAGGCCTTACTTTGAATTTTAGTAGGTAAGAATCCTGAAAATGAAGGGTGATTGTAATCTTTCTTTGCCTTAAAAAGCTTCTGAGTTTGTACATTATTTACAATTCTTCCATAACTAATATTAAGAAGCTATATTGTGTTGTTACTAACAGTAAAACACATGCAGTATCTAATGTGCAATGTTTCTAGGTTATTACTATCGATTTTAGTGAATATTCATTTATTTTATAATCACCTTAAATTAAGAAAAAATTAAATGATAAAAGAAACGAGGAAAATTAATTTTAATTAACTAAGATATATATTACATACAGTACATCTTCATGTAATTACGCTACACAAGTAAATAGTAGAACAATTTTTTTTTAATTATATTTTTATATGTATTTATGAAAACAATTTCTTAAAGAAGCATATGTCCATACAGTATAATAATTTATTTATTTAAAAGCACAACTTTAGGAATTGACTGTACTTTTGAGGCAGGGAATATAGAGCAGGTCTACACATATAACAAGACATGAAGTAACAATTTTTTGACAGAACTAAAATGACTCAGTAATGATGTGCGAAGGTGTTCCAACAATTCTGAAATCTAAACAATTTCTCTTCTTCTCATTTCTTTCAGTAATTCTTTACCCATTTGTGCTGGACTTCTGGTGACAATAACTCCAGCCTACAAAACAGAAAAAATATCATGTCTAAAAAAATAGGTAATAAACTTTTTTACTGCTCAGAAACAGAACATTTATAGGATTATCTGCATTTTTTACTGTGAAAATCATATCAACTTGGTTACAGAAATTAATATAACTAATAGCAATTAGTTCTTATTTTTCAACTAAAACTTTATATTATTAAAAAATTGTGAGCAAAATCTTTAGAGCTGGTTTTAACATAAATTTTTGGAAATATACTATTAATAGACGAAATACTAGCAAGTAAATACAGCTAATACAATGATTATTTTTTGTTTTGCTTAATGACCATATGTTATGTCAGTGTTAGTCTCATTATGTGCTGTATTTACGTAAATGTAGCACTGACCTTTTGTAAAGCATCAATCTTGTCTTGAGCACCGCCTTTACCTCCGGAGATAATAGCCCCAGCATGTCCCATCCTGCGGCCAGGAGGGGCAGTAAGTCCAGCAATGAATGACACTACAGGCTTTGCTGACTTACCCTAAAAATTAAATATGCAATAATTAGTAGTAATGTTAACAAATTTTTTTAAAAGTAATGTTTATAAATATTACAAAAAAAACATGTAAAAATATCGAGGATTACAAAAATTTATCATCAAAATTATTTGTTTTTTGTCCCAGCATCTGACAAATGACATGAATAATACATATCAATTATTTGTATAGGTCACATTAATGTTGTCAGTATTACATTTGAATACATGTTAAATGTATTCAAATTCAATCAATGTCAAATGTATGGGTTATATAATTCAGTCAATGATGTGAAATTCACCCTCATCCTTCATGTTTTCTATCACGTATTTGTGTTGGTTTTATTACGCCTATACAACCAGTATAATAAGTTTTTTTCTTAACTTTCCATACTTTATGCCAGTTAAGCTAACGAGGATGAGGAATCGGCATTAATGGAAAAAGTAAAACAATGGTAGAAATGTGGCTTATACAACCGTGAAGTGCACATTTCAGAAATTCAAAAGATTGACTGGTGTATCAGCTAATAACACAATGAGAAATGTGTTTGGATGTCCAATTAGGTCCATAAAATACTTTAATTTGGTGTATCCATTGCCAAAGGCTCCAAACGTAGTTGTGTGTCTAGCTGTAAGTAAAGGTAAGTGTTCCAAAAGTATGTTTTGTTTTTTTTGTACAATACGTTTGACTATTGTGCACACTTGGGCTAATGCAAACGATGAGATGATTTATAGCGTATAAAATGTATTATTGGTGAAGCATAATATTAATACTTCAAAATATTTTGTTGGAGAAGCATCTCATAACATTCTACTTTCAATTCACATTTACTTTCAAGCCTCATTAAAGGTGTGATATAGTTATGTAGTTATTTTTTCTGGAAATTTTGTTAATGAAGAGGTGAAATACAAACCACAGAGTTTAACAAAGATTACCTAATTGGATTATAGGATGTAACTTGGAACTGTAATCAGTTAATAAGTGACTGTATCAATGACTTTTATTTAGTATTTTCCTTAGTTTGACGATATCAATAAACAAATATTTAGTATTTTTCCTTAGTTTGCTGATATCAGTCAACAAATAGTTTTGTACTTTAAAGCCAACGTACTTTCAAAACTTATTTTTTCACAACCATTCAGGGTCCTACAGAAGCTACACAATTTTGGAATTAAAGCAAAATTTGATTGCTTTCATACTTGTAAACTAAAGGAATGGCAGTGCCGTCATTAAGGGCCAGGCCCCACCAATATTTTGAAAGAAAAATATTATTTCTTTATTAAATATAATATTAATGTGATATAAATAAATAATATTTTATAGATGTCATGATTATGATAATGATAAATTTTGTTGAAAATTTTAAAAAGTTATTGAAACTAATAACAATGTAGCTAACCATCTAATCTTGGGTAATGTAACTATCCGCGTTAAATTAGATGAAGAAAAAATTCTAAGAATAAGCTTATAGTTTTACATATAAATCAAAATGTGTTAGCTACATGCTAACTACAGTATATTTGGTTATCTCAACTGTTCTCCAATATTAATATGGAAAGAAATAGTATATGCAATAGATGTAATCTAGCATTTTTACAATCTAATTAGATAACAGACACTTATTAGAATGTGTACTTATATTACAAGAATGGGGCAGAGAAAGATGGGTAAAAAGAAAGATGGGTTCATATTACTGCTGAGAATGCTATCAGGTTAGCAGCAGTAATATTGCTTTGAAAGCAAGGTTTTCCAAAGAACTGATCATCAAAATTTAAATGTGACATATTTACGAGGTGTGTTCAGAAAGTAATGAGAATTTTAATTTTTTGAATAAAATATTTATTTATTCTTCTATATTGATGTTGTCGCCTTCAAAATAGTTGCCATTGGAGATTATGCACTTGTGCCAGCGCTTGTTCCAGTCTTCGAAACACTTCTCAAACTCGATCTTTGAGATAGCCTTTAGTTCTTTCAGCAATGCACTGTTAATGTCATCTACGGCTTTAAAAAAAACAGCCCTTTAATGTTCTCTTTATTTTTGGAAATAGGAAAAAGTCACACGGAGCCATTTCAGGCAAATATGGAGGCTGGGGCATCGTTACAGTACTGTTTTTGGCCAAAAATTCACGAACAAGCAATGAAGTGTGAGCTGCAATTATCGTGGTGCAAAAGCCATGAGTTGTTTTTCCACAGAACCAGGTGTTTTTTTTTTTTTTGATTGCTTCACGCAAACGGCGTTGAACTTGTAGGTAATACTCCTTATTGACCATTTCCCCTGGTGGCAGGAATTCATGATGCACTATGCCATTAATATCGAAGAACACAGTGAGCATAACCTTCATGTTCGACCGCACTTGTTGAGCCAGAATGCCTCCACTGGAATGATTGAGCCTTAGTTTCGACGTCATATCAGTAAAACCATGTTTCGTCACCTGTTATAATACGTTTCAGTAATTCTGCATCATTGACTTCATTTAGTGACTCCTGAGCAACTTCCATTTGCCGCTGTTTCTGTTCAAAATTCAATGATTTTGGAACGAATTTTGCTGCCACGCGTTTCGTACACAAAACACTGGAAACAATGTCATGACATGATCCAATAGATATGCCAACATCATCAGCAATCTCTCTAATTGTGATTCAGCGATTGTTCATAACCATTTCTTTCACTTTTTCCACGTTTTCATCGGTTGTTTATGTGCTGGGGCGTCCAGGGTGTTCGTCATCTTCAATGTCTTCACGGCCTTCTTGGAAACGCTTACACCACTGTAAACTCTTGCTTTTCTCATAGCAGACTCACCATAGGCCTTTGTTAACATTTCACACACTTTGTTACACTTTATTCCATTTTTTACGCAAAATTTGATACAAATTCTTTGATCTATTTCTTTTAACAAACGAAAATTGCCGAGCTCATAAAAACAAGTCTAACCTTAGTGGCTGTCACAGACAAAGTCAACAATGAAAACAGCTGAAAGTTTTATCATACTTCAAGGGCATGTATACTAACATAATAAAAAAAATGTTTGATAATCGGCCTATCTAAGCCTGCGTAATTTAAAAATTCTTGTTACTTTCTGAACACACCTCGTATATCCATGTGATACATCACACATTAAGAAGGGGGACTGTACCCCCTAACAATCCCCCTTCAGGGGGGATATCCGATATAGCAGTACATTTGGTGATCAATGTATAATACTTAATAGCTAAAAGAATTTCTACTACAATATTGCAATGTAGCCATATTCGTTATAGAATATTTGCTTGTTTCAAGCAAAAAGGACTACATTTTTTAAGATTACAGTAGGTTACCAACACATACAGTGTTATGTTTGAGTAGATATTCAGCGGCATTTTCTTCATCCACTCCACCAATTTCTCCAATCAGAATTATGCCTTTAGTTTCTGGATCATTCAAAAATACTTCTAAGCAATCAATAAAATTGGTTCCGTTGAAAGGGTCTCCACCAATACCAACACACAAAGTTTGACCCAAACCAACCTGAAACACATACAAGATATACAACTGGGGTTCATTTCATGCCTTTCTTGATGATACAAAAAAAATTTTATATATTGACAACAAATGAAATTAAAACAACAATTGATTTAAAAAGATTGTGAGGGCACTGCAATTAATTCAATCTGTAAGTAGATTAAAAAGGCAAAATAAACAATAAAAACTCCACTTCTCATATATAAATACAAACATTATTTTACTTTTAGAACAAATTAAAGTATGAACAAACGATTACAACTACAGCAATTGTAACTTTTAAAGAATAAAGTAAATAATAATAAAAAAAAGTATTGCAACTGTATAATTATGAAGCAAAAATGTTTTCAGACTTTATAAATAACAATTTAAGCTTTTCCAATACAATAAGTCACTTGCTTTCTTTGTGTGTATGTGTGTGTTTTGTAAAATGACAAAATTTTTTATAATACAATATTTTTTATTATTTACTATTATTATAATTAAAAATATTACATAATGATAATAAAAAAAACAAACGAAGATTTCAAGTTTAATTAAATTAATTAAAGTTAACAGAGTTTATTATTATTAGTTATAACAGCTGAAATAGCAACACACTTTAGTATGGTTATTCATGAGATCCATTAACTATCTCTATAAACAAATGATATTTAATAAATTACTTATAATACAAATCGTTTAATATTGCTACGATAATAATGAATCTTCTACTTTACTATTTAATTAAAGGTTGGATTAAATTAAAATTTTAAAATGTTTGATCGATTAAGGTTCATTTAAATTACTTTGAAAGAAATTGGAATACACGATTTAAATTATTGAAAATAAATTCACAATCCCTACACTACTAAACTAAAATTAAAAAAAAAATAAACACATTAACCAATAATCTTAAGTTATCCTTAAATTAATATCATAGTCCTTCTTACAACTAAATAATGTTTGAGTTTGATCAGGCCACTAATGTCTATCACACAATTATTTATAAATATTTTAAGTCTTTAATGTCTCTTAATATATACTATAATTTCAAGGAAAATTAATATTCAAATCTATTTCACCTATCAATATCATGAATCTGTTTTCAAAAATGTCTTCTTTAATTATTTAAAATATTCTCAGGGGGGATTATCGAGCTGGCCTCATTCGTCATATTATTGTGTTAATATTCATTCAATGCCACTTAAAAGCAAACAAATTTTCATTAGAAACCCTTACAAATAAATGGTTAGATCTCACCCATATTTCCATAAATAAATTTTAATTATATTCTCTTGATGCACTCACTATATTAATAAATATATCATACATTTATTTCACTTCTAGTATTCACTTCTAATAAACACTAACTTTACTATTTATATTGTTTCATTATGATCCAGACGAAAAGCTGTGGTCGTCAGATCCGTCTCTTTCCAACCCACATTGAATGCTGGCATTTGAGATGACGCTATATCGAGTTTTTACGACTTCGTGTCGAACTCAAAGTCCGAAAAACTCTATCACTCTGGTATTCAAGTTCGTAAATTTTATCGAAATATCCTGGTTACTGTAAATTTTACACATAAATTTGTCGAGACTAGAATCTTTAACAGCATGATAGTTTTAACAAATTTATTTCATATTTATTTAAAATTTGTCGAGTTTGTTCCATAACCTCACTTTTCTCACAGAGCATTCAATTGATTCGCGCTCTTCGAATATGACGCACAGACTGGCGTCTCAATATGTCTGCCTGGTCACTTGACTTGTAGCCGGTGTCTGCGATGTTTATGATTTAGACATGTTCTGCTGTTGAAAATATGGTTTTAATTCCTAGAATGCTGGTTTAGTAACATAATTTAGTGTTCCTTGTCGAATAAGTGATGATTTGATAAAATGAAATGTATTTGAACTAGGCCTGATGCTATGACATCACAGCGTCTGTTTGTTTTCATTTCTTAGCGTGGCTTGGGTTTTGTGCAATGTTTACATGTGTTTATAATCTGTTTAGTGGTGTGAATTATGAATTGTTGCAGTTTTTAACAAAAAACTTTAAGGTAGAGTACAACAGGCTGTGCTTAAGCTGAGTCCATGAATTTTTTGGCCACTATTTTATACTAGTTAAGCATAAAAATACCAGTCTGTCACTGTGGTAAGTTGTGGACACTTACGTAATATCAAAGGTGATCAGGTTGACTGGCTCTATAAAAAGAGCAGTGGGACAAATAATGGGTGTCACCTTGGTGAATACAGCTTATCTTAACTACTGTATTAATTGAAGACATACGCGTACTTGGGGGGGGGATATGAAATACACTCCGTATACAGCAGGGCAAAATGTATGTATGAATTTACATCTTAAAAACTGCATTTTAAGAATAACATGCACTTTAATATGCATTTTGCATTTTTTATTTATCATTTAGATCTGTAAGAATAGTGTCACATAATAACATGAAGTAACTTGTAAAGTAAGCATTCATTGTTCTTTCATTACTGAAAAACAGTGGTTTAAAAATTAAAACTTAAAATATGCCATGTGTGGTACGTTAAATTAAACAGAACATTTTTCTTATTACAAAAGTTTTCTTAATTCTGAAAATTATTTAACCTGGCTGACCTACACGCTTGAAAGTGGCTAAAAATGTACCATAATGATTAAAATATTTTAAAGAATACCTGTTGATATTTGAGATACAGTAGAGCCCATTCCTGTTTAGGCCTACTTATAAAATGGGGTTATATGAGTGTTTTGGCCAGTCTGAGATTGTTGTGTGTGCAGGTACTTTGCCTGTACCTATGAAATATAAGTGGACTTTAACACTCTTTAACATAAGGAGGTAATAAATTAAAAACATTAAAATATGTCATGAAGTGACAAAATATGGAGTAAAGGGATATTATATCTCTTAAAAATGTAAAACGAGAGACATTACTTCTTTAATGAAGTACTTAAGATTTTTTGTTGTTTTATTTTTGATTGTTTTTATTTGCACACCTGGCTAAGAAAGCATTCACTCATTCCATTGATCAAAAGCCTGTTTACACACTGGGCAATTTTTGCTGCAGCGGCATATATACCATCACCGTTGTTTCAGCGGTAGTGTAATGAAATTTACTTACACAAATATACGAAAACTTATGTAACAGGTAGCAGAATTTCCATGCGGCAATTGAGTCATTAGAGGTCGCTGTGTAGCCCTCACTATCCCTAAATTAGGTGGTACTTTTACTTTGACCAAGTAGTGGTGTACATGACCTTATGGGCATTTACACATTCAAAATTTTTAGAGCTATTCCAAAGCATTCAGTTGTATATCTTAGAAAATTTTCTCCAATCTAGCGGACATGCTACTGTGGTAAAAATTGCAGTGTACAATAAGTTAGGTTATAAACTAAGTCTTTCTAAACTAAGTGACCATGCTGTGATAGAAATGGCTAAACAGAAGCTGCCAACATGACATATCACTTCAATACAGAAGACCGCATGAAAATTGCCTGAATGCAGTTGTGGCGTGGTTACCAAATCGTTGAGATGCACAGTGTCAGATGCTCTGATAATTAACTGTATTATGTAAGTGGCAACGCTGCAAGGGCAAGAGAGAGACAGAGTGCTCCAGCTGGCCTGCCACCATTGGATCATTTTCATGTAGTCTACTACATGAATACGTAATACAAATTATATTTTTAAACTTATATAGTAATTGGCTCATCATTACCGGAATGTTTCTTTTTAATAAAATATCAGCACATATTAAAGAAGTTTTCATGCAAAAAATATTTGTAAGTGAAAAAATATTTTTTGCGTCAGAGCTAGCGCACCAGCCAACTTCAGGTATTCATCCAGTTACCCAATCCACCCCTGAAGGCGATGCAGTTGTAAGTATTGTGTGAAATTGTAATGTGCTATTGTTTTTGGAAATACATGGATTTTGCATGTATGCACGACCATATGTCTACTGTACTGTACTCTAAAATATTAGTAAACTTATATGAAATAATTAGTTTACCGCAATACGCTAAAATAAATATAATTAGTTTTAATTCTTAATATTTTTACAAAAACTATTATTTATTATAAAAAATAGTCATTTCTTGATATCCCGCAGTTAATTGGGATTCTGCTGTAAATACCATTACATTCCAACACTTATCATACCTATGATTACACTTTTTTAAGATCTCCTTATAAAATTCTGCCGTTTGTGACTGGTACTATAAAATAACCAATCCATATCTGGAGGGTCAGTACAATAATATGCTTTCAGAATGGAGGTAATCTGAAAGGCATTAACAAGTATAAGATTAATAAGCAAGTGCGCTTTTAGTAAAATCTAGTATTTTGAACAAATATTTACGATTAAAACTATGTATCTTTAAATTTAAGAATTGTGGAGGAATAACTCCAGCTGACATTAAATCATTTCTGAGTTGGTATCATGGTAGAATCAATAATATACAGTAGTACCTCGCGATACGATGTGTTCAAGATATGAAGTGGAATATCGCAAATATTCGTGCTCGCGAAACGATACGTTTTTCGCGATACGATCCCAATATCTCTTGCCGAGTGGTGAGGAGGAGGTGCAGGTGGCACTGACATCTACGGAAATACGGGAAGCCATCGGTTGGTTTGAAAACTTAAACAGTTTTATTGAAAAAAAGCACCCAGAAAAAATGCGTACAGCTCGTGCAATGGACAATGTGAATGACATTTGTATGAGTCATTTTCGAAACATTTTGAGGAGTCGTCAGAAACAGGCTTCTTTAGATAGATATTTTTCGAAGAGAAGTGCCCCAGAAAGTGAAGAAGCGAGTGTTTCTAGTAAGAAAAGTGAAGACGATGATGTAGATGATGATGTATCACCTCAAATTTAAGTTAAGTTAGTTAAAAAAAAAGAAAAGCAAAAAAAAATTACAAAAGATAAAAATTATAAAAAAAAAATTGATTTAAGTTTTCATTACTGTGTCTGTAATTTTACATAAGAAATTTAATTTTAAAAGAAATTTAATTTAATTTTAAGTTTTTATTACTGTGTCTAAGTTTTATAAACGCTGTGCGCAATTTATCAGTGTCGTAATAAAAACTATTAACCCGTACTGTACGTACATACGTACATATCATCATCTGTGTGTGTGGGTGCTGTTACAACCACCACCAACCAACCCTCACGTAGCTATCTACCACCACTCCTCACCATCCCCACTGAGCTCTGCTCCGTCGCCTTGCTTACCCTCGCTGACTGTACAGTACTTTACGGTAAGTGAAATTAATTTTTCTTTTTATAAGGTTATTTTAATTTATAAATGTGGTATAAATGTTTATTGTGTGTATGTGGTACTTAATATACTATTTTGTGATTAATTATTATTACGTATAGACGATTTTGGTGTTTATATATGGGGCGTTGCACGAATTAATTAAATTACATAAGATTACATTGTTCATTATATGATTTTTTAACGATACGATCCCGGTCCAGGAACGGATTAAGATCGTATCGCGAGGTATCACTGTATATTATGTTAGTAGAGATAACGGTTCCAAAAGAACATATGTAATAAATAAACTGGTCATCCTAACTGTCACAAAGTATGTCAGGTTTGGTTAGGAATAAACATTCAATGGTATATCAGAGTGCGAAGGGTTTTTTAACTTATATGACAAATATTAACAGCGACTGTATATTAAATATCTCCGAAAAATTATCTTTTATTTTTATTTCAAAACAACTTTTTAAATCAATTGCTGTTTTCCTTACAACATAGTAAAACTTAACTTCCTGAATGACCCTCATACGTCACCGTATCTAGCTATTTTAAAACTCTTAAAAAACTACATACAAATAAGTTATATACTAATAATGATACTATATAATATAGTTATATACATTAATTATATACTATATGATGAATAAGTTAACTAAAGAAAAATAACATACAGAAAGAAATTTCACACATATATTCTCAGTTCAATTATTTCTCTAAAATGAACCAACAGAAAATTAATCTGAGTTCTAAAAATTGGTTCATTAGATTTTGCTCAAACTTGGTTGTATATGAAAAATCATAACTAAAGAAGATCTACCAAATTTGAAATTAAAAAAAAATATTCTTTGGGAGTTTAAAAAGAAACAACTGTTGTTATTGTATGAAAAAAACAAACCTGTCATAATTTTTTTTTTATTCCAAAATTGCTACACTAACTTAAATTATGGATCTTCATGATCTAAATCTTACTAAATAATTTTGAAAAATTAAGTCAGTTTTCCAATTTTTTCCTTGTTAGCTCTTAAACCAGATTTTGTCGGGCTGAAGACCAATGTTTTGTTTTGGATAATTATTTGAAATACATTTTCAAGGGAAAAAATTGATACTCCAACCACTAAACAGAGCTTATCCTGAATATCGTATATCTGCTGTTACCCTAAGTATTTGTACATACATGTAATAGAAAGTGGCAAGTTATGGAATGGAATATTAAAATATTAACTTTATGTAACTTAGAAACATCACTAAGTCATGTAGTTTCTTAGTGCTACTTTACAAATTATGTATTTTTAATTACATTTTAATAAAATATTATTTATATTTTAGGCATGACAAATGTGTGGTTGATATTGATAAAATATAAAAATAAAATGAAACAAATATTTATTTATACAAAAAAGTGCTTTCCAGAAGGTCTCAACTTGTGCTAAGCCACTTAATTTTGTACCATTAATGTTTTTCTAACATTACTTAGAATCTTGATGATGACATACCTGTGTTGTTTGATGAACTGCTTCATAAGTTAAAGTACCTGACCTGGAGACAATTCCTATTTGACCCTTCTGATGAACATGGCCTGGCATAATGCCAATTTTACACTGAAAATAACAAGGATCATAATAATGCAAACTTAGGTCCTACTTATATTTTGACAAGCCAAAGAATTAATAAAATTGTGCAAAATATGTCCATGTACTTAAACAAATTTGAATGGTAGTTACTAGTACATAAATTATATAAAAGCAACGTACAAACATTTTCCCACTCAATTTATACTATATAAAACGTAGCTCTAAATTCAGCATTGGAAGAATTGTAGGTCTTCAAAAAAACTCTTATTGAAAAACTATTGACAAAATACTGGAAAATTAGGAATGGAAAAAATCTATCAAGCTAATTGTTAAAATATTGGCAGATGTGTCTAAGTACCAATTTGAAACAATTCATGACTGAAATGAGAAAACACTGATATTAGTCAGGATTTTTGAATTTCGTACCCTTATTTGATTTAATAAATTTAAATAAATAATAAATAAATAAATAATAAATTTAATCTTCATGTCTGATTAAAATTTGGGTTGATTAAAATCTTAAGAGTACTTGATACACTCTTCATCCACCATTTAAAAATCCAAGTAAACAACATTTTTTGGAAGCTAGCAATCATTGTAGACGAGTGTGTTTGGGAACACTTGATGTGTTTATTATTTGCCGAAACACCTATGACCTTATGAGTTATGACAATGAAAAATGAAGAACTAACTTCTTGTTCATGTATCTCTTTCAGCAAATAATACGTCATCAGCATAGTATTTGATCAGAATATTTTTCTGTCCAATCTTATATCCTCTTTTAGTGTGCAATATTCTTTTTCATTATAACAATATTAATTTCATCTATAACAATATTAACAAGCAATATACTTATATAACTTTGCCAGATGCCACTCTCTACAGCTTCCAAAGCCTTGCTGTTCCTCTGACAGTGTCATGTATTTGCTAACTAAATCTGTAATTTTTTGATAAGTTACAGGCTGTATCCACAGGGTGTCCAAAAAAATTTTCTGTAAAATTTCTCTGACCAAGTATATTTCTCTGACTTGTAAAACTTTGTAATGCTAATTTATCGGCTATATATTTTTTTTTTTTTTTATTTTGGCCATCTGAGGACCACGTAAAATAATTAAATGCATCAATTTTAGTTCTTATTCTTCTTCTTTCTGGCTTTCCAATAATTCTTTATTGTCTGACTCTGCTCCTTTCTCCTTTCCTCCATCCAGATGCCATTTCTCCTTTTATTTTCTTTCTCCCGGAAACCCTTAAAATTTCGTATCATCCTCCTAAGTGTCGTTCTAGGCTACTGTAACAGCCTCCCTTAGCTGACCATAGTTCTTACTCTCCTTTCTTTTTTCCTTCCACTTTTATTTATTATTGGTTACAATCAAATATGTTATAGTATAATTATCAAATGTATAGTAACATTGTAATAGTTAGCATAAGTTTAAATATGTTAAGATAAATTCATATCAGTTGATAAAAATGACATGAAACATATGACAACAAAATAATATAAAAATTAATAACAGTAAAAGTGAAGTATAAGATGATGCAAAGTGTTTCAATTATACTTAACGTTGGTCTTTAATCCGCTCTAGGTTTTTTTCTTTTTTTCCAATTTTAGCATCTTCTTTTTCCAATTGTTTTTCTTGTTCAAGTATAATTGGTACTTTCCTCTTAAAACTCTAATTATGTCAGGATACAGGATACTTTTATTGATAATCACATTACTCAGACCATCAAGATGTGTACACTGTTCTTATACATGTTTTGTACTGTCTCATGTAACTCTTTGAGACACAAGAGATTCTTCTAGAATAATAGTTTGCATTTTTAACACCACCAGTGAAAACTGCCTTTTTGCTCATATGTTGTAAGATATCGTATGGTTGTGCAAATCTTCAAAAACTACATCAATTCTGCTGACATACAAATTGGGTTTAAGCACAATTATTTTAGGATCCAAAGGAGTTAGTCCTTGTTCTAACTGATTTTAAAGGACTTCTTTCTTTAAGTTTTGCCACCATTGTTATTATAATATTTTGAAATTCATTTTTAAACACAACTTTTTCAGAACATTTGATGTTTTTTAATAATCTTTTTGAAGCAGAACCAAAATCCACTTTTTCCGTTGTAACCAGATGCACACAATTTTCCAAATCTAAATTCACCAGTTTCTGAGGAGTGGTGGCTTTAATTAACCCACTGGTAACGAAAGACGTATATTGCCCGTCCTTCTCTCTCAATGGCTTAAGTAGTAAAGACGGGCAATGTCCGTCCTCTGCTTCCCTGATTTCTTTGCCGCATGTTTCTAGCCTAAAAGTCGAATATAGAAATATAAATCTATTTTCAATATATGAGATATTTTTCCTTCGTTTATTTCCGTTGTTACTCGTTAATTTCCGCCAGTTTCTTTGTGAAGTTGTGTACGAATCTGACAGTTGTAGAAACTGGCTTCTCGTGAGGAATTGTTTATTTCTTCAGGTGCATTTGGTGAGTTTGTTGAGGATATTTTAAATGAAAGTAGTTGTGAGATTAGTAATAATGAAGAGCAAGAAGGTATTGTTGAAAATGACAGTAGTGATAGTGATAACAGTGATGATGAGATCTGTGAAAATAGGCCTAACTTGCGGACAAATACTACACACAACCTACAAGTAAATGATTGGCAGTGGACTTCTAATCCAAATATAACTAGAATTCTGCGGACATTTTATAGGGAAAATACCCCCAACAAGCAAAGCAAGGCCATCTAGAAAGTGTAGAGTATGTACTGCAAAAGGAAAAAGGTCTGAAACAATTTACCAGTGCAAAAAATGTAGTGTTCCTTTGCATTTGGAAAATTGTTTTGAAATTTATCATAGTCAGACAAATTTTTGAAAAGGAAACAAAATGTACATAGTGTAAATATATAAAAATAAAAAATGTTAATATAGTGTTAAAAGTGTTGGCTAAGTATGTGTTAACAATTACAACAACATTATGGAGGATAAAATTGGTAGGTTACTTGCTTTTATTATTGCACATAATCTTAGTATAAACAACTGAAAAAATTCAGTACTGAAGGTTCAGTACTGAAGTAAAATTCAGTTTCCAATGGGTTAATTTTCTGGAGTTCATAAATATTATAATTAAATTGTTCAAAGTGCTGTAAGTGCTGTAATTAAGTAAGGACAAGATGCTTGTGACTTTGAAATCTTCTGAGGAAAAGTCCAACTTCTGATCAAGCTTTGCCTTCAGCAGACTCCTCTAATATATGTCGTCTTTCCCACCATACACATTCTCGTGAATGCTACCGACATTTCATCACAAAAGTTCAGACATCCTTCCAGTGACAACTTGGGAATGCTGAAGTTGAGGCTGTTATTATTGTTCTAAGGCTACAACAGCTTCCAATGGAAATCAAATAGAGATTTTTTTTCCAAAAAATGACTGTTAGCTGAAAAAATTTAATACTTGTGCTCTTATCTGAAGAGGTTCTTTAGAATGGAAATACTAGCTTGTTTTTCTATACAGCTTAGTTTGAATGTTACGCATACTTTACAGTAAGCTAAAGTTGCATTATTAACCACTAAATTTATCCACCCACAAAACTTAGGAAATAGTTTACTGTCCAGCCAAAGTTTATTAAACGCACATTGTTTGGTAGCCATTAAAAAAAAATTAAGTCATACAAAAAAGCACACAAGTGCACAACAAAAATTTTCTGCAATACACTTCTTGTGTAAATTACCTGGAAAAATACTGTAACAGTTTGCGTTAGAGTATAATAAATTCCCCTTAATCTATCATCAGGGAGATTCCCCTGACTTTCCACATTTTTTTACTAATTTCACTAACTTTGCCTAACCGAATTATTTTTTCGTGACCTTCCCTTCTCTTCCCCATGACTTTCCAGAATATAGACATCCTGAATTAAATATCAGTTAATCCTTCAGTAATTATTTGGGTTTGTTAGTATGAAATTATTTGGTGTTCTGAAATCATTTGTACCAGTCGAGATAGTTCATCAATCAATGCTTTGCTGACTTATTTTTGAAGATCATTAGGTATTTATACTGGCCTGGAGATTTTGTATTGTAGGCAAATAGTTTTTCCTATTCCTTCATATGTGATGGTTTTATCATTGTTTAGTGTTACAAGTCTTGCAAGAAATTTGGTATTCACGAATACCTCCAAACATTTTTGTGGAATACTTCACCCATGTTTTTCGATCTACACTATATAGTTCATCTGAACTAATTCCTTCATTTTAGCTTATATTGTCTAATCATGCCAAATTTGCTTTTGTAGCTCACAGAAGTCAATTCAATATGTTTAGAGTCCACTTATCTATACATCCTATCTGATTCTTACGAAATTCTCTTATACTTCTCACACAAGTATTCTAGAGCTTCTGTATCGTAAGTAAACGATCCTTTTGTCTTACATTTATCTTTAATCTCTCTCCTAAATCATGGCGTTCTGCTTATTCTAGCACATTTTTTGACAATTCAAGTATCAAATGCTTGACTGACTGCTTCTTCAGAACTCTTCCTGTTAAAATTGGTAAAAACAAATTGTTTTTTAAAATGTCTGCAGCTCTACACCAAAATCCATCACCATCATAATGATACTTATATTCTGAACAAGGTAAATGAATTCACAGATAGCTATTGAGGACTAACATTCTAAAGGTAGCGAAGAAAAAGTATGTTTGAGAAAAATAAGTCTGAAACTGTAAAGGAAGTACTGTTTTTGCCTTTTTACATATAATTACAAGAAATTATGTTAATTTTTCAATATTTTAATGGTCATTAACTGCTTAGTAATATTAGTTACTACACAAAAACCTTGTAAAAATTGGACAATATACTGGACAGAAAATGGGTAACATTATTGGACTGTAAACATTGAGTTTCATACCTGCTCTGGAGCAATGATGCCAGGGCAGTTAGGTCCAATCAATCGAGATTTGTTTTGTCGAACTAGTTTGTGTTTTACTCTAACCATATCGTGTTGAGGAATGCCTTCTGTGATGCAAACAATTAACGGCATTTCTGCATCTATTGCTTCAAAAATTGCTTTTGCAGCTCCTGGAGGTGGAACATAGATTACTGTGGCATCTGCTCCAGTAGCATCCTTGGCCTAAAACAATATTATCATTGACAAGTTTAAAATACTAATATTTCTTTTATTACCCTATCATTTTTAAGTAATGTAGAACCTGCTCGCTTTGTAAATCAACTGAGCTCACTATGAGCTTTGATAATGATAAATTTAAAACAAAAGACAAGTTGCTGAAAGAAACTAAATCATTAATATCTTCAAAATATTGTTAAGATACCAAAATGCTAAATATTGTAAAATGCAAATATTGTAAAAGACTTATGCAAAAATAGGGTCTACCTGGTCTTTTATTGTGATAAAATTATTTTTTTTCTTATATCTCATAAAAAGACTTGTTATTCTGTGCATAAGGGTTATAAATTCATTCACTAAAAACATGTGTGAACATACTCTAGGAGAATGAATAACATGATAATGAAAAATTAATATAAACTTTCTTGTATTTGAAAATAAATAATAAATAGTGCAAACAAATTGTACAAAATGTCTCAGCTTTCTCGTATTCAAGAAAAATATGTTACATAGTCACTGTAACAAATTTTGAAATTAAAAAAAAATGGTTTGTGAGCAATTTGAAAAAAAACCAAACCTAATGGTGACCAGAATTTACTTTTTTATTTGCAGTACTCCTAACGAGTAAATTTCATTTATTCCAAATTTCCTACACTGACTCTGAATCATGAATATTGATTTACGGCCAACTATTTAGCAAAATCTGAACCAATTTTGAAAAATTATTCATACATAGTTGATTAGTTTAGAGCCTTCAGCAATGTGCTTGATAACATCACATACACTCATAGACGGACAGACACGCAAGTGAAAACCATTTTTTTGAACTCAGGGGACTTGAAAATGCAAATATAATTCAAAAAATCAAGACTGATTATTTTTTTATGACCACAAAGATTAGATCAGATGGTCGATTACGAGGTTTCATAGTACCTAGCACCTGTGATATATGATCACCAAACAATCTTTATACTTTATACAGTTAGAAAGTTAAAGTAAAAATAGAGCTATTGGAAACAAATTTAAAAATAAGAAAAAAGAATTTCATAATTTTTCAAATAGCTGAGAGTAATGGATACATAAAATAAACAACATGTAATTTAACAACGAAAATTAAAAGTAAACTGGAAGATATAAAAACTTTACAGAGGAGGAGAAAACTGCTTTGGCTAAATTTATGATTTTTAAAAATCATATACGAATGAATTTATGATTTATACGGCTAAATTTATGATTTTTAAAAATCATATATGAATGAATAAATACAAGAACTATATGAAATGAAAATATTACAACTGTTGAAAGGATATACAAAAATTTGTATCGAAATGACTAAATTATATCAAATAGTACTTATGCACACTTCATGATGTGTTGTACAAAGCCAATACTCAAGGTCACAAAAGAAAACAGTTAATTTTTTTAACAATAAATTTATTAACCTGACTGTCATTTAATTTAAGTCTAAAATGAATGTAAAATGTTTTCATATAGATAGTAATAAAAAGTGTTTCAAATCAATATAATTATGTAGAATGTTAAATATCTGACTATTAATGTAACCTAAGCAAATATAATTTGTAAAGGAATTGGTACCACTAGTTTTGAACCCGCAATAATGGTTATCTGGTTTGTGTTAATTGCCATAATTGTTTCAGAAACTTAATAATGAATAAATAAAACAAACATCGATCAAAATAATTCTGACTGGAAAGTAATATAAGTAACAGTGTTTCATGTCTAAAACACTGTTAATCAACTCCAATAATCCAAAATTATGGATGAATTTCCATAAAAAGGATACAATTATAATGTATACGTTTAAAAAAATGTATGACAGTTTGCTTATTCATTGGAGTTGATCCAGTAAAACAAATATTTATTTAATATTTAAAACATTAATTTTATACTTAAATAACATAAAGAACTGAAAAATTCTGTAAATGGCAGCATTTTATTTGTTAATGTAGACAGATTGCAATCTACAGGCATCTGTATATTATGTATTGTGAAAATGGTTTTCTGCAAAGTTAAAGTGTAACTGAAATAAAAAACCTGCAGTATAAGTACATGACAAAGTTTAAGCAATAACCTGGAAAATAGTGACATTTTTTTTCCAGCAGAAAATATTGATATTTAAAATTTGTTAATATTAACATTTAATGTACTTAAAATATACATTAATGTAATTTGGACACACTATAGTTCGTCTTACCCAACAGGAAGAGTAACTGGTAAAAAACCATGTGATTACATTTAGTAAATTTTTTAATAGTGAAAACAATTAGAAACTGTATTTCCTATAACTAATATATTCTGAAAGAGTGGCTATTCACTACTTTTCACTATTGTGCAAGCAGTGGTAACTCTTGCACAATAAAAAAAATTTTATGAATGAAATACAATTGTATGTATAAAGCTTGTTAACCTTTTGAATCTCAGATATCTTTCAACTGAACTATTTACGGAACACTATAACGTTCCATTTGCTACTATTCAAAAACGTTTTATTTATAATCAAAATCTGATTTTTGGTAAAGGCCAACAAATATAACTTATACTCAGGGCTAAAATTTACAAGTATACAAACTATTCATATTATAATTTCATAGCATCAATTTTTTTCTCAAAAAGTCCGATACATGTTAGTCATAAAATATTTCTGTACCTTCCCACATAAAATTTTGTCGCATGCCCATTGGTCTCAAATTACGTAATTCATTTAACTCAATATATTTTTAACTACATCCTAAGTACACGAATACTTAAATCTATACAAATATAATTATATTTGAATGAATTTAAGTATTTGTGTACTTAGGTATATTGTATGTAATATACTCATATTAAATTAACAAACACGACATATATTTGAATGAAAAATGTCTGTTTTATTGTAACGGTAATTATAATTACTGAAAAGAGTTGTAATAAATTTTTATTCTCAAGAACTTTATAGTTATTAGAAATTATAATTTAAAAGCACAAGGAAAACATGTTGATACAAAACAATAATAATTATTGAATTATTAATTTGAAAAAAAAATGTTTGAAGATAATTATATATTATTATATTATATCTGCCTGCTAATAAGTTTAAACAATAACTTAATTTTAAAAACTGGTGAAGTTTATGAAAAGTTTTCAGAATTCTTTATTTACACTATTTTATAGTAAAAGTTTCAAAAAAATCAAGTATTCTTAAACGCTTGACCAGAGTTAAATGGGGAGGATCTCTAGATCTCCTAAATAAATCCTATAAATCCTATATAAAACCATGTTTAACTTATGGAGGGGAAATACAACTCCCCTCCATAGTTGCCTTTGGCAACTGCCTAAGGCAAAAAACAAACTAGAAATAAGCCAAAATAATTGCCTACGACTTATTACTGGTGCAGTTCGGACAACTCCAATACACGTTCTGCAGGCCTATACCAATAACATCCCATTAGAAGATTTCAACATTAGAGCTCATATTTTGTATGAAAAGTTGATACAAAAAGAATTTGATAACCCATGGATAATAGGATCTCCTCCAAAGCAAACGCTAAAAACTCAGACCAGCTTTAAACAACTTATCATCTCTAATAGGATAAACAAAGTAAATGTGGAACAACCTCCTCAACTCATGGACCCATTGGAATTCATGGATTTTAACATTTTCTTGGATCTGCTTGAACCAGTGAGCAAGAACTCTGATGCTCCAGTGAAAATATCTCAAATCGCTTTGGAAACCTTGGAAGTCATGATACCCGTCAGACTCTTGGATCCGTGTATATACTGATGGCTCTAGAATGGAAGGAGAAACAGGAGCTGGAATATATTGTGACCACTTCTCGCACTACATTGTTTTAAGCATCAATTCTACAGTGTTTGAGGCAGAATTGATAGCTGTAAATGAGGTGATCAGCTTAAACAGCTGATTGTGAGACCATGGCTGAACACAATTTTTTTTTTTTTTTTTTTTTTTTTTTTTTTTTTTTTTTTCCGCGAAAAACCGTTAAGGTTATCATCGCCGTCATGCTAAATGAAAGTATATATAAAAAAAAAGGAATTAACAAAATATACTTATATATACATATATACATATATATATATATATACATATATATATATAAATAAAACTACAACAAACTATATTTGTAAAATTAAATTTAACAAAATTTAATTAGCAGGTATAACTATATTAATAATAAATACTTAAGAACTAAATAACAATTAATAATGAATAAGATTTAATAACAATTCGTAAAGGTATATAAAAACATAACAGAAATAAATTTATATAAATAAAATAAATAAATAATATAACACAAGAAATAACAACTATATAAATTAAATTTTATTTAGAACATTTAGACGATGAAGGAATTCAAGAACCCGGTCAACGGCCGAGGCACTATCTCCCAACATCGTCTGCAAACAGTTGCTCAGACCACACATAACACGCACATTTTGAAAACCATCACAATCGAGCAGTATATGTTTAATTGTGATGGTTTCCCTACAGAATTCGCATTCAGGTGGGTCCCGCGTCCCATCAGAAATCCATGCGTTAACATGGAGTGACCAATGCGGCGGGTGATCACCACCTCTTCTCTGCGACTTGCGTATTGACGACCCCAAGGACGAACTGTACTTTTGATTACCCTCAATTTATTTCTGCTTGTAGCTGCCCATTCATTTTCCCACTGTAGATGATTTAAATGTTTTACGTGACAAAGAAAGTCAGACACGATTACACGTTGAGTGCATGGCGGCAGAAAAGTTGCTTCCTTTGCCGCATTATCCGCTACAGTGTTTCCTAATATTCCACAGTGGCCAGGAATCCAGATAAATGATACTCTTGCACCTCGTAGTTCAAGTCTATGGACAGAGCACAGAATATCTTGAACCAGAGGGTTTACCGAATACATATCCCGGATTGCCTGGAGGGCACTTTTTGAATCAGAACAAACTACGTAATGCAAACTATCGAATTTAATAGTGTTCAAAGCCTTTAAGATGGCAAAGAGTTCGGCCGTAAAGACACTACAAATTGAGGGTAATCCATACTTATACGTTTCGTCCAGTGAATAAAACGCACACCCAACATTATCGTTCATCTTAGAACCATCTGTGAAAATAAGATTAGCAGATGGATATGAATTAGTCAGACGAGAAAACTCACGTTGATACACAATGTTAGGAGTGCTGTCTTTCAGGTATGTACACAAAGAGAAATCAAAGGTCGGCATATTGATTATCCATGGAGGGACAAGACAAAAGGACCTTTCAAACATTGGGGTAGTTCAATACGCAAGTCTTCAAAAACACGGGTTGTTCTAATGCCAACAGGGGCTGTAGAGTGCGGTCGGGATTCATATTGCTGGAATAACTGATTGTGGAAAATTGTACTGTAGGCAGGATGCCATGGTTTACATGATATATTAGATACATAACTTAATTGTAACTGCTGTCGCCGACGAGAGAGTGATGGTTCGCCTGCATCGGCGAGAATACTCACGACGGGACTTGAACGGAAAGCACCAGAAACAAGGCGGATTGCTGAGTTATGGACGGGATCTAGCTTCTTTAAAATCGATGGTCTAGCAGATGAGTACACAATGCTGCCATAATCAATTCGTGAACGAATTACGGCACGGTAAAACATGAGCATACAAGTCCTATCAGCGCCCCATCGAGATCCACTAAGAACCCTCAACATATCGAGGATTTTATTACATCTTAATTTTAAATCACTCACGTGAGGGCTCCACGAGAGCCTTTCATCGAGTGTTAGACCCAAGAATCGAACGGATGGAGAAGTCCGAAGCTGTATACCATCAAGATATAACGACGGAGCCTGGATCTGTCTACGGCGACTGAAAGCAATACACTGAGTTTTAGCAGCGGAGAATTTAAAGCCAGTAGTTCTCGTCCAGGTCTGCAACCTATTTATTACCAGCTGAAGGGTCCTTTCAGCTGTTGCCATGTTCCTGGTGCTTACGTAAATAGCAAAATCGTCTACAAAGAGAGAACATCCGACAGGGGACCGTACATTAGCCGTTATGCTATTAATTGCAATAGCAAAGAGAGTAACACTAAGTACACTCCCCTGCGGAACACCACTCTCTAAGTAGAAGCGATCTGATAGCGTACTACCAAGGCGCACCCTGAAATACCTATTACTGAGGAAGTTTTGGATAAAATACAGAATCCTGCCTTGTATACCCCATGATTTTAATGTGTTTAGTATTCCTCGTCTCCAAGCCATATCGTATGCCTTCTCTAGGTCGAAAAAAACAGCAACTAGAGTCTGACGCAAGAGGAAGGCATTCTGTATTGCAGACTCTAGCATTACCAACTGATCAATAGAAGATCGTCCTTGCCTGAAACCACACTGTTCTTTGGAAAGCAAGTTGTTTGTTTCTATGTGCCAGACCAGACGACGATTTACCATTTTTTCTAATAGCTTGCAAAGGACGCTGGTAAGAGATATCGGACGATAACTACTTGGATCAGTTTTATCTTTACCTGGCTTAAGAATAGGAATTACTACTGCTTCCAACCAAGCGTCAGGGAACATATGCTCCTCATATATACGGTTGTATATCTCGAGGAGAGAAAGTCTACCTGACGTTGGAAGATTTTTAATCATGGAGTAAACACAAACATAGTGGTCTTAGTTGACTCCAAATCATCTCTGCAGGCAATAGCCAATAATGATAATCCAAAAAGCAAAGTAATACAAAATATCAGACAGAATTACAAAGTGTAAGAAATAATGTTGGCAATATCGCAATGCAGTGGGTCCCTGCACATGTGGGATTGATGGGAAATGAAGCTGCGGATAATTTGGCGAAGAGAGGAACAAAAATGATTAAAAAGCCAGCAGGCTCCCTGTCATTACAAGCAGTTATAAGAAAACTAAAAACAGACTCACAACAAAAATTTGTTAGTGAAATGAAGAAAAACCTACAAGACAAAGCTTATGATTCGTTTAATCTTTTTAAGGACAATAAGATGCTTCCACGCAAAATAGCTGTAGCAAATTTGCCACGATTGTCTTGCCAAGCATCTCCATA
Source organism: Callitettix versicolor (assembly GCA_022606455.1). Taxonomy (NCBI): domain Eukaryota; kingdom Metazoa; phylum Arthropoda; class Insecta; order Hemiptera; family Cercopidae; genus Callitettix; species Callitettix versicolor. The sequence continues at coordinate 51,670,424 of CM040188.1, read as the reverse complement.
GGATGAGACTAATAACCTCTGACAAGTGAAAGATTTGTTCAAAAGATGTGTATGTTATGGACAAGGATCACTTACTGATCTGCGAGGGCCTGGATAGAGGGAAGCAGGGACGAAGGGACTTTCCTGGATTGTATTAGGAGGCAAGATCCAAAATGGTGTGAACCAAAAGGAGCCATTGGAAGAAGAAGAAGAAGAAGACTATTTTATAGTTACAGAAAAGGCAGTACAGCTAGCCCTGCTCCTGGACCCCAAATTGAAAGTGAAGGATATTCGGTTCACATACAAACGAAACCCATAGAAATTAAGAATATTGGTTGAAACTGCTAAACCATTCAAAATGCTCTTTTCATTATTTGCACCAATATTAAAATAACTAACTAGCCGCCTCGGTGGCCTAGTTGATAGCGTACTGGGCTTTCACCCCTAGGACTCGGGTTTGATGCCCGGCCAGGGCTTGGCCTTTTCATACGCTATAAATCATTCCATCGTCTGCATTAGCCCAAGTGTGCAAAAAAAATCTTTATATATTTTATTATTTATAATGCACATACTATATTAACAAAATTATTGGGTTAAGGTCTATAAAATAAGCAGGTCTTATACAAATTAATTTATTTCTCAACTATACAGGCTAAGTGGAAAGTCTGAAGATATTTTTTTTTTTTTTAAATCCAAGTGAAATCTGAAGGCATGTGTGGAACTAACCTGATTACGATACAATTTTAAGACGAGTTAAAAATTTTGAGTTGCACCAGCTTTTACCTAAAATATTCTCCCATAAAAGATTAGCTGAACTGGTCCAAAACTCAAAATATCATAATTAAAGCATTATTATTTACTGACAGCTTACACAGTATGATTACAGGCTAACAATAATAAATCATAATGTATCCATTCACTGTTAATTTTATTGTAAATATATGTTACTAGATGGATTCTGTAATTCTACATTTTGTAAAAACCCCTGTGACTCACAAATGTACTGTCAGATTGAAAAAAAATTGTATAGCTAATCAAAGATGGGCAACTCATTAGTCCATTTATTATCGAAGTGAACCGATTGTACTTACTGGGTAAAGGATGGAGTGTGGGGTTTAATACATCACTATTAATGAAGCCACAAGTGGCTAAGATAGACAAGCTATACGAAAATTCAAGATTGTAAATTCAAAAACTCTTCTTCTCAATGCCTTGTGAATTTTATTGAAAAAGTTTAACCTGACTAGACTATTTATTAAATGGTGAAATTTTCAACTATTTTCCTGATTCTTAAAATTGTTAGTTTTACATTTTAATATCAACCTGACAATAACATACTACAAAAGTCGAAAATTGATGCAGATTCGTTGTTGATACATGAATTAATCACTTAGATTATTCATTTGTATTAAAAAAAAAGTTCAAACACATTGTAATACATAAACCACAGTTTAAATATGTTACAATCGGTTTATCTACAGATCATTACTGCAGCTAACAAAATATTTCAAAATACTTCAACAACAAAATATTTCTTTAACAACAAATTATTGATTTTGTTGTTCTTTATAATGCTTATAAAATTACAAAAACAAAATAACAATAAAACTTAGTGAAACTTAAAATGTGATCCAAGGAACAATTCACCACCTTGATGTCAACAACATGAAATTAATATTATTTATGAAAATCCGTACCTAACCACTTGTCTTCTCTACATCTGCCCTCTTCCTTCTCTCTGCTGGTAACCCATTTTAAACTTCTTTCACCACCTCTCTTCTAACATCTTTTGAAGATGGCTAAACCTGCCTCAGCACTTTTTTACGGTTACCCAATTTGTAAACCTATTGCCAACTTTCATATTCAGAAAATATACATTTCTATGCATTGAAAAAAATTATTAAAGGAGATATGTTAATTTTAAAAATATTCCTACCAAATTATCAAAATGTATAGCAACAACAGAAATGTATAGCTACATCACCAAAACATGTCCATAATCTTCTTACCACACATTACTAAACTAAAACTTCAAATAAATAAAGTAAAATAACTTAGTAAATCAAATTTACAGCCACAAATGTTTCTACAGCCCAAAATAAAAATAATAATTAACTAAAGTATTTATTAGTTACACACGAGTCATGCAGAATTTACCTCTTTAACAGAATTGAAAACAGGAAGATCCAAATGAGTTTTCCCTCCTTTTCCAGGGGACACTCCTCCCACCACTTTAGTTCCATATTCAATAGCTTGTTTGCTGTGAAATGTACCTTGTTTTCCAGTAAAGCCCTGGCAAATAACTTTTGTGTTGTTGTTAAGTTTAAGATGAGAACGGGTAGCTTCATATGTGCTGTTACAACGGACGTTTGTTAAAATTTTACCTGTAACATAAAAAAATATATTTATAACTTCATAGTGTTAGTAATTTAATTTCTTGTTATCTATGGGTAAGCTAAATTTGTTACGATCTATTTGATGAACATTTCATACCTTAATGCATTCTTTAAATCAGTTATAATTGCATTTGAATATTTCCAAGTAAATTGGTCATATATGAACTTATGTTAACTCGTACTTAAACCGCTCTTAAACATGTCATTCATTTGTACTTGTGTGATCTTTTAATATTTATATGTGGTAGGAAGTCTGTTTCTGCCATCTAGCAAACAAGACAGCAGGGGTTACACCTTCCTTTGTTTATTCCTCTGTTTGAAAAAAAAGAAAATAAACATGGTACATACAGTGAATTTTTGTTGAATGTTTTGCTTTCATTGTTTTGGTATAGTACAGTAATTTATTTACTTTTTCATGGCACAGTGCTCTTTATTCTAATTGTTTATATTATGTAGGACCTACATTTACATTTAATTTTTTTTTTACAGTGGTTGGTATAAATACTGTTTTTAATTAATTATTTTTTTGGCAAAAAGCACATTGAGGCTATTATCGCCTCCCTAAATGTAAGTGTGACTATAAAATGTTAAAGTCGTAAGTGTAAATGTGCGTTAGACTCAGGTTTCGTGAGGACGTTTAAATCCTCTCAGTAGGTGCAGCTAGTCTGCACCCCTGCAGACTAACAAAAAAAATTATTAATTAAATAAATCTCTTTGTTTATAAATTTTAATTTTTTTTATTTTCCTTAAACATTTTTTTTTACTGTACCGATTTTTACAAAACCCAACTGTAAAACAAAATTTTTTATTTGTGCATATATTATTATAAATATTTTGTTAAAAGGGGTATTTACATGATAATATAGCACAAATAGGTCTAGAATGAAAATACTTTGATTACAATAATCCCTCATTTTAACGAAATGTATGATGTAGGAGATAGTCCATTATGTGAGGGTAGAATCTGTTAAGTACCCTGATTACATATAAATTGTAATAAACTGTATTAAATTGTTTACTAATAAATCACTAGCCATAATAAATATATAAACTAACATAATAAAATACAAGTGAATATGAGGTGTGGCTAAACCATAATTGAATTACTGCTATCACATTTTTTTGTTTTTATTCCTTCATAACTTTAACATTATCTCCTTCAGTATACTCCCTTCCACCACTCCATATAAATTTTCCATTAGCCAAAGCATTGTTTTAAGTTATTTTCTGAAAGCATGTTCCGGGTTTCTGTTGCTTCTTCTTTCACAGCTTCGACTGCCTTAAATCTTATTCGTTTCAACGCTGATTTCACTTACAGGAACAAAAAGAAGTTGCACAACATAGTGGTGAATCAAACACAAAATTGGTTTGGTGAGTAGGGTGGGTATTCACACATAGGGATTCCATGCTTAGCCATAAACATTTTAACAACTAATACATTATGGACCGGTGTGTTGTCTTGATGAAGAACAATGACTTGTTTTTCCACAACTCTGGCCGCTTTTTTCTCACTCGTTTACTAAGAGTAGCTAGGACATCAAGATAATAATTCTTATTCATGGTTTTGACCTTCAGGTACCCAATTTACATACACAATGCCATGGATATAGAAAAATACAATAATTATATATTCTGATTTCGACATTCAAGCTTTCTTCAGTCTCGGTGAATGGGAGCTTTTCCAGTGCACTGGTTGGCACTTAGTATCTGTATTGCAAGTAACAAAAAAAACACGTTCAACACATGTTATTACTCCTTCCAAGAGTTTAAGGTTTTTTTGTTGGATTTCAAACTCTGAGCACAAATGTTTATTCAAATCATTAATTCAGAAGTGAGATTTTTGGGCACCATTTTTGAACAAACATTCTTCGTTTAAATATTCATGCAAAATCTGTCAAACTGATTTTTTGTCAATTTGAACAATGTCATCGACAGCGTGAATGCTCAACCAACAGTCTTTTCTGATTATAAAGCTAATTTTTTCAATGTTCTTGTTTGTCACTGCCACTGAAGGTCTTCCTGGAAATGAGTCATTGTCAAACTCCTCTTGCCTTCTTTGAACTATTCAAATCACTTACAAACATGAGTGCATTAAACATTAATCACCATACACTTGTTTCAACAAGGAATGAGTTTCTATAGTGGAATTTCGGAGTTTCACTAAAAGCTTCACATTAATACATTACTATTTTAAAATGTTAGGCATTTTCCAAACGGGCAGCTGATGCAAGGTCTAGTAAGAACAAAGGTAAGCCCAACTGATAAATCGACAGTCATAGGAATGGAAAGAGGGGATGTTACATGACTCGCCAATGTAGCATTGGCAAAATGCACTAACATTTTCACAAATTTTCAATAATATGGAATACATACTTGTCAATTTATCTCTACAAATACGACAGCTAGAGTTGATTTAATTTAAACCACATGGTTTTTTTTTAAAAAAACTCACCTGCCCAAATTGTGTAGGAGGATATGACCTTTATGTTGCTGAATGTTGTACACTATTTTCTAGAAATTTATATTGTATTTCTACTATAAGTGGTATAATATAGTATTAAAAACAATTTTTAAATTATTAGCACTATTTTTGTAAATTAACTTGTTGACATGTTAACACTAGAGAATTGCACAATACATTGTATATACTTACAGAAGAAAATATAAAATATCTTCTATTCGTCTTATTTTTAATGTTTGTTTTAGTAAGTCTTAGGATTTAGGAAAATATTAATTTTTAGTTACTAGCCTTAAATATGATAATGAGGTCACAGCCAAAGAATGAACACTATTGACAAAAAACACAGGCAACATTACGAAACTGCTGACATACTGCCTGTTGCAATAAGCAACAAGGTATGTAGAACCAGCAGTTGAAATAAAAGCACGGGGAAGAAGTAGGGGAAAAACAGTTGATTCTGGAGGGGCTGGAACATCAGTATATTCCGAGTGATGGTCGTTTCTGTGAAGACCTGAAGACTTTGCGTCGGCATGATCTACGGAAAAGCATTCCATCCGGGCGGTGCTGAGAAGTGGCAAATCGACGGTAAAAGTAAGTAGACAATTATTGGCGTACACTTCTTCCCCTTTTACTTTTGGTTTGAATACATTAATATATTTTGGGGAACGTGTTATTTCACATAAGACAGTAGTGTTCATTCTTGGGGTTGCCATCCCTTACCCTTAACAAATGGTGCATCGGCCGGGAATAATATATATTTTGGGGAACGTTTTATTTCACATAAGACAGTAGTGTTCATTCTTTGGCTGTGACCTCATTATCATATTTAAGGCTAGTAACTAAAAATTAACATTTTCCTAAATCCTAACATAAGCATTATGTCAAAGTACAAAAAAAGCTTTATTCTGAAATTTATGAATCTTGACTTATCATATGACTCATAAAAAAAAAATGAAATTGTTATTTCAAAAATCAAAGTTACATTTTACATTAAGAACAGAAATTCCAAACCTCTTTTTTAGTTCAGCCCTACATCTGAATTAGTTTTACTTTTTTAATTAGTGGCTATAAGGCCCCTATGGTGCAGGGGGTTCCATACACAGATAAACAATATTACTGTGGCATGAATTTTGAAATTACAAAATAATTTATTGGGTAAATTATATGGTTGTTACCATATATGTATATGATATTTATTTTGCATTTTTGTATTAAGGATAGCTATACAAAAAACTACAATATTATGAAAATGTCACTTTATATTATGTATTTCTTCATAGTAAATTTAACAAATTGAGCATTTTAGATGATAGTTTTAATGGAACTACAGTAAAACTGCGTTATGACTGTCATTTAAAATTTTAATGGGGACCTGGTTCATATTCCGCAGGGGGCCCTGAAAGACTGCCACTGCCACTGTTTCTAATCACATTAATTTTAAACCATTTTCAATCTTTATGATTCTTTACTTAAAACAGAAACTAGTGAGTTGTTTAATAAAACACACACACACACACACACACACACATATATATATTATTATTATCTGCATATAGACCCTGTTGGATCACACAAAGCACTCCGACTCATGTCTTGTTCCTTCTAATCCTCCACACCTCCCTCATCCTGTCCCCATGAATCCTCTTCCGCTCCTCCGTCCATTTTACCCATGCTCTTTTTGGGATTTCATTCTCTGGAACCTTCCAACCGAGCATCTTTCTCCTGTATGTGTTCCTGTCTTCAACGTCTGTTGAGTCTATTTCTGCGTCATGTAGGTCTATTCTGACTTGTGCGATCCACGAAATTGTTGATTTGACACCTTGTATATACTTAAGGATTCTGTTGGCAAGTCTCGTTGTTGGGAGTCTACTGATGTGTCCATAGAACCGAAGCCTCCTTCTTCTGATATCTGCTGCCAGGTTCGATATCTTCTCTGTGGTCTTCCGGGAGTGCAACCTGTATCCATCTTCTGTTAATCTCGGGCCAAGGATCTTCCTCAAGGTTTTGCGTTCTTCCTTCAAAATATCCTCCATGGTAGCTTTTGTGTGGAGTGCTAGCGTCTCGCTTGCATATAATACCTCATGTTTTTTGACTGTGTTGTAGTGTCTGACACACACACACACACACACACGACATATATATATATATATATATATATATATATATATATATATATATATATATATATATATATAAAATGTTACAGAGTTCTAAAACTCTTTTTCTATTTTGTAAATAACAAAAAAACATGGAAACAGGAGTCTTTCTTTAATCCCTGTGCTCTACAACATGGCACATGATTTTTTTTTTTGTACATTACAAATGGTAATTAAAATAACAGAGATTTTAATTAAAACAAAATTTGGTTATACAAAAAATTAAAACCCAAATAAAATAATAAAACGCAATTAAACCCACCTGGATTGGTTTTTCTTGTTCAATCTTGGTAATAGCTATGAGCCAATTTCAAAATTTTTTTTTAAAGGTAAACAGCATTGCAAACAAGTACCAGAATTCAGACACATTTAATAATATTCTCAATCACTTATTTCTATTGTTAATTATTATCACTTTAAAGTATTTATCTTTATATAGCCTACTATATGCAGAGGTCTCCACCATATGTCTCTGAAAATGGATATCAATTATAAATCGACAAGAAAACTTTTTAAGAATATTGGTGGACTTCCAAATAAAATTTAAACAGGTCAATGTTTGAATGACAGAGACAACATTGAATTAATTGTAATTTTATGTGTTACACAAATGCAACAACCTGTTCTCTCTTCTGTGTTTATTAATTTATGTATTCACCATGAATTTTGTCTAGAACAAAACAAAGACCATACAGAACATGCTATGTATGACTATAGTATTTTGTTACAAAAAAACACTGTAAAGGAATACTTCTAATACTGCATATTATTTACAGTTCCTAACTGCACTAATTGATAAAATTGTGCTAGACTTAAAATCAGGTATGATGAATTTATAAATAACTTACACAATCTAAATTTTTACATACACTATACAAACAATAATCTCTTGATTCGTGAGTTAAATTCCCTTTATTATTCTTTTGCTTAACATTAATACTTACACCAGTTAGACTAATAAGGATGAGGGATCAGTGTAAATGAAAAGAGTAACGCTTAATGGCAGTAACTGCATCTCGTACCTACCACCATGAGGTGCACAGTTCAGAGGTACAGCAGACTGTGGTGATGAAGCAACATTGACCACAAAAGCTCCTTAGCTTGCACACGCTACACCAGTAAATTTAAACATTTTTTTCTATTTTCTATTACTCAAATACCCTTTGTCAATAAAATCTGAAATTAATATACAACCCATAAAATTTTCCATTTTTAACTTAGTCCATATTTTAAAATTTCTGTTATGAACCATAGAAAACTGCACTTTGGCCTTATACAGGTAATGTAAAGGCCAATGTAAGGTAATGTAATGTAATAGTGTTCCTACTTTTATTTTCACACTATAAGAAGTACATATATGGAAAGTTTGGTGTCTGAACAAAAATCAATTTAAATGGATTTTTTATTTTTTAGGTTTCTGGAGTACAAAAAAGTGGTTTTTATTTACATGTCTGTCCTTCTGTAAGTGCACATTGTTAGAGACTACACCTGTACATTGATTTTGTTAATGAGCTGCCTCGGTGGCCTAGTTGATAGCGTACTGGGCTTTCACACCGAGGACCCGGGTTCGATTCCCGGCCAGGGTTTGGCATTTTCATACGCTATAAATCATCCCATTATCTGCATTAGCCCAAGTGTGCACAATAGTCGGACATTAAACACCACACAAAAAAAAAGATTTTGTTAATCATAATTTACAAATAATAAATAATCATTTGAGAACTGCATAGTCTAAGGCTTCATTGGTGCTAACTACACAAAATTTGAAGAATAAATTACACAAAAAGTAGTTTTAATACCATATATATTTATATTTTGTTTTAAATTTTATTTCTAATTATCCTGTCCAAAGAAAACGTACATAGATAACAAATAATGGCTTTGTTTCAATTTTTTATGATCAAATAAATATGCCTACAAATATATAAGAATGTAGTCGAAGAATAATATCTACAGAATTGGCCAGTTCATTTGGAAGACCAATTAATTGTTTACTGACTTCATTAAGCTTATTTTTCTGTAGAGATTAATCTACCACGTTAATATCTAGTGAATGTCAAAGTTTAAGGTCCAAATTTACATAAAACATGTACTGCACATATAGGTCTAATCTAATCAGATAATTAGGTGTTAGGCCTTCATGTTAGGTTGTAGGAATTTGACAGTTTAAACATTTAAATTATTAAAATAAGTTTTTCAACATTATTGTTTCTGTTGTGTAGTTCAAACCTATATTAAAAAAAATCTGAATTTGACAAAAATCAAATTTGTTTTATAGGATTACTTTAGCTATCATAAATTACTAAACTTTCAAGGATAAAGCAAAGAAAACAATTAGTCTTAGCTGACATTATTTTATTATAACGGCATCCAAAGGTTACCATAAATATACAAATGGTTTTGTAATTTAAATTAAAAGTCATTTCAACTGGTATACAAAAAAAATTGACACACACACACACACAATACATAACATTTTTACACATATCATGTCATATAATGTCTACTTCAAATTTATTTTAAATAAAATCTGGAATATTTTAAAATGCTAATATAAATTCTTAAATTCTACGTACAGGGTGCGGCAGTCAATCCGGCATTTTTGAAAAGGCTGTGAAAAATAAACTAATGCATTTGTCAAAATTTTATTGCTACCATGTTATTATACATTAAAAAGCATTTAAGAAACATAAACATAATTAGTCATTGTTTAAAAATAACATAGGTAAGATGGTGTTCTTCCTCATTAATACATTCTTGCAGGCGATTTGTGAAGTTGTTCATCACACAATGGAGCATAAACTGAGGATTTTCTGAATTTCCAGGCGGATTCTTGCCTTGAGTTCTTCAACTGTACGAGGTCTTTCTTCATACACTTTACTCTTTAGGTACCCCCACAAAAAAAATCGCATGGTGTGAGGTCAAGTATGCTGCACAGCTACCGCTTTGGTAAAACGCTTTCATGGCAAATGATCATTGTAGCTTTGACCACTGTTACAGGTGACAGTGTACATACATACACACACACATACATACCACATATACATACCACACACAGTGTACACACACACACACACACAGCCCTATCTCAATCTCAATCGTCCCCCCAATCCCTATATCAAGCCAAGGTGAGCCAGCATATGCCAAAGCACGGTATATAGATACATGGTATGGGCCATGGTGGGTGTGCACAGTAGACTACCACTCATGTGACGTCACTGGATCAAACTCTTCACTGTTACCACCGTAAATACAATTCTATTTACGGTGACTGCTACTTTATGTAATTTCCCGTTTAACAATGTGATGTTCTGTAAATGCAGTTGGAGATTGGTGTGTTTATGTGAGTGTATTGTTTTAAGTAAAAGGTCTTTTTTGTGTAAATAAAAGGTGTTTTAAAAAAAAGGTGATAACTGTGTTTTGTTGTCGAGGTTTAATAAGTGTAAGAAAAGATTTAAGTAGCCTATGTTTTGAATCCTAAAAAATATATAATTTGTTTTGTTTGCTTTTGTATAATTGTGTATGCATAACAATGACTGGTGCCAATTGATGTAATAATGATAAGAATTGTAAAGGGAAAGGAATTACATTTCACAAAATTCCAAAAGACGAAGGCCCGAGAAAAGTGTGGATTCATACGTGTAAACGAGCAGATAATTTTAATTTTGATAATGTTAAAATCTGTTCACTTCATTCTAATGATGATGATTTCTTGAACAGTTGGACTTAAATGACTTGCAAGCTAGTGAAGATGATGTGAAGTGTGATACACAGGAAAACTCTGATCTACTGAAAATGTTGGCTGGCTATATAGCATATAGAGTAAAAAAAAACTCATCTCAACTTTTGTATATGGTCATCCAACAAATGAGTGCCATAATAATCAAAGGGATTGGCTGTCAACTTTGTCAACAGGCTATCTTATGTATCCTACTGAAGAATGGTTGAACGTCGTGGTAAAAATGGAAAGGGACTTTTTGAACTATCATGGTGAGAATGGGTTAAATTAAGAAAAAGGAGTGATGAAAAATCTGGCAGACAAACTACATAATAAGTATTCTTCAGTAGATGAATTTGCCATATCCTATTACATACATACCCTTACATTTATGAGGATTAAATCTTTAAATAAAAAGAAGTCTGTAAATAGAAGTTACGGAAATAACTCCACTGATGCCAGAAGGATGAAACGTAACAAACTCAGTAAACTACAATAACTTGTACTAGGTATCAAAAATAGTTTGTTATCTATATAGTGTGTGTGTATTGAAACATAAGTTCTAAGAAATATGCTTTATTTTACTGTTTACATAATAGGCAATGACTACGTGCTATTTAATTTGTTGTTAATTTTTTATTTGAGTTGTGCATTTTTACAGTCAACCACATAATTGTCACGGAAAATCCGTAGATATGTAATTCATAGTGTGATGTGCTTTTAACTTTCACAAAAAATAACCATGGAATTTTTCAACCAATAACTTACGTAATATTGTATAAAATAAAAAGTTTCCGTTTTGACAATGAGCGAATTCAGTAAGTAAAGTAATTAACAGCGTTATTAATGTTAGATATAAGGAATTATTATTGTAATTACTATAATACAGTTACTAACACTAACATTACAAACTGTTTTCTACTAAACACTACGTCTGAGCTTGACCCGATGACGCACTGCAGCCGGCAAGTGGTGGTGGGGGGACATGCGTGGCCCTTACTGTGTATCTATATACTATGTGCCAAAGTAACTATTGGAAATTCAAACTATGAAGAAAGGAAGCAATAGTAAAAAGACCTCCCAAAGATCAGACATCAGAGGTGAAAAACACAACCATGTCAAGTTCCTCAAATCCCATGAAGCAGAGATTTTATGGGAGTACCAGATGGAAAAAGAGAAAAATCTCACTGCAACAATAGGATTGACAGGAACCATATTCCAAGACTGAAGGCTGACAACTAGTAATCTATATTTAAAGGGATTGCTCTAGGTGGACTAAGAGAGGCAGTAGAGGCCCTGTGATTTGAGGGTACTAAATAGGATAGGAATTTACTATGGAAAAATGTGTGTATGTTAAGCAGGGTGGATAAGAAAACTGTAGGTCACTCAATCTATGGCGGTGAGGATCTTGCTAGTAGGAGGCAGGATCCCAAGGACCTCTTGGTGAATAAGGTTGTTAGTTGACTGCTTAAACTCATTGAGGAATCCAGTATACTGGACCTAAAAGGTTTAATTACACAAACAGATCCTTTGATTACAATGCCAGGTGCCTGAACCCTGTAGCCTCTAATAACCAGTCTAAACCTAAGCTCTTCTTAGTTCACCATCACACTCAGCAGTTGTTACAATTAAATCTTGTGCTCACTGTCAATGATCATTTGCCTTGAAGTCTCACATGATGACTCTGGTGTCCAATTTCATTAGTTGAAATATTTGCTTTCTGGATTGTTTTTCAACTAATGTTGTGAAATGTTATTTAGGATTTTGACTATATATTAACAATGATTCGTATAATGTGCTTAGACCAAGTGTGAAAGTCCATAGGAAAAGACATGGTGATATCATTATAATATGATCCAGGCATGGAAATGCAAAGTGTATGATTCATAATTGTGAGATTTAAAACCATTTATAACTTTGTAATAATTTTTGAATTTTTTCTTTATTAGTTTAGTAGTTACAAAATATTTCCTTAGTATCATAAAAATAAAGACATTTATTAACGTTATTTCTTCAAACTTGATGTTGTTATTGTGCTTAATTTAAAAAATGTTTTATTACTCCATTTTATATATTTACTAATTTGTCAACTATATTTACTTTACTATATTTCAAATTTGTGATGTTTCAAACACAAAAAACATTTAATAACATTACATAAATAATTTTTTTAAACATGAACATATTATTGTACAATAAAAGAATATAAAAATAAAGTCTGACTGCCCCAACATAAAACTTTTTGAACATTAACTTTTTTGAAAATCTTATTTCACTATTATAATCATTATTAAAATGTGTCAAATACTAAAAATAAGCATTGTTTTTATATTTATAAATAAATTTTCTCCATAAAAAATACAAGTCCCAAACATCTTGAACTAATATTTATTATTTGTTAGAAAATCATCGAAACAAGAACAGGTAATGGCACACCTACTAGTACATTGCACTTTGAGCATTCACAAGTAGTGTTTTTATATCTTTTGTCTCTGCATGTTATAGCACATATGTAATAATTCCTAACCAATAATAACAACTATGTACATATCTGCACCACACAACAAAGCTTGCTTTATAAAAAAAAAAACTGATGTTTGTTGCTAATAAATGTTTTCAAGCACAAGCAAATAATAATATGCCAGCTAAACATAAGCTTAAAATCATAATAAATCATGTTTAGATTTTAATCGTAAATCATAATAAATTTGTTCCTAAGTAAATGAATATTCAATTATACAGTACATAATACAATTTTTTTTTTAATTATTAGTTTAGTATAAGTCCCCAAAACTCATTTATTAGGCTATATTGTTCTGTTCTACTCTGTAAAAATATAACAATATTTAAATGATTTCAATTTTTTATACATTAACTTTAATAAACAGGCAATAATGATCTATGATCTTGAAATCCACTTTTGAAGGGAAAGGGATGTCTTTCATAAGTCCAACTTTAGTCTTTAATATGTTTGTGACCACTGAGTGAAAAACAACCCTACATTTGCAGTTTCATTTAGGAGTCTACTTTTAAATTTTAAATAGCCTACTCTATGCAAGTTTGTGTCAAATATTGTTAGTAGTATTGATTAACAAATATTTTTGAATGTGAAAGGCGGAATAAAATTTATGATACTAATCACTTTTGTTTAAATATAGACAAAAAACAGAAATATCTAACCTACATTACAATAGCTTAATTTAACCTGTAACAAATTGGTTTGATTCAAATTACTGAATTTATGACTTAATTCCCGTTACTGTTAAATTAGAAGATTTAAATTTAAAAAAACACTACAAAAGTCGATTTACCTGCAAATCTTGTAAAAATCCTAGTAGATGCCATTCTGAAGTTTTGTTTGAAAAGTCTTGACAAAATGCGATTAGTAATACAAATAATATATTAACTTTCGTATTGTTTTAGTACAAATTACTTCTAAACTATAGCAATCAGGTTAAGAGTTAAAAATAGTTTTTATAGCTCATGGACACTTGCACTGGCCATTGCCTATCAGAAGGTCGAAGGAACAAAATTGAAGAAAGAGCAGGACATAACCTAAATTCTACTGCCTTCTTGTTTTGTTAGGAATCACAAATTTTCAAATCAGCTGTTTTATACTGATTATGTGTTTGTTGAAAGAATGGGAAAATGACAGAAATAGTATTAAGTTAATAATTAAAAAAATATATACTATATTGCAAAATATATTGCATAATTTTTACTTTTTAAAAGAATTTTAAATTTAGAAGCTGTAAAAATTCTAATAATAGTATTTTAGTTATATATTACTTATTATTTTAAAATGTGAAATCTTGAAAAAATGTTATTTAAATATTAAATTATGCAACTGTTTACTCTTGTTTCAGTTTTTAAATTTTTATTTCAAAATAAAAATATTTATCTTTTTATGTCTTTATAAAAATATGCTGATTTATGATTATTAAAAATAACTTTACAGAATTATTCTGCTCATGCAATTATTTTCGTAAACTAAATTGATATTTATTTATTATAATATTTTTGAGTTTCATAGAAAAATACTGGTCATGCTAAAACCATAGATGAAAAAGAAACGAAATACGTAGTCATGCCAGTTAGCTGTGATTTGTGACGTCACTATAGCCTAGTTGGGTTTCTGGTTGGTTGGGTTACCTTAGATCGTTGACTTGACTGCCGACTATTAGAATTAGAATGAAATTAATCACATTTTCCCAACCTTGTAAAAGTATTGATTGTTAAATTTCCAAGTTCAAATGTTCTTAAATGCTAAAAAGTAATTTTGTAATAATAAAATCAAAAGGTGCAGTGTTCCTTCATAGTCAGCTATAGTAGGGTGAAATGTCTCGACATGAAGGTAAGTAGCTATGAATGGCTGATTTCTCTGAAATGTAAAATTGAAATTTATTTTTAACAGCATGTTTGTCATAATTTTATTTAAATAAATATAGTTTTACATCTATTCGTGTAATACTACCATCCAAAAACGAATGAAATCTGTATTTTCTTTTTTAATAATTTGGCAAAGTTTTTATTATTGTTATTTTAATTAGGCTAGACGTTCCTATAAACTCCTTAGAAAGAAAATTTAAAAAATATCATTTTTATTATATTTTAATTAATTTAAAGTATGGTTAAAGCAGCTGCTGACAATGTCAAATGATTTTCAAGAGGTTTTTAAGTACTAAAATATGAAAATGTAATCATATGTTCATGATCTTAGATTTTGGTATTAGGCTAAGCTAAAATTAATTGATTCCCAACTTTAAATTAGACCTATAATTTACTGTTAGATTTAAGAAGAAATAATTATGTAATCAATAACGTTTTTTAATATTCAGTAAAAATACATTTAATTATGAGTTAATTTGTAAGTCACTTAAGTCACACTTTAGGCTTAAGCTGAAGGTTTTCTTTGTTAAGCCTGTTTTTATCCTGAAAACATTTAACATAGGCTAATTTAAGTAGTAACAGATGATATTACCCTGGAAACTTAAATTTTATTTTCCTCATGAAAATTGAACTATTTGTTTTACTGACTAAGCTAAGCTATAATAAGTATGATAATGATAGCCTACCAAAAGCTTAAAGTAATGACAAACATTGTTGAAGTAGCTTTTTTTAAATTAGTAAAGCATTGTAAATATCAGTGTAGTACTTACCAAAAGGATGGTGGAACATTTGTCTAATTAATATGCCTTAGCTTATTATATAATTATATATTATTTTCTATTACATAAGGCCTATTGTATGATTAAATTAAGTAATATTAATTTTTGTAACATTATTAAGTTATGATACTAGTTAATTTTTAATGGAATTATTATATGATATCCTGGATGATTTTTTATACAAAATATCACTTTGCAAAGTCGTCTGTATTAAGTTCATTAAATGTTTGCAAGTAGCTGCTGCCTTGTGTTTGCTATTGGGGCGATAACAAGGTCTGTAATTTTAGTTTAATTTAGTTGTTTTTTTTTTTTGTTCTGATAATTTGCTTAATGTAAAATAATAAAGTAGAGTTTCGCTTATCTGATCTTTGCTAATCTGACCTTCCGTTTAATCCAACCTAGCATCAAAGAACAATATTTCAAGCAATTTAAAAGATTTGTAGTAAAACCGAATGTACAATGCTCGCGCGCCACTTTCGTGTCAGGCCCTAACGCCTACATGTCACTTGCACGCCAACCTATGACCTACATTCTGTTCAAAAGAAAGAGGGGTGTAGGCCATTCTTATACTTGCTCTGTTCGTTCATTTCTGTCTTTTAGTATCAGTTCAGATTAATGGAAGAGTAGACGTTTAAGATTGCATTTTGCTTGTACGTGTTTCGTAACGTTTCACATTTTTTTTTATTTGCTGTTTTCTAAAAAGGGAACAAATAAGATTGCGAGATGTAGCGGTGAGAAAATGCTATTGTGGTGTTACATAACTGAGTTATTTAACATCTGTAAAGTTCGTTAAATTAGGTTCAACAAATTTTAGCAAACAAATTATGATTTTTATCTAATGTGGACAGCAGTTTAGATGGAAATGAAATTCTTTTTTATACCTTCCCTGAAAGTAGTTTTACTTTTTTTGTGTTGAAATGGAAAACAAGTTTTATTTTTGCATTAAAAATTGAACACATAAATTTTTTCAAATCACAAAAATATTATTCAAGGTATTGATGATTGACTTTCACTATAATTTATATAGGTAAAGTAACACACAATTAACAATTTAAGAATTCATAGTGAATGGTTTCAAGTTATTCTATTATTCAGCAACTAAACTCTATCTACCTTAATACTAAACATTAGTAAGCCCTAAAACTTCACTTTGAAAATATTATTTTTCAAACATAACTTAATGAACTGGTTTTATAATGTGTTATATGTATTATGTAACTAAGGAAATAACTTAGGATATGTGGTTTTACTGATCTGAATTGGTAGGTCTATCATAAAAAAATGTTTTAGATGAAACTGTCTATCAGGCATAACTTGAACTGGTTGTATAACGTGCGTGTCTTCAAAATTTGTGTTCTGATATTAAAAAAAAATTATTGTACTCTCAATTTTTATCACCTAGTAAAATTTGGTATCATTGCAGATCTATTCAATAAAACACATATTCAGAAGAAAGAAGTCAAATTAATTTTTTTTAATACACACTATTAATTAGTTATTTAGTTTAAAGGAATACTTACTAGGCCTAGTCACTATTGTTAGGCTAATATTTATATTTGTAGTCCATGGCCCCCACAAAGGGGGGAGGGTCCAAGACAACCTGAGGTTCTTGGGACTGGGCTCTGCAGGGGCCAAAACCAACCAATACATAAAACCAATTCTAAATGTAGGGTGACAATTTTTTCTATTTCATAAAGAAAAACATTCTTAACCATAATAAGGGATCCGCTTCAGATTTTGGATCTAGGGTCTGAAATATATGGGGGCCATGTCGACATAATCATTTTTTTTTTTTTTTTTTGTGTTTACTTGGGCTAATTATTATAAGTTTGATTTAATGTATTGTGACATACAATATAACTTGAAGTTTGACACACAATCAGTATTTGGTATTAGAAAAAAATCACTTCATGGGATATTTAGCCAAAATTTAAATACAAATATGGTAATTAAAAGCAAAGAATTCACCATTTTACAAAGCAGCAGCTGCTTTGTATTTACAACAGTAACACTTATTACAAGGTTAGTAGCTTATGCAGTACCTAGTTGAGTGAGGTAAATATCCAGCAATTTAGTTGATTTAGGTGAACACCCAACAACCTAGTTGAGTGAGGTAAATATCCAGCAATTTAGTTGATTTAGGTGAACACCCAACAACCGAGTTGAGTTATTTAAACACCCAATAAACCGAGCCAAGATTAGGCTTAAGTTTTTTTCTTTTAAAGTTTATAAAGTTATTTTCATTATTAATACATTTAGTTTTCATTAAGTAACTAGAAAACATGTTAGGTTACCTTTAAACATTTTGAATTATGTGTATTTTTATTTTTGCTATCTTACCTTTGTTTTACACACTGTATTTTGATTATTAATATTGGTATATAATGAGCATTTTTGGTAAAAAATCTTATAATTATACAAAAGTTTATGATTAATGAAATGTGTATTTTTGTAATAAAAAACAATAGACACATTTTTTAAAAATCCTAAAATTCTAATTGCACGGTTTTGTACCTATTATTTTATAAATATTAAATAATATTAAATAAAATATTACCTATTTTATTTAAGTAATATAAATCCACAGAATGTTTATCAAGTTTAATATTCTATGCAATTTTTAACAAAACTATTTTGTAATGTTAACCATTTATATTATATGAAGCACGGATGTTTTAAAGAAAATTGTCTATTATGTAGTATGTATTCAGTTCAAACCTAACGCCTTTAACTGTGCGCCAGTACAGTAGAGTCTCGCTTATATAAATACATCTCAGAAAGTTCGGATAATAATGAGTGCTATATAGGTTTAGTAATTATACCTTTTTTATTGTTTAGGTTATACAACAATTTTAGATCTTTTTTCGGTTTTTTTACTGTTTACCTATCATTTGAGTGCAATAATTTGATATCCATATCATTTTTAGCACTTCTATTAAAATTATGATTTTTACAATTTTTCTCTAACCTGTACTTTATTATTGAATCAAGAGACATTCACCTGTGGAAGATTAAATTTATTATAAGTTACAATTTTAAACCATTTTTAACAGAACTGTATTATAATGTCATTGCTGTTTACTTTGCACAGAGCATGCTAGACTTCCTGTAACAGATTAATGTGCCAAAATCACCCATTTATTTATTTATTTTATTCCAATGAGAAAATCATTGTACAAGGGTAAGTCAAAAATTACCCGAACTTTCTTAAAAAAAAAACATTGTTGCAATAGTCGTACTGCGTTCCGTGGATGTGTGCTTACAGTTGGTACTACTGTGGTGATGTGCACTTCATTTGACCTTCATCACAACAGAAGTGAGCCGGCAGTGGTAGCATAAACATGTCTGCTCTGCTAGCGGTTTGCACGAAGGAAGAACAAAGGGTAGTGATACGCTTTCTTTGGTCAGAAGGAGTGAAAGGAGCTGATCTTAGACTGTTGGCACAGTATGAAAACAATTAATTGCCGTGGTCAAGTGTTTTCGAGTGGATTGAGAAGTTCAAAAGTGGTCAAACAAATGTGACACAAAATTGGAGGCAGAGTGCCTATCAACTTCCACAACGGTTGATAAAATGGAGCAAGCTCGATTGATGGTTTTGACAAATAGATGGGTTACTATCGATGGTGTATAGTCTGCACTGAACATCAGTCATGGGTCTGCTTATACTATCAACCATGATGAACTTGGCTTCTGTAAAGTTTGTTCACAATGGGTGCCATGACAACTCACTGAAGAAGACAAATTAAAACTTTTTGAGATCTGCCAACACTTACTCGACTGTTACAACAGAGAAGGCAAGTCATTTTTGGAAAGAATAGTGACCTGTGATGAAACATGGGTTTATCACTATGAGTCAGAATTAAAATGCCTGAGTGGAAACACCCTGAATCACAAGTGAAGAAAAAAATTCAAGTCTGTGGCATTGATGGGAAAGATTAAGATAACCATATTTTTGGACACAAAAGGGCCATACTGGAAAATTACATGAAGGGGAAAACTGTCTACCAACACTTTTACTGTGCATTGTTGACTAACAAACTTAAACCAGCAATTTTTAGCAAACGACGAGGTTTTTTTGTCACGGAAAGTGTTGCTGTTGCACAATAACAAATGTCCTCATACAGCTTGCCTCACATTTGAAACCATTCAGAAATTGGTTTTGAGCTGCTAGAACATCCACCTTACAGTACAGATCTTGTTGCATGAGACTTTCATTTATTTGGGTTGCTGAAAGACGCTGTGCGAGGTCATCGATTTTCCTCAAATACAGAGGTGCATCAGTGACGCTCTGATTATGTATTATTGTCAGGAATACATAAACTTGTGGACCCCTGGACCAAGTGTATTTCAGAGAAGGGAGACTATATTAAAAAATAATGTGTAAATATATTTTACAATATATTTACAAGTGTTTTATGAAAAGTTCGGATAATTTTTGACTTAACCATCGTACAGTGCAAGTTAATATGACCTTGTGGTAATACAATTCATTTTTTTTTTTTGTGTTTAACGTCCGACTATTGTGCACACTTGGGCTAATGTAGACGATAGGATGATTCATAGCGTATGAAAATGCCAAGCCCTGGGGCCGGGAATCAAACACGGGTCCTCGGAGTGAAAACCTAGTACACTATCAACTAGGCCACCGAGGCGGTTGGAATACAATACAGTACCATTGACATACTGTTCATATGTATTGTGACATACATTGGTCTTTGCAATGGTACACATATGGATACAATCAAAAGATGCTGACTTGAAGTTTGACACACAATGCCAGTATTTGGTATTAGAAAAAAATCACTTCATGGGATATTTAGCCAAATTTTAATTTAAATACAAATATGGTAATTAAAAGCAAAGAATTCACCATTTTACAAAGCAGCAACTGCTTTGTATTTACAACAGTAACACTTATTACAAGGTTAGTAGCTTATATGCAGTACTAGTTATATACTCAACAACCATGTTAGATAGGTTAACACCTAACATCCGAATCGAGTAAGTAAACACCCAACAACCTAGTTGAGTGAGGTAAATATCCAGCAATTTAGTTGATTTAGGTGAACACCCAACAACCTAGTTGAGTGAGGTAAATATCCAGCAATTTAGTTGATTTAGGTGAACACCCAACAACCGAGTTGAGTTATTTAAACACCCAATAACCAAGCCAAGTTGGTTAGGCTTAAGTTTCTTTTCTTTTAAAGTTTATAAAGTTATTTTCATTATTAATACACACATTTAATTAATCGTTTTCATTAATTAACGTGATAGAAAACATGTTACCTACTTTTGCACGCTAAACATTTTGAGGTTATGTTTACCATTTTTATTTTTGCTATCTTACCTTTGTTTCTACACACTGTATATTTTGGATTATTAATATTGGTCATATAATAGAGCATTTTTGGTGCAAAAATTTACAATAATTGACAAAAGTTTATTTTTACTCTATTTTTTTCAATTTTTGTTGAACATGCACTTTTATTTGTTTTGGAAATTTTTTCAACCAACACATTTTATTACATGTCCAATAATATCAATAAAAAATATAAAAGTGTGGAAATTACAGGAAGTTAAAAAAAATAATAAAAGTGACCTGCATAAATAACATAAAAAGTAGTACTGTACAAAAGTAGTATACATGTTTTTTATCACAAAAATGATTAATGAAATGTGTATTTTTGTAATAAAAAACAATAGACACATTTTTTTGAAAATCCCTAAAATTCTAATTGGCACGGTTTTGTACCAATGGTAGTTTTGCATGCAAAACTTAAGACAGTTTCATATTAAATAGTATTGACAATTTCATATATGTTATTAATAATAAAAACAATAGAAACCTTTTTTTTAACATTATTTTAAAAACCTAACTAATACAGTTTTGTATGAAAGGAATATAGTATGAAAAACCTAACATGGTTTTGTTTGAAAATAATATTATTGCATGAAAGTTACTAACCTTATATTGTCTATTATGGTGGATGACTATAGAACTATGAATGTACTGGTAATGAGGCTATGACATAAGCCTTGATAAGTGACCTTGGCGTAGTTAATCTTGCATGCGGCAATACAGTATAGTTAATACAGTATATGCGGCAATACCTAACAGCCTTTAACTGTGCGCCAGTACAGTAGAGTCTCGCTTATTCGTCATAAATGGAGCACCGTAACATCAGATAAGCAATAATGTCGGATAATAATGAAAGTCAGAAAAAAAGAGGAAAAGCGAAACAAAGTTATAATTTTACAAACTAATTAAGTTAGCATATTGTTTATTGCAAAATCTACCAGTTAACCTTTTTAATACAAATTTCTAATAAAGAATGTATACAAAATACAACAATTTGATAAAGATCTCATTTCAAATGTCGGTAGAAAAACACAACCAGTATTTTTAGCACTGATAAAATATTAATACTGTATATAAAAATGCTATGTTGAGTCCTGGAGTAGAAAAGAAAAGTTCTGAAATGTAAAGGAGTTTGTGATTTTCATTTGCTTTGCCGATGATTGCTGTTTTTTCGTTACTAAGTCCCGCTTCTTTGAAGCATCGTGATGTCGCTTCTCATAGCTTCATCCTATTTCTATCATTACGATTTCTAGGACCTGTACTGCATCTTCATGTGGTATTTTGAGAAGATTGATAGTTGGTATTGTTCATCAATTTCGTTATCAACAATATTAACGAGAACAATAATTTCTTCAATGAAAACGAAAACTAGAAGCTTGTGGCTCATTTTCTCATTGTTTTTTTTAATGATGACGTCAGATAACACAGAATGTCAGTTGATCGAAGGTTGGATAAATGACCTTTTTATTTCTACTGTAGTTCCGTTAAAAATTGCGTAAAATTATAACATATTGTAAGAAATTTAATCTTCTGTGGTAAATATCTCTTAATTAAATAAGACATAATAAAAAAAAAAATTATTTAAAAATCATTTGATTTATATAACAAGTGAAAAACATCAGAACTGGGTTTTTACTTGTAATGTATAAAGTGTGCATTATATCTGATGTTGGAACATGAAATAGGTCAGTAATGATAGTATTGGTTAGGTTACTTTAGGTTTTTTTTAGTTTTCCAAATATTTCAGTAAATTAATACTTGATTAACTTATAATTTATAACTTATAAAAATTTATAACTTATACATTTTTACTTATAATACAGTAGACTCCTTATAGTTATGCTATTTTGGAACCTGACCTAGACTGAAGTGAATAAGTGCTAATAAAACAAAATATACCTCTATGTGGAATGATAATATAAAAATTAGTTATAAGGCTGCATAAAATAAGTTTAGGAGTTCTTAACTGGATACAAAATATAGATTACTAGGTGTAAATAGTGTAACTTTTCATAACCATACTGTTTTTGTAGTTTTGTAATTTACAAAGTTTGTTAACTTAAGATTTTTATAAATACTTTGGTCATATTCAGCTTTATCTATATGCTCTCCGGCAGACATACACACACACATATCATGCATGCATGCATGTGCACGCACACACATCACACCACCCCACCACATACATGCACACATGCACATGCATGCACACACACTCACTCACTCACTCACACACACACACACACACATTCATTCACTTACTACATAGCTTGGCTAGCTCTAAAATGTAAAGCAACTTGTGGTGATGGAATGAATAACATTAGACTATTGGTGTATCAAGTGGGGCTCTGGAAGACCTGGTGACCTCTCAGTGTACCTTAGACTTACTTGGCAAAGGGTGATCCTCATTTCCTTAGCTACTTATGGGTGTTCGTGTAAGTTAGAAAATAGAATGAGCAAATACTTACTGCACAATAAAAACATAGGCCACATAGAGAAAAACCTCTGTAATAAGATATTTAGTCAAAGAATTCAAATATCTTGGGGAATGGATCAGCTGGAACGCCCTAGAGAAAAAAGCTATGGAATCTAGGAGAAATAAAGTTGAATTAGCCTTCCAACTTACCAAAGACACATACAACAAGAAGTCTCTCTCCTGGAATACAAAGATAAGGCATTATCATACGGTAATTAAACCAGAAGCCTTATATGCAGCTGAAACATTATCTCTCACAACCGAGGGCCCACTTGAAAGGCTGGAGATCAAAGAAAGAAAGATATTACGAAAAATCTTAGGCCCCAAATTCCGTAACAACCAATTACTCCACATCAGGAATAAAACTCTTTACCAAAAAACTGAAATACTATCAGACACAATAAGAAAAAGGAGAATTGATTTTTATGGGCACATCCTCCGAATGGACAAAAATATTTGACTACTTTCGCAATAGAAGAGCCAAACCACTTTGGTTTAGAGAAACAGAGAAAGACATAACAGAACTACAAATCACTGACACTATGCTCATGGACAAAACAGCCAAAACAATAACCAAGGACAAGAAGCAACGGTTCCAAGGTAAAGTCAAATCCAAGCGAACGATCCAAATCTCTGACGAAGAAAGAAAAGCAAGATCACAACGAATGAAGCAATACTGGGCTACGAGGAAGGCACAGAACATTAAAAAGTGATTGATTTTGTGTACCCCAAAGTTGGGTGAAAGAAATAAAGAGAAGAGAAGGGTCAAAGAAAGAAAAATAAAAGAATTAGCAGAGCAATACTTCAAAAAATTGGAAAGTCACTAGTTAGAAGTTGAGAAGCAACCCACTTTGAATTCCCTCCAAATCTTAGACATTATGAAGAAACTATAACTGGAGAAGGCGCTGGTATTGAACATCTCATGAATGTAGAGAGTGCAATAGATCTACAAAGGTCGCAGTAACCCTACAGATTCATGTATTCATATCTATATGCTCACTAAAGCTTCTAATCTTTGCTTTATAGGTATCCGTGTATGTTTAGGACTTATTTTAAAAAAAAACATCAAAGTTTAATGCACAGAATGAGGACTCAAACAAAAACTAAAAATATTTACATCCTGTATTGTGTATAGCAATGTTTGTTTTATAGAGGACATGGGGAAAGAAAGAAAAAAAAAATCTAGTTGAAGATTGGTTTAAGTCTCGCTTTGTTATGGAAAACTAAGAATTCTATAATACTTGGTTGTTCTTAACAATAGTTTTTTTTAATGTAGGACAACTTCAGAATTATTACATAATAATGTATTGTAAGTTTAGGAAATGTCACAAAGTAAGAAAATTCATACTTTAACGATAAACTATACATGTTATAACATTTACATTGTACAGTTACATTTTACAAAATGCCTGAGAGACCTGCTCATCTGCAGATTGTTAATGTTATTGTTATATTGGTTCCTAAAATGATGTAAAGGGAAGAAACGTAACATGGTTTTTACTGTATGCTATATTAGCCATTATGGTAAAACTGTTGCTTGTGTTTCTATTATATTTAATGTTTTTTTTTTTTTTTTTTACCCAAGTAACATTTGTTCAAAATTAGCTAAATGATTTTTGAAACATACAGTAGAGAAAAACATTATTATATGCTGTTATATAGTTAGTTAGGCCTACAATAATTATTTGTAAGTAGTCGGTTGCCTATGAAATTTCAATTAACGCGAGATTATATTTATTGTATTCAAGATTTTTATTTGAAGACCTTTGTGATGATGTATGTGACGATATTACTGCCTCTGATAATGTCCCATCAATAAAGCCAACTTACAGTTGAATAAAGAAATAAAATAGTTATTAAAAAAGAGTATTTTTTCTATTTTGAATGGTCTAATTTTAGCCAGACTGCAGCTTAAACATAATTATTTTTCAAAAGCAAAAAAAAAAAAAAAATTGTGAAAATATTACACTAAGTCTACTAGACCGTATTTGAAAATATTATAATAAAAGTTGAAACTGCAGTAAGTTAGAGATGTAACTACATTTTGGATTATTAGAAAAAGCCATTTAAGTCTTCCTTTTTAATTAAATTTTTTATAAACACTCTAGGCTGTAATACACCTGATAATGATAAATAAAAAAAGCTTGGCGGTTTGCCTCCTAAATTCAACTTCATTAACTGTTGACTCAACTTCGAGTTAGGTAGGCTTAGTATTTAACCTACGTGAAAGAGTAAGAAAAATTGTAAGAGTCTCTTTTACAATTTTTTTTACAAATTTTAATTAGGGTTATTAAATAATAAAGTTGTTCTCCAAAATATAACAGTTAATGTAGGAACATAGAATGTATATTTCAAATAAGTAATAATAAATTAAATATATTGTTAAATGTTGATTTGTATTATTTATTTAAAAAATTATTATTTATTAGTTAAACTAAGTGTTCTAATATACATTGATAACAACGAAATGGATAAAAACAATTGAGTTATAAATAGGTATATACAATTGAACAGTTGCCTAATGAAATATTGATTTTGTATTGTAAGTTATTGAGGTTGCCAAAGGATTTTACATAACCTCACACAACAAAAAGTTTTATTTTTGATTTATTAAATTTCTTTGTTTTGTTTTGTGGAAAGTAGTGTAGAATGTTATTGATTTTTAGATAAAACTCGAAAACAGCATGACTAACAATGTCCAAAATTAATTTTTAAAAAAAAATTTCTGAATAAAATGTAAAAAAAATTGTTGATGCTTTCAAAAACTGATGTTGTAGCGATTTTTGAAAATCAATCTGTTAGTGTTTACGTAGATGTAACTAACTTTGTCCTGAATGAAGCAGTATGAAATTATAAAATTTTAGTAACCAAATTACACTCGTAATGCACTTACACACTGCACTTTAGGATTTTTATTACACACTTTATTTTTGTTATACATTACTTCCTTTTAACTTAACATTTAATAATCTTTTTTTAAAAATTTTGTGGTATATTTTTAATCTTTTGTGATCGTTATCGTGTTCTGTGATTTATTATCAGTTTCTATCTACATAGGAGGAATTAAACTACTGGATTTGTAATTAAATACCAAGATAAAAGAAATAAAAAAAACTACAGTCAAAACTACATTGTTGCTAGTAATAAAAACTTTGTTGTTTATCAAGACCTTTGTTGTTCATGACTAAATATCTTAGTTGAAACATGATGCAATTTAAAAAAAAAAAATTAAAAATCAGAACCAAAGTTTGTAAACAACCAAGGTTGTAAACCTTATTTTTTGAACACATAGTTGGTACTTGATGAAATTCCATGTCAAGGAAAATAATAATATTAATATAGTTTCACAAAATTATTTTATTTAGTGACATTTGTTTTGCTGTGAGGCATCTTCAGACATTTTTAAAAATACCTGATGGCAAAAAATATGTCACTAAATGAAAGAATTTTGTATTAGTGTTCCAATTTTTTTTTTTAGTTTATAACTTAGTGATTAAAGCAAAATAAATATTTAAGTTCTAATTTTGTACCTAAATAATTTTTCGACTTATATCGCCAAACCCAGATGATATTGACTGAATGGTTTCTAAAATTATTAAAAAATAACTTGAATTTTACAATAAGCGTGTTCCAGTTTTGTGGAAGAGAATTTCTAAATGAACCAATGATCATTTGCTAAATGACTATTGGTTTAGTCATTTACCTTTCTTTTGTAATGAATGAAAGAGGTGCTATTTATTGTTAAGCAGAAAAGACTTGTGATGCAGGTGACATGGATTCTTACTGATGTTTAAGAATTAAATTGCAACAGTAGTTAACAAATTCAAAATTATGGCATTTTTATAGTGCTCTATCAGACGATAGGTTAAGCTTACATTGGCTAAGTGAGTTGTAAAAATTAGGTGTAGCTAGGACTATATCTGAGATTTTTAATGCTTTAAATGATTTGTTTGTTGATATCAATGTAGTAGAAGAAAATACTGACTATTAAGGTTAGTATAGCTAACAATGTTATTGCCTTAATACTGCTGATGACTTGCAGATAGTATATTAAAAACATTAAATGTCTAGGTTCGAAGTGTAGCTGTTGCGTTGGATTCTATTCCAAGGCACTGTCCCTGTATTGCTTGTTTATAAAGAAATATTTAATAAATTTTATGCTTCATGTTTTCTTACTTGCTAAAAATATAGTATTATAAATAAAGAGTTAAACCGGGTGTTCATCAAATGTGGAGCAGAGTTGTGTTGAGCAGAGCAAACTATGCATTCAAAACCGAACCTATTGTTTTAAATATAAGTGTGGCCGCTGAAAGTGTAGTGACGCCATTAAGATTAAGCTTATATACTAGAGGAAGGGATAATTCAACCCCAGGCACTGCGATCGATTGACCTATTGTGCAACTTAACCTCTTAAAATACCTAGTTCAGCAGATTGGCGCCCCTAATAAATTCCAGCAACCCACTGACTAGCTCACTCTGCTGAAGATCCCTAGGGTCTTGGAAAACAAAAACCCCTAGCTTCTTACTGGCAAGAGCCTCAAAATCATAAATTATGTGACCTGCAGTTTTAGAGGAAACTGTGTGTAGATTGTGCAGGAAGGAGGTGTCCCTTCCCTGCACAGTTCTACACAGTTTCTCCATGGTACATAACCTATCCTGATCATGTGCATCCTCGGAGCACAGTGCCTCGTTATGAGCCCCATGATCCTCCTGAGTTGTGCTCTGTCCAGGACATCTGCTGCCCCTTTAAGTCCTCCAAAAGGAACTTTGCTGCTATGGAAATGTCCATGAAAGTTGTCTCATCTTACGTGGTGTTGACTTGTAATCCACCTGTTAATGGTGGACCTGGCCAACGATAAAGAAATCCCTAAAGCCGGCTCACGTCCGATAAACTCAGATGCAGATCCAAGTCCAGCCAGTCGGTCTGCCTCCTCATTACCCTCAACTCCCCTATGCCCCGGAACCCAGTGCAGAGTTACACAGTTACCCAGGGCAGAGTGTCAAGGTTCTTCCGACATTCCCAAACCAGCTTTGGACTGTATTATAGGACCCTCAAGTGCTTTTATTGCTGCCTGACTATCGGTATGAATATGAATATGTGCCTTCTTAAAGCCCCGATCCAAGTTCTCCCGAATACAGTCATTGACGGCCATCACTTCAGCCTGGAATACTGTTGTATGCTGTCCCAGGGTAATAACTCTTTTTAACCCCGGTCTCAGGCCATACACCCCAGTACCAGTGATTGACTTTGTCTTGGAGCCGTCTGTATACCATACTATGTCTCCAGGTTTTTCCAACACACGATCTCTCCCCTCAAAGGCCAAGTTGACATCAGAGCAGTTTAACCATCTGATCCGTCCCCATTAATAAAATTGGGTCAAAGATCTTGTCTGTAATTTAGCATGCCCATAAATAGAGGGCAACCAGCCACCACCTCTTTGCAGTCTTTACAGCTGCTTGCAGCTGCTTTACGTGCCTCCCCCATGACAAAAAGGTCAATAGGGGGAAATCCAAGAATGATCTCCATGGCTGCCGTTGGCGCAGTGTCTATACAGCTAATGATACACAGGCAGGCCAGCTTCAGCAGCAACTTAGTCATAGACTCTCTGGCCCCCCCTCTGCTCGACCTTAGTCCACCACACCACAGCACCATAACACACCATAGGTCTAATGATCCCAGTATAGATATACTTCATCATTCCTGGTCTCAGTCCCCATGTTTTACCAACCATTCTTCTAACGTCCATTAAAGATTTATTGGCTTTCCCCATGATGCCCCCCAGGTGAGCATTCCAGGTTAACTTAGTGTCCAACACCAAGCCTAGATACTTCACCTCGTTTGCAACTGGAATTGTCTCTAAAGAGCTTAAGTCCTCCTAGATATGGGGTAATCCTCTTTCTAGTAAAAAGAACCAGAGTGGTTTTCCTGAGGTTAACCCCAAGGTTCTCCTGACTACATAGTGAAGCCATGCAACGTAGCTTGACCCCGCACAGCTCTGTTTTGCTTTAAGTGGCCACATTTGCATTAAAAACAGTAGGTTAGGTTTTTAATGCGTGGACCACTCCTCTCAACACATCATTGTGCATTTGGTGGCCACTTTTCTTTAGGCTATGTAAAATGGTTTAACGCTAAGTCACGGTATTTATAAAACAATTTGTATGAAGTCAAAAAAAAGGGGTAAATACTCTAGAAATGGTGGTGGGCCAAATCTGCTTCCATCCAGACTGGTGTGATCCGGCCCGTGACAGAGTTCTGAGTGGCTTTTTAACTACACACATTATTTACCATGTTCACAAGAGAGAAAAGTGTTGGGCTTTGTCAACAAAAACAAAAGTACTACCCATGAAATACATGTTTGGTGTCGTTTAATAAAGTTGTAAACAAATTTCAATCTCTATCATGTACTGGCAGACAATTCCAAAAATTTCTTTGTAATGTGATTAAAAATATTTAAAAACTTGTGTTGAAAATAGCCTACTAGACTATTTAATAAAAAAAGTTTAATGAATTTTAAATCAGTAAAGTCGCATAGTTTCTTTATTCTTTCCCTGGCATCACTACTTTATGTGTTTATTATTCAACATGTTAAACATATCCGTTCTTTTATAGTAAATAATGTTGTTTTTTGTGATTATTTTTTGGTATTAACATGACGACTTTTACTATCAGCATTGACTTGGGCGTATACATGCATTGTAGAGACCAGGCAAGATAAAGCTTAGATAACTGAAACTGATTAGCACAAAATCTGCAAGGGGTGATTACAAATGTGTAACACATATCACCATTGTTTCAAAATATTTTAGTTTAAAAAAGGAATAAATAAGAACAGTGTGATGATGAATTCTTTGAAAATGTTAAGAAATATATTAGTTTAATATTTGATATATTGTAGAGATTTTTATTTCAAAGTGAAAGAATGTATTTTATTAACCTTACTTATTCTGTTACAATCCTCATATGTCAGAAATAATGACTTTTATGAAAAAAATTGTCTTACAAGCTTAAAAATTGTCATAATTTTATGAAAAAAATTATCACAAATCTGATAAGTGATTTTATAGATTTGGTTTAGAAGTGGTTTTATAGATCTAAAATAATGGCTTACAATCACAAAAATATTTTAAAAGTAAAAATATCAACAAAAAAAATATTAAAAAGAAATGTCTTTAAAAAAAACAGTTACAGTGTAGCAGTCCCTTTAATCTGAACACTGCTAATCCGAATGTTCGCATAATCCAAATACAATTGGGTAAAAAAAAATTTTTTTTTTACTTGTATTTAGGGGTTATTAATGGTGCAAAAATGTAAAAGAGCTAGGCATTTGCATAAAAAACTATTAGTATTTTACTATATTGTATTCATACAAAATTTAGTACCCATAAAAATGTATTCATACAGTTTACAATACAGAGCTTAAACAATACGTAGTTTAAGTTTATTCGTTATATAGTGTGGTAGGATATGAATGGTTAAAAAAATACTGCCTGCTAAATAATAAAAAATAATTAGGATTATAGCCTAATTACTTAAATATGTGGTCCGGTGGCTATGTTACAATAATGAAAAATAAAAAATAGATGCCTTCTGTAGTTGAACAAAGATAAAAACGTAAGACAAACTTGGAAAAACATTAAAAACAGCAACATTTAGTGTAGGAGCAAATGTTATTTTTCAAAACTAACAAACTGTTAGTTTTTTTTTTTTGTTTAGTGATGAAAATTGGCTAGAAGACACAATGTCTTTCCAAAGTCTCATAAACATATAACTTGCAGATATAGCACTAATGTTTTGTTTGAGATAGTGTCTCGTGAACTGCAGTGTAACTACATTGCACTGATAACATGACATTCCTGACTACAACTTCAAATTCTGTATGCTAACGTACGAAAACATACATAGTTAAAGAAATTTAGCATAGAATATATCTACAGTTACAGTATATGGTACAATACTGTTATTTGCCCTTTCACTGCGAGATATGTTTGTTAGTCGAAATGGGTTTTTTTGAATTTGAGAGATAATTCATATACTTGAAACTGAATAACATCGCCCCAGTTTTTTCCTTTTTGGCAATGGCTCTTTATATATATATATATATATATATATATATATATATATATATATATATTATTATCTGTGTATAGACCCTGTTGGATCACGCAAAGCACTCCAACTCATGTCTTGCTCCTTCTAATCCTCCACACCTCCCTCATCATGTCTCCATGGATCCTCTTCCGCTCCTCCATCCATTTTACCCCTGCTCTCTTTGGGATTTCATTCTCTGGGACCTTCCAACCGAGCATCTTTCTCCTGTATGCATTCTTGTCTTCAACGTCTGTTGAGTCTATTTCTGCGTCATGTAGGTCTATTCTGACTTGTGCGATCCACGACGTTGTTGATTTGACACCTTGTATATACTTAAGGATTCTGTTGGCAAGTCTCGTTCTTGTGAGTCTACTGATATGTCCATAGAACCGAAGCCTCCTTCTTCTGATATCTGCTGCCAGGTTTGATATCTTCTCTGTGGTCTTCCGGGAGTGCAACCTGTGTCCATCTTCTGTTAATCTCGGACCAAGGATCTTCCTCAAGATATTGCGTTCTTCCTTCAAAATACCCTCCATGGTAGCTCTTGTGTGGAGTGCTAGCGTCTCGCTTGCATATAATACCTCCGGTTTTATGACTGTGTTGTAGTGTCTGATTTTTGTGTGCGTCGACATACATCTCTTATTGTAGATATCACGCGTTATACCAAGAGCCCTCTTCATTCTCAGTAGCCGAACCCTTTTGCGCAGCTATATATATATATATATATCCAAAACCTTTATATATATATATATATATATAAAATACTTGTACATATTATATTTTGATTAAGTTTATATATTTTAATAATGTTTTCTAGTTTTAGTGTATATTTTTAGTGTATATTTAGTGTATATATAAACTGAACTGTTTAGTTTGTTTTAGTATAGCATTAACAGCATTTATATTTAGGTTCCCCTCCGTGTAAGAGGTTTAATTAGTTGTATTTAAAACTAATCCATATTTTAATAACAGTAGCTTGAGAAAATATACATTTGTACGCAATGTACACACTTGAGAATACACAAATGAATGCATACGTAGTGTTGTACACATATACATAAACATGTATAAACATGCACTATCACCATTATTTATGCAGGTTGTCCAGATTTAAAGAGAAAATAGTAGATGTTAGATATAGTAAACATTGAAAAATATACTTCAACATGGTATGAAAAAGCTAGTTTGTTACACTTAAAAAATTATATATGAAACATTACGCTTACACAACAGAAGCTAGATGTACGAGAAATTACTTTGTGTACTGTATGCACTTTTATTATTCTACTTTTTATTTTAATACCATGAAATGACAATATCAGTACAAGGCCAATCATATATAAAACATGTTCTCTGCAATGCTCTATTGAATGTAATATCACAAAGGTATATATTTGGTTTACATATTAATACATTTTCCATTAGGTATCGACATTTTTTGTAACACTCATGGTAAAATGTGACATATAATGTATGTATTCTATGTCAAGTGAACAGCTTAATATTTTTTATTATTTAATTTGTTATCATAATTTTTTAAAAATAAAAAAAAGTTTAAAGTTATATTTTCTGTGTTTTATACAGATTGCAACAACTTCAATTACTGTAGTATTCAATTACACATTTCCATATTTAAAAATTTAATATTTAATAATAATATGTGTTCAATTTCAACACATGTTTATAAAGAAAAATAAAGTTTTGATTGTTTCAGGGGTGAGTTGTGATTCGTGTTTGAAAGGTAATTTTCGTGGACGTCGTTATAAGTGTTTGATTTGCTACGATTACGACTTGTGTGCTACGTGCTTTGAAGCTGGAGCAACATCTACGAGACATACTACAGAACACCCAATGCAATGTATTCTTACACGTTCAGACTTTGGTGAGTACTTTGTTCTGTTTTGTTAAAATTATAGAGCGCAAGGTGAAAGTTCTGCTATTGCTGAGAGATTTTTAATAACTTACATGGTCATATATTGGATAAAGAAAAAAAATGGTTTGTAAGAAGTAATGTCCTAAAAAATCTTTGTTTACACATTGAAATCTGATCTTGTTAGTAATGTAGTCTTTGTATTTTTGATGTTTTTCCAAAAAAGTCACTAATTATGTCTTTCAGTTTCATATTTAGTTATTTTAATTATGTTAACTCTAAATTGTGTGTTAGGTTAGATTAACGCAATTTTATAAAAATTAAAACATTTCCGAATTAATGTATTCAATTATTTACTTTTTTTTAAATACATGAGAAATTCTCATGACTAACTGCTCGGGATACCTGACTGTGTACAGCTGTCTGGCACCCAACTAATCAGTTCTGTTCTGGTCATGAGGCAGTTTTAATATAGTGCAGCGTACAGCATTGTAAGTGTAAATGTCTGTGTGTAGATTACGGCTAATAATCAGACTGAATCAGACTAACCCAGTTGGTTTTGTGTTCTGCTTATCCTGTTCCCTTGCTGGAGCCTGTAAGTGATTTTACTGAAACTAAACGGAAAACAAGTTTTGTGTAGTCCTGAAACACTTATTAAACTTCTAATAAATAACAATGAGGTTTATGACAGTCTTAATAAAAAATATGCTAACAGTGCTGATTCTTACGAAAGCGTGGCACCCTTAAGAGATACAGGAATTTTGGCTTACTACAAAATCCAACTTTCAAGTACTGCGGGAAGGAAGAGGAAACTCTATCACATACTGGTAGACTGTAATGCTATTGCTACAAGAAGCGTTCATATTTTAGAAAGTTACCAATTAGAAGTGAGGGATCTACTTACCTTGAACTCTGTCCAAATTCTCGCCTTCATGAGGAGGCTGGGACTGGAGAAGATACTGTAACTGAGTCTCAGGAGTTTAGAAAAGGATCACAAGAGATCTATTAAAGTTGCTGTGTGTTTGTAACCCCGAAATATTCATTCATTAAACATATGCTGCATTTTATTCTGTAGTTTTACTTTACAATTACTGTAATGTTGTGGGAGTTTTCATAACAATATAAAACTTTTTTATAACTGTAAACTGGTATTTTTTGCTAGCAACAGGTATGAGGGGTTTTACTATGCACAAATAATCTTTTTATATGTAAAAAATTGTAAAATTGTTACAAAAAAATATTTAAACAACAGTACTGATATTTTACTTACTTGGAACGTCAATGACTTTTTTTACACAGATGTAATTACACATAATTAGATGATTTTTCTCTTAAATTTGGTTGTTCATTCTCCTTAGTGTTAATTTTTCAAAAAATTATAGTTTAGATTAATTTTGGTTTTCGGAATAGTGTTTTGAATTAGCGAGATTCTGTTATAATTGTATTATTGTAAAAAATTATTTTTTGTAAATTTTTTGTTATATGTTTAGTATCGTTTAAAAGGGCTTGTTGGTTGATGAGGCTAAGACACCGGTCAGTCTTCTGTGCTAAACAGCATACGTGAAGGTTGTGGGCACGAAACTTACACTATCATAAGCTACCCTTTACGTTAATGCCGATCCCTCGTTAGGCCAACCTAAACTAATTGGCATAAAGTATGGACTTTAATCTGGGATTGTTATAATGGTTATTAATTTTAAGTTTAATGTAAAAATCTGGAAAAAATCTATACACAATTTTTCTTTGAGAAGAAAAACAACTATTGAACATTTTTGCATGTAGTAGATTTTTTTTATTTTAAGAAAGTTTTTTCATTGGCGAAACATGTAAAATTAAAATACTAGTGGTAGTCTTTTTTATGTTTCATAGTAGATAGATCTGTTTTTGTTGGCTTAGTATCAAATAGATATTAGGGATTGATACAATGTTTGTTGTAATAGCCAACTTTTGATAGACAATATTATTTACGAAATCACAAGGTTCTACTTCAAGGAAGATTTTCTTATAAACAACATTTTAATTGAATATCATATTGTAAAATTAATTGAAATAACATCTTTACTTGCTGTGACATTTTCATATCACGAAAGCTTAAAATTTGTTTTTGTTTTAATAATTTTAATTTTGTTTTTCATTTCACAGATCTTTATTATGGTGGAGAAGCTCTTACTGTAGAACAACCTCAGTCTTTTACTTGTCCATATTGTGGGAAAATGGGCTTTATGGAGAGTGCTTTACAAGAACATGTTACGTCAGATCATCCGGAGACTTCATTTGAAGTCGTAAGTTCGATACTTGTAATACAAATTTCGAGATGATCATTCTAATTTTGTAGTTCATGTAGAATAAGTTCATTAAATACTATTTAAGTGGTTTTTCGTTTGATTTGATACTTAATAGAAAGAAAAAGAAGAGGTTGAAAACTGATTAATTGGTATATATTAGAAACCTGATTATCTGGAATGCATTTATTCAAAGTTTTGGCTTATCCAAAACGAATTTTAAAAAAACTGAATTAAGAAAAAAAGCATTTTTTTAATCAGTCCAACATAATTTACTGTGTTTATAATGTAAGAATATTTCATAGTAGTAGTGAAATTACAGGGTGTCTACTAGTCCCTGATATCACTGATGTCCCGCAAAAGACATGGATTTTATCAAGTGGTCCCAGATGTCACGGATTATACCAGAATTTAGAATTAAAATCCCCTTTTTTCGAGAAAATAAATAATTTCCTTCCCTTCTCAGTGATTTTGTAAATTGCAATATGAAATGCCGATAAATAAGCCTTGATACGGGAAAAATAGTAGAATGTGCCTCTATTAACCAAAAATTCAAGTAGGCTTCCAAAAAACTTAATTTTAAGGTTATTATTTACCATCTAGTGTATTTAATCGTGGAACTAATATTATGTACAATGCTGCTAATGTCGAAGAAATTCAAGGTGGCATGTTTTTGTAATATATGTCCCCAAAAAGTCCCTGATTTCTGCTTAAGTTAGCTGGTAGACACCCTGAATTATTTTTATTTTTAACAAACATCTTTTAGATTATAGCGCTACCATTATATCACACCAACTAATCATACATATATATATATATATATATATATATATATATATATATAAAGTAAATATAAATAAAAACATGTTTTATTTTTTAATAGAAACAGTTTAAAAACAGTAAATTGGACTGTACTGTACAAAAGTTATATTGTACAACTTTTGTTTATTTTCATTTTGTTTTTTAAATATTTACCTATGTTCTGTTTTTAAAATTGTTTTTAATGTGAAATATTCATTATATTATTATGGACATTTGCTATCATTTGTGTATATTGAAATAATAGACAACATTACATTTATATTTATGTGTTGTAAGTTTTGCAAAGTACCCAAAGACTCTTTACTGCGACAAAACAACAGCAGTACTGTCTTTAGCCCATTTATCATGCTCACCTATGGCATACATTAACACTGCTGTGTGGCAGCTTATTAGCAACTGTAACATTATTACTTTTGCTGCTAAAAGTAATGTTTTTACAGTGTTAATGATTATCTGAAAATGTAGTTTGTTAATCTGAAAGAGCGTGGGTCCAATCAAGTTTGGATAAATGTGTACCTAGTATTTATTTGGTATTGTATGTTATATAAGACAAAGAAAAAAACAGTCTGTAACTGTTGGCTTGAAGGTTATCTAACTTCAGTTAATCTGATTATGATGTAAGTAAAGAATGGTTGGTGGATATCACTGAATTGATGTCAGCGTTATATAGCAGGCTGAATGAAGCTAAATCGAGTACATTAGACTTCTCTACTTTTGGATTATCAAAAATGACAGATTAGTAGAAAATATTAGAGAACTGATCAGTGTTTTTCCAATCACATTCAATCTCATTTCTTAATATGCTCGAGCAAAATAATCTAAAAAATTTAATTTTTGAAAATTTGTCCATTTTGGTAATTAGTTTAATTTAGTGTAATAATAATTAGATAATTGCTATTGTATACTATTGTAAATATATCAAAATACCATTAACCTGAGATTAAGTTAGTAAGACATTAAAAAATAAAATAAAATAGCAATTAGAAAAAAATAATGCAGTTGTAGTTATTGTAAATAAATATAATACAAATGAAAAATTGCAAACTGTGAAAAAATATGTTTCTAAATTTCAAAATAAAGAACAATTAATTGTACAATAAAGATATAGTTATATAATCATTTCAAAACAACAGTATTAACTATTTGGCTTTATAAATAAAGGATTAAATAATTAATATTAAAAAAATCATCAATAAGAGCAGTAATAGGAAACCACTTCATTGTTACTATGGGAACTGTATCGCTGATGGGAATCAGCTGTATCGCTAACTACTCTGTATTGCTTTCAATCATACAAAATCAATCTTCAGGTCTCTACAGGTTCTAAACTTGTATTTACCTCTGTTGGACAATTTTTAAACTACATACTACACAATACATTAAAATGAATATTTTGGGGTTTACAGCGTTTAGAGCAATTTTACATTAATCAATATCAGTAGCCAGCAAAGTGTTAATAACACCAATAGGTTATCGGCTGTATCAGATTTAAAAATAAAATTTTACATTCTGGTGATTGGTCAATTTTTCTAATTTTTTCGCCAAAACACTATTACATGACGAAAAGTAATATAAAAAAAGGATGGAAATTACAGGAAGTTCGAAAAAATGGAAAATAAAAGTAATATGTATAACCTCAAAATCACTACCGTGTATGTTACCTATAACGTGTTTTTCGTTGTGAAAACAATTAATTAAATGCAAGTTATTAATAATGAAAAGAATATAAACATTTTTTATAAAAAAAGGAATCGGTTATTGGTGAAAGTAGGTAACATTTTCATTGCAAAAATGATTAATTAATTACATATTATTAATAATGAAAAGAATAAAAAAAGCCTTTTTTTAAAAGAATATTTTAAGAACCTAACTTGACTCAGTTGTTAAGTATATAACTGTTTGCTTTGTTTTCCTTGTTTAGTTTATTTATTTTACTTATTTATTTGTAATTGTATATTATTGTTAATTAGTTTTAGGAATGGTATTTGTAGTTGTTATTGTATGATGTTTTAATTATTGTTATTGTTTGTTTAGGGATGTTCATAATTTTTATTTGTGTTACTTGTTTTCAAAACTTAATATTTTGCCTTGCCGATGATAACCTTAATGGTTTTTTGCTGGAAAAAAAAACTAGCATATTGTAAAAGCTACTTACTGAATCAGTGTTACTTTGTAATGAGTGTTACTTCAGTGGACATAAAGCAGCCGATGTAAAAAAAAAATTGAATCCTCTGCTTGTAATTGCTATACATGAATGTAAACTGAAATTAGGCTAAATATCCCACAAAGTTGTTTTTTTTCTAATGCCAAATTTTGGAATTTTGTGTAATTTCACGCTAGCGTGTTTTGAATATATTCGTCCAGTCACATAATCAACAAAAGTAATTGATTGGTTAACCATGAGTTGGGTAAAGCCGCTATCAGAAAGGCAGTTATAAGCTTTCCAACAGTCACTAATAATTGTTGTTCCTGGTAGAATCCATTGTTCTATAATGTCGAACAATAACTGATTTATTATATTGTGATAATGTTTATCAGCAGTATCTCGGTAGGTCACAATGGTATAGTAATCTTGCTTAGGTTGTCCAGTATGCTGCCATGCATCAATGACACAGTACAGTTCTGTTGAAAATGGCAAAAAACCATAACTTATTTTAAAAATTCATAACTTATTATCATGTTCTGAGGATGAATATCTTTTAATTCGACAATAAAGTATAAACTCGTAATTTTTTAAAAAATTACAAAAATCATTACTTTAGTAAATTATCCAAAAGTGCATAAATATGACTAAAAATTTTTAAAAATGTCAAATTTTTGTGTCTACTATACTTTTAAACAGATATCTCTACAACATACCTAATCTCATACAACACATACTGCGTGTATTCTCACACAGTGTGTTGTTTATAATAAGAAAATACCAGCATTCCAGGGAAGGTTTAATAGCTTAGAGATTTATTAACCTGGAGATTCATTTTTCCTTTGAAGGTACTGTGTTATAAGTTAGAGATCGACCTGTGTAATAAGATAGAGGTTCCTACTGTGTATTGACATAGAGACTACAGTTCCGTCAAGTGTATTGCACCGTGTGTATATGTTGCCGACGCCGTTGCTTGTAGACGCTTCAGTATCTTTTATCTAACAAGTAGAACTCGCTTAATTAAACAAAGATATATTATTAAAATATAAAGTTGATTTGGATAGGTTTTGTTCTGAAAGGCATGTATCCAATGCTATAAGTGTATACTATTTTACATACGTAGTAGTAATAGTAATAGTAATATAAAAACATTGTTTGAGGCTGCTTTATTGAAACCATATCTGAATTGAATTAAGAAAACAGCCCTAAATTAATGAATTAATGAATTCATATAAACTTAATGATGTTTTTTTTTGATAAAACACAAATATTTCTATTTTTCTATACAGATAATTGTCAAAAATAAACATTAAAACATTTAGATATGTTGTTGACCATTAAGTCCAACTGTTTTTTTACTAATTACTATGAACTTGTTTAATGTTTAATCCATGCAAATGATTATTATTTTAAGGATTTTCTTGTGAAGTCCTTTTCTTATACTACCCTTCAGAATGGCAAAATAAAGTAATAATAAAATTTTAAAACATAATTTCTGAAATATTTTATTATAGGAAAATACTAGACAGATGAAATTAAGAAATTCTACAGTTTTTTTAAAGATCCAAACTGGATTTGTTGAAAAATATAATTAAAAGCAAGGAATTTTGTGTTGCATTTCTGAACTGTTTGTTTTATTTTCTAACACAGACACTTAGCAACGTTTAAATAATATGAGAAAAATTCTCTGACGTCTCGCTGACGTTAAAAAAAAGATTGAGACAGATTAAAAAAAAAAACCTGTCT
Organism: Callitettix versicolor; assembly: GCA_022606455.1. Taxonomy (NCBI): domain Eukaryota; kingdom Metazoa; phylum Arthropoda; class Insecta; order Hemiptera; family Cercopidae; genus Callitettix; species Callitettix versicolor. The sequence goes on along the minus strand of CM040188.1, from coordinate 51,629,759 downwards.
CGCTGACGTGATAGAGCAAATTTCCAAGACAGTTTTCCTTTATCTCATCCTTTTTGACATTGTGATTCTGCCATCGTAATCAGCATTAAAAGCTGCACATACCAGCACTTGTAACTTTCAAAATTGCAAGCAGCAGCGTCGGCAACATATACACACGGTGCAACACACTTAATGGCACTCTAGTCTCTATGTTAATGCACATTACTGAACGTCTATCTTATTTTTTTTTTTTTTGTGTTTAACGTCCAACAAGTCTATCTTATTACACAGGTCAGTCTGTAACTTATAACACGGTAACTTCATAGGAAAAACAAATCTCTAAGTTAATAAATCTCTAAGCTATTACACATCTCCGCATTCCATATTTGTTTGGTTGGTATATAGCTCCAAAATAGAAGAATGGTTAGTTACATCAAGCTAAACCTCGAGAGGGTTTGTTTGTTTTAGGTCTTAGTACACAACGGTTATGAATTTAATTTGTATGTTTGTATATTTATATAAATAAAAAAAATACTTTTTTTAAAAATCATGTTTTTAAAATCGACTAAAAAGTATAAAACTCACAAATCCATCAATCTTATTAAATTTATAAACCTATACAGATTCATAATCACACACAGAGTGTCTTAAAAATTTGTGACAAACAAAAACGTGGGGGTGCATGAAATTAGATAACTACTATTATCTGTCATAAGCGCCCTACATTTTTGGTTTTTAATTGTACAAGTATTTTCATATCTATACAAATTCACTCTCACAAATTTTTAAGACAATCTATGTGTGATTATGAATCTGTATAGGTTTATAAATTCGATAGATTGATGGATTTATGAGAATTAATTTAATACTTTTTAGTCAATAAAAAAATGATTTTTTTAAAAAGTTTTTTATTTATATAATTCTTTTTTATTTTTTAGTGTTGTTAATTATTTTCAAAATACAAATAAAAAAAAATTGGAATGTTGTTAATGTACATGTTTTTATTTACTGTAAACATTGAATTTCCAAAGGTAAAATTAAAACATTAGCGTACTGCCAAATCCATGACAAGTCAATGCAATTATAAATACATTTTAAAACATATAAGTTTTGAAAAAAATATAGGCTTCATGACAAAAGCGAATTGTGTTTCTATTAAATTTTTCTATTAAATTTGCCAAAATGCTATAAAAAAAACTGGCCAGTTGTTGGATTTGAACCCATGCTCCCAATCGGGAAACAGAGATTAAACCTGGCACCTTAGACCACTCAACCATAATAGCTTGTAATGAATGATGAATGTCCACTATTACTACCGACATTCTGTAGCGAGAAAAACAGACAGAATGTCGTTATCGTACATTTGATCATGCCAAAATAATGGCTAACCAATTTCAGTAATAGTGCCCATGGCACTGTTCAATATTTATAAATAAGTTAATATTGTCATCAAGTTTAGAGCTGTGTACACAATTTCAAACCTAGAGCTCATCAGGAAGTTAGTTTAAAATCGATTGCAAAATCCCACCCAAAGTGACTTAATAAAAACGCGATAAGAAGTAAACGATTAGTCTCCAGTGATAACAATATTAAATACCATTGTATTACTAAAATGTTTCTTTTTTAATTTTAGGTATGTCCAGTTTGTGCTGCATTGCCTGGTGGTGATCCAAATTTAGTAACAGATGACTTCGCCGGTCATTTAACATTAGAACATCGTAGTGGACCTCGGGATCTCATATCCTTTCTGATATCCTTTGCACTACTTTTCTGCATTTGTATTAACACTATTAGTATAGTTAAATATTGTACAAGATATTACACTATGGAAAGTGGTGACTGGTATGTAAATAGCATGTTTTTAAATATGACACATTTTGTGGTCATGCGAAATCTGCTGTGTAATCTTCTTCAGTATTAACCTGTATAGGGCCATGCTTATAAAAAAATTTTCACTTACAGCAGATGTCATTGTAGCAGATTTCAGATTGTAGCAGATGTCATCTGTTTGTAAAATCTATTGTAGTTAATTTGTTTTCTGTGGGACCAAAGACTTGGACCTCTGTAAAGACAAAGGAAGAAGCTTTTTTCATACTAAGGAACAGTTTATAAAAGTGAACCTTATGGGGAAAAGTTACTGTATTGTGTGAGTTAGTTACAAAAACTGTTTAAAGTAGCTTATGTTATGTGATTACATACATGAATATGACAGTGCATGTTCTTAAACTTACATTGTAACGTTTATTGCGAAATTGCAGCGACACATCGTCTGATTTCTCCTTGCAGTTTCTCATTTTCAATGTGCCATGTTATTAAACATATATTGTAACGTTTGTTGAAAATTGCAGCAGCACATCGTTTGCAATTTCATCTTGCAATTTCTCCATTTTCAGTGTGTCATGTCATTAAACATATATTGTAACGTTTGTTGAAAATTGCAGCAGCACATCGTTTCAATTTCATCTTGCAAGTGTGTTTCATTCATTTTCGTTTGTTGAAAATTGTGTCATTGTGTCATGTTATTAAACATATATTGTAACATTTCTTGAGAAATTGCAGCAGCATATCGTTTGCAATTTCATCTCGAAATTTCTCCATTTTCATTGTGTCATGTTATTAAACATATATTGTAATGTTTGTTGAAAATTGCAGCAGCACATCGTTTGCAATTTCATCTTGAAATTTCTCCATTTTCATTGTGTCATGTTATTAAACATATATTGTAACGTTTGTTGAGAAATTGCAGCAGCACATCGTTTGCAATTTCATCTTGAAATTTCTCCATTTTCATTGTGTCATGTTATTAAACATATATTGTAACGTTTGTTGAAAATTGCAGCAGCACATCGTTTGCAATTTCATCTTGCAATTTCTCATTTTCAGTGTGTCATGTTATTAAACATATATTGTAACGTTTGTTGAAAATTGCAGCAGCACATCGTTTGCAATTTCATCTTGCAATTTCTCATTTTCAGTGTGTCATGTCATTAAACATATATTGTAACGTATGTTGAAAATTGCAGCAGCACATCGTTTGCAATTTCGCCTTGCATTTTTTGTTTTTAGTGTGTCATGTTATTAAAGATACATTGTAAAATTTGTTGAGAAATTGCAGTTACACATCATACGATTTCTCCTTGTAATTTCTTATTTTCAGTGTGTCGTGTTATTAAACATATGTTGTAACGTTTGTTGAAAATTGCAGCAGCACATCGTTTGCAATTTCGCCTTGCAATTTCTCATTTTCAGTGTGTCATGTTATTAAACATACATTGTAACGTTTGTTGAAAATTGCAGCAGCACATCGTTTGCAATTTCGCCTTGCACTTTCTGTTTTTAGTGTGTCATGTTATTAAAGATACATTGTAACATTTGTTGAGAAATTTCAGTTACACATCATACGATTTCTCCTAGTAATTTCTTATTTTCAGTGAGTGTCCCTCATTACCTTTCTCTTGGATCTTGTACAGAGGCATAAATTGAACCTTTTTGCATCCACACAGTACTTTACATACTGTCATATTCAGTTGCGTGAATCTTATAATGGAGCCCACTTTCAACAGGTTTCGTAACTCGTAAAAAAAGTTACTTTCTTATTCAGAATGTGTTTTAATATTTTCTGTAATTGGTATACAATTATAGCAAATATTCTATTGTTTATTTAGGTTTAGGTTTATTTAGGTTGTGGTGAATACCTGTTGCATCACTTTTTAAACACTATAATTTTTAAAAACAATTGAACAATCTGAGTTGTTATAATCACAGACATTTTTCAAGAAATATGGCGTCAAATAGAATGGTAAGTCTTTGTTCATGTGCAGACTGAGGTGTGCTTGGACTGAAAAGAGCATGGATAGAAGCAACATAGAACAGATCAATAGTAACTTATTGTTTTTGTAAATATTTTATTGGTAATTAATCAATGACAGGCTGTTATATATACATACAGGTGTTTGTATTCAATTCTGAGAGTTGTAGTGTGTGCTTGGTTACTTTTGTAGAAAATATTTAAGTGGTAATGGTAATTAGTCCCTAGTACTTTTATTTATTGAATACACAGTTGGTATTTTGTGTATTTCTATAATAATAAAGAAAAATTAGAACACTAATATAGTTTCAAAAATTTAGTGACATATGTTTCACTGAGAGACATCTTCAGATAGTATAGCTCAACATTATAAAGCGTAATTACATACTTACGCAGTTGATGTTAAATCTGGGAGAAGAAAAAAGAGGAAGGACTGACAAGTATGTAAGAAGTCATGACCAGCAGCTTGGGAAAACAACTAAAGTAATAGATGTAACTAATAGATTGTTCTTGAGTAATGAAGAGGGGTTAAAGTTAGTGTGTTCATTTAAATTGACATTTGACATTTTTACGAATAGATTGCATATTTTCAGAATTCCTAAATTTAGTTTTATACCTTTTTGGTTTGTATTGATATCACTGATATTGTTAAAATTAAAAGAATGATCAGGTTTTAATAAATGATTAATAAAATTTGAATAATTTTTTCATCCTTCCAACAGTTGAAATGTTCTTTTAAAACTTGTGTTTCAGTTGTTACAAGTATGAAAAAATGACTCAAATTTTGTGAATCATTTGTTAGAATCTGGTCATTCTTTTAATATGAACAATATCACTGTTATCCATACAAACCAAAAAGGTATAAATCTAAATAATTTAAACATTCTGAAAATGTATAGATCTATCTATAAAAACCCAAATTTTAATTTAATGAACAGACTAATCCTTCTTCCTTACTCAAGTCTGTTGCTTAGTGGTTTTCCCAACCTGCTGTTCACTGACCTTTCTTACATACGGGTTAGTCCTTTCCTTTCTTTACCTTCTGCCTTCCAGTTTTAACATCAACTGTATTAGTATATAAGTACACTTTATAATTTTTAGCTTTAATATGTCTGAAGATTCCTCAGAGCGAAACGTCACTAAATAAATGAATTTCGTGAAACTGTATTTGTGTCCTAATTTTCCCTAGTACTGTGTTTGTTATTATATTTATATTGTTGGCAATACAGTGTGAATTTGAAATATAATTGAAAATCATGTAAAATGACTATGCATAAAAGCTATCATTAATTTTCTGAATTTAAAACTCATGGTTTTAGATGATATTTGGTAAAATTAGAGAACCTGTAACTATAAAGTCTGTGAATTTTTTATATCATATTCTGTGACATACTTGGTAATGTTGAGGCACCCACATATGCAGTTAGGCTAAAGGAAATCATTTTGCTTATGTGTAGTTTTTCTCTGTAATACGAGGTACGTCCAGAACGTAAGTTCCGTTTCAATTTCTCTACGCTGCAGCGCTGCAATCGTAGTTCCGCACATGTGCGGTAGACGCTCTGTACCAAGGAGAAGAAACGTGCACCATTTTGAGATCGCTGTCAGCCACATGCGCTTTGTTGTGCTTGTTTACAATGTCGGTGTTGATTGAAAATCCCGCCGCTTGTGAAATCAGATCTGTGATTGGTTTTCTGAATTCTGGGAAAGTGAAACCAATTGAAATTTATCGGCAAATTTGCGAAGTTTACAGACAAAATGCGATGAGTGATTCAATGGTGAGAAGATGGGTCCGACAGTTCAATGAAAGACGTAGTGTAGTGCACGATGAAGAACGAAGTAGGTGTCCATCTTTGGTTACAGAAGAAGTGGTTCACGCGATTGATGACAAGATCCAGGAAAACCGCAAGTTTACAATTAGTGCTCTCGCTATGGAATTTCCCCAAATCTCACGATCACTAATTCATGAAATTGTTACCGAAAAACTGAAATTTCGTAAACTTTGCTCACGTTGGATACCAAAGATTCTTACTGAGCAATACAAAACAAACCGGATGGGTAGTGCACTTCAGTTTTTGACCCGTTATAATGAAGGCGGCGAAGAATTTCTGACACAGATAGTCACAGGAGATGAAATTCTTACGTCACCCCTGAAAGTAAGCGGCAATCAATGGAATGGAGGCACACTTCATCCCCAGCAAAGGTTAAGCCGAAACAAATCTTGACACCTCGAAAAATGATGTGCACAGTGTTCTGGGACTGGAAAGGCATCTTACTCATTGATTTCTTACTGCGTGGTCAAACAATCAAAGCAGATGTTTATTGCGAGACACTTAGGAAATTGCGCCGCACAATACAGAATAAGCGCCGAGGATTGCTGTCAAAAGGTGTTGTTTTTCTTCACGACCACATACTGCAAATGTAACGAAAAACCTCCTACAGGGATTTGGCTAGGATGTGTTTGACCATCCTCCGTACAGCCCTGATTTCGCTCCAAGCGACTTCCATCTGTTCTTACATCTCAAGTCTTTCCTTGGTGGTCAACACTTCAACAATGATGAAGAGCTGAAAGAAAATGTTTCCAACTGGTTGAAGACACAGGTGGCAAACTTCTATGAAGAAGGTATACAAAAACTTGTGCCATGCTATGGACAAATGCCTGCAAAATTTCGGCAGTTATGTGGAAAAGTAGTGTAAGAGTCATAGAATTTTGTGCAATAAATAATTTTTCTGTATCTGTACACAATTTAATTTTTTTACCAAACGGAACTTACTTTCTGGACGTACCTCGTATTATGAAGGATACTAGTTCTACTATGTATGAACATGTATGAACTATTTTTTAGTTATAGTGTCACTTTTATATATGTATACACAATTTGTTTATATATTTATAGCTGTGTGTGTGTGTGTGTGTGTGTACAGGGATAGTCGAAAAGAACTTTAAAACTTGGAAAACATAGAAATTTATTGAGAACATACAGAATCAATGTAGCAAAACACTTCTTGAACAGTGTAGTACAGAATTCAGACATCGCTAGGCCAGCATAGTGCATTTTTAAAATTGCTGCTTTTTCTCAAGTGGAGCGTGCTCACTGTGTGTTGTTATATTTTTTTATGAAACAAACTCTGCAAGAGCGGTTCTGTGTAGATTTCATACCAAACGTAGTAGAGATCCTCCAAGCAGGCCTACAGTTTACGGTTGGTCCAAGAACTTTGGTAAGACTGGTTGTTCTGTCCACCATGTGAAATCTCCTGGATGCCATCTTGCTGATGCTGTTGTTGAACAGATTAAGGAAAGCTTTGCCCGTAGGCCAAAAAAATAACTGTGATGTGCATATCGCAAGACTGGCATTCCACAAAAGATAGTTTGGCAAGTGCTATGTAAATATTTATACTTTAATCCATACAGATTTACCATTGTATGGTCCTTTTTTTCGTAATTTAGAAAAGAAAACAATGTTATCATGTATCTTGATTAGTTGGAAAATATTTTGATTCCTCATTTAGATGAAGATGTGCGGCAAGGTGTACCTTTTTTCTATTAGCAAGATGGTGCACCATGGAAGTTAGGTATTTCTTAGAGATTTTCTTTTCATGGCCAATTGTATCGCCACCTCACTTCCCTGACAACACTTATGGATTTCTTCCTCTGGGGTTTCGTTAAAGATCGAGTGCATGTTCCGCCCTTACGAGACAGTCTCGCAGAGCTGAGGAATCAAATCTACGCTGTCGTTACAGAAGTTATACCGAATTTGCTGGAATGAGTGTGGCAAGAAATTGATTTATGGTGGGATAATTTTGCTGCACCACCAATGGCGGTCACATCGAACCAAAATGATACTTTGAAGTTAAACTGCTACTGTTCTGTATGTCTGTGGAAAACCATAGACATGTCTAACGGTGCTAAAGCTATACTCACGCATTGGTATTTACTGCTAGATTTGCGAGCCTGAGCTATACTCAAGCTTAAGCTTCAAAAAGTTTAGTGTTTTAACAAATTTTTATTTAGTTTATCTTTTTTAAATATGGCTATGCAAATCGGTTTGTCTAAATTTAGTTGTGTTTATGTTAGTATTAAGTGTATACTGAATGAAGATCTTTTTTATTTTGAGTGCTTGCGTATCATACGTGTTTGAGTCACACCAATTAACAAGATTTGTTTATATTTGTACAGGTTTTAGTTTTCATTGCTTTTTAATAAACAAGTTTATGTAGTTTTTTTTTGTTCGTTTTTAAAAGAACATTAATTTGATCAACAAAAATGGTGCATTGCCTTCTTAACTGCAATAATTACGATGAACCAACACCTTCGAGGCACGGAGTTCGTAGAATACCTCATCCAAGTAATAGAGGTGTAGGAGCACCTAGAGCTAGACGTTCAAATATGCACTTCAGGTAAGTTTCATTGCTACATATCAGTTTATGAAGAATATAAGTAAACAAGTCTATTTGTCCGCATTGCCAATTATTTGAATGAATCTGAAAAAAATAAAAGTAATCTCAGTTAGCAGCTGTCTTACTGAAGCGATGAAAATGAATTTTCAAAAGCAATTATCCTTTTCTTTTTTGTATGTTATTTTAAAATACCTACCATTTTCTTATTCATGTTTTGTATACACAAATATTACATCACTAAATATTTAAATATATACACAAACATACAAATAAAATATTGAATCATTGCAACAATATTTTTTTACTACTTTCATTCTAAGCTTGAAGGATGAACAAACTGTGGATATAAAATTTTTCTTGGTTCGTAACACTATATGAAGTCCCATTGTACTACATAAATATTGTTATCATTTAAGTTATAGAAAGAGTCTTGATAACTGTCATCCTTTTTAACTGTTATTTTCTGTTAACTGTCAGGTCAGGTTAATTCTGTTGATATTTTTTAACAGTCATCCATGATAAATAATTTTGTAATACATAATACAGTAGAGCGTCGATTATCCGAAGCCCGGTCATCCGAAATGTCGGTTAACCGAAAGCGGTGGTGCGGCGGCCTGACAGCGCAGCGGCCAGACAGTGCCGGCGCGGCAGCTCGACAGCAGTACAGTCTCAATATAGAGTGTGCACTAGCACATACAGTGACGAGTCAGTCTCCGTGTTGTTTAGACCGTTTGTGCTTCTGTTTGTTTTGCTGTGTAATTACCGAACTGCAACTTTCTTTACCGAATGTAATTACCAAATGTTATTCTTTCTTTACCGAATGTTTAATTTTACTTTACCTAATGTTTATTTTTTCATTATCAAAGAGTTGTTTTACTGTACAGAACACTGTATACTGTACTGCTTATATTTATCATATGTCATTAAACAACTGGATGAATTTATGTGCTGTACGTGTCTACTTGCTCCTTAAATTGGTTCTACCACTGTTAAATTATATCACACTACCTTTTTTCGAATATGTTCGTTTATCCGAAAAATCGATTATCCGAACACCCCCTTGCACCAATTGTTTCGGATAATCGACTCTCTACTGTAAAAGTAACCTTCTAGACAAAAACTGTGACTGGACATGATGACCAAAAATATAATTGGAACTCCAACTCCAGTTTTGCACAAATTTTATTTTATTTTTTTTTGTTTAATGTCCGACTATTGTGCACACTTGCGCTAATGCAGACGATGGGATGATTTATAGCGTATGAAATTGCCAAGCCCTGGCCGAGAATCGAACCCGGGTCCTCGGGGTAAAAGCCCAGTACGCTATCAACTAGGCCACTGAGGTGGCTAACAAATTTTAAAGTTAATAAAAAAAAATTCTTTATTATGTTTAAAAAATAAATTTTCTTCGCACAAAATTATGTTACAAACATTTTGAAGTAATATTTCGTTTTTGTGCGGCAATTCTCGAAGCAGGGATAAACTCAATGGCAGTCCGAACATTTGTAAGCCGGGTATTTGCATCTTTTCTCTCTTCTATATTGTAGCAAATATGGCAAGAGTTCCTAATGAATCGCACTCTTTTTCACTTTTACACCACCTAGCAAAGATGGCTTACCTTATTTGCAAACAGAATTTTGAAGCGTGTTTCCAGTTACCAGGTGATTGCTTTCAAGCATTGGCATGTGAATACAGTGCTAACTAGCCACAAGTCTTTTAGCACAAAAAAGGATTGGCATGCCTTTTTTAAATTTCCGTCCCCTTTGAGTAGTGGGCTCTTTTATCATATCCTACCTCCCCTCCCACCTTATACATGCCTTCAGAGTAATAACAAATTTGTATAGAACAGTAATACATAAACAAATATAAGAAATCTTACACTTGAAGTTCCAGATGTCACTACTACCTAAAATTAATATTGTCAGTGACATTACGGAACTCTTTTAATGCATTTAGTCTTACTAATTAAAGAGTAAATTTGAAAATGGATGTTCAATTATACCGCAACAACTTTAGGTAATTCCATTCCAATAATAGTATATGTTCAATAAATACTTTTTTCAGTCTTACAATAATATAACTAATACTTTGTTGAATTCATCTTGTTTTAACAAAATGTTAATTTATTACTGATTTAGTTCTTCGGGTGGCCTTTCTTCATTGTCACCTTCTTCTCGGGAAAGTGTAGATCCTATAGCAGAATTGTTATCTCAATTATCGGGTGTACGCCGTACAGCGGCTAGTCAAGGTTCAACACCATCACAATTACAGCAGTTACAAATGCAGTTACAGCTAGAGCGGCAGCAGGTGAGGGTATGCATCCCTTTTGTTTTGTTGCATTTCTTTTATAATTTAATCTGTTTTTATATGAATACAAGTTTGTATGTTATGGTAGAAAATCAAAATCAAATTAAAATATTACTGAACTGTGAACAACTTGCAGGTTAGAAGGAATGATTTTGTGCAATGTTTGTGCATGACATTAATTTTGATTTATTTAGTTAAGTGATAAATAAACTCTTTAAATTGAGCCTATTATTGCCATAGTAATAATAGTTTTTTTGTAAAACTAAAAATACGAAGGTTGATCAAATATAAACGAGACTGATTTTTTAAAAAATTTATTGCTTACAAATTATTCTTGATACAACTTATTTTTCTACATAGTCTCCCGCACGAGTAACACATTTTTCCCACCGGATTGGAAGTTTTTTAATTCCATCTTCGTAAAAAGTTCTCGGGCGTTCATTGAGCCATTGGAGCACGAAGGTCTCCACCGCAGAATCGTCTTCGAAACGCTGGCCTCCAAGCGCCTCTTTGAGTGGCCCAAACAGGTGATAGTCGCAGGGTGATAAGTCTGGACTGTATGGGGGATGTTCCATTGGTTCCCAGCCAATTTGATCGAGTTTAAGCCTCGTAGCGTTCGCCGAATGTGGTCGGGCATTATCGTGAAGAAGAATGACCTTTCGCGCGGTTTAGATTTCCTATTCCTATGAAAAGACTGTTTTTGCGGCCTCTAAAACATCGCAATAATATTGTGCATTTATTGTGCGTCGTTGATGGAGGAAATCGACGTGAAAGGCGCCTTGATTGTCGAAAAATACAGTGGCCATTACCTTCCCGGCCGACGATCGTGATTTGGCCTTCAGAGGCGCAGAGGTTTTCTACTGCTTCCGTCCTTGGCGAATTCCTTGTGCCAAGCAAAAAAGCGAGCTCTTGACAGGGTCCTGTCCCGTATTGAGCCGTCAATCTACGAAAGATTTCAGTCGGATTGACCCCTCCTTGGCCAAAAACTTAATAATAATTCTCTGCTCCACGGAAGCGTGCACTTCACTCTCACTCATTGTATAGTTTTATACTGAAGGGTCGAGCGGAAATGTTGCCCGTCTCACGCCCGTCCCAAACCTCCCAGGCTACCTGAAACCCCACCCTTTAGAGTTCAATGTCCAACGGAAAAGTTTTTAGAAAGTCAGTCTCGTTTATATTTGATCAACCCTCGTACCTACCAATATAGAAAACCATTAGTATAAAAATCAAATTTTATAATAGTAATCAGCATTAAAATTTTTATAAATTAGCATTTCAAATTTCGTTGATTGAAAATGATCCCTGACCTCTAGTCTTTTGTTTTTTCAATAAAATTTTAAAATATTTAAAACGGTAGTTTATGCAAGATTTCAATGTTGATTATAATTGTAAGATTTTCATAGCATTAACAACTACAGTACCAATAGGATAAGACTGCTTTCTCATTACACTTCTTCCGAGATAATGTATTGCTTCCTAATCAAATTTTAATTTCTAAATAAAAAAATATCTGCATCACCAGACTGTTGTCACTGCTGCTTTAGTGCTTTCCTTTGTCTCCTTGCATTGGTAGACTGTAGTTAACTAAAAACTAGCCACTTTTTCTGTCTACATGTTTATTCAACATATTATAAAGGATTTTTTATACGTGTTAATATAACTGGAATGAATATTAATATTAGGGAGAAGGGAACTATAATTTTACATTCTCTCGTATATGTTTTACCTTCTCTCGTATATGTTTTACCTTCTCTCGTATATGTTTTACCTTCTCTCGTATATGTTTTACCTTCTCTCGTATATGTTTTACCTTCTCTCGTATATGTTTTACCTTCTCTCGTATATGTTTTCCCTTCTCTCGTATATGTTTTACCTTTCTTATGTCTCCATATATTATTGTCATTTTTAAATAAAAGTCTTACTATACGTAACTTCTTTAAGTCAGCAAAATCAAACAGCCATACTTCCACAGATTGAACACGTGTTTCATTTTGTTAACCATAGATGAAATTTTTAATTTTTGACTATGTCCTAGTATAGCACTTGAAGGGTTATCGAAAATCCGATCTCAGTTAAGCTGTTGCCTGGTTAATCAGCCCCCAGAAGGTTCTGTTGTACTTGTATGTACAATTACTTGAGCTTTTTAATGAATAAATACAATGGAAATAGTTATTCGTAAGAAAAAATTGAGATGATAAATCTCAAATTTAATGGATATTCTTATTTTTTAAAGTAACTTTATTAACCAATGAATTTGAAAAAATAATTTAAAAGGAATGAAAAAAATTGTGATTGAGGAAAGTATAGTGTAAAAATTTATATGTTTTTAATTGGCAAATGTTTAATACTGACCTTGAGAATAAAATAAAATTAAAAAAAAAAAATTTTGTGGCATAGTAATATAAATGTAAATATACAAATCTAAAGTTACGTGTAAATTCAAATATAATGAAACATTGATCCTGGTCCCAACCCTGACCGATAACTTGAAAATTTTAAACAAAATAACTTATATGAACGAGTGATTAAAAAAGTTTGTTTACAAACTGGAAATTTGGTATACGAGGTTTGTCCAATAAATACATGAACTAAGGTCATAAAAACTTTATTTTACAAAATTTCATCTACATTGATTTTGTCCCCTTCAAAATACTCTCCATTCACTGCTATGCACTTATCCCATCTTCTTTTTCACTTTTCAAAGCACCCTTGGAAGTCCTCGGAAGTCAGGCTTTTCAGTCTCCTCGTCGTTTCTTGTTTTATTGTGTCCACATCTTCCCAATGCTGTCCCCTCATCACATTTTTGCATTTAGGGAATAGAAAAAAGTCGCAGGGGGCGAGGTCCGTGAATAAGGGGATGATCAAGGATAGTGATTGAATTTTTAGCCAGAAACTGGCGAACAATCAAAGCCGAATGTGCGGGTGCATTGTCTTGATGAAGAATCCATCCATCGTTTTGAGTCAAATGTGGTCGCACACACGGCGCGCACTCGATCTCTCAAACGCTTGAGAGCGTTAAGGTAGAACTCAGAATTTACCGTTTTTCCTCAGGAAGGAATTCATGATGAACAACACCTTTGATATCAAAGAAAACCAGGAGCATGACTTTGATTTTTGATCGGCTTTTCCTTGATTTTTTGTTCGAGCTTCACCTGTTGCTTTCCACTCCATGCTTTGCGATTTCGATTCGGGTCATACTCGAAAAACCACGATTCATCACCAGTGATAACCCTATTTAAGAATCCAACATCATTTTCCATGGAATTTTTCCAGTCAGTAACACATTCGACTCTTCTCAACTTTTGATGCAGAGTCAGCAGTTTTGGCACGATTTTCGCACAAACCTTTCTTAAGCCCAAATCCTCGGTTAAGATTGTGTGCACTGTTGATTTTCCTAAATTTAGTTCTTCAGCTATCATTCGGACAGTTTTTCGGCGATCAGTAAGGACAAGACGCCGCACACGATCAATGTTTTCATGCACACAAGAGGTTGAAGGTCGTCCAATTCTTGCATCATCCGTGGCGTCTTCTCGACCTTTAAAGCGCTTAATCCACTTGAAAATGGCTGTTTTCTTCATAACATTATCACCATAAACAACTCTCAACATTTCAGCAATTTCTTGGTAATTTTTACCAAGCTTTACCAAAAACTTGATGTTAATTCGTTGTTCAGTGAATTGGTCAATTTCCATATCGACGAACAAAAAAATAATGCAAAACTAAAAATAACTCTACTCGCAAGATCCGCACAGCGTAACGTTCTGCCAAGCACTGACGGCTCATTGGGTCCCAGACAACACGTGAGGCCAGTTTGCGTGGCTTAACTCTCCGTTATGGCCACCATATTCGACCAGTTCGCGTATTTATTGGACAAACCTCGTATACCAATACAATGTACATACATGTGCTTTATTTTACAGAAAAAAAGATACACATTAAATACGGTACAGTCGCCCCTTCACATGTGTAGAGTTTACAATCCTAATGTCCCCATAAATAGCTGGAATTAACACGTAATGCGTAAAAAGTAATTATTTACTGTACATATTTATTATTCATGTTGTTTACTGTCCCATCATGATTTGTTTTGGTGATAGGTATCCCATTGTACTCCACTTAATACAGTTTATATTTGATATTGATGTAAAACATAAGAAAATAGATGGATAAACATACACCAATAACAATAAACAGTAAACAGACAGGAAGGAGAGGTAAAAAAGTACCAAAAAGATAAACCGAGGACTTACATCAGAACAAATAAACATTATTACTATATATAATAACATACTATATATAATAACATTATTATATATATATATATATATATATATATATATATATATTGTTGTTTTCCAATGGCTTCCGCTGGCTCACGCCATATTTGATCTTGCTTCCCAGTAGAGGCCAGGGAGGTCTCTTCTTCTCTGCTTCTCTTCATGTAATTTTCTGCAGACCAGGAGATGGTCCTTGTTCATGATGGTGTCTGGGCGTTCACACAATGTGCAGTTGTCATAGTTTAGTATCTTAATTTTCTTCAGGTGTTCATGCAGACAGTCGTGTCCAGTTGTCAGCCGAAAGACCGCGACAGATGTCCTCCTCTGGAGATCCTTGACCTTCCCATACAAGTCGAAAACATTCTCATAAGGCTTGTTCTTTATGTCTTCCTTGACTTTGTTTGTAAATTGAAGATAAAATGTTCGCTTCAGTGCACTAATCCGAGCCTCCAGTGTGAGCATTCTTTTTGGTTTCTGCACTATAAGGGTTCCTTGTTTGGCCAGCTTGTCTGCCTGCTCATTCCCTTGTATGCCTACATGTGACGGGATCCACTGCCCCACCACACACACACACACACATATATATATATATATATATATATATATATATAAAGAACTTTTAATATGTTAAAACAAAGCAGATGTTATTGTTAAGGCCTTTTGTAACCTTAAATTGAAATACAAAATTATCAGTATTTGACTTTAAAACTAAATGTTATACCATTCAGCTGGATGGAGTCTATTGCATTGATTGTGTGGCTTCTGTGACAAAGTTGGCACAAGTAGGAATCAGCATCAGAATCACAATAAAAGAAATTTAGAAAGGTGTCTCTTTAACGTAACATCCATATAATAAAACAAACTTGAAACAGGGAAAAAATAATTGTTCAGTTTTCTAAAATGCCTGTTTAACACCAACTTACAAAATTGAGAATAACACCTAGACCGTTGATATATTTTTCACGTAACATTTTTATATAAATATGTACAAATGTGAAAAATTTTGAAATAAATACAGATAAAATACCATCTTATCTGTAAGATAAGTTGTAAAATTTTCTTCTTCAAACAATCCATAGTCAACTGTTCTTTGACCCCAAAATTTGCCTTAAAACTGAAGTCATTTTCAATGCAGGAAGTAATCCAGAGATAAAAGTTTAGCTTAAGTAAAGAGTGGATTATTTGCAAATAGGCCATTCTCTTAAATAAATATGAGATAGTGAGGGGTCTTTATTCGTACGTGATTAGTGACAAAATAACTCAAAAGACAATTTCTTGTGCCTTTCTGTGGATGTATAACCAGTAGATTTATTTTTATAATGGAGGTGAGTCTTACTGTCTTTTATTGATTTGTTTGTTTTGTGTTTTGGTACATGATTATAAGTTTTACCAAGGTTTCATTATTTCGAAACTTCAGATTTATTTAAGGATTGATTGCTCTTTGTTGCATGCTATGTAAATTGGCATGCAATTTGATCTGTAAATTAATTTTGTTGTTTTTTAAAAATATTAAATTTTATAATTTGTTGTATTGAAGATGTGTTTAGATTTTCTTTAAATTTTTTTTCGATTAAGAAATTTGCTAACTTTATATTTTGAGACCTTATGATATTAATATTTAGTCTTGAAGTCAGTAGTTCTTTGTAATAAATGAATACTACTTACAGTGAATCAGGATTCATTATAATATTTTTTTATTATAATGCTTAACTAACTTTTTTAAGTGGTATTCAGTACAGATGCAAAAACAGTGGAAGTTTATCGTTAACAATACATAACATGTTACTACATACGTTACTATGTTAAAACATTTTAAAAATATAAGTCTTAAATTTATGATTAAAAAAATTATACTAAAAACCATTATTTTCCATCTTTTGACTATGTACTAAAAGTAAATGCCTTTGATATATTATGGTTAATTATAAAAAGTATATATCAGATAGTTTGTTGGAAACAAGGAAAATATACCAGGGCTGTCCAGAAAGTAATTTTTTGGGCTGGCGTGCCAAGGAGAGGGCTACCATCGCCAATTTTGATGTCCGGATGTTCCATTACTCAGTGCACATCCAGCTATAGTAGCGTGAGGTTTATGGTATTTCTCGAATGTCTGTTGCAGTACAAAATCCTGTCAGTTGTGAAGTGCGATTTTGTGGTAGTTGTGAAGGTCTTTTTTAGCAGAAAACTTCAAGCCTATTAAAATTCATCGGAAACGATGTAATGAGTAAAGGTGGAGTGAGACAGTGGTGCACTATGTTAAAACATGGCCACACTAATATTCATGATGAAGAACAAAGTGGCTGATGAACTGATGTTGAATTATAATGGGAAAATTTGTTGAAACTGCCGATTTACAACTTTGTAGCTCTCGTTTGAGTTTCCTCTAATTTCGCAAAGTTTATTGCATGCATGTGTAAAGTGTAAGTTAGGCTGCCATAAATTTTGTACCGGATGGCTACCTAAAATCTTGCTGAAGGTCAACAAAAAAAGCTCCTGACTGCATCGTTGACATTTCTAGAGGCATACAATTATTTTGTAACAAGGGCAGGATGGGTAAAAATGTTAAGTGTGAAACAGAAAAACAGTCTGTGGAGTTGGGACAAACAAATTTCTTCAGGAAATCAAGGAAATGTTTGCAGATATTGCAACAAGAAAAAAATGGCAATTGTTTTTTTGAGACAGAAAGTATGTGTTTCTTGTTGTTTTCCTCAAGGTTCAGCAATAATTGTGAAATATTAAATTGAAAGGAATAGTCCAACACATTGTTAGGGAAAGTTGAGTTCAAGGTTTTGTTTTTTTCCACAACAGTGTATATACAGACTTGGGAGTTCTTGGACGGTTTTGGTTGGAAAATTTTCCATCCTCCTCCATATAGTCCAGATTTGGTGCCAAGCAACTACCACATGCTAGTAATTTTGGTCTGCACATGAAGACCTGACCTACAACCCAATGCTTGGTTGACAGTGTGAAACTGCAGCAAGGTGTGAATGACTGGTTGAAATCTCAAGCAGCAGAATTCTATGTTAATAGTATCAAAAAACTGGTGCACTGTTACGATAGTGCCTCAGTTTGAACAGGGATTATGTCGAATAGTATCTTAAGAGTAAGGATGTTAAATGAATGTCAAAAAATGTTTTCTGTCACTTTAATTTGTTTTTTTCAAAACAAAAGTTATTTTCTGAATACAAGGGTGAACTTTGAACAGATGATTAGTACTTTACCGCTATATGATTAGGTAAAATAGGTAAAGTATATGATATCTGCCTGTATAAAACAGATTTTTTCCTCTATCTATAATTCGGTCTACAATGTTCTACGCCGTCTTCCGATCTCCAACCTCCATCGATCGCGGTCCCACCACAGGTCTTCTGTTAGATCCCTTTTTTTAA
This sequence comes from Callitettix versicolor, assembly GCA_022606455.1. NCBI lineage: Eukaryota > Metazoa > Arthropoda > Insecta > Hemiptera > Cercopidae > Callitettix > Callitettix versicolor. The sequence continues at coordinate 51,611,604 of CM040188.1, read as the reverse complement.
TTTCCTTTTGGACTCCCCTCTCCAGCTCAGTCTCGGCCTTCCTCGTTTTCTTCTTCCAGGTGTTCGCCATTACATGATTTTTTTGGGAATTCGCTCATCCGGCATTCTTTGTACATGCCCGTACCAAACCAGTTGTTTTGTTCTTATGTCCTCTACAATTGTATGCCTTATGTCCATTATCCTCCGTATACTTTCATTTCTCACTCTCTCTTTTCTTGATCTTCCTGCCGCTCTTCTCCAAAAGTCCATCTCAGTAGCCAACAGCATTATTTCTGTTCTGCTCTTAATTGGCCATACCTCACTACCATATGTTATAATGCTTTTTACAATTGTGTCATAAATTCTTTTTTTATTCTCTTTTGAAATGTTTTGATCCCACAACACCCCATTCAACATAGATACAGCTCTCCTTCCAAATACTATTCGTTCTTTAATTCCTTCATCTAATGTACCATCTTGTGACATTTTAAGTCCTAAGTACGTATAATTTTGAGAATGCTGTATCCTCCGTCCATCTTCTAAAATTATGTCATGCTGCCATCCACCAATGCACATGCACTCCGTTTTCCCCAGATTCACTTCATGTCCCCACTTACTGTATTCCTCTATTAATTTGCGAGCCATATATCCGAGGTCCTCAGGATCTTGTGCGAGGACAAACTGGTCGTCCGCAAAACATAGCGTATATAGAGTGCTGTCGTCTTGTAGAGGAATGCCCATACCTTTACATTTGTTTTTCCATCCTTTCAGGGCCTGTTCTAAGTAAATTTTAAACAATGTTGGGGAGAGGCAACATCCCTGCTTAAGACCCTTATTCGTTTTAAATCCTTGTGACACTTGTCCTTTTATTTTTATCATGGCTATCGCATTTTCATATAGCCTTTTCGCTGCTTTTATTAAATTAATATTTACATTTGTTTTGGTTAAGCATTCCCACAATTTACAATGTGGGACGCTACCGTAAGCTTTTTGCAAGTCCACATACAATAGGTGGATCTCCTGGTTCACTGCTGTTTTCTTTTCTAAATTTTTTCCCTTAAATTTATTTTAAAATATTTAAAATAACATGAACCAAACTCCTAACTGTTATGACATATGGATTGTTCTTGTAATATTGAATGTGTCATTATCAATAGTTAATTGATTGTTTGCACACTGTGCCAGGCGGCAAGACAACAATTGGAAAGATTACCACGCAGGCAGACTCAAACGACTTCAAGTACTGTGGCAAACACAGGCTCAGTAGCTACAGCACCTGCTCATAATACATTACCTGCAGAGACGACTTCATCGACTCCTCAAAACCATACGTCACAACTAATGCTTACCAGGTACCGAAATTTCTTTGTTGTATTTCCTTTTAATAGTTGTAATAATATATGTCATATATTACTATAACTATTTTTATATATAATAATTATTATTTGCGTATAGACCCTTGTTGGATCACGCAAAGCACTCCGACTCATGTCTTGTTCCTTCTAATCCTCCATACCTCCCTCATCCTGTCCCCATGGATCCTCCTCTGCTCCTCGTCCATTTTACCCCCGCTCTCTTTGGGTGTTCATATACGAGGGTTGATCAAATATAAACGAGACTGACTTTCTGAAAACTTTTCCGATGTACATTCAACTTTAAAGGGTGGGGTTTCAGGTAGCCTGGGAGGTTTGGGACGGGCGTAGACGGGCAACATTTCCGTTCGGACCCTTCAGTATAAAACTATACAATGAGTGAGAGTGAAGTGCACCTTTCCGTGGAGCAGAGAATTATTATTAAGTTTTTGGCCAAGGAGGGGGTCAATCCTACTGAAATCTTTCGTAGATTGACGGCTCAATACGGGGACAGGACCCTGTCAAGAGCTCGCGTTTTTGCTTGGCACAAGGAATTCGCCGAAGGACGGGAAGCAGTAGAAAACCTCAGCCATGATCGTCGCCCAACCACTTCCGTCACGGACGAAAACATTGATGTTGTTCGAAGCTCCTGGACGAAGACAGACGATATCGCTGCGATTTATTGCAGATGCACAATATTATTGCGATGTTTTAGAGGCGCGCAAAACAGTCTTTTCAGTAGGAAAAGGAAATCTAAACCGGCGAAACGTCATTCTTCTTCACGATAATGCCCGACCACATTCGGGCGAAAGCTACGAGGCTTAAACTCGATCAAATTGGCTGGGAACCAATGGAACATCCCCATACAGTCCAGACTTATCACCCTGCGACTATCACCTGTTTGGGCCACTCAAAAAAAGGCGCTTGGAGGCCAGCGTTTCAAGACGATTCTGCGGTGGAGACCTTCGTGCTCCAATGGCTCAATGAACGCCGAGAACTTTTTACGAAGATGGAATTAAAAAACTTCCAATCCGGTGGGAAAAATGTGTTACTCGTGCGGGAGACTATGTAGAAAAATAAGTTGTATCAAGAATAATTTGTAAGTAAGCAATAAATTTTTTAAAAAATCAGTCTCGTTTATATTTGATCAACCCTCGTATATACACACATACATTCTAATGGAAATAATAAATTCTAAGCTGCTGTAGGATTTTTGTGTAAAGTTATAATTATTTTTATTCTTTGTTACAATTTACAAAGAATAAAATTTAACTTACAATATAATATTGCTGTAATAATTTTAAAGAGAAAGTGCTTCTTTCATTTACCTAATTCCTTTTTGTACTACTTTTATTATTATTTTTGATATTACTAAATTATTAACTAGTTTATTTTGTCAGAACTACTATATATTTTGTTTGACTGTTTTAATATTCGGTTTAATCATTGATAGTATTGATTTTGAAGTTTTTTTTGAGGAGCTGTTGAGTTTATTTTGAATTGCACATTCACTCTTTTTCCCCTTGAATTTTTATTTCCTTAAAAATTACGAGTTCATATTTTTACTAATTTAGGTGCAATATAGCTAAATACAAATTTAGAAAGAAAAGAGCTACTGAATGCTATATAATAAATATAAAAAACATTTTTAAGAATATGTAGGGAAATTGAATTATAATACTGATTTTCAATGAAAAATTGCCGGATTTCTCAAAATCACCATCAGATTTTGCTCAAATTTTAGTCAGATGTAAGATAAAGATGTCTTCAAAAAATAAGTTGGTGTAGTAAAATTGAAATAAAAGAAATTTTTATGGTTGAACAGCACAATCAAAATCTACCTGGCGTAAGATTTTTTTACTTATTTTTGAATCGCAAATTTATTAAATTGTGTTGACTTGTAAAAAACATTTTTAAGAATATGTAGGGAAATTGAATTATAATACTGATTTTCAATGAAAAATTGCCGGATTTCTCAAAATCACCATCAGATTTTGCTCAAATTTTAGTCAGATGTTAAAAGATGTCTTCAAAAAATAAGTTGGTGTAGTAAAATTGAAATAAAAGAAATTTTTATGGTTGAACAGCACAATCAAAATCTACCTGGCGTAAGATTTTTTTTACTTATTTTTGAATCGCAAATTTATTAAATTGTGTTGACTAATGAATCTTTACACTTGATTAAAATTTGAGCGAAAGCTGATATTTTGAGAAATTTGGCCGATTTTAAAGTTTTTTGTGTAACGCTTCAGAACAGGTTTTTTAAGTAAATAATGGACCATGAGAAAGTTTGGTAATATTTTTGTACATTTTTCTTTATCATAAAAAAAGTACAATTTATTTTCTCAAAATATTTTTCTTTGTAAAGAAAGTACGAAGGATCATGTAGCCACTTTGCTCTGGCTTTGAAACTGTAGGTTGTATTTGTTGGTTTGGATTAGATCAGATAGAGAAATGACAGTCAGCTGTAAACTAATCATTGATATGTGTCTCACGCTTGCGAACATCGCATGATGTCATGAAAAGTATAGAGCTGGAGCCATTACTGGAGGTTTTAAGCAATAGGAAAAATAGATTTAGAAAATAAGTAATATATAAATTAGGTATTCCTACCTTCTTCAACTTTGACATTGTCAGTTGAGAAAAAGTGTCATTTATTTATTTCATTCTGCTGTAAGGTAGTAGTTATTGGCCATTGAATGTGTGTGTGTGTGTATGTGTGTGTGTGTGTGTGTGTGTGTGTGTGTGTGTGTGTGTGTGTGTGTGTGTGTGTGTGTGTGTGTGTGTGTGTGTGTGTGTGTGTGTGTGTGTGTGTGTGTGTGTGTGTGTGTGTGTGTGTGTGTGTGTGTGTGTGTGTGTGTGTGTGTGTGTGTGTGTGTGTGTGTGTGTGTGTGTGTGTGTGTGTGTGTGTGTGTGTGTGTGTGCTGTATTATTTTTATTTTATTATAATATTTTTTTATATTGTATATCTGATATGTAGATAAAATATAAATACATTTATTACAACAAATAGCTACTTTAAAATGTATAGATCTGTTGGCTATTGAATTTATATGAATTAAAAATTGTTTCCAATTTAAAGAATAGTTGTGCAAAAAGTTGAAATAATGGAGGAAACATATAGATATATAAATTGTGTGTATGTGACATTCTAAAAATTCTTATTATTGTTATTAAAACATTGTGTAATAACTGAAGTATGAAAAATATAGTTATTACAGTTTGTAGAATAATCATGCTTTGTTCACTATTTATTTGATTAGACTGACACTAACACTTTTTTGTTGTAATTTAGGTGTATGGAAAGTAGTTTAACGGATGTAGAACTTCAAACGATAGAACAAGAACGTGCAGATCGTAGTTTATTTGTACAAGAATTGGTGCTAACATCTTTGAGTGATGATCCTCAACCTCAGCGCTCTGAACCCAAAGTAATGTGTGGGACAGTTGCCAGGGACTACCCTAAAAATCCTGAGAGCGAAAGTATGGCTCCTAGACGTACGGTAACACGAGGAAGGCCTCCGACATTGCGTCCTCCCGCTCCTACACGACACCTTCACCCTGGTACTGGCACAATACGTGAAGTTGTACCTTCTTACGGGGGTACGACTCGTCGGAAACCTGTACGTCCTGTACAAACTTCAGAACCTCCGCCTTCTCACTAACACCTATGGCTTTACTTAATTCTAGTCCTCTTCCTTTCTCAGAACTTATGCAGAGGAATGTTTTCTGTATTATTGTATTTAATAACTAACCTCTGTGTATAAAAGCGGTTGAAATACAATTTGACTGTTAAATGGGAAAAACAACCTCATTGATATTGTCATGTCTGTATGTGCGTGTGTATGAGTGCGTGGTGATCAGTGGAGATGCCTTATTTAAGTTGCCATCGGAAGAAAGACGGTCCTTTGGTTTAACCAGTAATCGCAAGAGGCTGGATGGTTGCGGCCAACACGACTAGTATAAAATTCAAATCAATCTTAGTGCTCGAGGTCAACATGTAGGGCAAATTTGTAGATATAGAGTTGAAATTTATTAGGCCAGCTGTATATATTTATATCTGAGGTTGAGTAAATTTAATTTACAAGATTTTAAATTGCACTAGTTGTATTATATTATTTAATTTTATTATTCCGTTATTTTCATATTGCCATTCTTATTTGCAAAATAGATCATGCAGATTATGAGTGAAATTTGTACATTGCTTTACTGTAATTAAATTTGAAATTCATATTTAAAAGAAAATTTATTTAACCCTGTTTTTCCAATCTTTTCATTTTATGTCCTTTAGGGAATATTTTTAATTGAGTGATTTTTAAGTTGTCTAAGAAGTTAGAATTTTGTTGGGTTTTACCTTTTCGTTTGAATGTAAAAGCATTTTTGATTGTGAAACTGAAATTGAAAAAGCGACAGACATTGCTGCCATTTTATAAATTAAAAATATCTTGTGTTTACTTGTGTTTTCTAAATAAACAAATAAATATAAACTGGTATTTTGAAACAGAAGTCACACCATCTTTTGTTAATTTTAATTTTACGTCTTTGATGTAACAGTTTTTATGTTGAATTAAATTTTGTACATAGTATGGTGCCAAAGTAAAGTAATACAGACAAAATGATTTTTCTAAATTACCATTAAATTTTAAATAATCTTGAAGATAAATTTAGTGCTAGCTTGTCTTACGAAAATGGTCGATGATATTCACACTTTTTGCTGAAGTTTGCCCGTAGTATTGTTCGATTTTGAATTACATTTTATTAAAATTTGAATTCCATTCTGTGTTTATGTTAAATAGAACATTAAAAAGTGAATTTTAAAAGAAAGCAACTTCATTCAATTGATCATTTTAGGGTGAGCTTGCTATGCGTTTATTTTTCAGTTTATACTTATGTTTAAAACTAACTCAGTTATAAATAAAAACTGTTACTTTACGTTATAAATAGCATAAATTATATAAGTTTTAGTTTAAAACAAATGTGATAAAACTATATTTTTCATTACAATTTTATGTAACTTTTGTAAATAATTTCATTTTAATTAGTCATCATAAATTCTTCTATGTTTATAATCATACTTTACTTAACAATAATACCTTTTTTTGATATGGAATGTTTACTTTGACACTTTTTTCATCAAATAATGCAAATGGTTTGAATTATTGAAACATACTGAACTGAAGAGGATACTGGAGTACACAAACATGTAGACCTTATAGAGCTCTTTGTATCATATATAATTATTGTTATTATGTACCTTTGGGATACCATATTCTGTATATAGCTGCTTTGTCCAGGCCTTAAAAATTTTCAGAACTAATGCTGTACTTTTAATTTGTAATGTATTGAATTACATAAATATCTATTTAAATATATTAAAGCAGATGTTTATTGTTATTATTCTTTTTTATTTTTGCCTAATGGATCGTTTGAACAAATGTTTACCACAGTTTGATGTTTTTTAAGCTGATCTGTATTTTTTTAGATTTAAAAAACAAAAAATGATTTAAAAAGAATGTTTATCTTTTATAGCATAAAATCTAAATATATTGTGTATATACTTGTTCATTATTTATTAATATAGTTTTTGTTTTAACATTGTAGTTTTATTCGAATTCATTTTGCTTTAAAATTTCATTTTTATTGTAATTAGCGGAAAAGAAGGAATCCATAAATAAGTCGAAATTTTATGTAATTTATAAAATTTTTACTTTACATTAATAAATTGAATCTGAAGACATTTTTAATTGCTATGTCGAATAGTAATAAAATGTTTGAGGTGAAAAGAGAAACACTTAGAATTTTGAAGAATTAAAACATACTGAACTGAAGAGGATACTGGAGTACACAAATATGTAGACCTTATAGAGCTCTTTGTTTCATATATAATTATTGTTATTATATACCTTTGGGATACCATATTCTGTATATAGCTGCTTTGTCCAGGCAACATGGAAACAGTCAACAAAAGCTAACTTTCAGTAAATAAACAACACTAATATTTTAGTAATTGTAATATTAATTTTATTACACTCAATATATATTTTATGTATTTTTTTACGTTACAAAATTTTATTTTCTTAATGTAAACAAAAGGAACTAAAATTTTCTTTCATTTTTAACAGGCCTAGCTCTATTTTGTCTGTTGAACATGCTTTTTAAACTCAAGAATTCTGACTGAAAATTGGTGGTTTGTTAGTTTGTCATTAGCACTTTAAATTAAAATAATAAAAATAATAACATTTCTTGTTTCATGAAAACATTGCATAAGACCATACACTCGTTTTGTTTTTTTTTTTAAATTGGAAATTAGAACATGAGAGAATTTTTTAATGAACAACTCAACAATTGTAATATTTTATGCAAAGTAAATTTCCAACACCACGACTCAAATTCTGCTTGATATTCATAGCACTCGTCCCTCAAACATACAAGGTTACTCAAACATTAAAACATAAAGTAGGCAATTTTGTTTAATTAAAACAAAATCAGGCCAAAGATTAAGAATCACACTGTATTTTTTCAACCATGGGATCTACGAGAATGATTTTTTTCCATAGCCCACGGATCAAGTAGTCTCACACTACTAATGCCACCTCAACTGAACTAAAAGGGTGTTACTGAACACCATGATTGTAATGCCTACTTTTATTGTAGTTATAATGTGATACAATAAAATATCCAGAGTAAAGTACATTTTAAAGAAAAAAATGCATTATATTTTTTATCTATAAAAAATGTAATTTCCACACTATTTTTTATTATTTTCCGACATTCCAGATCAGTTTTCATTAGGCTAAATTAAATTCTTATAATTTTGTGTATTCCTACATCTAGTATTTTTAACCCGCAGTTTTTACACCATTGTTGTGGATTTGCTGTGTAAGTTATTTTTGGGTTGGTAATGAATGAACCTATATTTAAGTCTTACAAAGGATGGGAATATCTGTTTTAATGGAAGTCCATTACATTGATTTGCATTCAAGTATGACAAAGCTGCCACTTTTTTCAATTTGTGAATAACAAAATCAACCATTGAATGAATTTGAGCTATTTTTATCAAAAATCAACAGAAAGATGTGATTTATATAACTGAAAATTGATATTGAATTGTATTCTGTACTTATATATTTCAAATGAGTGTTAAGTAACAAGAAAATACAGTGTATTATGCAGGCCAAGAGCAGAGATGTAAAATGGTTACTCAAGATATGCAGTTGACGCAACTGCCAATATGCATGCACAGCCCGCTTTCATTGGTTTGTGATCAACTTTTATTTGATTAGTCAGTTCTGTTTTATCGAAAAAGGTAAAATGACTGCCATTGCTAGCAATCTGTTTTATGTTTATAGCTACAAGTAAAGTACAATGCCAAGTAGATCATTATCGATTCATTATATCCAACAAGAACTAAGTTTTTCTGCTTAATGTAATTTTCATCTATTAAATACTATATTAATATTTGCTTGCTCACGAAAATGTTCTTAAATATTAAAGCGTTTTCCAGCTCATTCAATTTATGTGGTGTGTGAGAAGTTCTGTGGTACATAAAAGCAACTTGGCACCTTGAAATGAAGTGAGAAATTCCCATAATTAACTCTGATAGTTTAACCCTTTGTGGTGTCGGTTGAATGTTATGCAGATCTTCCACTCAGCTCAGAAAGCCTCGCTTAGTGGTTATATTTTTGCTGATGCGGTTGGCTATGTTGAAGTACCATTTCATCATTTCGATCAGACCATATGTAGTGGCTCATTACAACTTAACTGCCCTCCCCATAGTGACTATGTTCCACTACTATTTATTTTTTCTTATAAAATTCTAGATATACAATATACTTGGGAAGTGCTGCCATCTATCAGGGAATAACTGACCTAATTGAAAAAAGTCATTGACTCATCTTTTGAGATTATGTACACAAATGTTTTTGCATTATTTATTTAGTTTAGTCAGTCATGTGTCTACACTTGCAAGATTTAGATATTACTATTTTTAAACCATTTGGGTAAATTTATTAAAATTCAATTTAATTTTTCATTAAATTAGCCTATATTTGGCATTTTGTAATTTTTTGACATGCATTGATTTTACATGTAAATTAGAGCTATGTATGACACTTTTTTTGTGGTTTTATATTGAATTGATTTAAAATCTTTTAAATATTTTTTATTAAAAAAGTAATTATTATGAATGAATTAGTATATTAGTGTATGTTTTAAATTTGATTTTATATTATTTAAAATTAATTTAACTATTGTATTAGGTTGCCATTATTTTTTTACACTCTAGTAATAACTTATAATACTGTTGAAATGACTGGAATCTAGTCTTATATACGAGACCTTTTCATAAAATTATACTTCTTTTCTAAATAAAAATTTTCATTAAAACTTTTTCACACATATTTATACAAATAAATGTAGAAAAACGAATAGAGAAAAATTTAAAAACTATTAATTTGTAATCAATAAACATTAAATTATTCTGCGACGAAAATATTGATTGCAAAAAGCTATTATATTGATTGATAAAAGTTAATGATTTGAAAGAATAAATCCAATCATGCATGATTTAATTCCAAGCACTAGATGTGAACGTGACGAGCCTAATAGCAAAACAGTGGCAAGCCACAGTCCGCCCGAGTTCTGAGTATGCTGCAGTAAGTATTTATGTGATCTGATTAGAAGATTACAAATAGCCACATATAGTAGCCCCCTGATCACAAAGGGTTAAGAATGTTAGAAATATTGTGGCAGGATTTAGCATGACAATAAAAAAAATATCAGATTTTGGTTGTTGCTTAAAAAAATTTTTAACAAATTTTTGTTTAACATTCACACTTTAAGTTAGAATAATGTAGATGAGGGAAGGACGTTAACAAAAAGGCGCAAGTCTTGAAGCCATGACCTTAAAGTGTGCAGTTCAGATGCAGCAGACTGATCACCAACGAGCCTTTCAGTATTGATATGTGGTTTAACCATAAAGATCTACAAATTTTGTTGTGTAAAGTTCTAGTGCCTAGTAAAATAAGGCCAGATAATTTCAATAGCATGTTTGCTCATAGAGTGCGTGGTTTTAAAAATTGCTACTTTTGTAGTGAGATTTGGTTGATTGAAGAAATAGGCAACCATGTGAATTCATCATCAAATCAAAGTGGTTTGTGGAGCCAATGTTAAGAATAACTAAATTTTTTGAAATTTTAACTGGAAGAATAAAATATTTGTAGTGATAAGTAATTTTGATAATAACATGTATGCCTGGTTGTCATGGAAGTTAATAATTTAGATTAATTATTACGTGTAATACTTTTCCAGTAAATGACATTTGCTCTCAAGTATGTGGCACCCATATTTTGTTCCATTAAGAAAGAGTTTCTTTATTAGAGTTACCTAAGAAATACAAAATTGAGGCTACACTTGTTTCTTTAGTTTTCGTTATTATTCAAAACATAATCATTATTTTTAATATAATAATAAATGTCAAGTGGCATTGATGGACTCCGCTCTACGTAGCTTTGACTCTGTCCAGGTTCACTTCCTCCACTATGCTGACCACACCTTCAAACATTATTTATCATTACCTATATTACGGTTTTTAAACATAATATTTTCCTAGAATTTGTTACAATAGGCCTAAATATTTAAATTTAAGAAATAAACGTTCTTTTAACTAACTAAACTTTGCTTCTGGTTTCCATTCATCTTCATTCCACTCAACTCAGCGCAACTCTGTTCCACATTTCGTGGCCATCTGGCCTTAATATATATGACAGGATCGATTGTTTTTTATAAATTGGTTAATTAAACACAATAGTTACTCGTAAAAACTTGATCCTATTTCTTTTTCCTTGTGTAAAATTTTTTACACCATTGTTTAACAGGTGACTTGTTTATATGTTGCTCTTGTTTAGTTCTGATTGATCATAGAAAATATCAGAGCTGTAATTATACATACCATGCATGATGAATACAATTATAATGCATTTAGTGTTTTCTCTTTATGTAATGAAATGAAGTGGACTTGAGGATGAAAGCGGTTAGAGCCATAGTCTAAAAATAAAATAAAAAAATATAAATAAAGATTGTTGGTGTTCTGACAAAACAGTTCTGTCCTTCACTAGAAGAAACTAAGGTGATGTGCTAGTCTCCGACTGAAAAGTTTCTTAGTGAAAGGTACATCTGTTATATTTGCATTTATATCCATATTTCATTCTTGAACCAGGAATGGTTGATCAACCAGAACCTCATTAATGAGCTTGGAGACAATGTAAAGAAATTTATTTCTAGTAAGCAGGACCTTTCATCCACATAGCTGTGCACAAAAAATCTACATGATTTGGAAACAGAATTCCCCCTCCCTGTTCACATACAACTCTTTAGGTACAAACAGTTTGTAAATATTAATCCTTCTCCTTTTTTATATAAAATCTATCTGCAAACAGATGTCACGTAAGTAAAGAAGTCGATTGATTGATTTATCATGTCAAAACGTGTTGTCAAAGGTACCGTCTAATATTAAGGTTAGCTCTTAGAGATGGGGGTAATCATTAACTTTCTAGGAGCCTTCAAACATACCCATCTTTAAGCAGGTTTAACTTAAAAATCTTCAAGTTGGTGGTAACCTACATCCTAGCAGTTTTGTAGGACCTACCATAGTGGTATACTTATTGATTATGATGGATGGGTTATATCAAAAAGATCCCATTATACCCATGGTGATAAGACCAGTTACCAAAGTTTCTTTAAGAAGAACGAACTATAATATTTAGGACCTTAATTATTTTTCTGCTGGAACTTTGAAAAAAGGACAAGTAAGGTTCTCATCACATTGAGAACATTAAATAAATTCATTAATGGTGAAAAAATTTTATTAAAAATTATTTATAAAATTACATGTCTATGTAGTATATAACTAACATTAATCACAACGTAAACTAATCTTTCTTCTTAGTAGGTTTCACAGCTTTTTGTCCAGCTGTCTTTTTTCCACACAAGCTTTTACAAATAGCTTTTACAACTAGATAGAATATTATCAATGCTAGCACTGTTCCAGCTGTTAGCACCGTGATAACATCTATGAGATAATACTCGTACCATGCAAGCTTTATAGCAGCTGTTCGAAGATGTGGTGCTCCCTTGTGACGAATCACATATTCAATCCAGTACATTGCAGTGTCCATGGCAGGCAAGGGGTTGTCTTGAAGAATAGCAGATTGTTTTAAGACTGCTTGCTTATAACTGGAAAATTAAAAGTAAAAAAAACTTCTATGAACAACTTTGTTAATGAAAATTGCACTATATCCCTCCTTTTACCAGTTGTGGAAAAACGCAACTATAGTTAATCCAGAATGTTACTTAACCTATTATTGAATTTTTTAAACTGTTATTAATAACAATAAATAACTTAAATTTTAAAGTGGATAAACTGAAGAGACACAAAAAAGGAGATCACAGATGCCATCAGGAAGCAACGATCTGATCGAATGAGGGATTATTGTAGAGAAAAATTACAGCCCAATGTTAGGAAGAACTGAAATTTAGACTAAAGTGGTCCCATGAGACCAAAAAATTAAAAAAAACTTAAATAATAACCTGGTATTATTTTAGTTAAAATTATAGATATAATATTGTACAATTTTGAAATTAAAAATATTTTTATTCAAATACAGATAAATAGGTTATTTCTTTCTTCTCTTCATTTCACCCTCTTTGGGGTACGCTGAATTAATCATTTCTTGTGCGCTGTACTTTTCTTTGTTCCCAGTAGCTCTTCATTCTTTCCGATCTTCTTTTCCTCTCCTCTTCTGAAATGATAGCTTTAGGTTTTATTTTGGCTTTATCTTGGAATCTTATTCTTTCGTCTTTGGTAATTATCTTAGCAGTTTGGTCAAGCAATAAATCTTCTGTAATTTTTAATTCTATTAGGTCTTTTTCAATTTCTTTAAACCAGTTCGGTTTTGTTTTACGATTATAGAAAAAATCAAACACTTGTTTCGTTAATCTATTAGAGTTCATTCTAAGAAGATGGCCGTAAAAATTTATTCTCCTTTTTCTCATAGTATCTGACAATTTTTCAATTTTCTTGTAGAGAGCTTCATTTCTTATATATACTAACTTATTATCCTGAAATTTTGTTCCTATAATTTTTCTTAAGATTTTCCTTTCCGTTATTTCAAGCTTTTCTATCTGGCCTATGCGATTCATGGTTAATGTTTCTGCTGCGTACAGTGCTTCCGGCTTGATCACTGTTTTATAATGTTTAATTTTGGACCCCCATGAAAGGAATTTCTTATTGTATGTTTCTTTCGTCAATTGGAATGCCAATAAACTAAATAGGTTATTTATTAAATAAAAAGTTATTAGTTATTGCCTGATAATTATAACATATTATATTTCTAGTACTGAAGCTCTAAATGAATGCTTCTCAGAAATGGATTTTCGGAAATATTCTTTTTAATTTTTACACACTTTACAATCATAATAACTGTGTGAAATTATGTATTGCACTGTGATAAGTAACTAAATATTGGTACAATCTGTTAATCTTTATTCAGGGCCATATGTAAACTAAGACATGTATCTTTTACTATAATGCGGGATTTACACATTACCAGTTACTGTCGTGCCAGTTGAAGTACTGCCCAGCTCTGGCATTGAGAGGGTCTGAGAGAGCCAGTCTGTTTTAAATAATTTACAAGCTAGTTGAAGTAGTCAATAACCGAGGCTTGCACGCAAAATCAGCATAGCCTCTAATGTTTGATTTTTTTCAATTTTCGAAACTAAATGATATGGCAACACAAACTTTTTACTTTTTTTTGGAACTGATAGGTTATAAAATTGTCTGTTCATTTCAACCACTATTTTCTACAAAGTTGCACTGTGAACAGTAAGATTATGATGCTGTGGTAGATAAATATTTTACAGATTTTCATGTTCCCTACAAAAATGAATGAACTTGTCAGTTTGTTCTTCTCTCAAACCAACTATCTTTGTAGGTGCTTTTGCTTTGACAGTTTTCTTAACTTTTTCAGCCACAATTACAAAATGGTAAAAGATCATTTATCAATACACTGACATAGGTTAATTTGTGATTAATTATAGGCATCAATTTGATTACGTAGTGCAATCAGCGAGGCACCAACTGTAAAACCTATCTAGCAATTTTAAATATACAATATTAGTTCCAGTCCCATGATTAATTTAATTGTGGGTTTCTAATTAATTTAATTAATTAGAAATTTAATTAATTAATTTAATTTAATTAATTCTAATTAATTAATTAATTTAATGAGTTTTAATTTAATTGTGTACACTAGGTTCACACTGTAAGATCTTGCAACTTTATCCTTTTTAGCCTTTGTACATCTCCTCTGGCATGTAACAACTGTATTACCTCCTAATTCTTGTGGCTACTGATGATTCTAGTTGAATTCTTCTTAACTTCCTTATTTCCTATGCAAATATGGGTTTCTCCAAATCCCAATTAAGATTATCATTCCTGATGTAGCATGGAGCTTTAGTTAAGTATACCTTGCAGTACCTTGTTTTGAAATCTCTGAATTATTTTTGTATTTGTCTTCTTGTTCCTGTCTTCTGAGTTTTGATCCAGTGTCATCCCCAGATATTTTGCAGTACTTCAATTCGTTATTTGAGAGTTTATAGTCACTGTTCTATAGCTCTTTAATTAGTAAAGTTAAAATGTGTTGACTTAGTTTCGTTTAGTTTGATATGTCATTTTTTTGTCCACATATTAATTGTGTCTGGAGATTTTTGCAGTTTATTGGTAGCCTCAACATTTTCTGCTATAGTCATAATTGTATTGTCAACTGCGAAAGTAGCTATAGTGATATTTGCTTTCTGTGTGATGTGTTGAGTAAATAGGAAATATAGTACTGGCTCAAGTACACTGCCTTGTGGTACTGCTGCATTTATATGTCTTAGTTTGGAATATGCATCCGCTCTTCTAATCCTGAAATGTCGTTATTTGAGGTAAGATTCCAGGATTAAATACCAATCTTTGGATAAAGTATTATGTAACTTACATTTTAGATCCTGGTACCAAACCTTAATGAAGGATTGGGTTATATCCAGAAACGATTATCTGAGCATTGATGTGATAATTGGTTCTGAATGACTGGTGCGATTTTATCTGCTTCAAGACATGAAGTCGGCTGATCCTTTTTGGTAATAGTTTATATATTTAATTATTTAATATAGTTGTTATATTTGATATGCAAGTCATTATAAGCATCAAAATTCAAGTATGTATGAGTACTGCATTTTAATTGTAAATCACTCAAATTTACATTTCAACAGTCAATACTAATTTTCGAAGACAGAAACAAGACGTGCTTGCAAACCTTAAAACCATGTGCTTAACCATTTATTGTTCCATAAAACGTATGATGTATATGATACTGGTATCAATAATTACCTCAATACCCATACTGTGTCCCTTTTACTTACTTTTTCATATATTGCTGTTGTAACGTGACAATTGCAATTTATGTTTTATATCCCAAACTAAATGGAGAATTGATGATGCCCTGCCTAACGAGCTCACTCTGACAGCCTCTGAAGACTAGATGAGGACGAGGGTCAGTTAGAATTGGTTAGGATACAGTGCTCACTCATGTGATTCGTCGAGCTATGATGGAATAGGCAGTGTTGCAAGTTTCTTCATCCTTTGCATGCATAGGCCGAAAATACAACATATATAGATATTAATTTTAGTAAATGAAAAAATGGAAATAATTGTATGATGTCATCCTAAAAAATTAAATTTTATCTCTATTAACTGTGGTTCAAGGGGAGCTATAACACCTTATTCCTCCCCCTCCCAATAGATCCACCATTGGGGTTAACTACAAATTACAAAATATAATATACTTTTAAAAAAAATTAAGTTTGTCAAAGACATTCACTATTGAAGATGCTTTGTGTAAATAAATTATTCCAACAGACATTTTCAGTGATCTTTCCAAGGATAGTTAAGGTTCATTTTTGTAATCGTGAAAGTTTTTTTCAAAATTATTACAAAATCAATTTTTTGTCATGATTAGTATCGAAAGATTCATTTATGCAATGTTATTAGCTTTGTTAAATTATTTCCCAACATATTACCAAAACAGCTGTGTACCACAATACATATTGAACAACAATATGAACAACTAAATTCTTATACTAACCTAGGTTTTGTGACTTCTGTCACAGCCCAAATGATCGCCTCTTCTGTAATGTTATCAAAATTTAAAGGTACACCAAATCCAGCTGATTCTGCTTGGATACTATTTTTTGGCTGGTCACCAAATAGTGGTATAACTATCATTGGTACTGCTCGATAAACTGACTCTGTGATACTAAGAATACCTCCATGTGTGATGAATGCTTTTAGATTCTTATGGCCTGAAAATATTCAATAATTAATTAATTTGAAAATTATTATCTACCTACTAGTTTTTGTACCAGAGTAAACCAAACAATATTTTAAACAATTTCTATATATTATTTCTCAAAGGTGTCTTTTGTTGGTATGATATATATCTCACTTAATACTACTTAATACATCAAAATTAATGTTTGACAGGCCTTTTGAAGTTTATTTTCTTCTCTAATGATGAAAAATAAGTAAATATATTAAAATTAATGTTTTTGTTAAAAAAATATGTTTTAAAAAAATAAAAGCCTATAAAGTTCCAAAAAACTCAACTTAATATTGACTAAATGATTTCTTTTGAAAAGGAACAAAAATGATTTTAATTATAACATTAAACCAATTGTATATATATATATATATATATATATATATATATATATATATATATATATACATATATATATATGGGCAAAAAAGCCACCCCCTAGTGGATATCGGTGGCCTAGTGGATAGCATACTAGGCTTTCACCCCAAGGACCTGGGTTCGATTCCTGGCCAGGGCTTGGCATTTTCATACGC
This sequence comes from Callitettix versicolor, assembly GCA_022606455.1. NCBI lineage: Eukaryota > Metazoa > Arthropoda > Insecta > Hemiptera > Cercopidae > Callitettix > Callitettix versicolor. Next base: position 51,594,324 of record CM040188.1, on the reverse strand, counting down.
TATAAATCACCCCATCATCTGCATTAGCCCAAGTGTGCACAATAGTTGGACTTTAATATATATATATATATATATATATATATATATATATATATATATATATGGGCAAAAAGTGAACAATGATCACCATGTCATAACCTCTAACATTGTTTTTAAAGACGTTCTGTGAAATTAATTAAAAAAAGGGGGAAATACTGTATATAATGTCAAAATAATTTAAAATTATATTAATTTTGTTACTATTTTTTATAATAAAATATTATGAATTGACAAGTATTTATAATTACTTATATCCACTTTTTTATGTGATATAACTGACCACTAACTATGCGAAGTATTAGCACGGGTCACCAAGTCTTTTAATAATATCCCAGAAACAGGCCTGAAAACACATAAAACTGGTCCTAGAGGTAGTGCCAAGAGACGTTTCTAAACGTAATAGTGCAAAAATCCTAAATCTGCAGATTTTGTTTGCTATGAGATTAAAACCATTAGTAAGATGTTATACTATATTAAGAACTAAAAAATATGTTTACTGTAAAAAATAACTTTTTTGTTTACTAGTTTTCAATTTTTCTGAAACGTTAATAAAAAAGTTTAATTTTACTTACTTAATATATCGGTTTGTGGCAACCATTTTGAAATTTTCACATTGCTTGGTTGATTGGGCATAGATTCAGTTTCCCACTTCCACAAGAATTTGTATGGCAATTTTGAAAATGCTGAAATAATTGCTTTTTTTGTATCTTCAGGCATCATGGAACTCTTAACATTGCTTCCCATGCTGAAGTAGATTACTCCTTCTTTGGCATTGTCCATAAAACTCTGTAAATCCTGTAAGTTTGCATTATGTATTTATTTGTTTATAACTATATACCATTGCGTTATGACTTAATGTTGATTGTGTATTAAGAATAGAATATACTGAATATATTATGATAGCAGTGATTATTTAATATTAGGGAGTACTCTGTTCCCCATTGAAACACTGTGTACTCTATTGAAACACCATAAAAAAATAATAAAAAAATGGAAAAATTAAAATTTGAAGCCTAATTTCATTTAAGAAGAAGTAATTATACTTCTTAATTACTGCAAACAAGTTTAACAATATAAATTCGACAAAAAAATAATATTAGTAATATATTTAAGATTTATGATAGCAACTGTAGAGCAATCATTTTGTTATCAAATGATATTTTCTTTAGGTCACAACCAAAGTCTTATATTTAAGTTATACAGTATATATATATATATATATATATATATATATATATATATATATATATATATATATATATATATATATACATGTGCACACACACACACACACACACACACACACACACACACACAATTTCCATAATTATGATTGTCAAAATCAGATTACCATTTGGTGTTTTATTATATTTTGTTCATTAGGTCATCACAGAATCTATTTTGGGTGACAATATGTTTAAAGCATGATAATTGTACTGAAGAACCTGTAAACACAATGTGATGTGTTATCCATATAGTGAAGTTTACGGTAAAAATGCAATTTATTGTTGTGCAATAATATGATTTTTCTTTTTTCCTTGTGAACTTTATTGCCAGTTGGACAAATGAGGATGAGAACTCAGCATTAATAGAAAGGGTAAAGCTTACAGCAGTAACTGCGACTTGAACCTACGAACTTGAGGTGCACAGTTCAGAGACACAGAAGGCTGACTAGTGTGTTAGCCATATCGAACAATGCGCCCTGCAAATAGTAAGATTGTTAAGTAAGATATTTAAATGACACATAAAAAAATGTGCATAGGTATGTCTACCTATGCTAGTATGCTAGTATGTCGAATTGCTAGTATTTTTTGTTGTGCGAGTTATTTATTACTAACTTCTCCTGACAATTAACTCCTTATCATGGAATAACATTTACAAGTGAACTTAACATCTGTGAGAACATCAACTGTGTGAACTAATTGTTGCCTGGTTGTGTTCACACAGTTGATAATTTGGATAACTAATACAGATTTTTAAATATAAAATGTTAGGGCCTATCAAAAATTAAAATTAAGTATAGAGTATTAATTATTTTTTTCTTAATACACTATGAGTAAGAAGATTTCTAGTGCAAAACAACACTGTAATAGGTAAATGAAATAAAAAACTAAAAATTTAAAAATTTTAATAACACAGAACAGTGAAATTTTTTGCTGAAGATCAAGGACGTATTTTTCAGCTGAGTCTCTTAGTTGTTTCAAGGACAAAAGCTGCTCAAGAGCATGTAGTTTTAAAATAGTCATTTTTTTATTTTAACGATTCATTTGGGTAATTAATATTCAGATAATCAATGCTCTACTATACTCACAGGCACATAAAAATTAAAACATTATACACACATAGATATGTTTATTTATAGTTATATATGCACATAAAACATTATAGTTATTTTTTATTTCTTACCTCAGGTAATTTTTTTGGTGGCTTTATGTGAACTCCTGCGACATAAATTATATTTGGATTGTTTGGTTGAGAATAATGCAGTGCTACATGGGTATTTGCTAAAACCAAGGCAGTATTAGATACTTGTTCAATTATAGATGGTCGTGTTTCCCATCCTGTGTAGTTCATGTATTGATCAGCAAGTTTTTCTTGTTTTAACAAAAATAAACGATGAAATAGTAATGATGAAATTCCAACAATCGTATTCCGAACTCTTTCTATAAAATTCATCTTGTTAGATGAACGAGTTTTGTAATCAACAATATACGAAAAGGAATTAGGATTTCTCATCAATTCATTTGACCAAAAACTTGTACACAAAGACTGAAGCTCTACAACAGGAGCTGAAAACTTATGTCCAAATGTTACAAGTGACTCTTGCACAAACGTTGATTCAACTATTATTAAGTCAAAATGTAGATCAGTAGAATGTATAATTTTTTGAACTTCAGGATTTTCGTAAGTAGCACGACAAGCCAATTCACTTAAACCTGATAATCCCCAGAATTCCAAAATCCAATTCATTTTTCGCATTTCAAAGAAATTTATTGTAGCTGAAAAAATACAATTTTATAGAAATACACACATAACAAAAGCCATATTTAAATACTACAAAATTCTTCTGTACTTAAAAAGATACACACACACACACACACACACACACACACACACACACACACACACACACACACACACACACACACACACACACACACACACACACACACACACACACACACACACACACACACACATACACACAATATTTCATGTAAATTTGGAACTTAACCTTCTAATACTTCAGTTTGCAGGTATCATAATTTTAATATTATTAATTGCAGCATGCAACAGCCTCAATGATTTAGTGAAAGTCGATTTTTAAAAACTAGCAAAATGTAATAAAATAATAAATGAAAATGAAGAATTTGGGAGCATTTTGCCCAGGTAAGTCTCTCCACCAAGCTGACTGTTATATATATCCTGTTTATGATAAGTACTAGCTTTTAGGCATAAAAAGCCACCTTGGTGGACTAGTTGATAGTGTACTGGGCTTTACCCTGAGGACCCGGGTCCAATTCCCGGCTAGGGCTTGAATTTTCATACGCTATAAATCATCCCATTGTCTATTAGCCCAAGTGTGCACAATAGTCGGATGTTAAAAAAAATTCAGGCATAAACAGCATAAAATGAAAGGAGGTGTATGATTATTATTACATCAATCATTACACTAAATGGTCAGGGTTTCAATGCGAATTACAATGGCAAAATCAAAATTTCATTGAAGTGTTTGACAAAAAGATTTTGTTCCAGCAAAGCAAAAAGTCACAAACTTACTTTTGCATTACCATTCTGCCTATTATATGGGTTTGATTTACTAAATTAAAAGGTTAAAAATAAGAAGTAATATAACTAAGAGTGTCAGGAGGGTCAATTCAGTAACTGGGCCTCTTAAAGGCATCTGTAATCAATAATGAATTTCGGATATTGTTGTTGGGACTGCAAGGTGGTGAACTTTTTGCATAATAGAACAACATACAACACTGCCGCAAGCCGGTCCCAAGCCCGGGCCTGTCTTTGAAAGATGGGGAAGTGTGGAGGGGGAGGAGTAACAACCTCGTAAAAAAACCAGGGTCCATCTTGCTTCGGATGGTAGCACCCTGTGATAGAGCCCCTGCCTAGGGTTACTAGGTGAAAACCGGCCAATGGTCTCAATGGTGGACGAGGAAATGAATTTCCCAACGGCGGAGAGAGCGGAAGAACTACCTCCAGGATTTACAATCTTGGTTGTATCACTGTGATCTTTGGGTCACTCAAAATATAACTTTCATTATTCATGGACAAAGTACAGCGCGCAAGAAATGATTGATTCAGCGTACCCCAGAGGGTGAAACGAAAAGAAGAAAAAGAACAACATACTTTAACTTAAGCATTTTTTAAAAACATGCGGATTAATCATTTTATTGTGCATTTTAAAACTACAATATTAAACTCACTTAATAACCGTAACTTTTGAAAGATTGTATAGTAATCTGGAAATGGTATCTACATCTACCTACTTATAGTGCTGTGTCAACTTGAAGATCACCTCAGATGAGAGATTATGAGCTAACTGATTCCATATAAAAAAAGAATGAGTAGAATCACTGTGACAAAGTTGATCAAGTTTAGTACTATTGTATAAAAAGGGTGACATGTTGGTTATAAAGTATATTTTGAATATCAGACAAATTTAATTCAGAATATTTATTTAATGATATGCTTTTTTTAAATAAATTTCCCTCACAATCATACAAAAGTGCTTTCATACCTCCCAATCTGTTACATCTAACATGTTTTCTTTGGTGTACTTTATATAAAAAGAAAGATGAATATTTTCTGATACTGGCCTACATAGAATTGTTTTCCTTATTACCTTTAAGTTGAGAAAGAGTGTTATCTGTAACTACTATTTGTTTATAGTTGGCACCTTCCTCTTCTAGCATAGTGATAACTGTTACATCATGACCTCTGTTTACAAGTTCTTTTAAAATAGGCCTGAAGAAATGATGATGACTTAAGATAGGCAAGGGAAGGACTGCCAATATCTTGGCTGCATTGCTTCCTACAATGGCCAGTGCAAGGAACGTGAGCACCAGTAGTTTCTGAAATACATATTAAGTGGTATAGGACAACTCACCAATGCTCTTGCCAATCTACAAAAATGTATAAAATAACCTCTAATTATCTGTTTGTAAACTTAAGTCTTATAGCTTCTAGAAAAAATCAAAACTAGAAGATTTCTGAACTTTTTGGACTATTAGACCTGGTGGTCATCAGACGCAGAGTGGAGTTGTGCTAAGAGGAGCAGACTACATATTCAAAACGAAATCTAGTGTTTTTAATGTAAGTGCGGCCACTGAAAGCTAAGCGAAGTGTAGTGGTGTCACATATTTCCGCTTTGCTTTCTGTGGCCACACTTACATTAAAAACAAAAGGTTAGGTTTTGAATGCATAATACGCTCCGCTCAGCACAACTCCACTCTGTATTTGGAGGCCACCAGGCCTAGCACTAGAAGGCAGGCTAATTATTAGTTTTAAAAAAAAATAATGACAAAAAATGGCTCATACAAATGACATTTTTTCTAAAACAAGATAAATTTCAGTTTTTATATATATATATATAATATTTTGAAATAGCTTTTAATCTAAATGTAGAAGTAAAAAGATAAGTTTTAACCTTATTAAAGCTAAAACAACAACAAAAATACATTTCTTTAAAGTACCTCTACTGAATTAAGAGGGGTTAAACATGTAATTTTTAATCAAAATACATGAAATTAAAAATGTATTTTAGTAAAAAGATTGTAAAGGATTTTTTCCCATTTATAGTAACTTAAAAATACTTAAGTTATGGTAGAATTAAAAGAAATATATCTCATATTTTCATGAAATATATCTCAATATATTATTCAAAATTAAGTAAATGGTAGACGAGGACTGTGGTGGGCCTTGTAGTGGCACGGGGCATTAGTCTACATTTGAGAATGTCTGATGGTATTTCCATTATATTTTATGCTGATCAGTTTCAGTAAGTACAGTTCAACATTCTCAGTTTCAGTTTTAGTTGGGTACAAATTGACATATCACTTAATCAAACAATTTTTTTTTAAAAGTTATGATAAAAATATTTTATTTTCAGTACAATTGTTGTAAAACAGCTAAATCAAATTTTCGCTTTTAAAAATTATAGTCTGTAATTTTTTTAAATTTGAAAGTTGCCGTAGCCTACTGATCAACTAATTAATCAGTTTTACATTGCTCCACAGTAAATTAGAAACATTTTTCTATAATTTAATATTAAACATCTTAAAAATAATCTTGTCAAACAAATAGATGTCTCGGTTAAATATTAAAAAAATAATTTTCTTATCTTCCACTTTTTTGAAAAACCGTTTTCATAATCAAAATTATCGTCGAAACCTGCAAAATTAGCATTGGTTAAAATGGTAATGTATACAGGTTTTAAAACTAATTAAAAAGATGTGTGAATTACAGATATTAAAAAAGTGTAAGGTGATAAAATTTGATTTTTTTAAAGAATAGGAATGTCGCCATTTTGAAACTGTTAAACGGATTTTGCTGGGTAAGAAACTTGTTGGAGATACTGTCAGTACGTTATTCAATTTTTGTCCCAATTTTTAATTAAATCAGTGTAAATTAATTTTTATTTTTTAAAATATATTGAAAATGCAAAAATGAATTATGACAGATGTAAAATTAATTTTTGTATTTACAATAGAATTTAAAATGCTAATTTATACAGATTTTGACGATAGTGATGGTTAAACCAGAATTTCAAAAAAGTGTGACATTAAAAATAAATTCATTTTAAGATTTGAAAAGGCCGAACTTGAACTCTTAAACGGATTTTGCTAGACAGCGAACTTCCAATCGATTTTTGAGCCAAGATTGAATCACATCGGACCGAAATACAGACAAGATTATAAGATTTTACACGTCGTTTATAAGATTTTTAACGACTTCTCAAAAAGTGATCTAGGCCAGAATCGGTGTTCATTTGAAAGTTCCGAGTCTGAGAGTTATTACGATGACGTTCCAATAGCTCATTTTCTAATGGAAATTGGCTAAAAAGCAATATTTTAGACATATATTAGGCCTATAACAGAAGACGCAGACGGCAAGAAGTATATTTATCTCGTAATGATTGTTGTGGTAGCCTTGTAACCTTTCCTAATTCATAATGCTGAAGGTCATCTACTTAAATCATTTACTTTGCCATGATGACAAGCATTTTTGACAAAAGAACATAATTTTTCTAAAATTTCACGAAGCAGGTTATACGGTATTTAGTATTGAAACGTCAGAAGACAAGATTTTCAGAAAAAAGCAATGCATTTTTTGTATGTTTTTAAAATTAAGTCATAACAAATTCTCATAAGTTATTTAAAAAACCAGAATCAAATTTTCGGGTTAGAACTAACGTTTTGGTAACATTTTCAACAATGTCAGTTTTTAGTGTGTGTTTAGTGTACAAATCCATTCAGGAAGGTTTGACTATTTATAAAAAAAAACGTATAAATAAATTAACCTACCTACGAATCTGTTTTAGGTTAGGTTAAATTTGCTATATAGGCCTATTACGGTATTATAATTACAAATGGCGGCAAAAACAATCAAAAAACAATTTCAAATAGTTTATGCCTCTTAATCTTGCTGGTTTAAATAATTATTTGAATGCATCAATTTTTAAATCTTACTTCAATTGATTTTTAAAAGAAATGATTAGTTTTTAGTTTGTTTAAAAAAACTGTGTTTATATATATCAAGTCACGTTTGTAGCAATATAAGGTTTTTCCAAACGAAACAAAAGCTGTAGGGACTACTGTACTTTAATTCGACGTTTTTTTCTTGCTGCCAGAACGTTTTGTTTCTATAAACGCCAGCGAGTTGAAATTTTCTCACAACATTTTTGATAATTTTATTAAAAAGTATGTAAAGTTTCAAAAGAAATCGACACATCGTTGAAATTCAGCACATATATTTGGGGATGTGTAATAGCTTAGAGATTTATTAACTTAGAGAATCGTTTTTTCTTCGACAGTACCGTGTTATAAGTTAGAGATCGACCTGTGTAATAAGATAGAGGTTCCGTACGGTGTATTAACTTAAGAGACTACAGATCCGTCAAGTGTGTTGCACCGTGTGTATCTTTACAGTTTACAGTTGAATATATTGTCAATACTATGGTCAACAACATATCTAAATGTTTATTTTTGACAATTATCAGTATAGAAAAATAGAAATATTGGTATTTTATAGAAAAAAAAACAACTTACGTTTATATGAATTCATTAATTCATAATTAATTCGTTAATTTAGGGCTGTTTTCTTAATTCAATTCGGATATGGTTTGAATAAAGCAGCCTTCAAACAATATTTTTATATTATTATTTCTATTACTATTACTACTACATATGTAAATTAGTATACATTTACAGCTTTGCACATAAGCCTTTAAGAACAAAACCTATCCAAATGAACTTTATATTTTAATAATTTCTTTCTTTAACTAAGCGAATTCTACTTGTTAGATAAAAGATACTGAGCCGCCTCGGTGGTCTAGTGGATAGCGTACTAGGCTTCACAATAGTCGGACGTTAAACTCAAAAAAAAAAAAAAGATACTGAAGCGCCTGCAAGCAGCGGCGTCGGCAACATATACACACGGTGCAACACACTTGACGGAACTGTAGTCTCTAAGTTAATACACAGTACGGAACCTCTATCTTATTACACAGGTAGATCTTTAACTTATAACACGATACTGTCAAAGGAAAACGAATCCCTAAGTTAATAAATCTCTAAGCTATTACACCTTCCCATATATTTCAAGAACATTTAAAAAAAAAATACCGCCTGAAAATACTGTATAAAGATATTTAGATCATGTATACAACACTCGTATCGGAATTTTTTTATAAAGGTATCGATTAGCAATTCATACTTTTTGTTTATAAGTTTACGCCAGCATGTGTTAATGGAACAAAAAATATATATGGCATAGAAAAACCGGTTAACTATACGTACCTACCAAGCTCGGACAATATTGTAATATAAGTTATGATGTTAAAATTTGAGTATTTCAACATTTTCCTTGCTGTCTTTATCTTTAAGCTTAACTTTAAGATAACGTACAAACACAAAAGCTAAATAATTATCAACATTTAGTAACTGTTTGAAACTCGTAAAGTAAATATCTTTGAGCTATGCCTATCTTCTCATTCTTACCAAAATGTAAGAGTTATTCACAAAAAGTAGGTCAATTAAATTATAGGCGTTATTGATGAAGAAAAATAATATTCGTATGTTGGCCAACAAGCATTTCAGCAAAGCATTCAAGCATTCACTAATTTAATATCAATGCACGAAGGAAACTGTAACGGTTAGGCTACCGGTATGCTTGTACACTTCCGCTGCTTTCTTTCTTATGCAACTAAGTAGTGTCATTCAGTGTTAGTTAATCTTCAAGTACGTGAGAAGATAAAACGTGTTACAGAATCTGACTGGCTGGAGATAGAGACTTTAAAAATAGTTTAAACTTTTAAAGGCATTCAAGCTAATTAACTTGTGACCGTCGGCGATTTGTTCTTGTTTCGGGAAATTCGCAATTTGAGGATTTGAACTTGTTTTCTTTATTGGAATTAAAAAAAATTGCGGATAGAATCTTGAACTTCGTGAAATCTGATTTATAGATGGTAACCAATCACGTCTTAAGAAAATATTTTTTAAATGTAGTTAGACAAAAATGTTTATGTGCAGTATTATTGTGCTTAAGAATTGAATAAATGTTTAAGTTTGTAATTAAAGAAAAAAATGTTGCCGCTTATAGATTTGTTCGTTGTTATTTCTAATCGTAAAATGAAACTTTAAAATTTTGACAAGTTTCCTACAATAAAAATTACGAACATGATAGTTAAAAAACATCTGTAAACATAACTTTAAAACTTAAGTAAAAAAATAAAAGCAATACTCAATACTACGCGAGTGCTTTGCCTTTCTGATAGCTTTAATTCCAACAGTTTTATGAAATCCTTGCAGTTGGCCTTGAATTGGACTTTTAGTGTAAGCAAGTCAATCAAGTTGTTACGTCAGGCTCTACATTGTAAAACTACAGAGTACGTTAGTTTTATTCAACACATTCATAACAGAGTTTAAAAATGCTCTGTACGGTTGTAACCTAAACAACAGAAAATCAAACGTACTCACCATTTCTGCTGCAGAGATTTATTCTCGTTCTGTCAGACCACGACACAAAATGAAGCTGAACTCATATTTAAACCTCGAAGCATGTCAGCTATCATCATTGAAGGCAAAGTGTTCGGAGTGGGGGAAGCTATCGTAATAGTAAGGTACATGGTACATGGCGTAATCACCACATGGAATAAGTACTCAGAAATTATCAGTTTGTTTTTAAAAGTTATAAAATAAAGTGCTAGGTGATACATATCTATAAAAATATGTGACCATTAGTACGTGCGTTTTCCTAGTATGAGTCAACGTTATGCTTTAGAATTTTTTATGTTAGTCATACACTGCTAATAATTTTATTAATTTTTTAATCTGCTTGTAAGTAGACTTCATTACCTGTAGGTGAATTGATATTAAAAAATGAAATTATTTAGAAAGTAATAGTCTACGTTAAACATGTAACATACTGAGAAACTAAATTAAAAAACACTTTATATTAGAGTTCGCAGTACATGTATGCACTGTACAGGAGCACGAGTTGGTCGCACAGTTTATAGCGTACTGGGCTTTCACCCCGAGGACCCGGGTTCGATTCCCGGCCAGGGCTTGGCATTTTCATACGCTATAAATCATCCCACCGTCTGCTTAGCCCAAGTGTGCACAATAGTCGGACGTTAAACAACAAAAAAAAAGGAGCACGAATTATAAAAAAAAACAGAATAAAAAATTAAAAAAGTGATAAAATAATGACGTATGCTGACCTATACACAAATACAAATAATCACATTATAATATTAACCGCAAATAAAAATCTTTGTTCTTGTAAAAGAAATATATACAAGTGAGAAAAGTAGGCATGAAGGGGAAGACAAGATCAATTACACATTGGCTGCCTGCATCGGAATGTGACCATATCCCCTCAAGAATCTCTTCCGTTTTCTCAGAAGCAATTTTGTCACGAATTATTGTTGTTTTTTGAAAATATCTCAGGCACTGAGGTAAATTTTGAAAAATCATTAATTATGCTTAAACTTAATAACAGAGAGGTTTCACAAATTATATATGTCAGTCCATCTGATTGTAAATGTTTAGTAAAATACTGATGGTTAACATTTTGAAAAAAAAATAGTTCATAATTAGAAATGACAATGAATCCTTCATTTTTTAATACTGAAATAAAGAAAAAGGTCGATACATAACTTTGACTTCGCATTATAAGAATGTATTTAAAGAGTGTTGAAATAGTGAAAAAATCTATCTTAAATTTTAGTGGATTTCACCAAATTTTGATGGAACCGTTTTTAGATCCCACGAGTCAAAAAAGTGTATTCTCTCTCTCTCTCTCTCTCTCTCTCTCTCTCTCTCTCTCTCTCTCTCTCTCTCTCTCTCCATCACTCCCTTTTCTTCACCCCCAAAAAAACTCATTTTATTAGCAATTTTTGTTACGTACAAGTACAAAACTGACACGGTTGTTAGGCCTAACAAGGTGATTCATGAAAAAACCTTTATATTTCTTTTTAAAATAGCCTACTATATATCCTGACACGGTTGTTAGGCCTAACAAGGTGATTCATGAAAAAACCTTTATATATTTTTTTAAAATAGCCTACTATATATCCTGACACGGTTGTTAGGCCTAAAACGGTGATGCGTGAAAAACCTTTACATTTTTTTAAAGAATACTACATATGCTAACTGACATGGTTGTTAGGCCTAACACGGTGATGCGTGAAAGAACCTGTATAATGTTTTAAAGAATACTACATAACATAACTGATACGGATGTTGAGCCTATCACGGTGATGTGTGAAAAACCTTTATATTTTTTTAAAGAATACTACATATCCTAACTGATACGATTGTTAGGCCTATCACGGTGATGTGTAAAAAAAACCTTTACTTTTTAAAGAATTATATATAATCTAATTGACAGGGCTGTTAGACCTAACACGGTGATGCGTGAAAAACCTTTATATTTTTTTTATAGAATACTACATATCCTAACTGACACGGTTGTTGGGCCTATCACGGTAATGTGTGAAAAAACCCTTTTTTTTAAATAGTACTGAAAACCTTAACTGACACGGTTGTTAGGTCTACCATGGTAATGCGTGAAAAATACTTTATATAGTTTTTTAAAAGAATACTCCATAAGCTAACTAACATGGTTGTTATGCCTAACACGGTGATCCATTAAAAAAACCTTTATTAATTTTTTTTAAATAGTACTTATAACCTAAATGACACCTAATAAGGTGGTGCATGAAAAAAACCGTTATATTTTTTTAAGGAGTAACTTAACTAACACGGTTGTTAGGTCTAACACAGTGATGCGTGAAAAAACCTTTATATTTTGTTAAAGAATACAACATATCCTGACACGGTTGTTGGGCCTACACGATGATGTGTGAAAAAACCTTTATATTTTTTTAAAGAATTCTACATATCCTAACTGACACGGTGTTAGGCCTAACACGGTGATGCGTGAAAAAACCTTTATATTTTTTTAAAGAATACTAGGCTACATATCCTAACTGACACGGTGGTGCGTAAAAAAACCTTTATATTTTTTTAAAGAATGCCACATATCCTAACTGACATGGTTGTTGGGCCTATTATGGCGATGTGTGAAAAAACCGTTATTTTTTTAAAGAGTACTTCAAACTTAACTGACACGGTTGTTAAGTGTAACATGGTGATGCGTGAAAAAAACCGTTATTTTTTTAAAGAGTACTCCAAACCTTAACTGACACGTTTGTTAGGCCATGGTGATGCGTGAAAATCTTTATATTTTTTTAAAGAATACTGCATAAGTTAACTAACATGGTTGTTAAGCCTAACGCGGTGATGCATTAAAAACACCTTTATTTATTTTTTAAAAATAGTACTCCAGAACCTAACTGACACGGTTGTTGGTTATTTCTTGGCCGAAAACCATAAATCGTATAATATTGTAAATAGAAATATATTTTGATCTATTCTGATTTTGAAAATTGACTTGCCTACATTTATGCATCTTTATAATATACTGATTTAAATTTGCATTATGTATAATCTAGTATAATCTAGTTGAAAAAAAATTGTTAACAAAAAATTATACTTTTTTTATAGTACCAAACTCAAAATGAAGACCAATAATTCAAACCCAAGAACTGAAGACTCGTAATTCAAGATCTAAATTTCCGTAGTTAAAGAAAGGCCATCAGTAACCAATAACAGACAAACAGGTTAGTATGAGGACAATATTATACAACTTATGATAAGAAAATTAAAATTGGTTTTTAAATTTAAAAATTTAAATAATTAATTTTAAGTTTACTAAGAATTAAATAAATCTTGTTTTTTGAAGGAAGAAAAAGTCATAAGATGTATGCCAGATGATATCACATGGCGTAGTTCATAGAATATAATTTGTGTGCTTCACCATAAGTATTCAGAAAGTAATTGTTTTTTTGAAAACATATTTTACTTCTATTTATCACATATTTAGACTTAGTATTCTTCTCTGCATAGTCCTTGCATTGTTTATTTAAAGTGTAGAATTTATTTTCTTTAAAATGTTCATTTTTAAGAATATACTTAATAAATGTACAAATAAAAAATAAACAACTTTGGTAACTATTTACATACAAACAAGGTAGTCAAGTAATTGCTTTGAAAACACATACTTAGGGCCTTATCAATCAAATCAAATCCTATTGTATAGTCTGTACAAATATGCGATATTAATACTTGAAAAAACTGTATTAACATCAAGTGTCATCCACTACAAGTTTAAAAAAAGTTATTTGAACTTAAAGGGATGAATAGAAAGTATTTTATTTTGGGCCTGGGCAGTTATTGTAATGGCACGTGGCTGAAACTACTGTGCGAGAGTCTACTTAACAATTTCCCAAAGTTTCATGATGATCGGATGAATGGTATAGTAACGCATAAAGTAAATACTTTATATCAATTTTGGGCCTGGGCAAGTACTATAATGAATTAATATTTGAAAAAAACTGTATTAACATCGAGTGTAATCCCCTACAAGTTTAAAAAATATTATTTGAACTTAAGTGGATGAATAGAAAGTACTTTATGAACGACTGAAAATTTGAACACTATTATATAGGAAGAGTGTGAACTAATAGTAGGAACTGAAAAAGAAATTTTCTTGTCCGATATGACGAGTGATAAAACAGGTGAGTGTAATAAATTCGAGATAAAAAATTTCGGTTCAGAGGTAAATAAATAAATAAAAACAGATTTTTAAATGTGAATGAATCTAAAATAATCCAAAACTGCGAGAATGAGGGGTTGACCCGCAAAGCTGGCAGGGTCTCTTAGTAGTAAATTAAATCAGCCTAAAGTAAAATCGTTGTTACATTTCTAAAATAATGCCAGGAGTGACCGTTACATTTTGAACAAAGCGGAGGGTGTGGGAAGTGGACATTCTCAGCAACCTTGAAGTGGACAGGATGCTACCAGAGTACCAGACTTCCAGCCAGACAGGATGTTTCTTTTCCTGGAACACAGCCGTTACACTCAAACACTGTTCTTTCCCAGGACTACATCAAATTGCGGTCGAAACATGTTTAGCATTGTAACAAAATGTCCATATATATATATATATATATATATATATATATATATATATATATATATATATATATATATATATATATATATATATATATAATAGGCTATTACATAATAAGGCTATTAGGTCTACAACAATATACAGTGTGTGTGTGGGCGCGCGCGCGTGTTTTAGAATTCTCACGTTCGCAATTTTGTTCCGATTTGATTTAAACTTGTTACAAAAATCGGTTTTGCTAATAGCTTGGAAAAATTTGTTACCCAGAAAAATTTGTTATAAAGTTTCAAAATGGCGGTAAATATAAAATTCTAAAACATCACAACTTTTTACATAAAGTAGTATTTCAAATTTTTAAGTTCCAATAAAATTTCTGAAACTGGTCGTGTTTCCAATGTAATTAGAAATACAAACGAATACAGAATTTAATGTTGATTATATTAGTGAAATTATATTTTCAAAAAAGTGTAAGATTATAAAAATTATTGATTTTTTTAAAGAATTGGGATGGGTGCCATATTGAAACTGTCATACGAATTTTGTAGGTTAACGATCTTATCAAACCCATTATACAAATTAATTTGTGTTCAAAGTTTTAAAGCAAAATATGAGAACACATTTAGTTTTTCAATGCAAAAAACGTTTTCGTAGAGTTAGGATAGGTGCACATTTCACAATATCCGGTTCTTATTATAATGTCAGGTCGTTTAAAACAAATAATGTGTACTAAGTGAAACGTTCTTTACTTTATATTAAATTATTTACAAAATACTGTACTTTAATACTGGTACAAGATATCACACAGGTACACAAAGTAGATTAATGTTTAGAAGTGTGTATTCTGAATGCTAATATACAGACTGTAGGTCTTATTGCTGCAGTCAACATTATTTGTAAAAAGTAGGGGGAGCACCGACATCACTGGAGGAAGCTCCCCCGCACCCCTCATCGAGTGATACTTCTCTTCATTGCATTTCTTAGTTTAGTTTGTGAAGGGTGTCTAGTTGGAGTGCTATACTGTGTGGTGTTAAGTGTTTAACAGTGAATAGGCCTATATGGAGCAACAGACAGTGAGTAAAATAAAACAAAAGATGGCCTAATGAAATACCATTTAACCGAAGATCTAACAAAATAAAATTATATTATAGTAATTAAATAAGAAAACTACAAACTTAACCTAATCACCACAAAAAAACCGCTGTAATAAATATTTTTCAAACTTTTTTATTTTAATAAACGACATAAAATTGGCTACACATTGAAAATGTTTTGTTTGTTTCTAAAGAAATATTGTTTATAGAAGGTTATATAAGTTATTTAAAAATAAACAGACTGTAGTACTGTATTGCGAAGTAATGCTTAAAACATTCAAAAAAAAAAAAATATTAATTTATACGTAATTAATAACAAAAATCACGGAATTAATTAAACAGATATTAAAATTATCATTTTTCAGTAGGAAATAACTGTAATATCTAATATCCAAGTTACATTTTATAGGTTAGGTCTACACAATGTTCGTTAACCTTCACGAATTAGAGCATCTATACCAATAGTATAATAAGTACTAGAAATAATTTGATTACTTTTAAAACAGTGTAAAAATAACTTACTTTTTTTAGTAACACTGTACTATAGTGTTTCCCTAAACGATTTTATCTTTCCCTCTCGGAAAACAGGCGAAGGAATCGACCAATCAAAATTCAGCAGTAACATTGCTACTGTATTTAAAGAAATATACGTCTTTCTTTTTTTTTTTAGTTTGTAAATTATAATGTAAATAGCATCGCAATATATCACATAGACTTTACAGCATTATGCCAATAAATTCAAACTTATTATAAAGGACCTTTTCATGTTTATTACAGGCATAAATGTTTATTGATAAGTACAAAAAAATAATTTTCTGAACTTTGTTCAAGTCATATATAATATGTAACAAAAGTATATGAAAAGGATTTTAGTTAAAATTTAGGTAATATTTTAATTTTTGTTTGGGAAAACGAAATATGACATATATTTGTGTACTACATAGATAAAAAGAAAAATATATTCTTTTATATATTTAGGTATTTTATATTTAGGTATATGTACGATACATGCGAAGTACATGGCTAGTTCAAACAAATCTAGAAAGCACCTTCTTAAAACTAATGCCCTAGCTTAAAATGTTCATTATTTAGTTGAAATGGTGTTGTTTGTGTTTCTGAACTTTTTTTAACAAAAATAAGTGATTCCGTTTAAAGAACTTTTGGAAATTATGTATAAATCTTATTGTTTGGGTACCTTGCGGTGTTAACTAGCACAATGTTAAGATTTTTCCACAATTTGAGTTACCAGTGAACAACAAAACAAAATTCTGCATCTACTACCCTATGGCCTTGTTAAATTTAAGGTAGGCGCACAGTATTAAGAATAGGTAAATCTTATTAGTTCTAGTGTATGGGCTATAGTAATATGTACTTTGCATACATTTAATTATGTTCGTTGTAATTATTGGTGAGAGGTTTTCATCTGGTAGCCTAGATGAACAAAACTAATAAAATAAATGCTAGGCTCCTCAAAACTAATTAACAATTGAATAGCCATTTTCTTTTTATTCAGTAATATAGGCTTTGTTAATGTAAACTGTTTTCAATTTTTTTTTAAATATTAGAATTTGTATGGTGAAAACACATGAAGGCTACTATTATATGTTAAGTTAATTTAAAAAATAATAAATTAGTTACCTATTTATATAGCCTAAACAAGTGTAATATGAAGGGAGGTAAATTATTAGCAGCCTAGGCTAAAAACTAGATATAACTGTTGTTTGTTGTTGTGTCAGTTAGGTTAAGCTATGTAGGGCAGTTTTAGTCATACATTTTTTTTTACTTTTAATGTTATTTCATTTTAGCCTGTAAAAATATATATCAGTGTTATTTATTTATTGAAGATTCTTAAAACAGACTTAACCTGTACAACCTTATGCAAGATCTAATGAAATAATAACCTTAGTATTATATGTAGCTTATGATATGAAAATAAACTTCCAACTTATTAATACCTTGCAATTTATGGTAATTATCAAACAAAACATATAACTACTGAAAGAAAAACATAATTATTGCTTGATTGGTTTTGTAAGTAAAGTAAATGGAGGTATTTAATATAGAGCGACTCAACTCTACAAAGTTTAACAATTATATAATTGCAAACATTGTTGTATATACAAAACATTGAGTGTCAGAATATAAAATAAATCCTTCATCTATTTCAATTCAGTGATTATTTATTTTACATGACAGTTATTTTTCAATGCAACCAAGAATTATTGTAACAAAATCCCTGACAGATTTTTGTAAATAATATTATTATGAAAATCATCTACATATTGAATTTCATCTTATTCTAATAACTTTTATCCCTGATAATTCTAATATAATTAATCATGGCTTATTCTGTATTAATTAATTTTTAGCCTAATGGATTATTTTTTTAAATTCACTGGAACTTGGCTGTAATATGCTCACTTGTAATGAGAAATCAGTAGTAACACGTTTGTTTGGTTTTATGTCTTTTTAATGTTTAACTTGCTTTTAGTGAGGTAACAATTCATATTAGGCTTTTATTTTCTTAAGTTATACAAAATACATAAGTTGATTTATGAAAACAAAATATAGTACCTGCAGGAGATGTAACTGCCCATTCTTAAATTCCATCAGGGAAACAGTGCGGTAAAGTACACCATCCTGTGCACAGTGAATACACAATAGCCTGTGACTGTTTCATAAGCGACTGCATTTTCATTTTATTGTAAAACTGTGTTTTTAACAAAGCAGTGGTGTTTTTACACCAGATTCATTTTTTAATGAATAATGTCAGGAGTAAAAGAAACAAATGTAAATGTGTAATAAAATCAAAATTATCCAAGAACTTAGAACGAGGCCTATTAAATTCAGATGTTTGTAAAAAACATGGATTTTTTTCATCAATATCAGTTACAACAGTACGGAATAATTACAAGAAACTTACAAGCTCATTTCAAAGAAACCACACACAGGTTTGATTCATTACAAGGTTGTCAATTTTTTGTTTGTTTATTGCAAAACTTGAGTAACATTTAATAATTTATTACATTTAAATTTTACTTATTAGCCTAAAATCCAAACACATAAATATTTTACAATGTTGTGAAAAAGCTTTTTTTGTATATTTTATTTTAAACTTATGAGGACATACGAATTTATGTTTTACAGTTGGCAACTTGGAAGTAATAAGCATTTGGTTTTAACTGGTATATTTGAATTGTGATATATATATATATAACTAGCATATTCAGTTTGGTCAGTCGTTTGGATCTCATTTTAACCAGTTGCACTATAATTAAGTTTTATCTCTGGAGTTACTCATATTATTTTATAATTTAGGCAACTCTTTTTACTTAATTGGGTGACCTTGAACTCTATTACTGAGTTATTATTAAGAGTTATGAAAAAGTTTCATGTAACCTTCTGCAGGGCATACATTGATCACTTGGTAGCCATTTTATTTTGGTTTGGTTTATTTACAATGCTAACATGTTTCAATTTCAGAATTGAATGCAGATTGCCGATGTATATTCCAACAACTCCAACGATAACTTATATATATAAGTTATATAAGTCATGGCACTATTTATGTAATGCCATGAAAACAAGATTACTTTAGCTCTTATTAAGTTAACTTTATATATATAGTTTCTTGGCATTGGTTCGAAATTAACATTTTGTAAACTCCACATGTATGTAATGATTTTCAAATTTAGTTACATTTTAAAGTTAAATTAACAGTGCAGTAAATCATATGTCATATTATTAATAAAATTTGTGCATGAGCTGAAAAGCATGACTTGAGGATGAAAAAATTAAAATCACAGGCTATTATTAAAGCTTAGTCGATTAACTAACACAGTGGACTTTGCCACTTCAGGTAAAAATAGGTAAATGCAGCTAGTTCAGTTTTTAATAAGATAACTGAAACAATTTCAACTTTTCAAGTTCAATTTCAACTTTAATTCAAAGTAACTTTGGTTCTTAGCTTAACAAGTTTTTAAATTTAACTTTTTATTTTAGGAGAGCAAAGAAGAAAAAGACTATTCTTTCAACAATCATCTCGTCAATCTACAGCCAAATCATCATCAACAATCTACTCTTCAGTCTACAGCCAAGTCGTCATCAACAATCAACTCATCAGTCTACAGCCAAGTTGTCTTCAACAAAAAAATCGTCAGTCTTAATTGGTAATTATAATTATAAGGCTGGCGCCTTTTATACTACCTGTACTTTTTTGCTGCTCCTATTAAGACATTTTAGCCTGACAGAAAGGCGATAAAAGCACACCTAAATAAAGAAAGTGTCAGCCTATCTTTTGTTACCCTTTGATCTCTTGCAGTAACAGACGTAAGCTCAAAATATAAGTTACAGAAACACAATGTGTGACATGAAATGGTCCATCCATCCAATTTAACACATTCAAAAAAGTAGCATAAAGGCATTATGAACATAGTATGACGGTATAATATTACAGATAACAATAAAGATTACACAGTTTGTTTGAAATGTTGGGTTATTAGATAATTAATATTGAACATGTTGGAAGAAATAAAGCATACATATAAACTAATAAGTAGCAAAACTTTTTATAAAACAAATCGCTACAGGTATTTACTTTATTGTTACAGTGGAAGTGTTTCTAAATCCAAGGACTCAACATCTATTGGCTGTTTATTTATTAGACAGACACTCTTTTGATGTCAGATAAAATTTTGCTTCCTTATCATATAAAGTACATACATACAATTAAAACTTTTATTGTTTTAGAGTATCTTAATAAATGAGTGGGAGGATGGTTGTAAATAATTAAGTAAATGGTGCAAAAACATTACTCAAACCTTCTGACATTGAATTACTTGCATGATAAAATTCAGATCAGAAGATATCAACTAAAAAAATTGGAAAATAGATCTAATTTCTGAAAATCGGTTTATCAGATTATGCTAAAGTTTAGATCATATATGAAGATTCATTACTGAACTGGGTGTACTAAATTTGAAATAAAAAAATTTGAAGCTCAAGAGTGAAAAAGCCAAACCTGATGGCTTTGTGTTTTGGCACGATAACTTGTTCTTGCAATTTTATTTGTATGGTTAAGGCCTTTTTGAAGTAATTAAAAAAAATATGTGAACGTTTATACAGTGTTTATCAGATTAATTTCAGATTGTGATGTTTTATTTAATTTGTTTGATGTTAGTTCCAGTGCAAAAGCAGACAAGTGAAGACAGTGCAAACGCAGACACGTGAATGAAGACTGCGTGATTGTGACAAGACAAGGCAGGGATTGTGTGATTTTTGTGTAGCTAAATGTTTCTTTTAAAAAAATAACCGATTTCGTTTAAAGAACTTTCGAAATTTTGATAAAATCTTAATGTTTGGGTACCTTGCGGTGTTAACTGGCAGAATATTAAGATTTTACCAAAATTTGAGTTCTTTTTCCGTGAGTGAAAAACCCATGAGTCTACAATCAAGAGTCATCAACAACAATCAACTCATCAGTCTACAATCAACAGTCATCAACAACAGTTATCTCATCAGTCTACAATCAACAGTCATCAACAACAGTCATCTCATCAGTCTACAATCAACAGTCATGAACGACAAGCAACTCATCAGTCTACAATCAACAGTCATGAACAACAGCCATCTCATCAGTCTACAATCAACAGTCATCAACAACAGTCAATTCATCAGTCTACAATCAACAGTCATCACTACAGGATTCACTCCCAGGTTTTTTTGTAGCAGCGGGGTGAGTGCTAGTTAGTGCCCGATATGCCAGCTGACCTTGAGTTCCACATTACCTTTCCTCGCTTCCCTCTGTGCATGCTTTACAGAGGCTAGGCAGGTTTGTTTATTTTCAGGTTTGGAGAAGCCCACTGTAGATGTTGTATATTTTGTTTTGCCTGCCTGCCTCTGTTCCCTACTAACACAAAGGTATAATGGAAACCAGCCTAACTATAATGTATAGCCTAATGAAATGCAAGCTTAACTGATCGCGTAGTGTCGATAATATTATTCTACAATCGGTCCAAACATTTTATCGATTTTGTTATTAATAATTCATTATGCGTTTATTATTCGTTTAGAAGATATCTCGTGGTCGGTTGTACTTTTCCGAAAGCTTGTATTTCATTTAATATACATTCAGTATAAAACTTTTCAATGTTTTTGGCCTCGAGTTTAATTTCTATTTTCTTTTAAAAATTAATAAATTCAGATGTAGTCGTTTTATTCAAATATCTGGTTCACAATTTTTAATAATTAATGTTTTTGTATTAAATTTGTTAAAACAATATTTTTTTAATAATAATAACCAAAGTTATATTAAAATTTTACATTTATAAATTTTCTTGTATAGTTATTATAAATTTTAATAATAGCCTTATATAAAATATTTGTTATAAAATAATAACAATTAATTTTTTTTTTTTTTACACACACACACACACACACACATATATATATATATATATATATATATATATATATATATATATAATATAAACTTGAGGGGGGGTGCAGACTAGCTGCACCTATTGAGAGGATTTAGACGTCCCTCGCGGTACCCGAGTCTAACACACACTTACACTTGCAATACCACACCTATGACTATAATACTTATGACTCTTACACTTACATTTAGGAAGGCGATAATAGCCTCATTGTGCTTTTCGCCTTAAAATAATAATAATAAAAAAAAGAAAACAAAAATGTAAAGTAATCACTATAGCTAAAAATTTGTAATAAAAAATCTAATATGCATAAATCATACCGAGTATAATTTGCGCGCTATTTAACATTTTTATATATTTATTTGCGTAAGTATAGAAAACAGTTTTAATACTTTTGATGCAAAATTAAAAGCTCTATTCATACTACTAACAAGATTTGTAAAATTGTAAACAAATTATAAAGTATTTTTATTTTTATAATTCAGTAATATTACAAGTTCAGCTGACATTTCCTTTTTTTTTGAATTGTACTAACTTTATATACAACATGTCTTCCAGGTCATCACTTCAGCATCTTGTGAATGTTTGTACTGAGTCCACCCTATAGGGCAGGGGCGTGTTTTCATTTTTAGCAAATGTTTTGAAATTTGTTTAAATATTTTAGCACCAAATTATTTTTTTTTAATTTAATTCAACACTTTATATCTTTTATTATGTTTTACTCATTAAAACAAAATGAAAGCATATAAAGAACTTATTTATAATCGAGAGGGGCCTTTTTATAAAATCTAGTAAATTGTTTCAATAGTTTATTTTAAAGCATAGTTAATTTTGTTTTTTAATTCGATATTTTGATAGAAATAATCAGATTTTGAAATTATATTTTTTTCAAGGAAAAAGTTTAAAATTTAATTGGGGTGTTTGTGTAAAGTCTTAATTGGGTGGGGGTTTATTTTGCGTTATTTTACATACCATTTCAGGTTGACCATCACTACATAGAACTTCACCAAGGAGTCATCACTTTGAACAAGCACATTTTTTTAGGGAAAGGGAAGGGCGTGTAGGATTTTTATCAGAACATTTAAAACAAATTTATTTCAATAAAAATTTTTGAAAATTTTATTTTAAATACTACATAATACATTTTTGTTCTTAAGAAACTAAAATTAACGCAAATTGATATACTTTTAAAAGTGTAAGTTTAACTTTTTCTTTTTATAAATTCATGATAATTTTTGTAAATTAAATATTTTTTTTTTTTTTTAATCAACAGGGTATTTTGTTTTGAAAAAATTAAATAATGCTAACTAAGGGTAACACAGTTGTTAATTTTTTTATATATTTCCATCAAAACTTAACTAATTTTTTTTTAAACAAACAAAAAATTTGGGGTTTATTATGCGTTCCACATATTTAAATAGGGATATTTTCAGGTTTAACTTCACAACACCGACCATCACACAACAATATATTGTATTTTGAAGGTGAGTGACTAATAACATGTGTTTCTGTTTCAGGTGTTGGCTCAACAGGGACGCCTAGTTTCCCTGTTGGGTCCATCACCAGGCGTAGCAGTATTATGTCATTCCAACAAATGTTTGGGATGCCATAATATCTGTTATGTTCTGGATTAGCTCTGGGGGGTTGAATATTAGTTCCGCGGTCCCTGTTAGGATTTTAGTATAATTTAAGATCATTGTATTTATTGTAATTTAAGATAATTATATTAAGTACATATTTTTTTTAGTTGACTTATTGTTTGCAATATGTTTTTATGTATTCTGTTTCAGCATTTTGGGCTCTTTTAGTTTTAAGTAATATTTTTGTTTTTTATTTGGCGCACCGAGCTCGTGTTTGTAATTTCTAATCAATTTTGGTTTTCTAATGAAGAGATAAGAAGTACTGGTGCAATGGATACATTAAATGGTAAGTACACATTCTTAGATCAACATATGAAATGTGTCAATGTAGTTAATTAATATACATTTTGTTTTGTACTAGATATTGTATCACTTGGATTGCCTTTCATTAGCCTGTTAGCAACAGCTCTTCACCAAGAGAGAAAAGTAGCCTTACTTAAAGATGTTCCAGTTTCTCAACTACAGGATACACGAGTCGAGCAGTCTTTGATCTACAGGAGGAGGGCCAGATGTTGATTGGTAATTATAATTATATAAGTGGTGTCTTTTACACTATCTATGTTTTTCTGCCGCTCATACATTTTAGTTAGACAGAAACGCTGACCTAAATAAATAGGAAATGTCAGCCTGTCTTGTCACCTGTTGATCTCCTGCCGTAGCTGGCTGTGGTTTGGTCGGATGACAGAACCTTGCGAAGGGAAGCAATAACATGTTATATGGTTAAGTGGACAATGTCAGACTGTCTCATTTCAACGCATGTATAATGTATAGATAATGAGGATCTTCCTTGTTATAAATGTTCATTATTCAATTTTACAATCAACTTCATTTCAATAATATTATAAATCTGAAAGTTAGTATGTTATTCAATCACGCATTAACTGCTGCACAGATTGAGATGAAATTTGGTATAAAGATGATTTAGGTACCTGAAATGGACCAAGACCTATTCCCGTTTTAAAATTGTAATCCCTTTTATTATTTATTGCAAAATTATTGTCTATCAGATTATATTTTCATGATTTTAGTTGAAAATATTTCAAAACTGGCTCTAATTTGTTATTTTTGGTTCAAATTTTGTGTTAAATGTGAAAATATCCTTATATATGTGACAATATATAATTTTATTACAATACGTTAAAAATTACGATAACTCTAAGTGTGTCTATCATTTTCTAATGATAGAATATAAAAAAATATATATCCTACAATTACCTACTAATTTTCTGTCTGTGGAAGTGTGATTTCCTTTATTGTATGTAGTTTTGTTATAAGTTTCATTGGATCGAATAATCACTCAAGTTGGTGTTTCTCATTCAAGACATTTCATATGCAGCGTGCAGAATATATAACATATATAATTTTATTACAATATGTTAATTGTAAGGTAGGGTATATATTTTTGTAATGATATGGCATGAAAAAATTATCATATAGTACTACCTATCCGCTTGAGTTGTTGAACTCACTGGAGTTACCAGGAGTCCCATCTCATGTACTAGAACTGAAGGCTGCTATTCCACTCTTGTTGACACAATCAGGTTGTGTAATGGTACCAGACTTCGTATAACTCAGAATGAAACATTATAAAAGCCAATGTGCTCACAGTAATATCAATAAGAAAAGTTTTGATTCCTCGCATCCCTATAATTCCAAACAACCTGCCTTTCCAGTTTAAAAGATTACAGTTTCCATTAAAGTTGGTATTCACAATGACAATTAATAAGTCACAGGGTCAGATGTTGAGAGTAGCAGGAATACATTTGGGAAATCCGTGCTTACCCCATGGTCAGTTATAGCCTATTCTAGTGTCGAATAGCAAAAACCAATGTCTTGGCAAAAAACCATAAAATCATATAATATTGTATTTAGAAATATATTAAACTGAAATGAATGTACTCATGATTTTGAAAATCGACTATACATTTTATTTTGTGGTGTAAAATATATAGCTATAACCCCTGATAAGAAGTAGTCACTTCTGTCGGCAGTCATGCGACTGCCACCTTTTTTTTCTAAAGATTAATTGTTTTCAGTGTTTGGGATTTATCGGTGTGAGATTAATTGTTGCAAATAGTTTATAAGTTCTGTTTGTGAGAGTTCATGGAAAATTTAAATAACACTAGACAAAACAGATTAACATTTGACTAGATAATTGGAAAAATCAGTGTTAGATCGTTCTTTTCTCTTCTATGCTAAGAGTGAAATAAGCATTAAAAAAATTAAATTTTTCATGAATATTTAAATGAACAATGTAATTTTTAACCTTTTATTAAAAACGTAAAAAGAGTTAAACCTTTAAATTTTTAAAAGCATAACATCACTGATATAATATTCTTATAAGATTTATGTAAATTGAAGCTTTTTATGTGTTTATCCAAGTGCTGAAAATGATGTTTCCTTAAAAATTATTGTTTAATAATTGTTAGAGTCTTAAGTACGTTTGTTGGGCTGAATAAGGAGGTTAAAAGGCGAAATCAGCCTGTACATTGTAGCTGGTTTAAAATAGAACTATTGTGCAGTGTCTATCAGCTTAATTTTAGATTTTGATGTTTTATTTAATTCATTCTTTGATTTCAGTTCCAATGCAAAAGCAGACAAGGGAAAACAATGCAAAAACAGACAAATGAAGACAGTACAAAAGCAGACAAGTGAAGACAGTACAAAAGCAGACAAGTGAAGACAGTACAAAAGCAGACAAGTGAAGACAGTACAAAAGTAAACAAGTGAAGACAGTGGAAAAGCAGACAAGTGAAGATAGTGCGAAAGCAGACAAGTGAAGACAGAACAAAAGCAGACAAGGGAAGACAATCCAAAGACAATCAAGTGAAGACAGTATTAATGAAGTCAACATTACAGCCAATTTATTTACTGAAATGTAAGTTCTGGTACCAACTTGGCAATTAGATTTTCATAATTCTTTCAACTGAAATTTTATTGTGAATCGTCTAAGCTGTAAAGTGTATGTATAATTGTATGCTCTACCCTTGCCTCATCACTCTACTGATGAAGTAATCACACTACCTGGGGGGGTATCAGTGTGCCGACAGCTGTGACAGTTAGAGGCTATGTGTAGCATTGTGTTTTGTTGCTGCAGCGGCAGATCTTAAGGAGCAAACAACCTGCATCAAATTTTAACTTAAGCTTAAAGAAACTGATGCAAAAACCCATTGCATGCTTGTGGAAGCACTTGGTAACAGTGCTATGAGTCAAAGTAAAACGTTTTTGTGGAACAAACAATTCAAGAAAGGACGAATATCTGCCTTACGTTTGCAGCAATGTGATGTCCATTTTGAGTGTATTTTTAAAACCAAATGCATTGGCCACAAGGAATTTGTCCTGACCCCACTGGTCAAACTGTCAATGGAATATTTTATTGTGAAGTTTTGAAGTAGCTTTGTGAGAGCATTGGGCGCAAAAATTCAGAAGAATGGGAGAATAATAGCTGGGTCCGCCAAAACAATGCACCTGTGCACATTTGGCTAGTTATTCAGAATTTTTTGGGTTTCAAAAACACGGTAGTGATTCCCCTTCCACCCTACTGGCTTCACATGCCCCATGTGTCCTGTTTCTCTTCCTTAAAATAAAGCTGAAATTGAAAGGCTGTTATTTTGACACAATTAAGGAGTATTGTGCAGAATCACAGGATGTGCTTCGAGCAATTGTAGACTTTCAGGGATAAATAGAATCATGGGGAAAATGCTGGGATCACTATATTCATGACCGAGGGGACTATTTTAAAGTAGACAGTAGAAACTAGGAGTTATGGTAAAAAATTTTATTTGTATAGGAAAATTCCTTGAACAGGAAAATTCTGTAGCACCTTGTATACAGAATGCATATTAAATATTTTAACTTAAAACTTTTGCCTCCAAACCACAATTATTATGAATAATGTTTCAATTAAAGACTTGTTTATGTGATTTTAGTTAAAATATTCTGAGGTTAGGAATTTTCCTAACATAATTTTGGAAAAATTTCTAACCTTAGAATGGTATTACTCTTGGATAATGTTTGTCTGTAAACAATAAAATAGATACATTTGAACATATGCATGTGTAACAACCTTGAGTGCAGGTTTAATTTAATATCTTGGGAAAAGGGTAACTCAGGAAAACTATGGAAATCATTACAGGGCACTATGGTCTGAGAGTGTGCATGAACAGAATAGGAATGTACCATGGAAAAACTGTGTGTAGGTTGTGCAGGATGGAAGAAGAGACTGTGTCACTTAATTTATGATTATGAGACTTTTGCTAACAGGAAATAAAGTGTATTTGGCGTCCAAGACTCGAAGGACCTCCAGCATAATGAGCTAGTCAGTGGACTGCTGAAATTCATTGGGGGCACTAATATACTGAACTAAAATCCATGAAACTTAATTGCACAATAGGCCCTCAAACTGAGAGGCTCAGATCCCTCTCCTACCAAACCCAATAGCTTCAGAGTTAGGCCCTCACACTGAGAGGCTCAGATCCCTCTCCAATTTATGAAAAATCATTTTTAAATATCTTATTAGTCAACACTGAGTGTGACTATAATTGTGGCTGTACTTTAAATGAGCTTAATTAATCATTTAATTAATCATTAATTAATCATTAAATGAGTTTATTTCAAGTCATTAAGTTATTAGTGAAAATATTAGTGTTAAAATATTAGACTATGTTAACAACGTTCAATTTTTTTATATCTTTTATTTTTTCTTGTGTGGACAAGCGATTATCAATTCCCCAATGCTCTTATGTTTATTTCAACACAGTTTTTTTTTTAAATTATAAATTATTTCCTTGCATCTAATTTTTCTTAAAAGGAAGATGTTCTTTGATAGTTTCAATTGATGTCATAATGTTTCATTTAAAACTAAAGTTTACAGAAAAAAAAAATATTTACAGAAAAAAAAAAACTTTCAATGTTTCTTGATTGTTTGATTTCTTGTTTAAATGGTACTAAAATTTAATTTGTAGAGAAATATTTATAAATATTTTAAATCATATATTTATTTCATCATATATCATTTAAATCATATAAAAATTTCATAAAAAAATTTGCAGCAAGAAAATTGCATTCCAAGTTCTTTTTAAATATTGCCAATTTTCACCATTTTTACATTTTTAAAGGGAAGAGCATTGGAACCCCTCTTCCTTTTGGGATATTCCTTGCTGTCTAAACACCTGATGCTTCCCATCATGGTACCCATGATAAGGCCTCGATAAGATGTGCACAGCTTTAATGTATGTTTTCATGTCCAGTTATTTGTAATGTGTTATTTAAGTGTGTGTGTGTGTGTGTGTGTGTGTGTGTGTGTGTGTGTGTGTGTGTGTGTGTGTGTGTGTGTGTGTGTGTGTGTGTGTGTGTGTGTGTTTTAATGTTTATGGACAAACTTGTTCAAGGAAGTAATATTATGAACACATGAGAATAATTCCCGAATTGCATTAGTATTGTACTAAAATGACTTAAATACATGAAGCCTTTAAAGCACTATTCATGTTAGATAGCCTTATTACTGCCAAACAACCTTTAGTATTACAGTAGACTCCCTCCAGTTTAACTTCTGATAGTTCGGCTATTGGATGGATCAGTCGGCCACTACACTTGTTTATATAGTGGTGAGTTGTACCACCACCTCACCGATAATTCATCACTTTTTATTTTCCTAACTCTGGTTCCATGGGTACTTAGTGATTTTTGTTGTTGTGTCATCAATGATTCACCCCTTCTTAATTTTCTGTCTAATTGTCTTCTGGGTCCTCTAGTTGGTTATACCACCACCTCAGGCACAATTCACCACTTTTTATTTTTCTGTCTGACACATGTCTCCAGTGTCCTCTAACGAAGGAACATTGCTAAATACAATACAGGATGGATGTATTTTTAGTTTTTGTTTGCTTAATTTTTCTTTTGTACCATTTTGTGTTCTGCGCTTTTTTTGTGTTTTAAAAAATAAGTCATAAATAGAAACATACATTTTTGTGACTATAGAAAAAAGATTAAAGTTTTAGTGAGCACATAAAGGTGAATTATGTCTATGTATTTATAAATATCTTAAAGTTAATAAAATCGTTAAATTACATGATTAGAAAAACACAGTGTTTTTGGTAAATTGCCCTAAGTAAACCCAGTACAGTTTGATTTGTGTCAAGTAAAATTTCTTAATCTTCTTTTATACAGGCTTACAACAAAATTTTATATATACCCTTTCTGTGTTTTGTTGGCATTTATTCACTTTTGTTTTGTCAGTTTTTAACTTCAGTAGGATCTAGTCCCTGCCGGCAGGGGGATGCAGACTAGCTGCACCTATTGAGAGGATTTAGATGTCCCTCGTAGTACCCAAGCCTAAAACACACTTACACTTACAACTTTAACACTTTACACTCTTTGAACACTATATGTAGGAAGATTGTGAACTAATAGTAGGAACTGAAAAAGAAATTTTCTTGTCCGATATGACGAGTGATAAAACAGGTGGGTGTAGCAAATTCGAGATAAAAAATTTCGGTTCAGAGGTAAATAAATAAATAAAAACAGATTTTTAAATATGAATGAATCTAAAATATACCAAAACTGCGAGAATGAGGGGTTGACCCGCAAAGCTGGCAGGGTCTCTTAGTAGTAAATTAAATCAAAGCGTAAAGTAAAATCATTGTTACATCTTCTCTAAAATAATGCCAGGAGTGACCGTTACATTTTGAACAAAGCGGAGGGTGTGGGAAGGGGACATTCTCAGCAACCTTGAAGTGGACAGGATGCTACCAGAGTACCAGACTTCCAGCCAGACAGGATGTTTGTTTTCCTGGAAATTGCGAGCCGTTACACTCAAACACTGTTCTTTCCCAGGACTACATCAAATTGCGGTCGAAACATGTTTAGCATTGTAACAAAATTTATATATATATATATATATATATATATATATATATATATATATATATATATATATATATATATATATAATAAGGCTATTTATATAATATAATATACATTTATTTATTTATTTATATAATATACATAATAAGGCTATTTATTAGGTCTACAACAATATATATATATAGTGTGTGTGTGTGTGTGTGTGTGTGTGTGTGTGTGTGTGTGTGTGTGTGTGTGTGTGTGTGTGTGTGTGTGTGTGTGTGTGTGTGCGCGCGCGCACGCGTGTTTTAGAATTCTCACGTTCGCAATTTTGTTCCGATTTGATTTAAACTTGTTACAAAAATCGGTTTTGCTAATAGCTTGGAAAAATTTGTTATAAAGTTTCAAAATGGCGGTAAATATAAAACTCTAAAACATCACAACTTTTTACATAAAGTAGCATTTCAAATTTTTAAGTTCCAATAAAATTTCTGAAACTGGTTTGACAGCGGTCGTGTTCCCAATGTAATTAGAAATACAAACGTATACAGAATTTAATGTTGATTATATTGGTGAAATTATATTTTCAAAAAAGTGTAAGATTATAAAAATTATTGTTTTTTTAAAGAATTGGGACGGGCGCCATATTGAAACTGTCGTACGAATTTTGTTGGGTAAAGATCTTATCAAACCCATTATACAAATTAATTTGTGTTCAAAGTTTTAAAGCATTAACAAAAAAAAATGGACAAAATATGAGAACACATTTAGTTTTTCAATGCAAAAAACGTTTTCGTAGAGTTAGGATAGGTGCACATTTCACAATATCCGGTTCTTATTATAATGTCAGGTCGTTTAAAACAAATAATGTGTACTAAGTGAAACGTTCTTTACTTTATATTACATTATTTACAAAATACTGTACTTTAATACTGGTACAAGATATCACACAGGTACACAAAGTAGATTAATGTTTAGAAGTGTGTATTCTGAATGCTAATATACAGACTGTAGGTCTTATTGCTGCAGTCAACATTATTTGTAAAAAGTAGGGGGAGCACCGACATCACTGGAGGAAGCTCCCCCGCACCCCTCATCGAGTGATACTTCTCTTCATTGCATTTCTTAGTTTAGTTTGTGAAGGGTGTCTAGTTGGAGTGCTATACTGTGTGGTGTTAAGTGTTTAACAGTGAATAGGCCTATATGGAGCAACAGACAGTGAGTAAAATAAAACAAAAGATGGCCTAATGAAATACCATTTAACCGAAGATCTAACGAAATAAAATTATATTATAGTAATTAAATAAGAAAACTACAAACTTAACCTAATCAACACATAAAAGCCGCTGTAATATTTGTTTTTCAAACTTTCTTATTTTAATAAATGGCATAAAATTGGCTATACATTGAAAATGTTTTGTTTTTTTCTAAAGAAATATTGTTTATAGAAGGTTATATAAGTTATTTAAAAGCAAACAGACTGTAGTACTGTATTGCGAAGTAATGCTTAAAACATTTCAAGAAAAAAAAAATTAATTTATACGTAATTAATAACAAAAATCACGGAATTAATTAAACATATGTTAAAATTATCATTTTTCAGTAGGAAATAACTGTAATATCTAATATCCAAGTTACATTTTATAGGTTAGGTCTACACAATGTTCGTTAACCTTCACGAATTAGAGCATCTATACCAATAGTTTAATAAGTACTAGAAATAATTTAATCACTTTTAAAACAGTGTAAAAATAACTTACTTTTTTATTAACACTGTACTATAGTGTTTCAATAAACGATTTTATCTTTCCCTCTCGGAAAACAGGCCAAGGAATCGACCAATCAAAATTCAGCAGTAACATTGCTACTGTATTTAAAGAAATATACGTTCTTTCTTTTTTTTTAGTTTGTAAATTAAAATGTAAATAGCATCGTTATATATCACATAGACTTTACAGCATTATGCCAATAAATTCAAACTTATTATAAAGAATCTTTTCATGTTTATTACAGGCATGAATGTTGATTGATAAGTACAAAAAAATAATTTTCTGAACTTTGTTCAAGTCATATATAATATGTAACAAAAGTATATAAAAAGGATTATAGTTAAAATTTAGGTAATATTTTAATTTTTGTTTGGGAAAACGAATTATGACATATATTTGTGTACTACATAGATAAAAAGAAAAATATATTCTTTTATATATTTAGGTATTTTATATTTAGGTACATGTATGATACATACGAAGTACATGGCTAGTTCAAACAAATCTAGAAAGCACCTTCTTAAAACTAATGCTCCTAGCTTAAAATGTTCATTATTTAGTTGAAATGGTGTTGTTTGTGTTTCTGAACTTTTTTTAACAAAAATAAGTGATTCCGTTTAAAGAACTTTTGGAAATTATGTATAAATCTTATTGTTTGGGTACCTTGCGGTGTTAACTAGCAGAATGTTAAGATTTTTCCATAATTTGAGTTACCAGTGAACAACAAAACAAAACTGTGGAACTACTACCCTATGACCTTGTTAAATTTAAGGTAGGCAACAGTATTAAGAATAGGTAAATCTTATTAGTTCTAGTGTATGGGCTATAGTAATATGTACTTTGCATACATTTAATTATGTTCATTGTAATTATTGGTGAGAGGTTTTCATCTTGTAGCCTAGATGAACAAAACTTTAATAAAATAAATGCTAGGCTCCTCAAAACTAATTAACACTTGAATAGCCATTTTGTTTTTTATTCAGTAATATAAGCTTTGTTAATGTAAACTGTTTTCAATTTTTTTAAAATATTATAATTTGTATGGTGAAAACACATGAAGGCTACTATTATATGTTAAGTTAATTTAAAAAATAATAAATTAGTTACCTATTTATATAGCCTAAACAAGTGTAATATGAAGGGAGGTAAATTATTAGCAGCCTAGGCTAAACTAGATATAACTGTTGTTTGTTGTTGTGTCAGTTAGGTTAAGCTATGTAGGGCAGTTTTAGGCATACATTTTTTTTACTTTCAATGTTATTTCATTTTAGCCTGTAAAAAAATATATCAATGTTATTTATTTATTGAAGATTCTTAAAACACACCTAACCAGTACAACCTTATGCAAGATCTAATGAAATAATATACTTAGTATTATATGTAGCTTATGATATGAAAATAAACTTCCAACTTATTAATACCTTGCAATTTATGGTAATTATCAAACAAAACATATAACTACTGAAAGAAAAACATAATTATTGCTTGATTGGTTTTGTAAGTATAGTAAATGGAGGTATTTAATATAGAGCGACTCAACTCTATAAAGTTTAACAATTATATAATTGCAAACATTGTTGTATATACAAAACATTGAGTGTCAGAATATAAAATAAATCCTTCGTCTATTTCAATTCAGTGATTATTTATTTTACATGACAGTTATTTTTCAATGCAACCAAGAATTATTGTAACAAAATCCCTGACAGATTTTTACAAATAATATTATTTTGAAAATCATCTACATATTGAATTTCATCTTATTCTAATAACTTTTATCCCTGATAATTCTAATATAATTAATCATGGCTTATTCTGTATTAATTAATTTTTAGCCTAATGGATTATTTTTTTAAATTCACTGGAACTTGGCTGTAATATGCTCACTTGTAATAAGAAATCAGTAGTAACACGTTTGTTTGGTTTTATGTCTTTTTAATGTTTAACTTGCTTTTAGTGAGGTAACAATTCATATTAGGCTTTTATTTTCTTAAGTTATACAAAATACATAAGTTGATTTATGAAAACAAAATATAGTACCTGCAGGAGATGTAACTGTCCATTCTTAAATTCCATCAAGGAAACAGTGCGGTAAAGTACACCATCCTGTGCACAGTGAATACACAATAGCCTGTGACTGTTTCATAAGCGACTGCATATTCATTTTATTGTAAAACTGTGTTTTTAACAAAGCAGTGCTGTTTTTACACCAGATTCATTTTTTAATGAACAATGTCAGGAGTAAAAGAAACAAATGTAAATGTGTAATAAAATCAAAATTATCCAAGAACTTAGAACGAGGCCTATTAAATTCAGATGTTTGTAAAAAACATGGATTTTTTTCATCAATATCAGTTACAACAGTACGGAATAATTATGAGAAACTTACAAGCTCATTTCAAAGAAACCACACACAGGTTTGATTCATTACAAGGTTGTCAATTTTTTGTTTGTTTATTGCAAAACTTGAGTAACATTTAAGAATTTATTACATTTAAATTTTACTTATTAGCCTAAAATCCAAACACATAAATATTTTACAATGTTGTGAAAAAGCTTTTTTTGTATATTTTATTTTAAACTTATGAGGACATACAAATTTATGTTTTACAGTTGGCAACTTGGAAGTAATAAGCATTTGGTTTTAACTGGTATATTTGAATTGTGATTCAGTTTGGTCAGTCGCTTGGATCTCATTTAAACCAAGTTGCACTATAATTAAGTTTTATCTCTGGAGTTACTCATATTATTTTATAATTTAGGCAACTCTTTTTACTTAATTGGGTGACCTTGAACTCTATTACTGAGTTATTATTAAGAGTTATGAAAAAGTTTCATGTAACCTTCTGCAGGGCATACATTGATCACTTGGTAGCCATTTTATTTTGGTTTGGTTTATTTACAATGCTAACATGATTCAATTCCAGAAATGAATGCAGATTGCCGATGTATATTCCAACAACTCCAACGATAACTTATATGTATAAGTTATATAAGTCATGGCACTATTTATATAATGCCATGAAAACGAGATTACTTTAGCTCTTATTAAGTTACTATATATATATATATATATATATATATATATATATATATATATATATACACATATTACTACAACCATTTTTGTTACTAAAATCATGCAATTACTATGTCGGATGCAATAATCACACACTATTTCTGGTACCTTCTTTAAAAAGTATATATAGTTTCAAAATGATCAATGGAGGAATGAGAAAATAATGGTGAATCAAATGTGTAAACCTCTTTGTAGGACACACTGTATATTTATATAAATGGCATTGGTTCGAAATTAACATTTTGTAAACTCCACATGTATGTAATGATTTACAAATATAGTTACATTTTAAAGTTAAATTAACAGTGCAGTAAATCATATGTCATATTATTAATAAAATTTGTGCATGAGCTGAAAAGCATGACTTGAGGATGAAAAAATTAAAATCACAGGCTATTATTATAGCTTAGTCGATTAACTAACACAGTGGACTCTGCCACTTCTGGTAAAAATAGGTAAATGCAGCTAGTTCTGTTTTAATAAGAGAACTGAAACAATTTCAACTTTTCAAGTTCAATTTCAACTTTAATTCAAAGTAACTTTGGTTCTTAGCTTAACAAGTTTTTAAATTTAACTTTTTATTTTAGGAGAGCAAAGAAGAAAAAGACTATTCTTTCAACAATCATCTCGTCAATCTACAGCCAAATCATCATCAACAATCTACTCTTCAGTCTACAGCCAAGTCGTCATCAACAATCAACTCATCAGTCTACAGCCAAGTTGTCTTCAACAAAAAAATCGTCAGTCTTAATTGGTAATTATAATTATAAGGCTGGCGCCTTTTATACTACCTATACTTTTTTGCTGCTCCTATTAAGACATTTTAGCCTGACAGAAAGGCGATAAAAGCACACCTAAATAAAAAGAAAGTGTCAGCCTGTCTTTTGTTACCCTTTGATCTCCTGCAGTAACAGACATAAGCTTGAAATATAAGTTTCAGAAACACAATGTGTGGCATGAAATGGTCCATCCATCCAATTTAACACATTCAAAAAAGTAGCATAAATGCATTATGAACATAGTATGACGGTATAATATTACAGATAACAATAAAGATTACACAGTTTGTTTGAAATGTTGGGTTATTAGATAATTAATATTGAACATGTTGGAAGAAATAAAGCATACATATAAACTAATAAGTAGCAAAACTTTTTATAAAACAAATCGCTACAGGTATTTACTTTATTATTACAGTGGAAGTGTTTCTAAATCCAAGGACTCAACATCTATTGGCTGTTTATTTATTAGACAGACACTCTTTTGATGTCAGATAAAATTTTGCTTCCTTATCATATAAAGTACATACATACAATTAAAACTTTTATTGTTTTAGAGTATCTTAATAAATGAGTGGGAGGATGGTTGTAAATAATTAAGTAAATGGTGCAAAAACATTACTCAAACTTTCTGACATTGAATTACTTTCATGATAAAATTCAGATCGGAAGATATCAACTAAAAAAATTGGAAAATAGATCTAATTTCTGAAAATCGGTTTATCAGATTATGCTAAAGTTTAGATCATATATGAAGATTCATTACTGAACTCGGTGTACTAAATTTGAAATAAAAAAATTTGAAGCTCAAGAGTGAAAAAGCCAAACCTGATGGTTTTTTTTTTTTTTGCACGATAACTTGTTCTTCCATATTTATTTGTATGGTTAAGGCCTTTTTGAACCAATTAAAAAAAATATGTGAACGTTTATACAGTGTTTATCAGATTAATTTCAGATTGTGATGTTTTATTTAATTTGTTTGATGTTAGTTCCAGTGCAAAAGCAGACAAGTGAAGACAGTGCAAACGCAGACACGTGAATGAAGACTGCGTGATTGTGACAAGACAAGGCAGGGATTGTGTGATTTTTGTGTAGCTAAATGTTTCTTTTCAAAAAATAACCGATTTCGTTTAAAGAACTTTCGAAATTTTGATAAAATCTTAATATTTGGTACCTTGCGGTGTTAACTAGCAGAATATTAAGATTTTACCAAAATTTGAGTTCTTTTTCCGTGAGTGAAAAACCCATGAGTCTACAATCAAGAGTCATCAACAACAATCAACTCATCAGTCTACAATAAACAGTCATGAACAACAGCCATCTCATCAGTCTACAATCAACAGTCATCAACAACAGTTATCTCATCAGTCTACAATCAACAGTCATCAACAACAGTCATCTCATCAGTCTACAATCAACAGTCATGAACGACAAGCAACTCATCAGTCTACAATCAACAGTCATGAACAACAGCCATCTCATCAGTCTACAATCAACAGTCATCACTACAGGATTCACTCCCAGGTTTTTTTGTAGCAGCGGGGTGAGTGCTAGTTAGTGCCCGATATGCCAGCTGACCTTGAGTTCCACATTACCTTTCCTCGCTTCCCTGTGTGCATGCTTTACAGAGGCTAGGCAGGTTTGTTTATTTTCAGGTTTGGAGAAGCCCACTGTAGATGTTGTATATTTTGTTTTGCCTGCCTGCCTCTGTTCCCTACTAACACAAAGGTATAATGGAAACCAGCCTAACTATAATGTATAGCCTAATGAAATGCAAGCTTAACTGATCGCGTAGTGTCGATAATATTATTCTACAATCGGTCCAAACATTTTATCGATTTTGTTGTTAATAATTCATTATGCGTTTATTATTCGCTTAGAAGATATCTCTCGTTGGTCGGTTGTACTTTTCCGAAAGCTTGTATTTCATTTAATATACATTCAGTATAAAACTTTTCAATGTTTTTGGCCTCGAGTTTAATTTCTATTTTCTTTTAAAAATTAATAAATTCAGATGTAATCGTTTTATTCAAATATCTGGTTCACAATTTTTAATAATTAATGTTTTTGTATTAAATTTGTTAAAACAATATTTTTTAAATAATAATAACCAAAGTTATATTAAAATTTTACATTTATAAATTTTCTTGTATAGTTATTATAAATTTTAATAATAGCCTTATATAAAATATTTGTTATAAAATAATAACAATTAATTTTTTTTATGATTTTCACACCACACACACACACACACATATATATATATAAACCCCACAGGGGGGTGCAGACTAGCTGCACCTATTGAGAGGATTTAGACGTCCCTCGCGGTACCCGAGTCTAACACACACTTACACTTGCAATACCACACCTATGACTATAATACTTATGACTCTTACACTTACATTTAGGGAAGGCTTATAATAGCCTCATTGTGCTTTTACTTAAAATAATAATAATAAAAAAAAAGATAAAAAAATATAAAGTAATCACTATAGCTAAAAATTTGTAATAAAAATCTAATATGCATAAATCATACTAGTATAATTATGCGCTTATTTAACATTTTTATATATTTATTTGCGTAAGTATAGAAAAAACAGTTTTAATACTTTTGATGCAAAATTAAAAGCTCTATTCATACTGCTAACAATATTTGTAAAATTGTAAACAAATTATAAAGTAGTTTTATTTTATAATTCAATAATATTACAAGTTCAGCTGACATTTCCTTTTTTTTGATTTGTACTAACTTTATATAAAACATGTCTTCCAGGTCATCACTTCAGCATCTTGTGAATGTTTGTACTGAGTCCACCCTATAGGGCAGGGGCGTGTTTTCTATTTTTAGAAATTTTTGTAAAATTTATTTAAATATTTTAGCAACCTGATTAAATTTTTAAGTTAATTCAACACTTTATATCTTTTATTATGTTTTACTCATTAAAACAAAATGAAAGCATATAAAGAACTTATTTATAATCGAGAGTGGCCTTTTATAAAATCTTGTAAATTGTTTCAATAGTTTATTTTAAAGTATAGTTAATTTTGTTTTTAATTCGATATTTTGACAGAAATAATCAGATTTTGAAATTATATTTTTTCAAGGAAAAAGTTTAAAAATTTAATTGGGTGTTTGTGTAAAGTCTTAATTGGGTGGGGGGTTTATTTTATGTTATTTTACATACCATTTCAGGTTGACCTTTCACTACATAGAACTTCACCAAGGAGTCACTTTGAACAAGCACATTTTTTTAGGGAAAGGGGAAGGGCGTAGTGGATTTTTATCAGAACATTTAAAACAAATTTATTTCAATAAAAATTTTTGAAAAACTTTCGACTATAATATCGGTGCTATTAAAAAAAAGCTAGTTATAGAGGTTAGTTGCGAAAAAAGCGTTTGAAAAGGGGCTTGCATTCCACAACTGGGAATTGTCAAAATGAAGGCGTTTTTTTAGCATTAAAACGCTCATAACATTGTAACCGTCAGATATATCGAGTTGAGTTTTTCACAGATCGATTGTAAATTAAATTCTACACCTAATACATGTATCACACTTGTAAATATTAAAAAAAATATTTTTCAAAAATCGATAGAAAATTTAAGATAACTCGAAAAATATAATTAATTTTGAAAATCGGACACCGCAGATCGATTTTAAATTGAATTCTACATTAATTTCATGTATCATTTTAATATTAGTAAATGAAAAAAATGTTTCAGCTTAAAAACATCCAAAGGGGAGCCTTTACATTTTGAAAACTAGACAATCGATCGTTTTCAGGTGAAGATTACGCGAAAACTATAATAGATATTTTGAATGTGAGAACACCGTATGAAACTTTGGACTTTCGACTATAATATCGGTGCTATTAAAAATCGCTAGTTATAGAGGTTAGTTGCGAAAAAAGCGTTTAAAAAGGGGCTTGCATTCCACAACTGGGAATTGTCAAAATGAAGGCGTTTTTTTAGCATTTAAACGCTCATAACATTGTAACCGTCAGAGATATCGAGTTGATTTTTACACAGATCGATTTTAAATTAAATTCTACACCTAATACATGTATCACACGTGAAAATATTGCTTGTGTAATTTTGTGTGTAATTTCGTAATTTGTGTAATTTGTGTCAAATAATTTTAGGGAAATTATTTCAGCTCAAAAATATAGCCCATACACGGTATAAAAATTTAATAATAAAAAAAAAATAATAAAGTGGTCCAAAAAAAACTAACATTATTTAAAACTTATTGAATTACCCGGAATCATTACTACCTTAAAGTGTGAATATAAGTTTAATGTCAGTTGAAGAGTTAGAACACAAGATATTATCGTTCTAATAAGACAATGCCCTTCTTGGTGTTGTTTTAACCCCTAATCATTTTGATTAAGCACATTTGTATAGAATCATTAATACCATGAACTGTAAACACAAATATATTTCATAATAAC
Organism: Callitettix versicolor; assembly: GCA_022606455.1. NCBI lineage: Eukaryota > Metazoa > Arthropoda > Insecta > Hemiptera > Cercopidae > Callitettix > Callitettix versicolor. Next base: position 51,553,426 of record CM040188.1, on the reverse strand, counting down.
CGGATAATTAGAAGGACATAGGCTACAATACAAGCGTTCTGAAAATACGGAATCGTCGGTCAGGGTCCATTTTTGTATTGATATAATTCGAAAATTTAAAATACTAACTCATGCAGATTATAATGCTGATTATGAAAATGAAATTGTACTTAAAAAAAGTAAGAAAACAATAATTTTGGGAGACTCGTTTGCATTACATTTGCGGGACAGTTGCATGCTTTGGTTATGTTTAGTATTCGAAAAGGCTAAGCACTAAAAACTGGCGCATTGAACCAGGAAAGTCCGGCCTTGGCCTTGGTTCCTTCCAAACCTGTTTCTAAGTCCATCATTGTAAAAATACAGACGTGCAGGAACAAAACTAAGTTCGTTCACACTTTCCTTGTATCTTTGTCTAAATCTAAAAATAATGTAATATGTAATGTACTCGAGTAGCATGATGCAAGCAAGTGTGTGTGTGTGTGTGTGTGTGTGTGTGTGTGTGTGTGTGTGTGTGTGTGTGTGTGTGTGTGTGTGTGTGTGTGTGTGTGTGTGTGTGTGTGTGTGTGTGTGTGTGTGTGTGTGTGTGTGTGTGTGTGTGTGTGTGTGTGTGTGTGTGTGTGTGTGTGTGTGTGTGTGTGTGTGTGTGTGTGTGTGTGTGTGTGTGTGTGTGTGTGTGTGTGTGTGTGTGTGTGTGTGTGTGTGTGTGTGTGTGTGTGTGTGTGTGTGTGTGTGTGTGTGTGTGTGTGTGTGTGTGTGTGTGTGTGTGTGTGTGTGTGTGTGTGTGTGTGTGTGTGTGTGTGTGTGTGTGTGTGTGTGTGTGTGTGTGTGTGTGTGTGTGTGTGTGTGTGTGTGTGTGTGTGTGTGTGTGTGTGTGTGTGTGTGTGTGTGTGTGTGTGTGTGTGTGTGTGTGTGTGTGTGTGTGTGTGTGTGTGTGTGTGTGTGTGTGTGTGTGTGTGTGTGTGTGTGTGTGTGTGTGTGTGTGTGTGTGTGTGTGTGTGTGTGTGTGTGTGTGTGTGTGTGTGTGTGTGTGTGTGTGTGTGTGTGTGTGTGTGTGTGTGTGTGTGTGTGTGTGTGTGTGTGTGTGTGTGTGTGTGTGTGTGTGTGTGTGTGTGTGTGTGTGTGTGTGTGTGTGTGTGTGTGTGTGTGTGTGTGTGTGTGTGTGTGTGTGTGTGTGTGTGTGTGTGTGTGTGTGTGTGTGTGTGTGTGTGTGTGTGTGTGTGTGTGTGTGTGTGTGTGTGTGTGTGTGTGTGTGTGTGTGTGTGTGTGTGTGTGTGTGTGTGTGTGTGTGTGTGTGTGTGTGTGTGTGTGTGTGTGTGTGTGTGTGTGTGTGTGTGTGTGTGTGTGTGTGTGTGTGTGTGTGTGTGTGTGTGTGTGTGTGTGTGTGTGTGTGTGTGTGTGTGTGTGTGTGTGTGTGTGTGTGTGTGTGTGTGTGTGTGTGTGTGTGTGTGTGTGTGTGTGTGTGTGTGTGTGTGTGTGTGTGTGTGTGTGTGTGTGTGTGTGTGTGTGTGTGTGTGTGTGTGTGTGTGTGTGTGTGTGTGTGTGTGTGTGTGTGTGTGTGTGTGTGTGTGTGTGTGTGTGTGTGTGTGTGTGTGTGTGTGTGTGTGTGTGTGTGTGTGTGTGTGTGTGTGTGTGTGTGTGTGTGTGTGTGTGTGTGTGTGTGTGTGTGTGTGTGTGTGTGTGTGTGTGTGTGTGTGTGTGTGTGTGTGTGTGTGTGTGTGTGTGTGTGTGTGTGTGTGTGTGTGTGTGTGTGTGTGTGTGTGTGTGTGTGTGTGTGTGTGTGTGTGTGTGTGTGTGTGTGTGTGTGTGTGTGTGTGTGTGTGTGTGTGTGTGTGTGTGTGTGTGTGTGTGTGTGTGTGTGTGTGTGTGTGTGTGTGTGTGTGTGTGTGTGTGTGTGTGTGTGTGTGTGTGTGTGTGTGTGTGTGTGTGTGTGTGTGTGTGTGTGTGTGTGTGTGTGTGTGTGTGTGTGTGTGTGTGTGTGTGTGTGTGTGTGTGTGTGTGTGTGTGTGTGTGTGTGTGTGTGTGTGTGTGTGTGTGTGTGTGTGTGTGTGTGTGTGTGTGTGTGTGTGTGTGTGTGTGTGTGTGTGTGTGTGTGTGTGTGTGTGTGTGTGTGTGTGTGTGTGTGTGTGTGTGTGTGTGTGTGTGTGTGTGTGTGTGTGTGTGTGTGTGTGTGTGTGTGTGTGTGTGTGTGTGTGTGTGTGTGTGTGTGTGTGTGTGTGTGTGTGTGTGTGTGTGTGTGTGTGTGTGTGTGTGTGTGTGTGTGTGTGTGTGTGTGTGTGTGTGTGTGTGTGTGTGTGTGTGTGTGTGTGTGTGTGTGTGTGTGTGTGTGTGTGTGTGTGTGTGTGTGTGTGTGTGTGTGTGTGTGTGTGTGTGTGTGTGTGTGTGTGTGTGTGTGTGTGTGTGTGTGTGTGTGTGTGTGTGTGTGTGTGTGTGTGTGTGTGTGTGTGTGTGTGTGTGTGTGTGTGTGTGTGTGTGTGTGTGTGTGTGTGTGTGTGTGTGTGTGTGTGTGTGTGTGTGTGTGTGTGTGTGTGTGTGTGTGTGTGTGTGTGTGTGTGTGTGTGTGTGTGTGTGTGTGTGTGTGTGTGTGTGTGTGTGTGTGTGTGTGTGTGTGTGTGTGTGTGTGTGTGTGTGTGTGTGTGTGTGTGTGTGTGTGTGTGTGTAGTAGTTGAAATAAAGATTGGAATAGGTGAACGCTTACTCAGAGTAGAGGTTGGACTGCAAACGTTTAATTACATGTAGGCTATAAAATAATTTTGAGTACAGTTTCATAAAACAAAAATCTAAGTAGTCAGAAAAACTCAGATAACTTTTTCAAATGTGCTATATCAAGTTTCAGATAGTAAATATTTTTTTTCAAAATCTAGTAAAAATATTGTTTTAGATACTGACATGTATATTTTAAGATTTGATTTTTCTTTTTAAAAATGTAGGCTGCTTGGACTAAATCTTTTTTAAATTATTAAATTTTTTGGCAAATTCAAAATTATACAATTCCCAACTTTCTGGCATTCAGTTGTTATTTCAATTTTTGTTGAAATCAGTATGCATTGTTTCAAATCAGCAATCTATATTTAATTCGACATAGGCGATTCTAGGATTATCAAGTGGAGGGGGTTACCAGTACAGGGGCCCTCCACTGGAAACTTTTCCAAATTTAGATGCAAACTGGCGAATTCTAAAGACTTCTGAAGGCATCTTTGTCTTATGTAAACATAGATAATTTGAGTAATTATTAAGACATGAGGATGTTTAAAAATTACTTTTAGGTTATTCAATTTTAAATTTAATTTGAAATTAAAATATTAAATTTAATTTTGTTTCAGAGAATTAACAAAAAAATTGGATAAATTTTGCTATAGACTATTATTTTCAGGTAGTAGTTCATGTTAAGTTTCATTATTTTAACCAAACTTGTTTTGAAATGATAGATATTTAAAGTTTTGAAATTGAAAACAATTTAAACTAGCCATTTTACATGGCCAATAATGTATTTAGAAAATTTTATGAATAATTGACAATTCTTGTTTTAAAAATTGGGTGAAAATAAACTAGAATTAATATGTTTTATAAAAAACAATTCACAGAATCCACTAACTATTTATTTACTAATGATTTTACATTTTAAAACACTTCTTGTAAATAAATGAATACAATTTCTATTAACAATTTCTATTAATACAATTTCTATAATGTTCATTTCTATTAACCTGAGTTAATAAACAGTAATTGTAAAAAATATAGACCTAAATAAAACTTCATTGAAAATGTATAACCTAAAGGCAACTTAGGCTTACATTATTGAAACTGAATTAGAAAATAACATTATAAAAAAAAATTGGTTGAGTTTTTAAAATTAGTTTTCAAAAATAACTTTTTCTAAAATAACACACAGGCTACAGACTGATCAAAAACACAAGCACTGATGTATATACATTTCAGTAAAATGGGATCAAATTTTGAATTTTTGTTGTTGTTTGATTGACTGAAAAATTTTGATTGTTGATTTTTTTTAATTTTTAAGGATTATTTAATTGAAAAAAGAGCTTGAAAACTAAACCAAAAAGTATAATTAAAAATATGGTATGGTGAGATTTTTTGTAAATCACAAATTATTTAAATAGAATAAGAGGTGTACTTAACGTGTCAAAAATAAGTAAAAATAAAATAAGAAATATTTTATTTTTATCTTTCTTTGATTTTGGTATTTTAAATGTGAAAAATTATGTTGAATGAACATTCTTTATTTGATAGTCTTTATTTTATCTAAATAAAATAAGAAGAGTATATGAGTGTCAAAAATAAGAAATATAATAAATATTTTATCTTTATCTTATTTTGACTTTGATATTTTGAGCATCAAAATAATGTTAAATGAATATTCTTATTTGAATAGCAATATCATCAAAAAAAGATCGTCATCTCTATTAATGAAAGGAAGTGTGTGTGTGTGTGTGTGTGTGTGTGTGTGTGTGTGTGTGTGTGTGTGTGTGTGTGTGTGTGTGTGTGTGTGTGTGTGCGTGTGTGTGTGTGTGTGTGTGTGCGTGTGCGTGTGTGTGTGTGTGTGTGTGTGTGTGTGTGTGTGTGTGTGTGTGTGTGTGTGTGTGTGTGTGTGTGTGTGTGTGTGTTCTCTCAGTAACAGTTGCCACAGCTTGTACCTTATAATTAAGGTCTATATACTAGTTTAATAGTAGTAATAAACATTGGCAAAATCTAATAGTAAATAAACAATATTGTCCTATTATGTCTATTCACAATAGGCCTACTCTCAAAATCTGGACAAATATCACAGATAAGTTAAAAATAAAAATGCAAATAATAGGCTGTTGCAATAATTCCCCCGTAAAATTATATTAGGTTTTGGTTCGAGTATATATATTTTCAGAAATGTTTACTATGTTGTTGTATTCATATTTTTTCACTCCGACCTTTGTGAAAATTCCAGTGATATCTGCCACTGAGAATCGATATCTGAAAAAATGTACGAACAAATAACGAAGAGGTGAGACAAAAATAATAACTCGTTATTATGTTGTTAGAAACTGCCTATATTTTGACAACTGCCTATAAAGGTGCTTCATTCATATTTCAAAAAAAAAAAAAAAAAATTCCAAAATAACCAATACAAGGTGTTGTTTAAATATTTCAACTTCAAAATTGAGTATTAACTACTTAACAATAACCTTTGACTATTAGGAAATATTATTTGAAGTAATTTAGAAAGAAGTACATTTAGAAAGCATTTAAAAATCATGTAGCTTATGAAGTAGTATGTGCAAAACTTTAATATCCATACACAAATGCAATGCTCTCAAAGTAGGCTACCACAATGATACTAAATGGGTGGAAATAATATTATTATATCTTCTCCAAGCCCGTGGCTGTTGCTGGATCTGCTATCGGGAGCCGCCCCTGGCGATGGGGACGCTCGCCAACTTAGTTCTTTTAGTGCTGGGGAAATAAAATACCCAGGGTGGACAAAAACCAGATAGGGGAAGGAACCGTGATTCCAAACCAATTATGATGTGTGATAATCCTATGGACATACCCGAAGGGGGCAAGCCTGCAAAAGTAAATCACTCTGCTGGTTCCGATTGGGTGGAAGTCGCATGGATTTTGGGGGTGACAAATCGCACAGAAATATCAACAAAGAGATAGAAGAACTTGCAAATCCCTTTAGCAAGGGTTCCTTGACAAAAATATCTCCACCTGCTACAACTACCAAGCAGAAGTTAGAAAACAACAAGATCCTGGTGACAGTAAACTGCTTACCTTAAAGAATGAAAATGAAATTCTTACGATTAAACTGAGTAATATAGAGCATCTTTGTGAAGAGCTGAGGAAGGAAGTCAGAATGCTTAGATCAGACAATGAAGAGCTAAAGAAAGCCTCTAACAGGGACAATGGCACTGATAGTCGAATAGATCAGGATATGAGTTGCAATTTTGAATATTGTACAGACGAAGAGGAGTTGGCCTGAGAAACATATTGGATCCTAAAAAGAATGAAAAATCCTTCCAAGAAGCGGAAGGCTGAATCGTCACCAGAAGTAGACCAACATAAAATGAGTTCTACCTGTTCTCAAACTCTTCAGTTAAGTTCAGAGTCGAAAACAACTGCTCAACCTGTGGTTGAAATTAGAAAAGAACTGACTCCACCACCGATTATGGTAGATAATGTTGGAACATATGAAGATTTTTACAATTTATTACTCTGTAATGTTCCAGAAAATTTATTTAAAATTAAAATCATTAGAAATATAACAGCCAAAATTAACTTTGATGACTCAGGAAACTACATGAAAATAATTAAGGCACTGCAAGAAGCAAAGTTTTCTTTTCACACATGAAAATAAACAATCCAGACCCATTAGAGTTATGGCACAGAATCTGCATCATACATGCAAGCCTGACGGTATCAGAGATTTCTTATTACAACATGATTATAAGATTATTATGGCAGTCAACAAACTGTTATGGAAAAATAAAACACCATTAAACATATGCTTATGTTAACTTTTGAAAACAGTGAAAATATTGATAAAATTTACAAAGTAGATAACATCCTTGGATGTAAAGTGGAGATACAGCCACTTAAAGGATCAAATCTCATACCACAATGTAAAAGATGTCAACCTTTTGGACATACTCAAAGGTTCTGCTCAAGAGAACCTAGATGTGTAAAATGTACTGGTAAACATATAACTAGAGAATGCCTAAAAGCTGACAAGCAGAACCCAAAATGTGTTAACTGTAGTGAAGGACACCCAGATAATTATAGGGATATATTGTGGCTAAAGAGCTACAAAAATTAAGAACACAAATGCAGGTAAAAATAAGCCAACTAGAAATATTTTTTTAAAAGAAATACCAGTTCAGCAAAGGAGAGAAACCATCAGTAGCAATAATAATAAACCAACATATGCCTCGATTGTTGCTTTTCATCAGAAGTATCAAAAATCTCAAAATAGTGGCAATAAAGATTTTATACAGTCTTTGCAACTCATTCTTGCTAAAATGTCAAAACTAGAAGATGAATGAGTGTGTTAAAAAAAATTGATAGTGGAATTAAGAAATTGCCTTCTAAATCTAACAATAAATAAAAATGGCAGATGTCTTAAAGATCATGGTTTGGAATGCAAATGGATTGCTTAATCATCAACAAGAGCTTCAGGTAATCCTAGATATAAATAAAATTGATCTGTATCTGATCTCAGAAACACACTTCGCCAGGCAATATTTTATCAAATTTAAAAGATATAAGTTTATCATACAATTCATCCTGATTATACAACTAGGGTTGGAAGTGGGTTAATAATTAAGGATAATATCCAGCATTATGAGGAAACTAAAATTGAAGGGCAAGACCTTCAAGCAACAGTAGTGAGTGTCAGGACTAGTAACTATAACATTACTGTAGTTGGACTGTATAGTCCCCAAAGGCTGAGGAGGAGATTTTAACGCCAAGCATACTTTTTGGGGTTCAAGACTTATAACAACCAAAGGGAAAGAATGACTATAAGTAATAAAGGAATATAAATGTAAACCTACATCAACAGGTAAACCTACCTATTGGCCCACAGATCTGGCCAAAATACCCAATCTATTAGACTTTTACTTTATAAAAAAACATTTCCAGCAAGTTTTTTTGTGCACATAGAAGACAATGTTGAGCTCAATTCGGGTCATATATCAATTGTCTTAACTCTAAGTGAGTGTGTTATCATAAAATCATGCAATCCTTCAGGATTGCAAAAGCTTCAGGATTTCACTTGACGAAAAGATTCAACTTATGGTGCCACTACAGACAGAGGAACAACTTGATTTTGAGGTTGATAAATTCATCAATGATATTCAGAAATCAGCATAGGAAAATACCCCTGAAATCAAGAGGAGATTGAAAGTTAACAGTTATCCTAGAGAAATTATGGAGTTAATTAAAAAAAAAGAAAGGCAAGAAGAAAATGGCACCAAACTAGAAGCCCGCAGGACAGAATTAGGCTGAACAATCTTATGTCGCAATTAAAGGTGGAAATTAGGCAGCTGAAGAATGACACCATAAGCGAATACTTGAGAGAACTAACCAATGATATCAGTACAGAATATTCACTCTGGAAAGCTACAAAACATAAAAGACCAATTATGAAAATACCGTCAATTAAAAACATAAATGGAAGTTGGGCTAGAAATAACCAACAAAAGGTAAACCGCTTCGCTGAATACTTGGAAAATATTTTTAACCAAACGTAGGAGATAATAAGGAAGTTGTATAATATTACTAATAATAATACTATGGATATCATTTGACAAGATAGTGTAGATACTGTTTTAACCACGCCAACTGAAATTAAAAAAAAAAATCAGAATGAGCTTTGGACTTAGAGAAGCTCCTGGCCTTGATCTTATCACTGGATAAATTCTGAGAGAAATTCCTAGAAGAGCTTTGGTAAAGCTTGCCAATCTGATCAACACGTCTTTTCATTTGAAATATGTACCCCAAATGTGGAAGGTGGCTGAAGTTGTTATGATCCCGAAGCCACCGAAGTTGTGGAAAACCACCTCACAAAACAACATCTTATCGACCAATATCACTTTTGCCAAGTATGTCAAAATTGTTTGAGAAACTTTGTTAAAAAGACTAAAACCCATCATCGAAGATGAAAAACTCATCCTGGATCATCAATTTGGGTTTCGAAATAAACACTCTACAATAGATCAGGTTCGTAGAATTACTAGTGTAATTGAAACAATCGTTAGAAGAAAAGTAAATTTGCTCGGCAATATTCCGAGACATTTGCCAGGCCTTCGACAAAGTTTGGCATGAAGGACTGAATAACAAACTCAAATTACTCCTTCCTGTTCAATATTCAAAGATACTGGAATCCTATATTTCAGAAAGATACTTCAGGATTAAGCAAGAATATGCCTATTCTAAGTTGAAGGAAATTAAAGCAGGAGTGGCCAACCCTCTATCTTTTATATAACAGTGATTTACCAACGTTTGAACAAAACATTGTTGCTACCTTTGCTGATGATACAGCAAAGTTAGTGATAATAACTTTGAATCCACCAGAAAACTTCAAAGAGCTGTAAACCACATACAAAGCTGGATTAAAAAGTGGTGAATCAAGCTTAATAAAGGTAAATCTGTGCATATTGATTTCACTAATAAGCACATTGAGAACAAACCCATTTTTATTAATCATCAAGTAGTTCCATATGAGAACACAGCTAAATATCTTGGCATGACGTTGGACACCAAATTTAGATGGAAACCCCATGTAAAGAAACAGCAAGAGGAGTTAAAATACAGAAAGTTGCATTGGTTGTTGGGTCGTTGCTCCTCTCTATCAGTGTGTAACAAAGTATTGATCTATAAGCAGGTCCTTAAGCCATTGTGGTCTTATGGTATTCAACTGTGGGGTTGAACCAGCCTAAGTAGTAGAAACATCATTCAGCGATTACAAAATAAAGTGCTTTGTGGTATAGTTAATGCCACTTGGTAAATCAGAAATGAGAATATACATAAAGATCTTGAGGTTCCATCTATTGATGGTGAAGCCAGAGAACTAGCTCTTAACCACAAAAGAAGATTACAACAGCACATCAATGTCGAGGCCTCCAGCTACTCAACAATGATAGCACAGTGAGAAGGTTGAAGAGAGTGAAACCATTTGAACTGTGTAGCACTTAGGCCATATTATTTAAGTGACTATTGATTGTAGGCTAAGTGATTGTCAATGAATTAAGCTTAGTAGAATATTGTTTGTATTAGTTTAGGTTAGAAACAAATAGCTCATTGGTGTGTTACTAGATTGCTATTTACAAAAAAAAATCTTCTATAAGCAGCTGATTTTGAACAACTGTTTTTTAGTTAAGCTAAAACCTGACGTTTATTACCATTGTTTCAAGGGTGAAATTTTGACAGAAATTTGTAGCTAAAATCGTAAAGAAGCCTTAACAGAGAGGACTATTCAAATGTAAGTACGGCCACTGAAAGCGTAACAGAGCTGAGCGGAGTCAAGCGGCGTCGCTAGGCTCCGCTCGGCGCAGCTTCGACTCTGTCCTGGTTCGCTCTGCTACGTAGCGTTTGTGGGCCACCCGGCCTAATAAACGTTAAGTTTTTTGTTACCTGATTTGTTTTGTCGAATATTACTTTGACATTGTTATGTAAGGAAGCCTTAACAGAGAGGACTATTCAAATGTAAGTACGGCCACTGAAAGCGTAACGGAGCTGAGCGGAGTCAAGCGGCGTCGCTAGGCTCCGCTCGGCGCAGCTTCGACTCTGTCCTGGTTCGCTCTGCTACGTAGCGTTTGTGGGCCACCCGGCCTAATAAACGTTAAGTTTTTTGTTACCTGATTTGTTTTGTCGAATATTACTTTGACATTGTTATGTAAGGAAGCCTTAACAGAGAGGACTATTCAAATGTAAGTACGGCCACTGAAAGCGTAACAGAGCTGAGCGGAGTCAAGCGGCGTCGCTAGGCTCCGCTCGGCGCAGCTTCGACTCTGTCCTGGTTCGCTCTGCTACGTAGCGTTTGTGGGCCACCCGGCCTAATAAACGTTAAGTTTTTTGTTACCTGATTTGTTTTGTCGAATATTACTTTGACATTGTTATGTAAGGAAGCCTTAACAGAGAGGACTATTCAAATGTAAGTACGGCCACTGAAAGCGTAACGGAGCTGAGCGGAGTCAAGCGGCGTCGCTAGGCTCCGCTCGGCGCAGCTTCGACTCTGTCCTGGTTCGCTCTGCTACGTAGCGTTTGTGGGCCACCCGGCCTAATAAACGTTAAGTTTTTTGTTACCTGATTTGTTTTGTCGAATATTACTTTGACATTGTTATGTAAGGAAGCCTTAACAGAGAGGACTATTCAAATGTAAGTACGGCCACTGAAAGCGTAACGGAGCTGAGCGGAGTCAAGCGGCGTCGCTAGGCTCCGCTCGGCGCAGCTTCGACTCTGTCCTGGTTCGCTCTGCTACGTAGCGTTTGTGGGCCACCCGGCCTAATAAACGTTAAGTTTTTTGTTACCTGATTTGTTTTGTCGAATATTACTTTGACATTGTTATGTAAGGAAGCCTTAACAGAGAGGACTATTCAAATGTAAGTACGGCCACTGAAAGCGTAACGGAGCTGAGCGGAGTCAAGCGGCGTCGCTAGGCTCCGCTCGGCGCAGCTTCGACTCTGTCCCGGTTCGCTCTGCTACGTAGCGTTTGTGGGCCACCCGGCCTAATAAACGTTAAGTTTTTGTTACCTGATTTGTTTTGTCGAATATTACTTTGACATTGTTATGTAAGGAAGCCTTAACAGAGAGGACTATTCAAATGTAAGTACGGCCACTGAAAGCGTAACGGAGCTGAGCGGAGTCAAGCGGCGTCGCTAGGCTCCGCTCGGCGCAGCTTCGACTCTGTCCTGGTTCGCTCTGCTACGTAGCGTTTGTGGGCCACCCGGCCTAATAAACGTTAAGTTTTTGTTACCTGATTTGTTTTGTCGAATATTACTTTGACATTGTTATGTAAGGAAGCCTTAACAGAGAGGACTATTCAAATGTAAGTACGGCCACTGAAAGCGTAACGGAGCTGAGCGGAGTCAAGCGGCGTCGCTAGGCTCCGCTCGGCGCAGCTTCGACTCTGTCCTGGTTCGCTCTGCTACGTAGCGTTTGTGGGCCACCCGGCCTAATAAACGTTAAGTTTTTGTTACCTGATTTGTTTTGTCGAATATTACTTTGACATTGTTATGTAAGGAAGCCTTAACAGAGAGGACTATTCAAATGTAAGTACGGCCACTGAAAGCGTAACGGAGCTGAGCGGAGTCAAGCGGCGTCGCTAGGCTCCGCTCGGCGCAGCTTCGACTCTGTCCTGGTTCGCTCTGCTACGTAGCGTTTGTGGGCCACCCGGCCTAATAAACGTTAAGTTTTTTGTTACCTGATTTGTTTTGTCGAATATTACTTTGACATTGTTATGTAAGGAAGCAAACACGTTTGAAGGTTACGAATACCGCATAACTTTCTAGAAAGACTTTTGTAGGGAGAGATAAAGAAGGAAGGAAGGAAGGTGGCACATTGCACGCACGCATTGTGATTGTAAAACTTCGAATCAAATGATGATATAACTCTAAATGAGTTGTAAAGGAGTGAAAGTCTGGAAGTAGAGTAGGGCTTGGACTTGGGTTAGTCAGATCTTCACCGTGGTTTAGTAGACAACTAGACAGGACTTGTGGCACAGGTGAGTCGAGCTTACTGTCTTGTACAATGAAGCTTACTTCTCATTGTTTTTTGTTTTTTTTATATACAAAAACTTCAATCTTGTCTTGGGCTTAGACAATAACATTAGCTAGATTCAGTCATGTTAATTAATTTATAATCAGTAAATAACTGCCAAGATATGCAAAACCACATGGGTTCTTAGGCATAAATATTTAATAATACTTGTTTAATAACATTATTTAATTAAGTATTAAATAATAATAAATTTGCATGCTTGATGCACTTTTTTTTTTTTTTTTTTTTTTTTTTTTTTTTTTTTTTGGTGTTTAACGTCCGACTATTGTGCACACTTGGGCTAATGCAGACGGTTCGATGTTTGATGCACTAAAATAACAGTTATTCGGTTACAGTTATAATTTCCAGTTTTTATTTGAGTAGGCTTACTAGATGCTATTTTGTTGTATTTGACATCCAATATATGCTTTACACATCGTTAGATTTAAAATTAAAAAAAAATCTTGGTGTTAAATGATTTAAACAGTTTTACAATGTTACATAAATTTATCACGTATTAATATTTTCCAGGTTGAGAATATATCACGTTGTATTCGAATTAAATTTAGGGGGTTATAAATCGACAAAGTTTACGTAATCTGCTATCACCATATTGCATTTTTATAAAAATGTCTACCTTCCTAATTGATCCAAAAAATCTTTGAAAATAGAAATTTTTTTCAAAGATTTTTTTATGTAATAATACTGTACACTAAGTTACAAAGTTTCATAAAAATCCTCGATGTCTTTTTCGTAAAAATATTTTTTTTTCATTCACAAATAGGTTAATTGTATTTACAAAAATAGTCATTTTATAAATCTGTAAAGTAAAACATTTATTTTATAAAATGTCTACACCTTTTTATTTCAGTGAAGTTGTTTTGTAGAAGTTATTTTTAAAAGAAC